>JARHVA010002661.1:935000-1560000 GCA_037957365.1 Torreya grandis
TTTTTTCTTGCTTTCAAGCTTTCAAACCTAAAAATTTGATGTTGGAGGCCTGATGTTCTTGGTATTAAACCCCTAAATATTAAAACTTAAATTTGAAGCCTTGGCGCTCTTGTTCTTAAATCCTCAAATCTCAAAACGTGAAGTTAAAGGCCTAGTGTCCTTGGTCCCAATCCATTGAGCCCCTAAACTCAAATTTTGAGGGCAAGTCTTGTTGGCCTCAATACCCCTATCCCCAAAACCTCCAAAACACAAATTTGGAGGCTTTTTATACTTGGTATCAAGCCTCAAAACTCAAATTTGGATACCTTGCTTCCTTTGTCTCAATTCACCAAACCCCAAAAATTGAAGTGGCATATCATTGGTCTCAATCCCCTAAACCCAAAAACTCAAAATTGGAGGCTTAGTATTGTTGGCATCAATGTCCTGAACCCTAAAATGTGAATTTAGAGGCCCAATGTCCTCAGTCTTGAGCCCATGAACCACAAATTTAGGCAAGGTTGACGTCATTGGTTTTAATTTCTCAATTGCTAAATTTGACATTAGAGAGCTGGTGTCCTTGGTATGAAGCCTATGAACTACAAAGAGGTTGAGGGATAATGTCCTTAGTCTCAAGTCCATGAATCCAAAAATTGAATATAGACATCTGATGACCTTAATTTGAAGAACCTGAATCCTGAATTTGGAGGTCTAGTCTCCTTGGTCTCCATCTACCAAACCATAAAACCTAAATTTGAATGTCTTGTTTGAAACCTAAAGTTGGAGGCTGATTATCCTTGGTCTAAAACCCATAAACCTTAGTACCTTAAGTTTTAAGATGGGTGTTCTTTGAATAAATCTCCCAAATTATGAAAAATGAAGTTAATGGCTTGGTGTCTTTAGTTTCGATTCTTTGAACCTCAAAACCCAAATTTGGAAACATAGTATCCTTGGTTTGAAGTCACATAGCCTCAAAACTTGAAGTTGGTAGTATAGTGTTTTTGGAAACTTTTCTAACCCTAAAATCTAAAGTTGGAGGCCTTATGTCCTTAATCTCAAGACACCAACCCCAAAACCCAAAGTTAGAGACCAAGTGTCCCAAGCCTCGATCAAATGAATTTACAAATGCAATGAACAAGGAATGAGAAGATACTCATAAAGTTCATCAGGGGTAAGATAAAATACATGTTTTAAAAGCAATTTCATGAGCTTACTCATTATTTTAGTCTTTCATTAGAATAGTTGTTTGTAATTTACAAAGAAGCTTCTCATTTCCCATCTTCTATAATCCATACAATGGTATAGATGGTAATAGTAGTGTGTTTCTGAATTACTATTTAATTGATCATATGTTATTAGCTTTAAGTGGGAATGAACTTGAGTATCATGTCTCAGGTTACTACATATGTCTCAAGATTCTATTTTTCTTTTTTCTTATTCTCTTCATTTTGCTTCTATATTTTAAGAAATCCTAATTTGAAGCTTTCCCTATGCAGACTTCCATGTAATGGAATATGGAATGATCATTATCTACATATTTTATGGTTTGGTTAGACTCAAAGAATTAGTATGAGTTTATAATGTTCAGAAGGTTTCATTAATATTTTAACTCTATTTAAACATTCCATAGTAAAAACTCAGATCTTATGTAACTATGAAAAACTATTAGGAAAAAAATCAACTTTTGGGAAAATTCCATACTACTACCAATTCAAAGGTAAACTCACAAACTTCAACTTATTTCCATTCTAGAATCCTAGCAGCTTTTCTTCTCAGAGTCTTCACATGATCAGAGAAGACGTTCTTGCTACATCCAAATCCATTGACAAGTCAGTGGTCAAATTACATGTCTCAACATATCACTAAAAAGTCCTTCCAATTGGTACTTATTCTCTCTCTCTCTCTCTCTCTCTCTCTCTCTCTCTCTCTCTCTCTCTCTCTCTCTCTCTCTCTCTCTCTCTCTCTCTCTCTCTCTCTCTTTTCTTTTTTTTGGTTTGTTTTGGGGTTGAATAAGGGAATTAGCAATATCACCATTTTGTTGATGATCTATGGTTAAAACACCTAGATTTACATTTTTTGTGATGCCATTTGACTCTGATAGTGTTGTTTTACATGGGCCGCTTAAGATGACCTATTTCCTTACTGGTTTATTTTCTCCAACAAATAGAACTAGTAGAGAAATTGAAATAGAATAAGAAAATTTTGAATCAAATAAAAAATAAGGTATAAGAGAATTCATAGAAGAATCCATAAATAATTAGAAAATTTTGAATCAAATCAAAGTAAAGAACGGGTGTTCAATCCAAAATGCCTAGTTGCTTATAGGTTAGAACATTTTTGGCTCATTTCTTCATATTACATAAATATTTATTTTATGGAAAAAATTTAAGAAATGAGATTTTTTTAAAAATGGAACTTATCTTTACATTGATTATTCACATCAAAATAATATTATAAATATGGTCAAAACAAAAAGGTGATTTATTGGTATTTAGAGTTCGTTATCAATGGTAACAAAAAACATGCCTCATAACAACAAAGCAAAAACATGTACTAAACATGATTATGCAAAAGAATAATCAAAATAACATATCATCAAGGCAAGTGAGAACCTCAAGGTTCAAAAACAACAACAAAAGGTGGTGGATGTGAATCATCTATAGGACATTGAACAACCCAAGAAGAGGGCTCTCCTAAAGGAGGAATAAATGCCACCCAACCATCCTACATGGTTTCAAAAGGAGCGAATGAAAGTGTAATTCCCCAACTATAGAGTGATGACATATAGAACCCCATTGGATCTCCACCATACATAAGTGAGAACCATCAAGAGGCTAGCATAAGACTTTATGCATGGTGATAGGTTTCTTACCCCTACTGAGGAGGTGGGTAAGCCAATATAGGAATGGGTTTTCCAACATCTAGGTGTTGGTGGATGAGTGCCTTGCAATGGCTAGTCTAAAGGAATTTGGCTCATAATACAAGGAACACCCCCCAATGGTTGAGAATGCTTTGAGATGCTAAAATTCCAAAGCCACTTTCTCTCCCTAAGCTTGGATATGTATAAAAATTGATGAGATAACAAACACTTTATTATTATTATAAAACTAAAGAGATTTCTTCATTGTTAAAGATAGCTGAATTTCTAGACTTCCATAGCTAAAATAGAATTATATATATGAAAAAAACCCATAGGAAATTAATGTATACAAGCCATTAATAATTTTATAAAAATAAATCCATTCTCCAATTGATAGGTTTTGGGTGGTAAAGCTGAAATATGATGTCTATACATTGCCAAACTATTTGAGCTTTTGGGAAAGTCCAAAATAGGTGTCAAAAAGTCTCAGGTCTAGAACAAGCTAGGCATTTGTGATTAAGAATCCTAATGTTCTTGAGATGTTCCCCTAGTGGAAGATTATGATAGACAAAATACCAGTGAAAGTGGGAAATTCGGGGCTAGAGCTTGACATTCCATATACTATTGTGTTTAGAAAGCCACATTTTGGAAGAGGATTTCAAACTCCATCACTTGTCAAGTATATCCAAAATAGAGGAAAATGGACTCATAATTTGATAGGAGAGATTAGGAGGGTAGTTTCTAAAAGTGGTGTCACAACTCCACCACCAATCCTTCCTCCACCAATCAATCGAGGGTTGCAAACCCATCTTGTGGAGCATGACATTTGGCATCCACTTTTTAATATGTAGAATAGAAGGTAAGTATGATCTTAGAAGCTTAAACTATGTTTTTATGGTTAGCCATGGGATCTAATCTCTAGATGCTCCAAGACAAGCTCTCTAATAAAGGCAATACCTTTTCTAAAAAGCCAAAAGGCCTTTATACTTGGCATATCTGTAAAAGGAAGGCTAGTATTTGTTATGATAGGGGACCACCAAAAATTATGATCATTAAAAGAAAGACAAAATATAAACCCATCACCAACTCAAGTGAGATGAGACTTAAGAGCTTTAAAGGCTTTTCAAATGCTCTTGGTAGCAAAGGAGCCTTCAATTTTAGTAGGGATGGAAGTAATCAAAAGAGTGTGGAAACCTAAATTTTTCCAACAACTCTTATCATAAGGAGATCTTGCAAAAATGTAGTGTCTGACAAGGATTTTCCAAGCCTCATTCCCTCTAATAGCCCTCACAATCCACTTAGCAAAAAGAGTAATGCTTTGTCTATAGATATAAATAATGGCCATGCCTCCTTTGTCACAAGGATAGGAAATAAATATCCCATGCAACTCTGTGAAATCCTTGAGTCTAATTAGCATTGGCCCAAAAAAAATCCAAGCAATTTTTTCAACTTGTCATACAAGGCTTTGAAGGAACCCAACAAGAAGAGTAGTAGACATGATTCATTGTAAGAACTTTGGTATAAACATAAAATTTTCCTACTAAGGAAAGAGGCTTGGTAATCTAGTGGTAATTTGCTTTCTTGACTTTTCCAATCACAAACTATCTTAACTTGGCATAAGATCTTTCAAAGTTGAAGGGACCGAGGAACCTGAAATTCTCCTTCATTTTGATCCATTTCTCATGAATTTTTTTGAGCCAATGTGATAATGGCATCATATTCTATCTGTAGTATTAAATTTTAGCCCATTTTAAGTTAGATCTAGAGACTTCACAAAAAATGTTAAGGAAATGCAACACATCTTTGAAAGAAGTTTCATGCTCTTCAAGCATGAGGAATGACTCTTCTATGAAATGTCCATTGATTAACTAAGTGGGGTGATCATGAAGGTAAATTCCTTTGATGAGTGCACACTTAGCTCTATTCATAATTAAATATCCAACTACTTCCTCCACAATAAATTACAATGTAAGCGTGAGAGGGAAACCTTATTGAATAAGTAGAAAAACCTAAAGTTTTTAGAATTATGGCCATTGATGGTCAGATAATTCAAGGCCTCTAAGAAGAGACTCTGAACAACTGATGTATAAAAATGTCACCAAACCCTAATGTTTTAAGCATGAAAAGAATGAAAATCCACTTAATATGATCAATTGTTTTTTCAAAGTTAAGTTTGAGGAAGATGGTCCTCTACCAAGAAGCATAAGCCCATTCCATTACTTCCTATACAACAATGATGTTGTCCAGAATGTAACAACTTATAATAAACCCACTTTGCTCTGGTCTAATTATTACAAGTAGGATATAACAAAGGCATAATGTTAAATCCTTGGAAATTATTTTATAGGAGAAATTGAGAACGGTGATTGACCTCCAACTATTAATGATTTATTGATCTCCTACTTTAGGAATGAAGTTATTGATACCTTTGTTGATAATGGCCCATAAAATTTATTGTATAAGGCTTCTTTGTAAACCTAAATCAAGTCAAATTCAAAAAACTTCTAGCTTGCTTTGTAAAATTCAAAAGTAAAACCATCCACTCACAGTGCCTTATCATTATCCATCCATTGAAAGACAACATAAAGCTCATTTAAAGAGAGGTGTTTGTCACAATTTTTTTGACTTGAAGGGCTTAAGTTGCAAGGCACCATGGATAAACATTTATGAAAAGATTTAGCTCTCTTTAATGTGTGTTCCTTGGATTGGAAAATTAATTTATAGTGTTTCTGAAAGACCAAGGAAATATTTGGTAGACTATGAGGTGACTATTTGTGGTTTTGATAGCTTTGATTTGCTTTTTGGCCTATTTAGAGGCATGGTCACTAATTTTGAGCCAATTCAATCGGGCTCAGATTTGAATACCTCTAGTCATGTGAGTTTACCTAAATTTTAAGCTTGTGGGTAAGTGCACCAACTTGGGGGACAAAAAAGGGTCTACCCGTGGACATGATTTTTATAAAATTTCAAAAATGTGAACTTCTACAAATAATTAGATATGGCTACACTCAAAATTTTAAGATGGTATAAAAACATAAATTATATAATTTTGAGTCTAGTTTCCAAAAAAGCTATTTTTTTTTGAAAAATGGTTAAGTATAAATAGGTCAAACATCTAAAATTTAAAGAAGACCTATTTTTTAAGAAAATTTGAATTGTACCATTCCGTGCGACCCACCATTTTTTTAGCATCATTTAATATTGTTATAAAGCCTTAGGTGAATATTTATATTAGCTATTATAGTGTGTTAAAAAAAATATATATTTTTTTTATTAATTTTGCAATTAAGTATATCCTGAAAACTAACAAAAAAATGGATATCCATCTGTGCGACCCACCTAACTACCTCAAAATAAAATGAAATTTGATTTTTTTTGAATGTGTGTATAATTAGGCCTAGTTTGTTACCATATATTTTGTTTTGCATTTAGATCAATGAAAAACAAATTAGATAAACATGAATAGGCATGTAGGGGTGAGGCATGTAGTGGCATAAAAAAGGTGTTGTTAGAAATAAATGTAGTTTGAACCCTTAAAATAGCCCAAAAAATATAAAAATCATACATTTAGAAAAAGGACAATGTGCTCATCATAATGGTAATAATTTTTTGAATTTTAATGTTGAAATTCATAGCATATTTAACAATTGAAGTTGAAATTTGTTGGTTTTTCTTAAAACTCTTGGTCTTGACTGTAAATGCATAGTCCCAAGCCTTTGGCTCAAAAATCCAAGCCATTTCCAAGCCTAAATGATCGGTTTGAAATTTAAATTTAAATAACACGTTCGTATTATATAATGCAATAAATAACACATATGCATTTTATAACACGTACGCGTTTCTTAGACACAAAATGAAACAAACAAATTTTATGTTTGTTATGGGAGAAAGGTCCCATTAGTTGTGCATCCTTCTAGGGTAAATGTCAAAATTTGTGTTTCTTATAGGGGGAAGGTCCCATTAGTTGTGGACAGTGAATTAAGGTGCCATAACATCGCATTAGACTTTGAAATTTTTACCCATTTCAATATGTCATCTTAACTACTTATAACTAAGGTTTCAAGGTCTAACACATTATACATTTGATAATATATTGGATTTTATTATAAGAGGTCATAAAATACATTTTTTAAACCTATGATCAAAACTTAACCTTTAGTGTACCAATCATTGTGCATTGGAGTATCAATACTTGACTCTTACTTGTCAAGATGTGATTGGTTACTTTTAATTTTATGGAATAAATGTTGAACAAGTATTAGATATTACATGTTCAGCTTCTGGTGCACTTTAATATAAATATATACACCAATATGTTTTGTCAATAGAACACATGTTAACAAAAGCCTTGTTTGACAATTGAAACATGCACAACTATTGGGATCTTTCCCCTAGTAGGGCAAGGATATACATTACCACCTTACTTGCCTAAAATCCTACTTGCCCTTAAATTTTGTGTTTCTTATTGATATTATCCTACTTGCCTAATATCCTATCTTACCCTTTTATTGTTTATTTGATATCTTTGACCAAACCCCTTTATTTATAAATTTTGAACTAATTTGTTTAAGTGGCAAACCTGTTGAATTGGACTATGTAGTATATATAATCTTGTGTAAGTAGAAATAAGAATTGAGCCTTTGGTGTAACAGTGCATATCTTTGATATCTATTTCAAGAATGTTATCTAATGGATCCCAATACCTATAAATCATGCCTTGGATTGTCCCAAAAACATTTCTAAAATGTGTTGAATAAAGTCCCTAAAGTTTTCTCCAAGGTCACTTAGTACATCTAATTCAATAGGTGCATTTTGAGGTCCCAATTGAAAGTCTAACAAGAGTCTTATATTGTTACAATTATTCAAGTTTGATTCCCCTAATGTATTCAAATACATTATTCAAATTTTGCCTAAAATTAAGATCTCTTGTAAAAATATGGTTAATCCTCCATTCTGTGCACCTCCTTCATCTACCCCTCCATCACAAATGGGACAAGCATCAACCACTCCATCCATTCCCATGTCATTTGAAGAGTGTGTATTTGACATGGGACTAGTCCTAACTGCACCATGGATGCAACAATTACAAAATAAAAAATAAGCTAGACAACACTTGATGCTTATCAATATTATAGAGTTTTATACCTTACTATGTAATTAGGATGGTAAGATATGAAAGTAGGATGATGGACCTACAATGTATTTACATGTTAAATTATTAAATATTTTGGTCAAGTTGGGTACACATTTTATTTTGTATAAGATGTGGTTTTGAGCTCAATAAACTTGAAATGGTCACATGTATCCATTAGTGATGATGTGGTAATTTATTAAGATGTTGTTTTAAGATGACATGCCTAATGATGAATGTATAGCTTAGAAAATATCTATTTGCACTAGGGACTTTATTTGAAACCATTAAGGGATGGCGTGACCTGGCATTGACCAAGTATGACATATGTAAGTTATCCCAGCTCAAACTCTATTGAACTTATTCAAGATACATTAAACCTGTGACAATGTCCCCTAAATCTTAGACCTGCTTCTGCTCAAGGATGATGTTGAGCAAAGAGACCCAATAATTGTTCATGTGGATGATGAATTAATCACCTCATATAGATGGTTAATTGGAATTGAATACTAGTGTGCACCCCCTCATCGAAGGTTTTAAGATTATATATATTTTGTACATATATCTTCAATCATCTTGTTCATATTTCATTGTAATGAGCTTAAACCTTATGATATGGATTGAAATAAAGTAGTACATGTCTCATAATTCTTACTTTGGCTTGGGATTTGAGGTTGAGGCTTGTCCATTATTGAATTGTGTTCTCTCATGTGTGTAGGACTTAATATGAATGTAAGTTTTGGGATATTTAGAGGTAATTCAAGGTAGAGGGATATAAATAATTTGAATATGTATATATGTAGAAAAATGATAACGTTCGGTGCTTTCTTAAAATTTTTATGGGACATTAAAGGTCTCTACATGATAGTTTTCATACAATAATGACAATTTAGAGGTTCACACCACATGTGTGAATTATTTAATAGACATGATTTTATTAGATCAATTTTAATCTTTAAACATTATTGGCTTCTATGTATGTATGATAAATTTGTGAATAAACCTTAGTTGGATTGGTTGGCTCGGTGATGGAACATGTCTAAGTATCAAAGATGTGCATATCTAACAACTCTAACACTTATCTAGGTGTACTAGACCTATACACATGTGGAAATCTTTGATTGGATTGGGCATCCTAAGGCTTTGACAAATCTGATGCTTCTAAGTTAAATGACAGTTAGATCTCTAACATAAATACATATGTGTACAAGATACACACATGCATATATCTAATTGGATCATGCCTCACAGGGATCTAATATCTAGCTCTTTAAAGCTTCTAAGACCTGATAACTCTAATAGTGTTGACACTTCTGAGCATGTATGAGGTACATGTTGACCATTTTTGGTCCTGCAGGCCAAAAGTAGTTTCTTTCTTCCCCTGCTATTCTGAGCCAGTTCAAATATGGTTTACACAAGTCTTTTAGCAAAAGATGAACTAGTTCAAAGAATGAAAGGGCTTTTACAAAACTTATTCAGACTTTTTTCTGAATAAATTCACAAGGAAAGAGTGTAAAATGATTCAAGACACTTTTCCTTAAGGTTGGAAAAGTGGTTCAACATCGAGGTTCAACGACATGATCTTTCCAGGAGTTAAGAATTTTGAACTTTGAACCATTGAACCCTTGAACCATTGCTAGTTCAATCAAATGGTTCAATCGGTTGGTTTAATCAAATTAATCAGTTGGTTCAATCAAATGGTTAAATCAATTGGTTCAATCAAATGGTTCAATCGGTTGGTTCAATCAAATGGTTCAAGCAGTCGATTGAATGGGTAGAACACAGTGTTGAACCATTAAACCGTTGAATCATTTAACTTTGAAAAAGGGTTCAGGTTCAATGGTTTATTCAAAAAGTTCAAGGGAGTCTCCCAAATCTTGAAGGATAAGTGCCCTTGCAAAGGGAAGTCAAGCATAAAAAGACCATTCCAGCAGGTTGTGGATGGCAGTTCTAGACCCAAAAGTGCTCTTACAGAGGGCAAGGAACCCTTGCGGAGGAATAAAAAGATAAGGCAAGTCACCGAACAGAGGATTTCCTTTGAAATAAAATCCCATGGAAAATGATAAAGCGAGCAAGATGAATTCTTTCAGACAAAAGTCCAAAGGAATTTCTTCAAAATTTTGTTTGAAGAAATTCACCAGAAGAAATTTGCTCAAAAGAAGAAAGCCCGACGAAAAAGGCCAAAGAAAATAAAGCCAAAGGAATTGACCAAGGGGGTGATGGGCCCATAGACGTCAATGTTGAGCATCATGGACTAGCCATTGGAATCTAGATGTCTGATGACGTCTCTAAAGACATCAAATTCATGACAATAGGATAGTTGTTGGCTTTCAAATGGCGATGGGCATGCAAATGTCAACTCTACAGTAATGAAATAGCTGTTGATCTTTAAATATTTGAGCGCAAACTCGAAGGAATTCAAAGGGCTTAAGGCCAAAGGGAAGAGACTGCCAAGAAGGGAGCCCAAAAGAGCCAAGTGCAGAAACAGACAAAATAGTCCAAGTGGTAAAATAAGGTGTCAGCAGAGGAGTTATTCTAGTTGTTGACACAGTCTCTGTCAAGTGGTCATTAAGAAGCATAAATAGTGAATGGCGTGACCTATTTTTCTTTACTTTGAATTGACGAGTAGACAAACCATGTGAATGCCTTGAAGGAGTGGTCTTATTTATAGACAAACAGTGTGGCGCACAATTTCACATGTAGTGTTTTAAATGCCTAAAGTCAAACTAAGAGCCAACACAACATTATCTATCAAGCAACTTCCTCTTCCCAATGCTCTAAATGCACATGGACCACTTGTAAAAGGGAATCAAAAGGCCTCTTTCTTCCTCTATATATTGTAAACTTTTCATTTGATAAAATGATCTCTCATATTATACAGCGAAGCCCTGCCAATTTTCAACTGGAATCAATAGAATACACATTTTTTACCTCTATTTTAGCTGGATATATCTTTGAGTGTGTTTGAGTGTTAACCTTATGTTCAGTCATTTCTTTCTTGATGCTCTCACAAGATTGATACCAACACACCTGGTATAGACAAAGTGTCATTCTTGTAGGTAACAAGAAGAGCTGTATCTAGAGCACATAAGTAGAAGAGGATTACCAAACAATGTGCTTTCCTACAGTGCCTATGGTAAGTTCATTTTCTGTGTGTTTCCATTAAAGCCTCCCTATTAAGCTTCCTTCAGTCTAGCCCTTTCAATTAGATAAAGTGTATGTATGTGATCTTATGGTTCAAAGTGTGAGTATGAGTAGATTGAACTTGTTTGGTGCATCACTAGCTCAGGTTAGGTTTTGTTTTCTAGTAATCCTCTCTTTTCAACCCCCCCATTATATATATATTAGAAATATTACTAGAATAAATCATAGATGCATCAGAGGGAGCTAGCCCTTATCTAGAGACTCTCCCCTCAGTTTTTCTAGACCCACAGGGAAGAGAGGAGTTTCCATTATGTCGCATGGAAGGCAGGAGCTCAGCGTCCTATCAAGGGTGCAATCCATAGTGTCAACAATTTTTGGCACAGCCAGTGGGACCATTTTTTAACACCATTTTTGACACTCAACAAAGTTCTAGGATTTTTGCTGGTCCTATTATAGCAAAATCAACCATTTTCTAGCATCTGGCGACTCCACTATTAAGAACATTAGTCTCTGATCAAAGACCAGTCTGACCTCCTGTGCCTAAAATCACCACATAATCTGCTACTAAGGGTGTCCCTTTTGAATTTGTTGAGCTACCCTTAAACTCAACAAGATGACTGAGGTTTGCAATAACTCATCCTTATTCAACAAACTATCTTCCCAGACCTGCTATAAGATACACCTACATAGGAGGGCCTCGATTGAATCCTATCATAGCTATGGATTTAACTTTTGTGGCCTTTCATGTCTAGAGTCCTTTGAATCTCATGCATTATAACCCGATCCCAGGGGCAGTCCTTAAAAGTGTGCCTCCCTTTAATGGAAAAGGGCCCATTACTACCATTGAACACATCATAAATATTGCTAACCTCTACAACATTCACAATGTCACTGAGGAAAACATTGCTATTAGATTGTTGGCATTGTATTCCAAAGGCAAGGTTATGGACTGGTATGGGACTTTGCCCATGAATTCAATCGATTCCTAGAATGAATTGGGCTCCCTCTTAACAAATAGATTTGGGGAGAAGAGTGACCACCTCTCACTTGCCGAGCAACTGACCACTATGAAAAGAGCTCCACACAAATTCATGCAAGATTTCAATACTCAATTTCAGAAGACATGGGACATAATCCCCATTTTGGTAAGGCTAACTCCAAGCTATGTTTTTCTCTATTATTTGAAAGCATTGAACAATGACATTTCTATCATGATACAATCCATGGGAGGACATGTGTAGCCTACTACCTATGACATAGCTATATCGGCTGAGAATTGCCTGGTGCAAGCTGGGAAGATAGCCCCTAGACCTCATATGCTGCTCTTTCCTGAATTGCTGCCTCTAGTCCAAACTACTGCACCTACCTTAGCTCTTCTACCTAGCATAGAAAAGCCGACTGCTACTCTGTCCAATGACCTATATGAAGTAAAAAGCTTGTTGTAAAGCATAACAAATGAACTAGTGGCTCTCAAAAGGAAGCAAGCTCAGAGAAATCAACCAAATCAAGGATATCAGTAGTATAGGCAAGAAAGTAGACCCCCTTTTTAGAATTACAATCAAGGATGGGGTCTGTTTACATAGGCCAGACCTTTTCAAGGCTATGATCCAGGTGCCCCTTCATCATCCAAGGCCATGGTGCCCATTCAAAACAATCTGATACAAGAGTAGCCAAATTACTCATCCATAAGATACAGTCAAGATCAGGCTATTTACACAAATGAAATGCCAAGTCAGTACATGAATGCATAGGATAATCAAGCAGCCACCTAATTCCCCAACTTTGAGGCCTCATTACAACATGGCATGGGCAGCAGGTTGGCTCACCCTGATTCCATTCTCATAAATCACCTGGAAGGTGAATTTTATATAGTCAATTATGTGGTCAATACAAACAATCAAGGTGATTGTGTCATAGCTAACACAAGGTCCAAGATGAGAGTTATGGAAGAAGCTCAAGCAGCTGCTCAAGCATCAACACTACCTTCTTCATCACATGTAAACCAAAAATTTCAAAACTTCAGACCGCTGGTTACACCCTCAGCTCCTCGGCCTGCTCCTCAGACTGTAAGTAACCCCAAAGAGAATTTGAAAGAAGGTAACCTCAGGTCAATGTGGTAGATTAGATGAAGAAGCTGCACATGAATATCTCCTTGTGGGATTCATTATCAATACTGGGACAAAAGGACATGCTACAAAAGGAATTACACAGGCTGAATGAACAAGCTATCCCAACAAAAGCCAATGATGTTCTGGTGATGAATGGGCAGCCTTCCACATCAGGCCAAGTTAAGAAAGAAGAAAACGTTCCCCTTTTCTATTTGTCCTTGGTCATAGGAGACTTCCTGGTGCACAATTATATCATTGACAGTGGAACAAACACCTCGATAATGCCTAAATTCATAGTTGATAAATTGGGGCTCAAATATGAAGAGATGACTAAGGGAGTCCTGCAGCTAAATGGAACACCAACAAAGATAGTAGGAGTGGTGAGAGGCTTGAACTTAATGCTCCATGCCTGTCCGACCTTCTCAGTCCCTCATGATGTGGTGGTGGCAGTTTTTCCTCCTTACTTTGCCATTTGCTTGTCCAGGGATTTTACATCCAAAATAGGCAGGTACCTAGCAGCAAATAGGTCCTATCTGGTTTTTAGAACCAAATATGGGAATAAAGTCAAGATTGAGTCAGAACCAATCCACCAAGATCATCTAGAACTATACTCACTCAAGGTGGCAAATGTCAGCTATGCTATTCTCGATCAGGAAGATTTCCAAGTAGATCAACCTCCACCCTCTGCCCTTGAAGGAGTTGTTGACTTACTCTTAGATGAATGGGGAAGTGACAAATTTGAGCATGATCTTTACAAATTCATAGAAGAGGAAGGCCTTAGGATTTATTGCATGCATGAAGAGGGTACTTTCATACCAAATTTGATGAAGGCAAGCCAAGAGAGCTCAAGTTTGTGACAACTATTCTTTGATGTCTCAAGAAGTAAGTTGGGAGCTGGTGGTGGAGTGGTGTTAGTTTCTCCTTCACAAGAGATGTACTTTTCAGCCTCTAGGTTCCAATTTTCTTGCATGTGCAATGTTTTAGAGTACGAATCCCTCATCCACAATTTGAAGTGGGTGAGGAAAGGAGGAATCAAAGAGTTGCATGTTTTTGGTGACAGTGAGCTAATTGTGAATCAGGTGAAAGACCAAAATCTGACAAAAAATTCCTTGCTTAAGTCTTATAAGCACAGGGTATGGGACTTAGTGGAGAGTTTCCTTGTCTTCTATATTACTTCCATTCTAAGGGAGCAAAATAAGCATATAGACAGACTAGCAGCAGTTGGTACCCGATTTGATGTTTCTAAGGAGATAGGCCAAAATAGAAGTTCACGCCATTTGAAAGTGGTAATCAGGCCCTCTGTTCCTAATAACGTCACTAATTGGTAGGTGTTTGACAGAGATCAATAGATAAAACTCTTCTTGTAAGAGGAAGTTGAGTTTGCTGCTAAAAACTAGGCTAAGCTATAGCAACAGTATGGTAGCCAAATTATTCAGCTGAAGAACAATAAACTTACCAAAGGCTTGGTCACTCTCGAAAGTATCTTCAATGAGGATGACCAATTGAAAAATGATAAAACAAGCATCACCATGAAGAAGGAAAACTATGACAAGGTTGAAATATTCAAGGATAAGCTGCTTGCACTTGGGAAAGTGTGTATAGATTATGAAAAGCAGGCCTTTATCTTGTTATGCCAGGAGTTTGCTAATGTCTTCCCCTGGGAGTATAGCAAATTGAAAGGTTTTGACCCAAGTTTGGCCCAACATACCATTAAGCTGGAGGAAGGTACCAAGCTGATCAAGTAGAAGCAAAGGCTTGTCAACCTAAAGATTGAGCCTCTCATGTGAAAGAAACTCACTAAGTTGATTGAGTGTAGGATAATATTTCTGATCAAACACTCTTCTTGGCTGGCCAATCTTGTTCCTATCTAGAAAAAGAATGGGGAGATCAGATTATGTGTGGATTTTAGAGACCTCAATAGAGTCTCTTTGAAGGACCATTATCCTTTACCAAGTATGGAATAGATCCTCTAAATGGTGACAGCCAGTGAGCATTTCTCTCTCCTGGATGGGTATTCAAGGTACAATCAGATTTTGGTTCAAGACTGTGACTAGTACAAGACAACCTTCACTACCAAATGGGGGATGCTTGCTTATAGAAAAATGCCATTTGGACTTTCCAATGCTGGTGCCACTTTTTAATGAGCCATGGACATGGCCTTTTAGGGCCTGATAAATCACAATGTGCTGGTGTATCTTGATGACGTGATGGTTTTCTCTAAGGAGGTGGGCCAACACATGAAACACCTCAGACAAATCTTCCAGAGGTGTAGAGAGTTTGGTATCTCTCTCAACCTGAAGAAATGCATGTTCGTTGTCCATGAGGGTAAACTCCTTGGCCACATTGTTTCCAAAGAAGGCTTGACCATTGATCTAGAAAGAGTTTGCTCCATCCTAGAGCTGTCCTTGCCTAAACATAAAAAGGGCCTATAGGGTTTTTTTGGCAAAATAAATTTCATCCAGAGACTTATTCCAAATTTTGTGGAGATAGTCAAGTCATTGACCTCTATGCTGAAGAAAGATGAGAGTTCACATGGAAAATGCAAAGGAAGGATAGTTTTGAAGAGATCAAGCAGGTTATCATGGCTCCTACCTTAATCAGCCCTAACTTCACCAAGGATTTCAACCTCTACACCTTTAAAAATGAAGAGGTAATCTCTGCCATGCTTAGCCAAGTGAATGGTGATAACCTTGAGCAACCACTTGCATTTTTTAGCCAAGGCCTAGAGGGTTTTGACATCAGGTATACATATGTAGAGAAGCAAGTCCTTGCAGTCATACAGAGCCTAAAGAAATTCAAACATATGCTATCCAATAATAAGATTCACCTCATGGTCCCACATCCCAGCATCAAAGATTTCTTGACCGACTATGATCTAAATGAAAAGAGAGCGGGGTGGATCACTAAAGTGATGGAATATGATGTGGATATCAAGATCACCAAGCTGGTAAGAGGAAGAGGCCTATGTGAACACCTTGCTATATATTTTAAACAACAAAAAGAGGATAGTTTGCTCATTCATGATGAAGCCACAACATAAGAACCAATAGTCATGAAGGATTGGACATCAAATATGAGGCATTTCCTTCTCACGGGTGATTGCTCGTAGGGCCTTGATAGGACCAAGAGGAGACATTTAAAACTCTAATCTCTCCCTTATGTCCTGATTGATGGAGTGCTATTCTAAAAGGATCTCTCAGGAGTAATTTTAAGGTGCATAGACCCAAGTTAGGTTGACAGGGTGCTGTCTAAATTCCATGATGGGTGGTGGTCACTTTGCTCCTAAGCCTACAATTGTAATAATAATGAGAGATGGTTATTTTTGGTCCACTCTATTCAGAGGTACCCATGCCTGGGTATGAAAGTGCTAGAAGTGTGCACTTTTTAATGGGAAATAATGGCTAGCTACCATGCCTTTACAACCTATTCAGGTGGAACAACCATTATTGCAATGGGGCCTAGACTTCATAGGGATGATCAATCCTCCCTCCAGTGCTGGCTACAAATGGGTTTTGACCACCATCTACACTTCACAAGATGGGTAGAGGCCGTCGCTTTGAAGAAGGCCAATGAAAGTGTAGTCTTGGACTTTTATGAAGGCATGGTGACAAGGTTTGGAGTCCCAGTGACCATCATATCAGACAACACATTGGCCTTCTTGAGGACTTGAATGAGTGAATGGGCATTGAGATACGACATCTATCTCAATACTTCTTCCAACTACTACCCACAGGGAAATGGGATGGTTGAATCCACCAACAAAAATTTGATCAGGATTATCAAAAGAATAATGGAGGAGAATCAGAGAACTGGGCATGCCAAGTTGAAAATAGCCCTATGGGCAGACATGGTCACTCCAAAGAGGGAAATTGGTAATTATTTATACACACTCATGTATGGAAGGGAAGCTAGGCTTCTTATTTCACTTGAATTACCAACCTTGGACCTTGCTCACTAGCTGTAGTTAGAAGAAGGCAACATCATAGAGGTTAGGTTATGCGAGCTAATGGCACTTCAAGAGACAAGAGATGAAGAGGCACTTTGAGAAGAGATCTTCATCAAAAAGTTTCTCTGAAGGAGATATCATCCTAAAATGGGATGAGGACTGAGCTAATCTTGGTAATCACACAAATTTTGATGCCCTATAGAGTGGTCCATATGTCATCACTTAGTGCAAGCAACATAATGCATTCCAACTCTCCAAGTTGGGATGTGAAGAACTATGTATCCCAGTTAATGGGATACATCTTAAACATTGTCACTGAACCTTCTCCCATCATGTACATATTTCCCTTGTTTTTTCCCTATTTTCCCTAAGTGCTTTTGCACATGTTAGTAGTTTTCTTAATCTTGTGTGTGTTTCATTTCTTTCTTTTGGGGTAAAAACTTCATGATTGATTCTTGGACCTTTCAAGGCTACTGCTAAATTTTTTAAAGTTGCGTTCTAACTCTGTGCCCAATGGACTTTAAGACTACTAGCTTCTAAGCATAGTAGGCATGCTTCCCCTGGGAATCACTAATTTGTTGACCATTTTTGGTCTTACAGGCCAAAATCGGTCTCCTTCTTCTCTTGTTGTTCTGAGCCAGTTCAAATTTGGTTTACACAAGTCTTTTGGTAGAAGATGAACCAGTTCAAAGAATAAAAGGGATTTTAATAATCTTCTTCAAACTTTTGTCCAAATAAATTCACAAGAAAAGAGCAAAAAATAATTTAAGACATTTTTCCTTAAGGTTAGATAAGTGGTTTAACGTCAAGGTTCAACGACATGATCTTTCCAAGAGTTAAGAATTTTGAACTTTGAACCATTGAACCATTGAACCATTGTTGGTTCAATCAAATGGTTCAATTGGTTGGTTCAATAAAATGGTTCAATCAGTTGGTTTAATCAAATGGTTCAATCGGTTGGTTAAATCAAATGGTTCAATCGGTCGATTGAATGGGTAGAACACAGTGTTGAACCATTGAACCATTGAACTATTGAACTTCAAAAAAGGGTTTAGGTTCAACAGTTCAGTCAAAAAGTTTAAGGGAGTCTCCCAAAGCTCGAAGGATAAGTACCCTTGCAGAGGGAAGTCAAGCATAAAAGGACCATTCTAGCAGGTTACAGAGGGCAGTTCCAGACCCAAAAGTGCTCTTGCAAAGGGGAGGGAACCCTTGCAGAGGATTTAAAAGATAAGGCAAGTCACCAAATAGAGGATTTCCTTTAGAAGAAAATCCCATGGAAAATTATAGAGTGAGCAAGATGAATTATTTTAGATAAAACTCTGAAGGAATTCTTTCAGACTTTTGTCCAAAGAAATTCACCTAAAAGAAGAAAGCCCAACGAAAAAGGTTGAAGAAAATAAAGCTGAAGGAATTGACCAAGGGGGTGATGGGCCTGTAGACATCAAAGTTTAGCATCATGGACTAGCTGTTGGAATCTAGACATCCGATGACATCCCTGAAGATGTCAAATTCATGACAATAGGATAGCCATTGGCTTTTGAATGGCGATGGACACACGAATGTCAAATTTATGGAAATGAAATAGCTATTGATCTTTAAATATTTGAGTGCAAACCCAAAGGAATTCAAAGGGCTTAAGGTCAAAGGGAAGAGACTACCAAGAAGGGAGCCCAAAAGAGCCAACTGCAGAAATGGACAAAATAGTCCAAGTGGTAAAATAAGGCATCGGCAGAGGAGTTATTCTAGTGGTTGACATAGTCTCTGCCAAGTGGTCATCAAGAAGCATAAATAGTGAATAGCGTGACCTATTTTTCTTCACTTTACATTGATGAGCAGATAAACTACGTGAATGCCTTGAAGGAGCGGTCTTGTTTGCAGACAAATGGCGTGGCACACTATTTCACATATGGCATTTTACATGCCTAAAGTCAAAATAGGAGTCGACACAACGTTATCTATCAAGTGGCTTCCTCTTCCCAATGCTTTGAATGCACATGGGCCACTTGTAAAAGGGCACCAAAAGGCCTCTTTCTTCCTCTATATATTGTAAACTTCTCATTTAAGAAAAGGATCTCTCATCTTGTAAGGTGAAGCCCTGCCAATTTTCACCTGGGATCAATAGAATATGCATTTTTTACCTCTATTTTGGTTGGATATATCTCTGAGTGTGTCTAAGTGTTAACCTTGTGTTCAGTCATTTCTTTCTTGATGCTCTCACAAGCTTGATACCAACATGCATAATATAGACAAAGCACCATTCTTGCAAGTAACAAGAAGAGTTGTATCTGGAGCACAGATGTAAAATAAGATTACCAGATAGTGTGCTTTCCTACAGTGCCTATGGTAAGTTTATTTTCTATGTGTTTCCATTAAAGCCTCCCTTTTAAGCTTCCTTCAGTCTGACCCTTTCAATTAGATAAACTGTGTGTATGTGTTCTTATGGTTCAAAGTGTGAGTATGAGTAGATTGAACTTGTTTGGTGCATCACCAGCTTAGGTTAGGTTCTATTTTCTAGTAATCCTTCTCTCTTTTCAACCCCCCCATTATATATATATATATATATATATATATATATATATATATTAGCAATATTACTAGAATAACTCATAGATGCATCAAAGGGAGATAGCCCTTATCTAGAGACTCTCCCCTTAGTTTTGCTAGACCCACAGGCAAGAGAGGAGTTTCTATTGTGTTGCATGGAAGGTAGGAACTCAGCGTCATGTCAAGGGTGCAATCCATAGTGTCAACAGTACACATGGTGATATGTAATTGAATTTGTCCTCTTGGGGCATTGTCAACTCTAAAACTTCCAAGACTTGATGCAACTATCATAGCTTTAACACTTTTGGGTGTATGAGGTACACACATGGCATAATAAGGTTCAATTATAAGGGTAATTCAATCGAGGAGGCATGCGAGGCCAATTTTGAACCCCTTCTTGAAATAACTATAAGATCATGATATATATGATTTGGGTCAAAATTAAGTGTGATTCTATCTATCATGAATTGAACTAATTAGTCAATTGCTTCAATTAGGGATGTGATTTGGGTGAAATTGAGCCCCTAAACCAAATTTATGGCCCAATCGATTATATAATCTAGATGCAACATGTATGACTTAACTGACCTTAATTTAATCAAAAATGCATATTTAAATGCAAATGTGGCTAATTTCAACCCATTGAACCTAGATTCTACAATGTGATTAAAAGGGATAAATAGGTCATGTTTCATGACATGTTGATCGTAAACCCAAATTTTATTACTTGAACATGTATGTAGTTCCCCTAAACCCTAATTTTATGACATATACACATGTACAAACCTGTTACACTAAACCCCTAACCCTAAATACTAATTTTATAACAAACATAACCCCTAAGTTCCTTGATTTCATCATAAATTCATGAATGTGATTAGTGATAATTTGTGAAATTTTTATTCACCTAGTTTTGTAAGGACCTATGATGGGATTTTGGGCAAAATTAGCTCATTTTATATTACATATTGAGCCTTATTGCATCATTCATTAGTCTTATTACTTCATGTATTGGAGATTTATGCATAATATTGGGGATTTATGCATCATATTGAGCCATATTACATCATATGATAGCCTAATTACATCATATTGAGCCTTATTGCATCATATGATAGCCTAATTGCATCATATGATAGCCTAAATGCATCATATTGGAGATTTATTGCATATAATAGTCTTATTGCATTGCATGATAGTCTCATTACATTACATGATAGTCTTATTACATCGTATGATAGTCTTATTGCATCATATTGTAGTATTATAATGGAAAAAATAGTTGAATATGAGCCTTTTTACTTGTTTATATAGTATATGCCTATACTTAATGGAATGCACAAACATTATATAAATGCATACACCTTCCTATAAGGCATACGTGTTCCTTGAAGTAAAAATAAAAAAACACTTTTTAACATCTATTTTAGCCCTAATCGAGATTTTTATCCCCATAGACATTCCTTGCGTACTCTATGCACTTTATTGGTTGTAGTTTTTTTAGACCCCACATTTGAAGTACTTTCTTGGTTGATTTTATCAAAATGGGATTTGGTTTGCATTTAAGGAGGAGGAAGAAGTTAAATAATAAAACATCAAAGCAATTAGAACAGTTGGAAGAAAAAAATGAGGTATGAATGTAAGAAATTCATTTTAGACAAGGTACAAACACTAATCCTGATGAGCCAAATACCTTAGATAATGAGACAATTGATAATAATCAATTAAATAATGATGAAATGTATAATAATAAATTAAATTATGATGAAATTCACAATAATGAATTCAATTATGATGAAATTAGATAATGTTGAAAATTCACATTGAAAATTTAAAGTTTTTTATTATGTTGATGAAGAGCCTATGCATGATACTTTACCCACAAACAATGAAAAAAATTTAATGGACTCAAATAATGATGAAATTAACAATGAAGAAGATTTCATGGAAACACATACTGAATAAACAAACACATTTAAATAAAATTTAATGGAAACATATAATCATTTTGAAACACCCTCTGAATGGATTCCACCAATAACAACACCTCCAAGAATTGTGCATAGAAAAGACAAGTACTTAATTGAAGTTGATGAAAATATTTTGAAACCAATGCATAAAAAAAGTCTGAACACCATTCAAGAATATTGGCTCAATAAATTTGGGATAATTTCTTTCATAAATTGGAGTATGATAGTTAAAGATGTCAATTATTTGTTTCATTGATGAAATTGCTTAAGATGAGACCTATAATGTACACATTAGGACTAAGAGAATCTGACATGGATAATAAAAATGATGAAATTATTAAAAATATACATGATGCATATCATATTGTAGGCCCAAAATCATGCAATAAATATTTTAATGCTGTTTGACGTATAATGACAACTTGTGTAGTAAGTGTTAAAATAGGGAAAAAATTATTGATTTCAAAAACAAGTTGAAAACTTGATATAAATAGAAAAATATTAATGAAAGCAATTGAAAGATGTGAAATACTTAATGAACCCAATATGAAAGAGCTTTGGTCATTCTCTGGTAGACTTTCATGAAAGGACAAGGCTATAGCTGATGCTTTGAAAGAGTTACTTGCACAATTTTGAAAAGATAATACAAGAGTTTCTCCCAATGCAAGAGATGTAGTGAAAAGAAGAGTTGGTTCTCATAGTCGTGAACCATATTCAAAACATTTATTGGATATGACTCAAACACAATTATACTTTAATTTTTTATAAAAACATCCACAAATTACTATTAGTCAAAAACTTTTTGAGATGGCCAAACCTTTTTATGTAAAAATAAATTAGACACACACCACTTGTTGTTGTAGGTAACATGTTGAATTTTTAATGCACTATGATGTTTATTTCCATATTCATTGTACTTTGCATATTACTAATATTTTGTAGGAGTGTGGCATAGAAGTTCCAAAAAAATAAGCCAGGAAATTTATTTCAAATATTTTTTGTGAAAGACCAGGTGGATAGTTCTTTTATAGGAAAGCATGTTTGGATGGAAATTGCAACATTTATGGTGGATTGCTAAAATTGAAAAATGTATCCATGAGGACTGTACAAGTGCAATTGGACTAAAATTAGTTGGTTTGAGTAAATACAAATATGTGACTTATCAAGTAAAAGATGGCAAAGAATTTAAAAGGTGTTAGCTTGTTACAAAAGAGATACCTGTTTCAAAATTTATGGTTGAATTCATGAAGAAAATTGTTTATGAGTATGTAAGGCACACACATAGGGATAAATGGTTGGATGAACATTTCAAGCTAAGTAAGGACACATTCCCACTTGATTCTATTACTACTTATGTCAGTGTGTAAATGGAAAGAAAAAATTACTATATAATTGATGCATGCATCTGATAGTATAGAGAAAGATCAAAAAATATTAAGGGAGTACCATTTCTATATCAATGATGACGAATCACATTGTACAAATTATGTGCAAGGTTGTTTTGATAAGTTATATGGACAATTGACTTAGAGGAGTATTAATTTCAAACCATTTAATGAAGAGGGAACATTTCAAGATAAGCAAGGACACATTACCAAGTGCATATATAATTCATGCATGCATCTAATAGTATAGAGAAAGATCAAAAAATATTAAGGGAGTACCATTTCTATATCAATGATAATTAATCACATTGTACAAATTATGTGCAAGGTTGTTTTGATAAGTTATATGGACAGTTGACTTAGAGGAGTATTAATTTCAAATAACATTACATTTGGTCAGACAATTACACATCGTAATTAAAAAATTTATAGATGTTTTATTGGTTGAGCATGATACACATTACCACTGGTGTAGAACATATTTGGAGTTTTACTAAGGCTAACCATGGATAAGGGGAACATGATGGTGTTGGAG
The DNA here is from genome assembly GCA_037957365.1 of Torreya grandis. Lineage (NCBI taxonomy): Eukaryota > Viridiplantae > Streptophyta > Pinopsida > Cupressales > Taxaceae > Torreya > Torreya grandis. Next base: position 958,600 of record JARHVA010002661.1, read on the forward strand.
CATGTATAAAAAGAGCCATTACAAATGAGGAGTTAAAATATGATAATGTTGCTAATTTTATTGATGCAAAAACTATGGTTGACAGGTGTAATAAGAACATATGTCATGGTAATCGAGCAAATTCTCCTGTTCATAATTTTTTTTGGTTAATAGAGGAAAAACAACTTGGCAAACTATGAGAATTATATGACTCTAATAGGTTCAAGTGAGCTCCACTCATTTCGTAGTTCAAATACAGGTTCTTGGACTATTCATACGTGACATTTGGCATGCTTTTGTTTTGCATGAATAGATTTTTTTTGCAATGAGTGTGAGTCATAAGAGTGGGTGGATGACTAGAGTTCTAAACCTCTAATTCCAATCAACACATATTAGGTTCCACTAGCATTGCAAGTTACTGGCATGAGGTTCTCACATGACTTTGACCATATATCTGATCTAGTATAGCCAGGTAGAAGATTAATCTTTATGTATTATTTACTCTCATAATCTATCTTCATAATGTCATTAAAATTTATTTTTTATGATGTAGGCCATGTTTTTGTAGTTATTGTAGATGAGGACAATGAAGAGGGAACAAATTACTACTTATGTTAGTGTGTAAATGGAAAAAAAAATTGACTTCCTTGGTTGTAGATGGAAAAAACATTGATTATCCCACTTAGTCTATGGTAGTCACTGGAACTTAGCTTTGACTATATCCTATAAAAAATTCAAATGTATGGTTATTTGAAGACTTTGAAACTCACATGAAGATTATATACTCTTCAAATTTAGTTCTTGTAATGAATATTCAATTGTAAAAATATCATGAGAGGCCTAAAAACAAGAATATATAGAAAGTTCGTGAGTTAGACCATGAAGCTATTCTTGATACTATCAAGATTACAACAGGTCCAAGTGGTTAATTGGATTGAAATGTGTAGGTATGTTGAATTTTAAAATGTAGATGTAATCAATTTTACCAAATGTTTTTGATTTTGTAGGTAGTACATGCATAAATTTCATCTTTAATTACTTACTAACATTTTTTTGTAGGTTAGTGGTGCCAAATCAGCTTCCATGGGACTGTTAGTAAAAAATTTCATATTATTGAAGCTAAGAGAAGCTTAGTAAAAGTACGTGGCATTTATGCACTCCTGAACAATTGTTCATGACAAGTTTATTTCTCCTTATAGCCTTCCAAACACATTTGTTGTTAGTGTTTTCGTGCTCTGGAACAGTAGTGAAAATTCACTTTCAGGTGGAAGTGGGTGTCATAGTCCTTAGAACACATGTAATTTGCCTATATATAGATGTGCTTGAAGTGGTGGATTTGCACCGGTCGGTCTTGAATGCAAAGTTGCTAGTTGGAGGTCAAAAAGTTGTCTCTTCACTACCAAAAAGCTGCATTTTAGGATCCTTTACTGTAACTTCTAGCACAAATTTCTCTTAGAGTTAATTTAGACTAGATTTAGGGTGACATTAGAGGAATTTAATATGCACACAAGGGATCTTATGGTTCTTCCATATGACTTACAATTTTGGTTTAATGCAGGCTTGAAGTTAGGCTAAAAATCAACCTCTTTCTTGTATTGGGAAGGGCGTTCTTGAGCCTAAAATGGGTGGTGGGTTTATTATTTAAGCCAAATGGGAGGTCAAAAACTTGGTCCTAGACATTATTAACTCCTTAAAATGTGTTGGTAGTGCCAGTTTTTAGCCAACAAGCATTAAAAATTGAGTTCTTAGACTATAGCTTCAACTTTGACAACATTTATTGTCAGTGTTTCTGTGCTCTAGAGTAGTAGTGAAAATTCACTTGCAAGTGAAAGTGGGTTTCAAGGTTCTTGGAACATGTATAATTTTCCTATATAGACATGATCAAAGTGGTGGATTTTCATCTACTAGTTTTGGAGGCAAAATTTCTAGTTGGAAGTCAAGAAGTTATCTCTTCACTACCAAAAAATTATATTTTAGGACCCTTTACTGTAACTTCTGGCATGGATTGCTCTTAGAGGTGCTTTAGAATAGATTCAAGGTGCAATTAGAATAATTTTTTATGAACATGAGGGATCTTATGATTCCTCCATATGACTTGTAGTTTTTTTTATGCATCCCTAAAGTTAGGCTAAAAATCAGCCTCTTTCTTGTATTGGGAAGGGCATTCTTGAGTCCAAAATGGGTGGTGGGTTTGTTTTCCATGCCAGATAAGAGGTCAATAACCTAGTATTAGATGTTATTAACCCATTTGTATGTGTTAGAAATGATAGTTTTTATCCAACAAACACCAAAAATTGAGTTATCAGATTGTAGCTTAAACTTTGACAACATTTGTTTTCAGTGTTTCCATACTTCGGAATAGTATTGAAAATTCACTTACGGGTGGAAGTGGGTGTCAAGGTTCTTGGAAAAAATATAGTTTGCATATATAGAGGTTATTAAAGTGGTGGATTTTCACCTATTGGTCCTAAAGATAAAGTTGCTAGTTCGAGGTCAAGAAGTTGTCTCTTTAGTACCAAAAATTTGCATTTTAGGACCCTTTACTGCAACTTCTAGAATGGATTGCTATTAGAGGTGATTCAGACTAGATTCAAGGTGAAATCATAAGACTTTTTCACACACATGAGGGATATTATGGTTCCTCCATACAACTTACAATTTTTGTTTTATGCATGTCTGAAGTTAGGCTAAAAACCAACCTCTTTCTTGTATTAGGAAGGGCGTTCTTGAGCTCAAAATGGGTGGTGGGTTTGTCATTCAGGCCAGATGGGAGGTTAGGAACCTAGTAATAAATGTTATTTACCCATTTAGATGTGTTATAAGTGCCAATTTTTAGCCAACAAGCACCAAAAATTGAGTTCTCAGATCGTAGCTTCAACTTTGACAACATTTGTTGTCAGTGTTTTCATGCTCCAAAATAGTAGTAAAAATTCACTTGTGGGTGGAAGTAGGTGTCAAGGATCTTTAAACACATATAATTTGCCTATATATATGTGTTAAAAGTGGTGGATTTGCACTTGATGATCCCGAAGGCAAATTTGCTAGTTGGAGGTCAAGAAGTTATCTCTTCACTACCAAAAATTTGCATTTTATGACAATTTACTGCAACTTCTGGCATGGATTTCTATTAGAGGTGATTCATATTAGATTTAAGGTGAAATTATAGGACTTTCCCATGCATATGAGGGATCTTATCCACTTTTATTAAAGTTGGGTAAACTTTTTAACGTGATCGGCGTCGCTGGCTAGACATGACTAATACCGGTACCGCAGGGCCGGGGGGATTCGAACACTTGACCAGCAGAGCCGCAACGGAAATACCTGACCAACCAGCTATACTCCCTAACCGCATATGAGGGATATTATGGTTCCTCCATATGACTTACAATTTTTTTTATGCATGCCTGAAGTTAAGCTAAAAATCAGCCTCTTTCTTGTATTGGGAAGGGCATTCTTGAGTCCAAAATGGGTGGTGGGTTTGTCATCTGGGCCAGATAAAAGGTCAAGAATTTGGTACTAGATGTTATTCACCCCTTTGGATGTGTTTTCAGTGCTATTTTTTAGCCACAAATAATTAAAATTGAGTTCTTGGACTGTAACTTCAACTTTGAAAACATTTGTTGTTAGTATTTTTGTGCTTCGAAACAGTAGTGAAAATTCACTTGCAGGTGGAAGTGGGTGTCAAGGTTCTTGGAACACATGTAATTTACATATATAGACATGCTCAAAGTGGTGGATTTGCACTTGCTTATTCTAGAGGCAAAGTTTATAGTTGGAGGTAGAGGATATTATAACAAAACTTTTGGTGAGGAGTGGAAAGATGGATCAATTATGCCAATCCACCGAACTTGTACCCACAAAACCTCTTTGCACATAACATATAAATTTTTTAATAGTTGAAAAGTGATTAAAATGGACTACGGTGAGTTTTAAGGCTGAGGGAAAGGATTCACATAGGATCATCCAGGTGCACATCATCAAACTTGTGCGAAGCCTTTCCCTCGGCCATTATCCTAACAAACCATAGCATAACAAACCATATCATAGCATAGAAAACCATAGAAAGTGAATGTCAGTTGGGTAGTAATTTATTATAATGTCTGATTTAAAACATTATCCTAATAACCTATTTTTAATCTCATAACATTTATAATCAGACCTTATAATAAATTAATATCCAACTGACATTCACTTGCTATGGTTTTCTATGCTATGATATGGTTTGATATGATATGGTTTGTTAGGATAATGGCTAAGGGAAAGGCTTCACATAGGATTGACCAGGTGCACATCATCAATCTTGTGTGAAGCCTTTTCCTCAGCCATTATCCTAACAAACCATAACATAACAAACCATATCATAGCATAGCAAACCATATCAAGTGAATGTCCATTGGCTATTAATTTATTATAAGGTCTGATTTGCAACATTAGCCTAACAAATTTTTTTCAATCTCATAACATTTTTAATCCTTAAGAATACTTCAAAACCAATCATTTATAATTCTTTAAACACAAGTGATTCAAACATGATTTACTTCATTAGTTTTCTTAAATATTCATGTAAAAAATAAGAATGCCATATATAAGCATACAATGTCAATAATACATGCATTGCCATATAGGCATACCAAAAATTACATCATGTCTAACAACATAGTATGTAATGTTAGCTGAATACATCATATACACATGTACAATGTCAAAAATGCATACATTACCATATAGGAATACAAAAAAGTACATCATCTACAACATCCTAATCATCAAATAGTCTCCCTCTCTTTGCCTTATTCAAAGAAGACTCTCCTTGGGATGCCCTACTTGTAGATGGAGATATCTTGAATGCCTTAGATTGTTCCAAGGTTTGACTGCAAGTAATATGCTCATAGCTCGCTTACAGCTAAACCTATTCAAATACAAAAATTATTATAAAATTAATAAGTATACATGAAACCAAGTTAAGAAACTCATGTTTTAAATTATAATAAAAAAATCTTTTTAACATGCACTTACCGCAATCTCATGGTCCTCCTCAATTTTCTGTTGATGCTTGACTGGGTCAATGCCAAGTTCAGCTGCACGAACAGGGATGTCAAATGATGAAAAAACATGAGGACCTATCACAGTAGTCATATAAATCAAACTATAAAATATCATATTATATCCCTACATACACAATACATTCGTGCATATAATTTATATTTGCCAAAGTATATAGTAAAATTATTAAAACAAAAGTACTAAATTACCATTTATAATTACAAATGAATATACATACCTCAGTGAGTGCCTATGTAGATGACATTGTATAAGAAATTACCAAGTCTATCTCAACTCATAATGATGGAGGAGTGTCCACCCTAGTCATCAATTGAACAAACAACCTAATACTTAATAACTTGGGCAATTCATTGATTAAACAAGTTGCTAATTATTTTAGTCTTACATGTAGTCCAAGATTCAACTATAATCCAATCATTTTATTCTTTTGGTATAAATTTATATGTAAGTTTAACCAAGGAATGTGTATAAGAGTGTTGAGAATAATATTTTTATGAATCTAATTGGTCAAGAAGTGGTAAAATCCTATTTGTCTACAATCCTTGTTCTTGGAAAACATATACTTTGTAAACTAAGAAATTATGTGCCTTGTGTTTCATATTATAACTTGTTATGGATTATAAATATTTTAAAAAAGTATGTTGAATGATCATAGAAAGGGGGATATAATCTTTATATAGGTTTATAGTGCTTTGACATTGAAAGAGGAAATAGTCCCTGTGTACCCTGTTTGCTAAAGGGCAACATACAGTCAAAGAACCGAGTTATATTATGTTGAAACTAGTTTGGAATTCCATTGAGATTTTAAGGGGTATAAGATAGTAAATGGAAGTGTATATAATCCCATATTATGTTTTGAAGATATTGGGAGTTGAAGGAAAGGCAAAGTAACCTTGTACCCTATTTTCATGCGTGCATAAGCAGGGTTATAAACTGAGAGTTTTGAGTTTACAATTGATTGTGGGATTTCATAACTTGATGTCTAAATGAGAAACTTGTATAGGGTCAGTATAGACCCAATGAAAAAGTTTTAGGGTTTTGAAACTAAATAAAACAAAATTTATCCCCTTTAGTGTCCTCTTGGCCTGGGTAATGGTCTAGAAACCCTGATTCTTGGGTTTAGTGTATAAAATGAGATTTGACCATGGAAAAATTCCAAAAACTTGTAATATTAAATTATTAAATGTATTCTCACTAATGGATGTGGTTTTAGGCTTGTAAAGTATGGAAAAGTATGTAAATGAGGCTGTGATCTAGTGTTAAGCCTAGAGAAGGGTTAAGGGAGAAGGGGTGATATATAAATAAGAGAATTTATCCAAAGAAAAGGGTCAAAAAATGATTTATTTAGATAAAAGAGCCAAATGGGTATCTGGAAAGGTCAATAAATTATAGATAAATTTCTTACATGTTTCATACTAAGGAGGTTTGCACAAATGGAGGGCTAAATTATGAGAGACCTAAAGAAGGAAGTAAAATTTTCCTTGAGGATTATGTCAGAGGGTTAATGTGGGAGTTGTATGGGCCAAATGGGTCCTTAAATATGTAAATATTTTTTGGTGAATATATTTCAGATGCTCCCAGTAAAGATCTTTACCCCAAAATAGGGCTAGTAGAAGGTAAAGCTAGAAAGGTGTATGTGAGGGGTAAGTAGACAATCAGTTTGAGTTAGTGACATGACCAAGGATGTAGAGATAGAGAGAGTGATAATAATATAGAAGGATTTATTTGACTAATATTATATTTATTATTTTATTAACCAAAGGATTAAGGGAATAAGTTATAAATAGATGAAGGAGAACCTTGAAAGCAGGGGATATAAGTAGAGTTTGGTATAGAATTTGATATAGATATGCATCAATGGATATAGATATAAACTTTCCCCTAAATAGATATAGTAGGTATTTCCCCCCCTAAGTAGGTGTTGGTAATAAACTACTCAACACCATCTATTTATATGGGGTTGAGGTCCCCTATTTGTATATGGTTGTAAGGCCTATGCCATATACATATAGGCTATAATTTATAGTCAACATTCTCCCAATAAACTAATGGGATATAATGGACACTCTCCCAAAAAACCAATGGAATTGACTAAGTACAATGGGATCAAGAGGATATGCCATCTAAATTTATAACTCCATAGATAGAGATGAAATTATTATGCTCAGATGGAATCAAGATGGGAATCGAATTGCTAGCTATGAACATTTTGGATATCGATCATAGAGATTGAATTGATATATGTGATTAGGATAACAAGGAATCAAGTGCCTGGTTATGAGGCCAATATTTAAAAGAAAGGAGTGGTGTGCATATTGATGAATACATGCTATTCTTAATTGGTAAATTGATATAAATATTTTGTACCAAACAACTTTTATCAAATGAATTATATATATATATATATATATATATATATATATATATATATATATATATATATATATATATATATATATATATATATATATATATATATATATATATATACATCCAATCCTAATGATTGGAATTGACCCACTATGGAAACTACATATAATAGGATATCAAGCAAATGTTCAAATCACTATTTTAGTTATTGAAAACATAGTTGAGATAGAGGATGAGTTTCTAACAAGTTATGTTAATCCACGTTAATACATCAAACAATAAAAAGACTAACAAAATTATATTAGGTATTTTATATAAATTCTTACATAAAATATACCAAGGACGTAATTAAGGTGTATGAATGTACATCTATAGTATATAAGATTCACTTGAAATTTTACCTCTATAAATGTATATGGTGTCATACTGACACATATAGATGTAGTAGCCTGGGTTGGCCCATTACCTAGTTATGATGTCAAAATCAACGTCTCCTCTTGGAACACAAAAAAATACATATATAATATTCAATTTAAAAGTGTAAATTAGTTTTTACCTATTTAAATTATAAATATAACTTAAAACTTTAGCATTAAATTTATATAAAATATACCTGCATGTGTGTAGAGACTCCCAACATATCTGAACCAAATGTGTATACCAATAACTCATCAATCAAGACCACATCCTCCAAGCCACCTGAAGTGCCACCATCATCATTTGAAGGTCCAATGCATATAGCACCACAACATCTGCATCAGTGGGGTTGGGTATGACCACTAGCTAGAGTATCTCAAGCATTTGTCTCTGAAAGTATACGCGTATGATGAATGAGTGTATCAATAGGTGCACTAAGCACATGAAAAGTGTCTATCTCCACAACCTCTATCACCACAAAGTGAATCCCTAGATAAAGTGGCTTTTGGGTGGGATCCTTGCAAGTCAATTAGGTGCATGATGTGCACATGGTCGATCTTGTGCAAAGTCTTTCCCTCAACCTTGAAACTCACCATAGTCAAAGTGATTATAATTGTTGTGGCAAGTGATTAGTATGGAATTCATCCAAGGTTTGTCATTATCATATAATGGGTATGCTATGATCTTGGTAATAGTTGACAAACTTACCAAGGTAGCCAAATTTATACTAGGTAACTTGACTGATGATGTACTTACACTTGCGAAAAGATTCATGAATGAAGTGTATCGATTACATGGTTTTCCAAAGAATATGATTTTGGATCAAGATCTGAGGATGACTAATAGATTTTGGTTGACTCTAAATTTAACTCTAGGTATGCAGTTGAACTTTAACACTACTTATCACCCATAAATTAATGGATAGACATAATGAATTAACCAAGTTTTATAAGATCTCCTTCATATGTATTGCATAGATAAATAATATAAGTGAGAGAAGTAACTTCCATTGGTTGAGATTTTTTACAACTCATACCAACCAACAATGAAGATGGCTCCATTTGAGGCATTGTACAGAAGGAGGTGTAGAACACCAATTAGCTGGGATAGGTTAGAAAATAGGGTAGTCTTTGGACCTCAAATGATTTTAGAAATAGAAGAGCAAGATAAGACAATTAAGAAGAGGTTGGATGAGGCCAATGATAGACAAAAAAAGTTATGCTGATCTGAAGAGAATAACTAGACAATTTTTTATTGGTGATAAAGTGTTTCTATGGGTTAAGCCTCAGAAAAACTTAATTAAATCTGAGAAGTCAGTGAAACTTTCACTGAGATATGTGGGACCCTTAGAGGTTTTAGAAGTGGTCAATCTTGTAGTGTATAGGTTTATATTTCCACCAGATCTAACTCTTTTACATAATGTCTTCCATGTGTCTTATTTTAAAAAGTATATTGTTGATCTTTCACATATGTTGGATTGGAATGCTTTGCAGGCTCTGGGCCCTGAGGTGGTCATGGTAGAACCAATCAAAGTAATTGACACTCACAAACTATATTTGCATAATAGAAAAATATCATAGTGCAAGGTCTTATGGGACTAGTCTTTTGAGGATAGTACCACTTGGGAGGACTATGATGAGTTTTACAGGTTATTTCCACACTTGTTTTCTTGATTTGCTATTGCATACTATATTATTTTCTACTGAATAATGTTTTAAATTCATAACTTGTGTTTGAATAAATATCATTAGGATGATGAGCAACTTCAGGGGGGAAGAATGTCACATTCTAATTTTTCTCTAAGCTAAATAACCTATTTGATCTATGAATTATTATGGTTTATTAATTGATTAACTAATATTTGATTAGTATTTATGACAAATGCTAATTATGGGATAGTTATGTGTTTCTTAATTTACATGATTAGTTTGCTATGATTTAGCAGTACTTTTATATTATGTGCATTATGATCATGTTTTTAAATTATAATACATTATTTTATGGATATAATGATGTTTTAGGCTAACTACCTTCATCATCGTGAGGTAGATGCAGGACATATTCTTTCCTCAGAGTGTGACAGAGGGAGAGCATCATCAGAAAAGGTAGTTTAGATGAAGACATTGGTGGATGAGAAAGAAGGAATCCAGAAACCCTTGAACACACCACATTTATATTTCATGATAATGCGATTAAATTGTTTGATAGATAGTTATAGTATGTTTTATTTTATGTTTGAATGACTGTTGTGATATTTTATGTTTTCCCTAGTCTAGTTATTATTAATGATCATTTTGATTTGTTTGAAGTGATTTCATTAATTTTTTTGATCATATGTAGCTTATCTTTTATGATGTAATTGTTTGACTAAATGAGTGAATTCTATATGTGTATACTTACCTTATTGCCTTATTATGTATGGTTGTATAATATAATGATGTGATGTTATGATGAATTTCATAGTTGTTATTTAATCTATAAGATTTAGGTAATAATAGTTAAATATTATTATTATTATCTATATGTGTGTGTGTGTGTGTGTGTTGAAAGATATAAATAACATTGTTTTAAAATATCTTTTTATTTGATTGAATGTTGATCAAAGGTTTAATATTCATAATATATGTTAGATAATGAATATATTGATTTTATTATTGAATGATTTGAGGAAATCATTGCATTTGCAAAGTGTTTGTTTGTGATGACATGGTAACATAAACTATAGTCTTTGAATACATATGAGTATTTCCATACTAAATAATTAATATGTTAAATGAGTGGTTGAATTTTTATAAAAATTTAACATTGACTAAGTTGATATTTATTACATGGTATAACATGAAGTTTGTGATTTGTAGTTTATTTGGTTGTTTGGTCGGGTTGTGGAGTCAATGGGGAATAATGTTAAATCAATGTAGTGAATTTTTTTTATAAAGATTATAAAATGATTATTTAGGGATTCATATGGAATTATAAAGATGATTAAGGTTTATAATCATCCATTGACTTCAAGCTCACCATTATTTAGAAAAAAATCACAAAGTTTACTGTGTATTACATGGTGGCAAACTATGGAGTTGGTTGAGTAAATTTTGCATGCATATTTTTAAGTCAGTTAATCTATCATTAATGGTGAAGAAGAGTATTGTGAGTAAGATAATGAAAAAGAATAAAAAGAAAATAAAGAGGGTTATGGGTATATGAAATGGTACATGACATATAATAGATAACAAACATTTGAGAAGAAGAAGAAAATTCAAGGAAAGAAGAAGGAGAATCTTTAGCATACTTGACATATTTACTAGGTTGGTTTTGTATTTAAAATTATTGTGTATAATGTGGTAGGGATTTTGATTGGAATGGTTACTGGGTTTGCTTTTGTTTGAAATGTTATGAAAATTCTAAGAGGGTTGTATGTAGGGCTATGTGGAAGGCTTGACCTCCATAGAACCCTACATCCAACCCAAGGTAACTTGAGGTAATTTGGGGTAGGGTTGTAGGATTTGCCATGATTATTTGGCTTTAATCAAGCTCTATCTTAAAACTCCTCTTCCATTTTGATAATCTATGTTATACAAAGAAATAAATAATCTTGATGGGTATATACATGATGTGGCTTGAGCTAGTTATCTTGAACCAAGTTGTTATATATTCATTAAGGTATTTTTAAATATAGATTTAAAATGTTTGACTGTATGTGCATTTGACTATGTAAATCAATTTGAACTTTTGGGTATAAAATGTGGGTTTCATTATACAAAAAAGGACTATGAATATATACATAGATATATGTATAAGTATATATCTTTGGTTCAATCATATATATATATATATATATATATATATATATATATATATATATATATATATATATATGAGTCATCAGGCTTTAGTGGAAAATTATGTGTTTCATTTGAGAGATGAATATACTTGTTTAAACGAACTTGAGGTTATGGTTTCAATTAGATTTATTTGGCTTTAAAATTCAAATGAATCTATACATACAAGACAAAAGTATAGTTTTAAACTCTAGGCTATGTTATATAATCCTATATTATACATACTTGTTTATATATGGATTTGGGAACTACATGTTTAGTCACATTATGTAACCTGGGTACAGGGAGGTGAATAATTGACTATAGATTATGCATTCATCTTTATGCATAAAAATATACCCAAAACTATTATAGTATTCATGGAAAAGTTTAGTTATAATTATATTCACTATAAATATGAACTACACATATATTTGGATGTGACTATGTATTGTTGTTATTCATATTTATCTTGAAATGTGTAAGAGTTTTGCTTAGTCAATACAAGGATTGGGTATATAGGTTTAATTGTAAATTTTTGCATAGTTTCATTTGGTCGACTGTGTGTTTATATTTGCTTATACGTATTAAATTATATGTCCATCTTAAAGCGATTGATTTGATAATTTGATTTTATAGTTTTGGTGGATGAATGAGTAGCTGTGTTAGATTATTAAAATTTTGTGTGTTTTAATTACCGATTACAATGGAAATAATCATTTTAAAAAAAGGTTATGGGGCCTTTGTTGTTAGTGGAATGTATACTTAGTGTATATAATATACTCTAAGACTAATGACATTATTTGTCATCTTAGGAGTATACTGTATAAAATGAAGTATTTGTGATGTATTAAATTTGTAAAATAACATTATAAGTTTTGTGGTTTAAGTAACTAGCAGTCTAGATAAATCATTACTTAGATGGTATGTTGTATTGAGGATTGTTTTGGATTTTGTTTATTATTTGTAATAAAGTGGATGTTAAAGATTCATTACATTTCATTTGATGGACTAAATGAATGTATGTGATATTTATGTACTTAGCATAATTTTTATTAGCTAAAGGTAAATATTTTAAATGAATCTATTGGTTTTAATATTATTATTTATTTTTATCGAATCTTGCATTCATGACCCTAAATAAGTAGTGGACGGATTCCACTAGATTAATTAGTGCCATCAATGTAATATGAGGTGTAATCCAATTGAGTGGTGTGTATGAAATTGAATGATCCTAAAGATCATTTATTACTAAAAACTTTGGCCAAAGTAATGTTTGATTAAACATTGCCATTTCGTATGTTGATATAGTTTTCATATTTGTGTTATATCATATCATAATGAATTTATTTATGGTACACATTAAGTTTTAGATATATACAACACATGAGTTCTAGTTTGTTACTCTAGATTTGTGTACCATCATTATCTACCCATCCATGAAGGGAAGGCCATCCCCTTATTTTAGAGATAGTTCAGGGGATCTATGGTCTATGGTTGGTGTGGAAAAGCACTTGAATGATGCTCTCCCTCCCAATTGGATTACTATACTAAAGACTATACTTGAGATTACAGATTGATACTTAAGTTGTGGAGACTCTACTCTATGGAGCTTTGTATCATGTTTTATCATTTGAGATATTTTTATGTATTGCTGAAAACTGTAACATTTATACATTGTAATTATACAACAGTGGTTATAATGTTGTGTTAGTCGTGGCTAAATTTGTACTCTTTCATTTATGATCAGATGCAATATTTATATGTTATTCAATATTGTTCATGATTTCTATATCTGTTCATGGTGATCCTTAGCTAAGTGGATTAACTATAAACCTTTTTGGTTAACTAAATTAATACAATTAGTTAAATATCACTAATTAGGTTTCTCAAGGTGAAATTTAAATGATGAATATGTGTAATTAATTTAAAAAATTACTATATTACGGTAAAATCCAGTGGGGTTGTTACATCAAACACAAGGGTATGTGCATGGAATTTGGGGACAATTTTGTGGACATAACCCATAACACATACATGTTATAACATAACACATACATGTTATTGTTATAACATGTACGTGTTATGGTTATAATGCATACATGTTATGGCTCAACATTACCGATTTATAACATGTACGCATTATTTTTATAACACGTATGTGTTATAGCTTGACATTACCAAGCCATAACGTGCACATATTATAACAATAACGTGTATGCATTATTGAAACTATAAACCAAAAAAAAACCCTCACCCTTTACATTTTATCCATTCACATTTTTTTGAGTCTCGTTCATGTTTTGGTTGTAAGATTGCATTTTAGCTGCAAGATCATGTTTTGGCCTATAATATTCACATTTTCCCCTCCATTCACTAGATCGATGATGCCACAATGAAGAAGAGGTATGTTTTTTGTATATTAAATCAATTTTTTTGATTTTTTTTGAATGTGAATTACAAATTTATTTTTTTATTTTTTTGTAACAGGTCAGTATGCTCCGCTTAACCCTCCACCTAACCTTTCACCCAACCTTCCTAACCCTCCTAACCCTCTATCTAACCCTCCTATAGTTCCCCTAGATCTCCTAGGTAGCCAAGAGGAATTAGTTGCTCACATAGTGGAGAACAAAATTGAAATTAAGCAAATAATTAGGAGAATGAGGGAGCCCACTTCCACAAACACCCACCACACCTATTTAGCTAATAACCTAGAGTTAGTATTAAGTCAAGTTGACTTGATAATGAGTCAAATTGATAGATGGAGGTCATATAGGGATAGTTGTAGGGCTTACTATACTGATAAATTATCAACATCTAAAGTGAAGAATAAAAATATAATAAAAGATCAAATTTATGCCTTATTTATCAACCCAACCATCAATGCCCCATTTCCTATAACAACCATATGTTTTCTAATCCACTGATGCCAACACAATTTGATTAAGGCCAATTTTTGGGAATGATGGTGCATAGTGTTTGACTATCCCCCTTGTAATAATCATGAGGTCCCTTTGTACTTTTTGAGGAAAATCTATTGTGAGTTTGTCCTTAATCAAATTCCAAAATACTTTGAAGTCCATATTAATGTTTAGCTTTCACATGCTGACATTCCAGATAATGAGACATAAAATCCGTTACATCTCTCTTGATTTATTTCCAAAAATAAAGTGGTTTAAGCTTAGTCATGAGCTTGGTTAGTCCTAGATGTCTTGAATAAGGGTCATTGTGCAATTCTTTTAGCACTGTGCTCCTTAGATTCTATTTATTAGGTACATACATCATACTATTGTACCACAAAATATGATCACTTTCTATTCTGAATCCCTTATACCTAGGATTCTAAGCATTCTCAGACAATTCTTTTATTTTTTCTTTTCTTTCTTTTTCTGGTTGGGGTTGGTCCTTAATAAAAAGCCATAAATTCTAAGTAACTGTTCATTTAGATTCTATTTTTATTTTTTCTTATTCTCTTCATTTTGCTTTTATATTTTAAGAATTCCTATAGAAAAACATTTGAAGCATTCCTTGTGCAGACGTCTAAGTCATGGAATATGGAATGATCATTATCTAGAATTTTTGTGGTGTGGTCAGACTTGAAGAATGGTCAAAATATTTCATTAATATTTTAACTCTATTTAAGTGTTCTATAGTAAAAATGGGATCTTATCTAACTGTCAAAAACTTAGGAAATAAATCAACTTTTGGGAAAATTCCATACTACTGCCAATTCAGAGGTAAACTCACAAACTTCAACATATTTCCAATCTATAATCCCAACATATTATCTTCTCTCAGTCTTTACATAATCAGAGAAGACATTCTTGCTACATCCAAATCCATTTACAATTCAATGGTCAAATTACATCTTAATGTAGCACTAAAAAGTCCTTCTAATTGGTACTTATTCTCTCTTCCTTTTTTTTTGGGGGGGGGGGATTTATTTTGGGGTTGAATAGGGGAATTAGCAATGTCACCATCTTGTTGAATATTTGTGGTTAAAACACCCAAATTTCCTTTTTTTATGATGCCATTTGACTTCGATAGTGTTGTTTTACATGGGCCGCTTAAGACAAACTATTTCCATACTGATTTATTTTCACCTACAAATAGAGCTAGTAGTGAAATCAAAAAATAATAAGAAAAATTTGAATCAAATAAAAATAGGATATAAGAGAACTAATAGAATAATCCATAAATAATTAGAATTTTTTGAATCAAATCAACTACAAATAATGGGTGTTCTATCCAAAATGCCTAGTTTCTTATAGGTTAAAACATTTTTGGCTCATTTCTCCATATTACATAAACATTTATATTATGGAAAAAAATTAAGAATGAGATTTTTGTTTTTGTTTTTTTTAAAAATGGAACTTATCTTTACATTAATTATTCACAACAAAATAATAATATAAAAATGGTCACAACAAAAAGGTGGTCCATTGGTATTCATACTCAGTTATCAATGGCAACAGAAAAACATGCCTCATAACAACAAAGCAAAAACATGTGTTAAATGTGGCTATGAAAAATAATAATCAAAATAACATACCACTAAGGTAAGTGAGAACCTCAAGTTTAGACAACAACACCAAAAGGTGGTAGATGTGAATCATCTATGGGACACTGAGCAACCCAATAAGAGGGCACTCCTTAAGGAGGAACATGTACCACACAACCATCTTGCATGATTTCCAAAGGAGATAATGAAAATGTAACTCCCCAACCATAGAGTGAAGGCACATACAACCCCATTAGATATCCACCATACACAAGTGAGAACCACTAAGAGGCTAGTAGAAGAATTTATGTGTGGCGATGGGTTCCATACCCTTACTAAGGAGGTAGGGAAACCACTATAGGAGTGGGTCTACCAAAATCTGGGCATTAGTGGATGGCTACCTTAAAATGGCTAGTCTAAAGAAATTTAGATCATAATACAAGGAACACCCCCAATAGTTGAGAGTACTTTGAGATGTTAAAATTCTAAAGCCACTTTCTCTCCCTGATCTTAGATCTATAGAAAAACTGATGAGATAACAAGCACTTTATTATTACTAGAAAACTAAAGAGAGAGTTTTCCATTGTTAAAGATAGCTTATTTTCTTGACTTCCATAGCTAAAATAGAATTATAAATATGAAAAAATTCATATAAAATCAATGTATGCAAGCCACTAAGAATTTTCCAAAAAGAAATCTATCCTGTAATTGATAGGTTTTAGGTGGTAAATATGAAATATGATGTTAATCCATTCCAAATTTTTTTGAGCTTTTGGGAAAGTTCAAAATAGGTGTCGAAAAGTCTTAGGTCTAGAAAAAACTAGGCAATTAGGATTAAGAATCCCAATGTTCTTGAGACATTCCCCAAGTGAAAGATTGTGATAGATAAAACACCAATGAAAGTGGGCAAGTTGGGGCTAGAGCTTGACATTCCATATAATATTGAGCTAAGAAAGCCACACTATGGAATAGGATTTCAAACTCCATCACTTGTTGAGTTTATCCAGAACTAAGAAAAATTGACTCATAATTTGATAGGAGATACTAGGAGGGAAGTTTTTGAAAGCGGTGTCATAACTCCACCATCAATCCTTCCTCCACTAGAATAGAAGGTAAGTATGATCTCATAATCTTAAACTTTTGTTGTAAGGTAGGCCATGGGATCTAATCTCTAGATACTCTAAGACAAGCTCTTTAACATAGGTAATACCTTTTCTAAATAGTTGAAGGGACTTTATACTTAGCATATCTATAAGAGGAAGGTTGGTACTTGTTATGATAGGGGACCACCAAAATTTATGATCATTAAAAGAAATACCAATTCTAAACCCATCACCAACTAAAGTGAGATGAGACTTAAGAGATTCAAAGGCTTTTAAAATGCTCTTGGCAGCAAAGTACCCTTCAATTTTAGTAGGGATAATTGTAATCAAAAGAGTGTGGAAACTTATGCTTTTATAACAATTCTTGACATATAGAGATTTTAAAAAAATTTAGTGTCTTACAAGGATTTTCCAAGCCTCATTACCTTTAATATCCCTCACAATCCATTTGGCACAAAGAGTAGTGATTGATCTATAAATATAAATAATTCTCATGCCTCTTTTGTCACATGGAAGGCAACAAATATCCCAAGCAACTCTATGAAAACCTTGAGTCTAATTAGCATTGGTCCAAAAAAAATTTCAAGCAATATTTTTAACTTGTCATACAAGGCTTTGAAGGAGCCTAGAAAGAAGAGTAGTAGACATGATTCGTTGTAATGTTTTTGGTATAAACCTAAAATTTTTTGACTAAGGAAAGAGGTTTGGTAATCAGTGAGAATTTGTTTTCTCAACTTTTTTAGTCATGTGCTTCCATAACTTGGTAGGAGATATTTCAAAGTTGCAGGGATGAAAGAACCTGAACCCTCCCCCATTTTGATCCATTTCCATTGATTTTTTTGATCTAATGTGATAATGGCATCATATTATATATTTAGCATTGTGTTTTATCCCATTGCAGACTAGATCTAAAGGCTTTACAAAAAATGTTAAGGCAATACAACACATATTTGAAAGATATCTCGTGCTCTACAAGTATAAGGAATGAATATTTTATGAAATTCCCATTGATTAACCAAGTGGTGTGATTATGAATGGGAATTTATTTGATGAGTGCAAACTTAGATCTATGCATAAGTAAATATCCAAATGCCTTTGCAATGTGAAATTATAATGTAGGTGTAAGAGAAAAACCTTACTAGATAGAGTAGAAAATCCCAAAGTTTTTAGAATTATGGCCATTGATAATCAGATAATCTAAGGCCTCTAATAAGAGAGTCTAAACAACTGATGTATAAAAATGTCACTGAACCCTAATGTTTTAAGCATGACAAGAATAAAAATCCACTTAATACGATCATAATTTTTTTCAAAATTAAGTTTGGGGAATATGGTCCTTTACCAAGAAGCATGAGCCCATTCCATTAATTCCTACACAATAATGATGTTGTCCAAAATGTAATAACTTATGATAAACCCTCTTTGCTCTGATCTAGTGATTATAAGTAGGATATATCAAAGGTCGAGTGTTAAAGCCTTGGCAATGATTTTATAGGAGACATTGAGAAGGATGATCAACCTCCAATTGGTAATGATCTATTGATCTCTTACTTTAGGAATGAATTTATTATTACCTTTGTTAATGATGGCCACTAAATATTTGCTTCATAAGGCTTCTTTTTAAACCTAAAGCAAGTAAAATTCAAAAAGCTTATATCTTGCTTTGTAAAATTCACAATTAAAGCCATCCACTCCTAGTGCCTTGTCATTAGCCATCTATTAAAAGACAAAATAAAGCTCATCTAAAGAGAGGGGGACATCACAAAGTTTTTGCCCTGAAGGGATTAACTTGCAAGGAACCATATCTAAACATTCATGCAAATATTGATCTCTCTTTTTCATTTTTTCCTTCACTTGGAAAACTAATTCATAGTGGTTCTAAAAGACCAAAGAAATATTTGGTAGGCTATGAGGTCACTATCTATAGTTTTGATAGCTTTGATTTGATTTTTGGCCTACTTAACCCTAAGATATCTAAAAAACTATTTAGAGGCATGGTCACCAATTTTGATCTAATACAATCGAGCTTAGATTTGAATAGCTCTAGTTGTGTGGCTTTCCACAAATTTAAAGCTTGCGTTTAAGCTTGGTTGTCATGGATTGTAACTCAATGCCAATGGATTTTTCTCAAGTAGGGAATAAACCCTTTTATATTACTTAGATAGAGCACCATTAGAAATTATTGATACTATACAACTTATTTTCCATAGTGGTAGAGGAAAGAATTAATGCCATTTATCATGTCATTTCACCACTCAACCTAGCTAGTAGCATATGATGGATGTAATACCAAGTTCCACACTCTATAAGTGATTTATATTGTGCCCTCATAATTAAGGAGTGATGTATTCAAGTAGAATTGATTGAGAGGAAATTTATGGTATCCACTACCCCATTCCAATTGACATGTGATGGGACTATGGTTAGAAAGGATGAATTTTGGGTGAATGGTGGTAATGTGCCCATTGAAAATATAAAATGAGAACATGTGTTGCTCATAAATCATTACACGATTAGTCATTTGAGAAGTTGATTAGTGATAGCCTAGAAGTTGGACCAAGTAAACCATGGTTTGAAAATTAAAGAGCACCATCAAAAAAATGGGTATGATAAACAATGGGTCTGATAAACCCCAATGGTTTTAAAATTAAAAATAAGCTTCACAGTCTCCTTTGCAATACTACAGAGGAAAACACCTTTTTTTTATCTTTAGGGGCTTCAATCATATTAAATTCACCATAAATAAATGAGGTGGAAAATGACAAACTATCAACTAACCAACACCATTATGCCATTTTATCAAGGCCATCATTAGGGGCATAATTATTGACAATCCTTAAAAAATGATCATTAATATCAATGATCACCTAAAAAATCTAATGTAATGGGTATTATCTTAAAGTAACTATTAATGGGGAAAGATTTGGGGAGACTAAAATATTGGTGTCACCATGTCCATTTTCATGAAAAGTGGAAAACTACATTGCACATATCAAATACTTCTCGAATAAGTTTGTAGAAGATGTATGCAACTGATCTATAAATCAATTCTAACTCAGAGAAGATAAACCATACTTACACTTCTGAATGTTGATACATTAGATATTAAAGATCATGACCAAGATGTATTTTCTACACCTATCCAAGGGGTCTCTTACCATAATAAAATCACTAGGGAGTGTTCTAAATCCTCTGATCAAGCAAAACTATGCAATAACCCTAACTAGGTCTTATGTTATCATATTCACAAATTTATAAATGATAAAAATAAAGTCAAAGTTTAATCTAGTGGTCACCAAAGCTTATGGCACAAAGTGGGGGTGATAAACATGCATAAAATACATGGACTCATGTCAATATATACATAATCCTAATGCACGGGAGAGAAGTACAAATGTAAATCTATCTACTCTTACAAAGGAGAAAAAGAGTTAGGAATACTTACCTTTGAAGATGAACCCATTGAGCCTCAATATCTCCCTTTGCCAAGGTGATTTATAAGAGGTTATTGTGGTATGTGAGGATGACATGGATAAATTAACTCTAGACTACACAACCTATCAATGCATCCAAAAGACTTGTCCACAATACAAGATTTGTAACTCCAAAGAAAGTATGAAACCCTAAGTTATGATCCTCAAGTAAAATGGTGGATAAGCAAGTGTGTAATATATATCACTTATTTTACTCTTCTCTTTCTAATAAATGATGTAATAAATGTGTTTATATAGTTGAATCTAACCTTAGTCCTTTCTAAAGTTTAATTGATAGGGTCAGCCCAATTGACTATGTATCGTTATTGAAAAAACAAATGAGGTCTTGGTCTAAGTCGGATGACCTATACCCTAAATGATTTTTTTCAATTAGAATATAGGGTCGATGGGGTTGACATTATATCATAAACTATAAAAAAATAGTTTAGGCAATGGGAGGGATAATGAAGGTAGAAAATGTCTAGAGGAGGGTGAAAGATCAGAGGCAAATCTTAGGGAAATGTTTTAAGGAGATGGATGTGTAGATAACAAGTGGTAGTAAATGGAAAATAATATTGAGAAGCACCAATGGTCTGCCCACACCTTTCTTGATGCACCCCTTAAGACATGCATTTAAAGATATTGAGACTCAATGGGTTTCTACAAGAGAAAACATCATTAATTGATAAAGTTTGAAAATATCATGTGTATACATATGCCCCACTTGAAGCTCATCATGTGTCACTTAGGTGTAATATGGGATGGTGTTTTGAGAAAAGAATAGAAAAACACATAATGATAAAGATAAATAAATTGTAGTAAAGAGAAAATAAGATAAATGAAAGGACATGATTGAAAAACACATACCTTTACTTACCTTAGTATTTTAGATAAATAAGGAGATGCAAAAAATGTGAAGGTGTCTAATGTAGGGAACATTAGGAAAACCTATCGAAATTATCAAAAAAAGTGAAAAATCAAAAAAATTACAACATATACATATAATAGGTAGAAATATTCTCTATGATGTTAGGATTCCAAAACATTTTATGGTTATAAAAAAGACCTAGTAGAAATAAAGATATGATCAAAAGATTGAATATGGCAGTAAATAGTTAAAAGGTATATGATTTTGAAGTAAATATAAATAGGGTTAAAAATTAATTCATTTATTATTTTTACTATTTTGAGAAAATAAAGTTATGAGAGACCTAGTTTGAGACCAAAGAGCTATCATGGTGAGGAGATGATAGTTGAGACAAGGAGGATGCATAATGGCCGCGGTGAGTGCAACATAGGTAAACAATTGAGAATTTCAAAAATTTGAATATTTTTATTTGAAATTAAGCTAAAAATATAAAATTAACTGGTAGGAAAAATCTAAGCACCAGAATGAATCCTAAGAAATTTTTAGGTAAACTAGGGGTAAAACATGATATTGGCTAGGAAGAAATTAGACCAATAAATACCTAAGGCATTTATGGTAAATGATCAAAAAATCATCATTGTGGAACAATAGATTTGACTTGGTCTACTTAGTCCATAAGGTGAGCCAGAGAGATAGGGATGACTGCATAGTAGTGAGCCAGTTTAGTATGCTAATAGGTGGCTGACTACATAGTAGTAAGCCAACTTAGTTGTATAAGGGGAAAATAGTCAATGATGTATAATAGGGATGACATAGTTTGTTGGATAGGGATAATGTACTATTGTAAGGGAAGGCTACCTATGTATAATAGGGTTGATATAGTATTACAAGGCAAGAAGATGGCTGATCTAGTATTGATGTGGTTGATTTAGTTGGAAAAGGAAGGGGATGATTTAATATCACAAATAAAATACATGGTTGATTCTATAGAAAATTGATAAATTAAATCAAACTAGTTGATTTAAGTGGTTAATTTGTAAAATTTTAAGAATGTACTTTGATTATTAATGACATAGAGATATAATACATCTTTTGTTGTTTGATATTTTGTAAAGATGTTGGAGGTATTGACACCTAATAGATATGTCATGGCTACCAGATCTACTGGATTGATTGATGGATGTGAATAGGGAAGATTGGTCACACTGGGCTGTAGAGGTATCATGAAGATGAGGTGGATCCCACTTAGTGTTGATCTTGTTGTCATGTTCCTTAGATCATGGGAATGGTTGACTAACACTTTTTAATGGGTGGTGGATAGGGATATCATTGAGGTGGGTATCACACTAGAGGATGTCCTTACATTATTAGGACTATTGATAGGTGGAACATTGGTGATCATAAAGACACAAGATGATTTAGAGGAGAGGTGAGCACTAGCCCAATGGGTGACGTGCTCATATAAGATATACTTTGGATTGAGGGTGAGTTTATTTGATGTATCTATTATGGAGATTCTAGACATCTGTAAAACCATGATTGGACTTGTGATAACATGAGTGTTGTCTCACAAGTTAGATGACAAGATACCACTAGATGCGATACCCTTATGTTAGTCTATTTTGGTTCAAGGAGAACCCTATGATTTTGGGGTTATCATCTAGGTTTAGTTCATGCATGATATGTATGGAATATTATCTAAAGGGTAGAAGACCATGGGGCCTATTTTTTTGTTAAGTTCTTAGATATATGAGAGGTTATCCATATATCATCCAACTGGGTTTCCCCATGTGGTCAATGATAGGTTACCTTAGGTCATGAGATTGAAGTAGGACCATGTAGTTCAGGTCATGTCTTATATGTTAACATTGTAGACCATCACATAAGGGGAGATTATGTGGTAGACATATACACACATTTATACTATATGGCCTAGTTCATCGACCATTACTTCAGGGTTGGCATAAGTACATATCACATGCCACTACACTTCATGGATAGAGATGCATATAGTGGCATGCTTGCCAGGTTAGTTCAAACTCCCACACCTAGTGACCCCTCTAGTAGTGCCTATTTATTATGCACAACATGGTAGAGAGCTGAGGGGGAGGGGAGGAGGAGTATTAGTGGAGATACATGTGATTAGGCCATAACATACTAGACCATGGATTGGTCGAGCATGATAGTAGGTTATAGATGGAGGGGATGAGATGGATGTGGATGTAGGTACATGTTAGGTACCATAGTAGACACCATAATATAAATAATAATGACCACCTTAGCCACACCAAAAATGGAGGCACTGATAATAATAGTAGGCACATATGAGGGTTACAACATAGGATAGCCTAGTAGTCAATCTAGGATAAAGCTAGTCCATAGAAGCACCTCTCAAGAAAGGGTCACAACATGTGTGAGTGGTGACTCCTAGCTTTGCATTAGTGTAGAGGTGACCTATGGAGGATGTGCTTGATGATCGAGCTGATGGAGAGATTGTGCTTGATAGATGAGTAGATAGAGAGATGGTGGTTGGTGATACTAGCACTAGTGAGAAATGTTATAATTTTCATTTAAGCTTTAATATAGGAGACTACTTGCATGTGATTATAATAGATATATAGGTTTTAAAATGTATACAAGATCTAAAATCTATCTAGTTTTGGTTTTGCATATCTGACGATGGAGGAGGTTATATGGGGATCCCTAGTTATGGTTGTGTACCATAACATTTTGGATGGGGTGATATATCCATATAACCCTACTATGTTAGATGATGCTATGGTTCCATCTACCTAGACTGCCTCCCAGCCTAGGTAGGCTAGTTTAGAATAGTGGGGAAGGTTACGAGGTAGTTTCAGACACACGGGGATGGATTACAACCACCAATAGGGGTGGGAAAGGGAGAGGCATAAGTCTGATAGGCCTTGTCTTCGAAGAGAGTAGTGCACATGGATACCACTATTCAACTTGGATAGGTGTAGGCCCAGGGAACCAATCTATAGGGATAGGTAGTAGGTTTGAGATCCCAGACTACCTCATTATAACATACCATTCAGAGGTAGTCCCAAGCATCTATGGGTAGCATGGCTAGACCACATGATAGGCAAGATGGAGCCCAACCTTAGAGATGGAGCTATGTTGTATTTTATACCTTGTATTGTATGAAACACATAATATATATAGATATTGATATTTAAATTTGGATTTGATCTCATGAGTTGTATTTGGTTATGAATGTTGATGCATGGATATATTTCTTTCTAGCACATGTATTTAGAGTTTGCTGTATATGCTATGGGAAATATATGTTGAGTGTTTTCTTTTCTAACATTATGTGATACACATGCGTGGTTAAAAATAAAAAGACAAAATTGACTTGGAAAGTATAAGTAATAAAAAACAATTATACTACACACTATATCACAATGAGAAATATGTAATAACAAAATATGACTAAATATAATAAATAAAAGATAGTAAAAAGGGTAATAAAATGTTTTTAAATCATGTAAAATATTTGCACCAAATTAAAAAAATTAAAATCACTCTATATCATGTTGGGAAGTATGAAAATAATGTAATAAAATAGAAGGCACATGAAAGGCAAAATGGTGTAAAAATAAAAAAATTAAGTCAATCAATCA
Organism: Torreya grandis; assembly: GCA_037957365.1. Classification (NCBI taxonomy): domain Eukaryota; kingdom Viridiplantae; phylum Streptophyta; class Pinopsida; order Cupressales; family Taxaceae; genus Torreya; species Torreya grandis. The sequence goes on from JARHVA010002661.1 coordinate 983,837, forward strand.
TACTAAATCACGTTGGGAAGTATAAAAGAGAAATAAATTTAGAAAAAAGTACTTAAAGTAATTACACTAATTCATGTTGGAAAGTATGAAAATTTTAAGAAAGTGGTTGTGATCATACATGCAATTGAAAAATAAGAAGATAAAAGTGAAAGATCAATAAATCAAGCATGAAACATACTATATCAAGAGGGGAAGCATGTCAATGATGTGTAACTTATAATTAATCAATACTTATCTCAAATTTGACACATGTAATTTCATTGTGACTTGGGTATTGGACTATTTTTTGAGAAAGGCTTGGTCTTATCCATGGTCTTACATTTCAACTCACAAAGAGAATACCAATGAGGTGGAAGAAACTGAGAATTATTTTAAAAGGAATGGTTGTAATGTGATAATTTGAAAGGAAGGTCTGGTCCTACCCATGGTCTTACACTGCAACTCATAAATAGAAACTCTTAGAGGGAGTGATAAATAAACAAAAAAATGTTTCTCAAGGGAAAATATTAGGATTATTGTAAATGAAAGAGGGAATGTAAAAAGTAAAATATAAGCATTTATGAGAATACCTTAGAAAACATGAGGCACACGAAATACACAAAAAATACACTAGGTGGTTAGTGACCATCAATATACAAAGGATACCCATTCCAAATAAGTACAAGGTTGTATATATAAATAAGTGAGGTATTAAGATCAACTCATGTTAGTTGGATGAACAAGAAAATTAAAATGGACCTACCTTTTCACAATGTGTTCCCTGTTCCTCAAGACCTCTTATAGAGTCGTTAGTCTACTATGAAGATTGGGTACTTGTGTGAGAAAGTAGGTAGCACTAAAATATATATATTTTTAATTCTTCTTTTTCAATCTACTATCCTACCACACCCTAATGGACTTCAAATCTATCTTGAGGCCAATTTTGGAGTTTGAGCTTTGATTATAAAAATGAGATGTGCTTTGAATCACGTCTTTTAGTGTGATTTGACTTTTAGAATTTTGAATATTGCCTTTTGTTTTAATTATTTGGCTTTTGAATTTATTTTTATGGATTTTAAAATTCCTCCTCCATATGGACTTGGAATAACTAATATGAGGGACAAAGTGATACAAATGAAAGATCTTTAGACTTTGGCTAAAGGAAACTAATTATCTAAACACATAACTGACTAAAACACTTAGGCCTACCTGTGAACCAATGTTTTATCTCAAGTTTCAACCATGTGTATGCTTAGTTTGTAAAAGGAAATAAGGGGAAATAAAAGGAGATCTAAAATGGACTGGTAAAATAGAGAATGACAATGAGATGACTTATTTGCTATTCGATCACATGGTAAATAATCATTACTAAGGGGAGAAAGGTTTGTATAACCAAGTCAAAATAATAATTATCCATGTTTTTAAGATAGGGTAGAAAATAATCATGAGAAAAGATAAACATCTATGGAAAGAAATGAACTCATAAAAAGAAGCACGTATTCATGAAAAGAATCCATAAGAGATCATAAGGAAAAAAATGACACCATAGATGACACATAATGCAAAATATAAAGAGCCATGTAAGATAGATAAATAAAGAAAAATTTGACACATAATCAAATGATATAAAGTATATATATATATATATATATATATATATATATATATATATATATATATATATATATATATATATATAAGTAGAGCACACATCCAATCCAAAACTATAATGAAGAATAAAGTGAAGGAACACCATGTTGTGTTCATAAATACTAGTAAATATATCTACAAATGTTATCCATAACATCTAATAGATATCTATGAAGATGGACACTAACTGCAACAAGAGTCTCAAAGATATTTAGTGAAACATGTGGAAAGACCTCTCATCAAATCTCCTCTACATAAAATATAGGCATCACTGAAGGTTCATGATCATGAGGGCCATCATGCATATAATACTTAGGATAAGGGATAGGAGTGAATTCTATGGGATAAGAAGGAGCCACCCATGGAGAAGGGACCATGAGTGAAGGAGGATCTAGGGTGGAGAGGGAACCATAGGTAGAGAATAGTCTATGGGTGGATAGACCACAAGTGGATAAGGGACCATAGGTGGAGGAACCACAAGAGAATAAGGGACCATAAGGGAAGAAGAAGGAGACTTATTTTGTGGGAAACCTATGGGAGGAAGAATAATAGGCACAATAATAGTCATAAAGTGATCTTGAAGATGATGCTAAAGGATATGGCAATGATCAGTGTGATGGGTACCGTAATGGTGACATAAATAATATACCTCTCCATATTTAGGAACATACTCAGGTAATGACTTGAGAGGAGGTATAACCTTATCTACAGGCTGAAGAAGATTAGGACATAAGGTGTCGATATATTATTGAATCTTTTGACAATGGGTGGAGAAATGATTATCCATGTCATGGAAGTAATAGATACACTTGGTAGTAGACTTTGTGGGTATACTAATAGATGGAGTAGAAATAAAAACCATGAAAGGTTGGTATAGTCTATAATCTTTGGTCCAATGACTGAAAACTCTATGACTATCATAGTAAGGCTGATCAGCTCCATGGGTAGGTAGGGGATTAAATTACAATAAAGAAAGTAGGCCATCACCAAGGGGAGGTGGGGTTGGAGATATTGGGTGAAGTTCATTTGAAGGAGAGATAAAATTATGTATAAGAGGAGGCTCAACTAAAGTAGAGTGGGAGTAGGATTGAGACTAGGCTTAATTGAGGGAAGAACAAGATGTACAAAGGGTTTAAGGATGGTATCAAGCATATAAAGGGGAAGCAAGCTATAAAGATCCTAATATCTAGTGAAGTGATAGGAACTATTCATAACATGATCCATAAGCATGATCCTAAGAGGTTCTTCAAAAATTGGAGGTGTGTCATGTAAACACACCATCTCTACCCTATGAACAAGAGAAATAATGCTAGAATTAGGAATTATATAAGATGTAATATGATAAGATGAATGGAAGGACTAAAATAAAGAAGAATGATAATGAAGGATCTCAACAACTCTAGCTTGAACAAGACCTCATAGAAATAGATCTTATAAAGTATAACCATCATCATAAGTGTATGAAGGTTGATGGAATAAGTAGGTATGACCTTCTCATTAGAAGTGGTGTGATGAATGAAATTTCAAGTCTTAGTTAAAACAACATGTATATCATCACTCGATAGCTAATGAGAATGTGCCTATAAACATAGATCAGAAGTTATGATTTTGAGGTCGATCTCATCAAACTCATCATCATCAGAGTCCAAGAGTTAGGTGGTATATTCTTGATGAGTTTTAGGTGAGAATGATAACCTCGCATAAAATTGATATGGAAATTAAAATGGTGATATTCTTGAAATGGAACACTTAGTAAGGGTTCACGGGTTGTAATTTTGAATACACCATGGTCTTGGAAGTGGTAGTGTCTCCTTGAATCCTATATATAACACTATTGTGGGGAAACTTGACACATTGCTAAATAGAAGAGGTGACAACCCTCATGCGATGAGTCCAAGGCCTACCAAGTAAGATATTATAGGAAAGGGGAAAGTTTAATATCATAAGCTTCACTTGAATAGTGACAAGTGGGATGGTAATAGGGAGCCACACACAACCTAAAGGAGGTATTTTAATTCGATCATAACCTTGACATGTGATGTGTGTGGACTTGAAATTACACTTAGAGTATCCAAGGGTTTTAATAAAGTTGAGAGAGGAAACACAAGTACCTAAAACCTCATAAATAAAAGCATGATTGACTTGGATATCACTGATTTAAATGATTATAAAGAGGGGAGGATCATCTACATGAAGTAAAATCTCATTTGGGATCATAGAAGCAATAGGAAATTTAAGAGAAAGATATGTGTCCATTATTTCATTATGTATACACATCTCTTCATATTATTGAAAGATGTTATCTTCTAATCCATATAAGGTAGCTTCATGTCCTACTAGGGGAGGATAGGGGATGTTTATTTTGAATAATACTTGCATAAAGTGGTTGTGATGATGTGGATAAGTTTGCATGAGTTTAAGAAAGGGAATTTGAGATAAGAGATTGGTAAGCTTTGTGATAGGGTCTCATTCGTCATAACCCATGGGTGGATTGCTGGATATAGGTGCGTAATGTTAGAGGAGATCCTAAGAAGGAGGATTAAAAGTGCATATAAACTTATGTTGATAGGATGTGGTTGATATAGTTTGGAGATAAATTAGTTGATTGTATTGAGAGGATGGGGTAGTTAATTTAGGTTTATCTTGTGATTGATTTGAAGAATCGGTATTAGAAGATTGAATAATATTGTCGATGGGTAGAGGAGTTAGGGAAATTATAGAAATGGTATGAGAGGTGCTATCTAGTGGAGGTGTTAGAATTTGTTCATCAAAAGATATAAGATCCTCTTGCCCCAACTCTGTTAGGTGAGTTGGGGAAGAATTTTGGATAACACAAAAAGTTTGAGAGGATTGGTGCATGTGTGTAGGATTAAAATCAATGAAAGCAACTACCCTTCACATATTAGTCATATTTACCATATTCTCTTTGGGAGTTTGGTCTATAATACTTTAAACATTATTGGTGGAAGGAGTAGGTTTGTCATTATTGTCTTGATGGTTAGGAAGAGGGTCTTTGTAAATGGCCAGAGGAGCATTAGCCTAGTTCAAAGTTTTATTTTTATTTTGTGTTTCATGAGCTTTGAAGGTAATGCCATAGGCTTATTGACATTTATAAATGATGGATTCATGATCAAAATTTGGACCAAGGAGGAAATCCATAGCTAAGTTACATAATTTACTGCAAGTCTCGTGAGAGTGATCCCAACTAACATGAAACCAACAAAATTTAATTGGATCACACCATGATTTCATAGGGTGAGTGGGGTCAAGATCTCATGGAAGAGGCTTTGATAGAAACTTTTGGAGTTCTGCTAAGGATAATGACTTATGAACATTGATGTTGTTTACTTGATAAATTTGAGGATTAGGGGTGTGGTCTAAAGGGGAAGCTTACTCTAGAACATGATTAAGAGCAATAGCTTGAATATTATGAATGGTATCATAGGAATTGGTGACACCATAATTTGATAACATGATGATTTTTATTTTTTATGAGGATGTGAATGCCCATGGGATGTTGAGATAGCTCAAACTAATGCATGATAAAATCTTGGTACTTGGCTTGGTCGAGTACCTCTTCTAGAGTTTGTGGAAAGAGAGTCATAACTCGATATTGTAACTTATGATAAAGAGCATTAATGAAGAGATGAAAGAGATTATCATCTACCATGTTGTGCTCCCACTTATTAGACAAGGTTTTCGACTATTTTATGAAATTTTGTGCAGTTTTAGTTTCAATTTTCTTGTAATTGATAAAATGAGCCAAGGTTTCTTAGGGAGGTCACTACTTTGAAACTATTGTACTAGATCATTCACTAGATCTTCTAAAATAGTGATAGAATAGGACTTGAGTTGATTATACCAATCTAAAGTGTCTCCAAAGAGGGCTTTTGATAAGATATTGGTAGTATAAAAAATGTTTAACTTGACCCAATCTTTGTAAAGATTACCAAATGTTTTTAAGTGTAAGGAAGGATCAGTTGACCTTTTATAACTAATGGTAGGTGTGATACCTCATATATCGATATTGGCAATTTTAGGCATAAGAGATTCATTTTGAATATGTTTAATTATTTTTTAACAATAGGTGGTTGGGGAACAAGGTTGTTATGAGAATCCATAAGGGAGGGGTTGGGGACATTTTGATTTTGTACTCCCCATGGAACCTATTGAGGTTGATTTTAAAGGTGAATAAGGTGATTTTGCATTTGCATCATTTGACTGGTATTATTAGCTTGGAATTTGTTCATTTGGTTAAGAGTTTGAAATAAGAGTTGATGGGTTTAAGTGGTGTTTTATTTAGTTTGCATGGCATGCAAAGTATAAGCATTATTATTAGTGGCCTTGGTGCCACTGTGAGTAGTGGCATGCATGACACTAGTGGCTTGAGAGGCATTGGTAGAAAAGGAGGCACTAGTAGCATGATTAACATGTGTAGCGAAAGATACACTAGTATAAGGATCAGAATAAAAAGAAATACTAGTGGTATGGTTACTATTGGTATCAAATGATGCACTAGTGGAGTGATTGAGGAGGGCTAGATGTTGAACCTGCCTTGTTAGTAGAGATACCTAACATGGAGGTAGAAAAAATCAAGGAAGAAAAGGTCATAGTATGAGAAGGACTCAAAATAAAAGGGAGAGGTTGAGAAGAATAGGAGAAATTGCCCCAAAATTCATAAGAGAATGTGGGGGAAGGTGAATGGAGTTCTTCTTCTTGACCATTTATCATAAGGTTATAAATAGTGGAAGGGTCTTTTCCTTGATGTTGAGGAAACTCATTAATGAAGAAAAGCATTTATTGAGTATACTCTAATTCAAGTTGATCTTCTAAAGAAGAAAGAGGGTTACAAACTAAAGATGCATGAGGAATCCCATAATTTGTAGTGTGAGTAGTTATATGCACATTATTTTTATCTAAAGTAAAAGCCACAACTTGTTTATGGGGAAACCTATTGGGATTGGTAAAGCTCATCATATCTATTGAGTTAAAATATGTGTTTTCCTCAAACAAGAAGTTCATGATGAAAAGAAGGAATCTAAAGAAATGATGATGCAAATACAAAATCATAAAAATGGAATACATAGTCAAATTGGTCGACTGTGTTCTGTAACCCAGGGAATTAAACAGAAAGATAAAGATATATAGTTGTTTAATTCAACTATGTATTGTAGATAAAAAGGCTTAATAAGCTAATAAGGATACATAGTCATATAGGTCAACTATGTACTATTGAATAGAGAAATGAAGAGGGGGATACGAAGACATAGTCATGTAGGTTGACTATGTATTGCTAATAGGAAGATATAATAGTTTGTAAAAGACTATATCAATCAAAATGAAAATGTTATAAAATAAGAAAAAAAATTGCAACATAATTTGAAGCAATAATGAAAACAAACACACAAATAATTAGATCAATGTGACTGATCCAATTAGGGCACACAACATAAACCTTACACCAACATTGGCCAATGTAATTTTTGCAATACAAAATACAATGATAAAAAATCAAGCATCAACTAAAAATCAAATGCTAACTAATTAGTCACCTTGAGTGTTATTAAGTTATAATAAATTTTAATTTTAGTGTGATGGAAAAGTTGGTTGAAATAGGGAACTAGAAAGCAATCTAAAATTAGTTTCAGGATGTTTAGGATGAAAGGGATTTGTATTGGCAATGGTACTTGCTTAGTATTTGGGCCTAACCCCTCACTTCACAATCCCATAATTATAATGGTGTCAGGTTCTTTTATAATATATAAAATTAACCATGTATTTATACTTAACCATAAAACCAAATTGACTTCCCCCTTGGTGATGAAATCCAAGTAGGTGGGCCTAGGGAAGACAAATATTTAATACTTTTTAAATGTAAAGTGGTTTGGTAGTGTGTGCAAAAGATTAAAATAGTGTAAATAAAATGGTATTTTTAAAAACCACTTGTTTAGACTATGTGAGTTACTTTAAGCATGCAAACAACTGAAAAGGAAATGTGAATTAATTACTAGCAAATAGATGTTAATTCATTGATTGAGAATAGTACAAAGTTAGTTTAGGCGAAACTATATGAAAATAGTATATAAAAAAGTTTAATGGGTTGATAATTTTTTGTATAAGAAAGGTATTTAAGAATGAAGTTGAATAGATTGACTATGTCTCTTGGACAAAAGGTAAACTATAGAACTAGGTCCACCAGGTTGACGTAATTAACTATAGGGTTATAGTTTTGAAAACTTGCCAACTTGTGAAAAATAAAACTGAAGAAAGAACTAAAATGACAAAGAGAGAAAATAAAGGAACCTTGGTGAGCTTGAAGGTGATTTATATTATAAATTTGTATGATGTAGTGCTTAATTGTTGCTTTCAAATTTTACCAACTAGGTTGATTGGTTCGACTAAGTTTGTAAAACCCTGTGTGTTGAAGAAGGAATAATGAATAGATTCAACCTATTCGAATGAGTTTGTTGACATGTATGTTGATAGAAGAAGATAATACACAATTTGATCTATTTGATACTATATGATATTTTAAAACTAAAGAAGAATACTATGTCAAATTACTCAATCTAGTAACTTGTAATTGGCGAAAACCTACACAGACAGAACAAAGTCATTTTGAAGCAACTATGTTAAACCTACATGCATAAATTTCAAAATATACTGATTGGTTTGATACAATACTTTAAATATATAAAAATATAATATAATGATAAAATATATGGCTTGAAAGAAAAATGCAATAATTAGATTCATGTCGGGTTTACTAGAACGTATGCAAAGGGAAATGCAATTGATCTATAAATCAATCCTGGCTTAGAGAAGATAAACCATACTTGCACTTGCGATTCTTGATACATTATATATTTTGGGACATGACCAAGATGCATCTGATAGACCTAGTCAAGGGGTCTCTTGCCACAATAAAAGCACTAGGAAGGGTTCTAAATCCTCTAGTCAAGCAAAAATATGTAATAACCCTAACTACGTCCTATTTTTTCATATTCACAAATGTATAAATGATAAAATCAAAGTAAAAGTCTAATATAGTGCTCACCAAATCTTATGGCACAAAGTGGGGGTAATAAACATGAAAAGTAAACATGCATATAAGACATATACTCAAGTCAATGTATAGAAAATTATAATGTATGACAGAGAAGTACAAATGCAAATCTATCTACTCTTACAAAGGAGGAAGAAAGTTAGGAATACTTACCTTTGAAGACAAACACGTTGAGCTTCAATATCTCCCTTGGCCAAGGCTATTCACAAGAGGTTGTTATGGTATGTAAGGATGACAAGGATAAATTAACTCTAAGATATACAACCTATCAATTCATCCAAAAGACTTCTTCTTCTCTTTTCTTCCTAATAAATGATGATATGAATGTGTTTATATAGCTAAATCTAACCCTAGTCCATTCTTAAAGTTTAATCGATAGGGTTAGCCCAATCAACTATGTATCATTATTAACAAAAATAAATTAGGTCTTATTCTAGGTCAATCAAGGGCTAACCTAGACCCTAAAAGAGTTTTGTCAATTAGATTACATGGTTGAAAAGGCTGAAATTATATTGTAAACTGCTAAAAATAAATTTAGGCTAGAGGAGGGATAATGGAGGCAAAAAATGATTAGAGTAGGGTGAAAGATAGGATGCAAAGCTTAGGGGAATGTTTTTAGGAGATGTTTGTGTAGATAATAAGTGGTAGTAATGGGAAAAAAATATTGAAAATCACCAACAGTCTACCCACAATATTGAGAAGCACTAATGGTCTACCCACCCCTTTCTCAGTGTACCCCTTAAGGCATGCACTCAGAGAGATTGAGACTCCATGGAGTCCTGTAAAAGAGAAAGCATCAATAATTGATAAAGTTTGAAAGTATTATGTGTATACAAAATAAACCCAAAAAATTTAAATTCATACAAGTATATAAAATCTAAGGTACCCAACTGATAATAATAAGACCACACAAAATTTTATAAGAGGACTCTGTGAGACCTTGTATATTCTAGGAGATCATATTTTTTGAGAAGAATCCTCTATGTACAGTTCTCCTTACCCATTCTCAAATTCTTCCTCTAAACCAAGAAATGCAAAATGATTACTCAAAAATTCTTGTTATTTTGGTAGTAAAAAATCTCCTAATGAATTAGAGTGGTGCTCAACCCTATTATCTTCACAAGGTGAGTCACTAATAGTATGAGGTAGACTATGCAATCACTATGTGGGATGAACAATAGTTGAGGATGTCCTAGCACTAGATATTATTAATTTCATATTATTTTCCTGAGAAAATTTGATTTGAGTGGAAATTGATGAACCTAAGTTTGAGGAACAAGGAGGGGAGGGGGAATAACCATCTCATCTTTTTTCACACCCTATTGGAGTTTTCTATTAGAAACAAGATTAATAATTTTAGAGATTTTATTCCCAACGATGACTTTCTTATTTGAAACAATAATCGACCTATAATTTTTTTAAGATACCTTTTACTTTTGAGGTATCAACATATGGCCTTGATCAGACCATGAGGGAACAATTTTGAATCTTATGGTCAAGGGATAGACATTGAAAACATGTGTTCATAAAGTTGATCTAGTTGAATTTTTATGAAAAGCATTCATTTCCTATTTAAATATCAATACTCTTTTAAGTATTTATTCAAATCAACCTCAACACAAATGCACTTATTTGGATGTGTATTATTTTTTTCCATTTTATCACAAAGCACACAACCTATAGGCTTGACAATATTAGAAATAAAATACCACAAAGGGACTAGGAAACTAGGTAACTCTACATAAATCAACACCTTAAGGGATGTTTGCTAGCACACACTAAAGTTATGAGACCATGGGGACATTATCATAAGGATATTCTAAAGAAACCAACAAATCAACTTGGTAAGTAGAGCTTGCGCTTGTGAAGTCTCTTTGAATAAAAATAGGGAAAAACCCTTGATTAGGTTGTGGACCCTAGTTACATGGAATACCCATGGCTCCTAGTGGTGTATAATCCATGTTTTAAGGGAATGCTCAAAGGGGATGCAACCAACATAGTAAGTAATAAGACAATTGTTTTTATACCATTTAAAAACATTTTATATAACATTTACGTGCAAAAAACATCATCTTGAAGAGATTTTTATAAATTTTACCTCATCATAAACTTTTGTGACATATTATTGGGATCACTTTGGTGCCATTTTTACCATCATCAACAACAGTGGTTGTGATAGAAGGCTTAATGTACCCAAATGGTGAAGTTAGAATTAAATTAAAAGTGAATTGCTATTAAAAATCCCAAATAAATAGTTTGATATGGGGATGGACAAGACAATGATATGTAATGAAATAATGCATAAAACCCTAACAAAGCAAGTTTTTCAAGGAAATGAGATTTTCTTAAAAACATTATTGAATATTTTTTCAAAAAATTATTTATTGGTAAATTTAAAACTTAAAATATTAATATTAAATCAATTGATTAACCAAAAACATATAGACAAAATAAATATCCCATAAAAATATATATGTTCCTAGAATCATCCACTGAAGCTCTGTAATGGGCCAAACAAAACATGATGCCTTTGATAGAGTGGATCCATCACTACTAGTGGAGGTGGATACATAGAAGAGAGAGATTTAAATCCCTTGGTATTTCTTTTTATTTTGATATCTCTCCTTAAAATTAATGGTAATATGTTATTGATAAATGGAAAATAAAGTTTCATATTGGATTTCCAGACCTCTCTCTTTAACTGGTGAGTTTTAGGTTTTTACCAAATTCATTATATTCAATCATGTTTACTCTTCCTCATTTTAAGCCCCTTCTAAAGCCTCTTATGAAAAATCAGCAAAGGTTCTTAGATCTTTCTTTAATCCAATGCAAAGAAAAATAAAGCCTATCACATGGTTGCTTGGACATATGCTTCCTTCCTAATGACAAAGGAGGATTGGGCATCATTGATATTTATATAAAAATCATTGACATTTGTGATAAGTGGATGGTTTGATAAATTAAAGATAATGAGGCTTAAAAAATCCATTTTAAGGCTTTTTATTTTGACAAGTTCCACCTATTGAAAATCCAGTTCTAAAAAAATTGGTTAGTATACTCTATTGATTACCACTACCCCTATCATTATAACAGGTTCTTTTATAGCCAAGATCATTTGGAAATATTTTGAAGCTATCAATCCTTTTATAAAATGGGTTGGAGATGGATATTATAGTATTCTTTCCTTTAATGACCATATTATTTTGTGGTCCTATATAATGATGAATATCATTCTTCCTTTCACAGAAATTTTAGGTGTAAAATCTCTACATTTATTTAAAAAATAATTCACACTATTAAAGACTTGAATTCTTGATATTTGATCCCATGGTATTTACCAAAAGATAAACATAAGTTGCTTTATTTGGACCGACCTTCCATTTTTTCATATCTAAAAGTTGATAATTGATGTCATGCTACATAAGATGGGATTACAACCTCCACTTGCATGGTAGAAAGACTTGAGATGGAACCATGACACTTAGCTCAAAAATTACTCTCCTGGTCTCATTTTTAAAATCATGAATGCATTCTCTTCAATGTTTGAAAATATAAATTGGCATTGGAATTTAAGTTATTTTCCAAATAGGTGGCTCACCAGACTTAACCAAATATGGAATGTCAAGGTTGAGCCCAAACTCATAAATATTCTTTGGTCTAGTATATCAAGGCCTTCCTCTTTGGGAGTGCCTCTTATACGTTAGATTTGATCAACCCAAATTTTTGGCTTACTCTATAATTGTATCCTTTAAACATCTCTTTTGGATGTGTCTAAAATCTCAATCTTCCTAGCAATGGATCCACAACCTTTTCAACCAAAGCCTTTCTCTTAACACATAGTGTTTTGGGGATAAGTCTCAATGGTTGATATATATTGTATTTATATGGAACTTCTTCAGAGCTCTTTTTATATTTTAGGTATGGAAATCTAAGAATTCAGTTATTTTTTAAAATAAAGAAACATCTTCATATTTTTTTTTAATGACAAGGTGATTGTAATCTCTTCAACTCTTATATAGATCAATTCTTAGGTTGATAAGGCGGCACTCAAGTTTCAACACTTACAATAGTTAATAGACAATTAGGGGAGTGCTCCTTTCACTATGAATCATGTCCATCTAGACTAACCACCTCATGACTCCCCTACTCTGGTGCCCAAACACTAGAGTCACAATTGATTATCCACTCCTCTTCCTTAATGGAGGGGGGTTGGAGTCCACCTCTATTACATGGGAAGTCCATTGTTGGCCTATCATAATATAGCTCGATTATGTAGGGGGTAGTCAAATTGGTAGTTAGGTTTAACCACCTTCTGGTTAAGTATCAATATTATTTAGACCCATTTGAAACCACTCAAGATGGTTGGGTGGTACCTAATCCTCATTTAATTAAGCCTTCTACTTAGTGCACCTACCCTCCTAAGAACTATTTTTATCCACATCCTTCTAGGGCTAAAACCTATGCCTAGAGACTTATTTGATTTTTAATTTTTTGATGCAATATTTTGAAATCTAGATTTTCATGCATAACTGATGGTTTTATTTTTTATTTGTGTCTTCCTACTAGTGTGAAGTGTGGGTCATATATACTAACTGACTTGGTGTTTTTTTGTAACGATCCTTGTATTATTATTATTTGATTAATAATAGATATAGTGATGTGGTGTAATAGTTAGTAAATCATTCATCACTCCATCATTACAAAATCAACAAGATGTCCTTGTGAGATTAGACAAATCTAAATAATGTGATGGTTGTAATTGGAACTTATTATTAACCATGTATGAGGCTATGGGTTCTAGTATGATAGTGATAGAATGGATTTGGCCATGATTTTTCTCCCTAACCTTAATGGTGGCTATCAAAAGGAGACGTAGAAAACATAAGCTTGTTTTTTTAATTATTATTATGATTTATATGTGCCCTTAACAAAATTTTATGGTAATTTTATTGATCCTGATACTAAGGGGGCTTTGTTACATCATAGCTTTAGATTATATATATATATATATATATATATATATTGTAAATTGTGAGTAAATCTTAAATGGTAGTTTTGAAGGTTTTCTTCTTCTTCTTCTTCTTTTCTTTTGTAAATTTTCAAAGCTCAAAACAACTTGAAACAAGGATAGATCACTATCAACTTCTATATTATAAATTAATCATTTGGGAATGTAATGGTTTTAAAATTACATCATACCTAGAAATGTTATGTCCTTGGTAAATTGACCCACTCCAGATAGCTATTATTAACAATTCTTATTTTAAGAAATTATTTTTCTTATGAGTTTTCTCATTCACATGCCTATAATGTTAAATATTTTTCATCAAATTTATTAAAATAAAAATAAAAATTATATTCTTAATTATTTAACTATAAAATAAAGGATTTGCCCACTTGTAACGTAGAGTAGAAACATATATCTCTTCTAGAGAGTATTTTTTCAGGAAACTTTATTTATTTTTTAATTTAATTGTTTTATATTCTTGAAATCTATTTTAATTTAGTAGAATTTTTTTTTATTGTAACACACTAATTCATAACATTCAGTGTTTTGTCCTTTGGATTGAATCCTCAGTGCAGATCACTTACGAGAAGTCTAAGTCGGTGAGGTGATTAACATGTTGTAATTGGATTCCTCCATACTTAGAAAAGGACATTGTAGACACCTAAAAAATGCCTCATTGATTTTTTTAAGTGTTATTTTATTAGTGTTTTGTGTATTTTTTAATGTGATCAATTTAGTCCTAATCAAGAAATATTGGCTATCTTGTCAATATTCAAATCTTGAATCCTTCTTTATTAACCTCTAAGCTAGCCTTTATTTGATATTTTTAAACCATTTGTATGGTCCAAACACCTTTTCAAGACCACCCATATGGTCTTGGAATATTTTTTTTCTTCCCCCTTAACTTGGATGGGCCCATATGTCCCTTTCTTCCTTTCTAGTTTCTATAGTTATAAGTTGGCATGTGTGCCAATATTATAAAATTAAAGATTTAAATTCATGTATAATTATACAAGCTTTGGAGTTCAATTAAAGGAATCAATCAAGTAATAATTATATAATTTATTATTTTTGAAGATAAAATTCTATTTTACAACACTTTTGTCACATAATTTAGAGCTATTTCTCCTGCATAGTTTCTATTATGATTTTTTTTATTGACATATTTGTTCTAGTACAAGTGGTCTCACTATTAAAGGGCTAGTTAGTTGAAGCTAGTCACTCAAACTTTATTGTTAGAAACTAAGATTTATTTTCCTTAACATTCAAGGTTAAATATATTTATCTCATTATAAAAAGATAGGACTAGTAATGCACAAAATTAAGACATGTAAGCGAAGAGTGTTTTAGCATATGAAAGGAGCTAGTATTAGATTAAACAAAACACAGAGAGAAAATGAGATTGAGAATAGCATTATTCAACATGTTCAACCAAGCATGAAGGCCTATTAAATAGGCAAACAAATGAAATACCCATGAAGCATGAGACGGGTATAAGAAAACTAACCTACATCAGCTTGCATGAAATAGCAAAGACTGATCAAACAACTAACCTCTTAACCAAAGTGGTTAAGGAAACTAACCAACATAAATTACCTTAGTAAATAACCTAAGGTAAATACAATAATATTCTAACTCTCTATGTAAAGGTGTCTGGTGATGATATCTTGATTCTCATTATATATGTTGATGATATAGCCATCACTGGGAGTAGTACTAGTCCCATTCAACAAATGAAAGTTGATGTTTGTTGTACTTTTGACATGACAAACTTAGGACTACTGAAATACTGTTTAGGTGTTGAGTTTTGGAAAAGTGGTAATACTATATTCATGTCACAGAATAAGTATGCCAATTCATTGCTAGAAAGGTTCAGAATGATGGATTGTAATCCAACTCACACACCTGTGGAAGCAGGAGCTAAAATTTCAACAGACACTGATTCACCTCCAGTCAATGAAACAGTGTATCGACAGCTAGTGGATAGTCTCATTTACCTCACTACCACCAGAATGGATATTTGTTTTGCAGTGAGTTTTCTATCTTGCTTCATGTCTAAACCACAGGAAGTCCATTGGTTAGCTCTAGGAGAAATAGCTCTAAATTATGTGACAAAAGTGTTGTAAAATAGAATTTTATCTTCAAAAATAATAAATTATATAATTATTAATTGATTGATTCCTTTAATTGAACTCTAAAGCTTGTATAATTATACATGAATTTAAATCTTTAATTTTATAATATTGGCACACATGCCAACTTATAACTATAGAAACTAGAAAGGAAGAAAGGGACATATGGGCCCATCCAAGTTAAGGGGGAAGAAAACAAATATTCCAAGACCATATGGGTGGTCTTGAAAAGGTGTTTGGACCATACAAATGGTTAAAAAATACCAAATAAAGGCTAGCTTAGAGGTTGATATATTATTACATTGACACTACACATGAACTATGAGGGGTTTGATTATATCATGTGAGATATATAGTTGTAACACAATAATGGTTTTGGTTGACCAATTTTGACCCCCAAGGTCAAAAGGTCAATAGCTATAGGTGTCATGCTTCCATGCCTTGTTCCTAACCCATCCTATGCCTTATGAGGTCTTGAAATGAATATTTGTTAGTCTTGTTAGCATTGTTTAAGGTAGTGTCCTTTTTTATGCATTCCAATGCGTTCAAGGTTTGTCTAGTGGGTCATAGGAGTATGTCATGATGTGTCAATATGGTACATGGTCTATAAAGTCAGTCCTTTCACTTAGTCACTCGGTTTAAATCTTGATAAATATGTTTGAAGAGATTAAGGTATTTTAGCATTTTTTAAGGTTTTTAGAGAAACCTAGGTTTCAATTGTGGGTAATTTAAGCCCTATCAAGGTAATATTATTGCATGGAAATATAAAAGTAATGGTGAATAACTCATTTAAAGGTGGCTTTCAAAAGCTATATAAGTCATCTAACCATGCACTAATCTTCCACCATGCATGTCATGCACTCTAAAGTCATTTAAGTCACCTTTTGGGATAAATATGAGGTAATTCATGAACTTCCTAAAATTACAAACATTTCAAGAGGAGCTATAACGTGCATGAGTCTAGGATAAATTTAGAGTATTAGTTTTTATGTTAGAACATGTTAGTTACTTCAATTCTAACTCCAAAGAGGTAGTTTAAGGCACTTATATAGACTTAAATATCCTACTTTGAGGAGAATATGATTTTAGATTGTCTCTTCACATTATCCAGGTCATATCAAAGTTCAAGAAGCTTTCATAGGTCTCAGGAAGGAAAAACATGCATTCTCTCTCCGATCGATATCCTTGGAAGCTCATAAAGGCTATTTTCATGAAGATGGTACAAAACATATAAGTGGATTAAAATCAAAATATATTGACAAGAGATAGGGGTCCTAGAGAGATACACATACCTAGTGTTATTTTTAAAATGAATCACTAGCTCTATAAACAATCACTAAGAGATTAAGGGGTCAAAAATTGCTTGTAATTCCCACTAACTTGACTTTACAAAAAAATTCATACAAATTTGAACTCATTGGAGCATGAGCAAAATTTTATAGGGTTTTGATGGACATAAAAAACTATTCCATGTTTTTTCAATAAGCTCACATGTGTGTGCTTCTATTGTGTCAAGAGAGTCTCCATGTAAGATGTGTTACAGTTTAAACTTGAAGTTTTGGAAGAGTTTAATAGTTTTAGTACATTCAAGGGAGTTTAAATATGTTTCCACTATATTTTAAATCCATAAAATCTTTTTATCTTGACTAGTCATTCTATACCAGTTATCTAATGGCATTTATGTTCTATGTTGGAAGACTATGTTTTGGTATTACCTGTAGAATTAGGTAGAGAGGTCATATCTTACATGATTCAAGAATGTATGAGGGTATAAACCTCATAAGGAAGGTTATGAGTAATACATAAATTATTTTATATCTTGAGAGATAAATTCATGCATTACAAGAAGACTTAAGGCATCAAAATGTAGACCTACAGGTCTACAGATCTGTAAGTCTGCATTGTATGAGAATTTTAATGAACTATGCATCAAGTCTTGACCTTGAAAACAAAATTTTGAAATAATTATAGAATATAAATGATATGAATATGTCCAAAACTATGTGAAGTGTTTTTTAAAGAATTAATGCTAAAGATTCTCAATCATTACCTACAGGCAGAGTTGGCCGACTTAAGTGATATCAAGCCTTTGAAGTCAACATGGAAGGGGTTTGATTATATACATGTAAACCTTGGAGAGAAAATTAAATATATTCAAATAAATATAAATTCACATAATTATCTCATCAAATGATCAAGTGCATTGAATAAATAAATAACACAAATTACATATACGTAAATCAAAGGATTATAGATGCAAGATCATTCAAGAGGTTGCAGAGATTCAAGGAGCTCAGATAGGTAGACTAAGTGGAAGAGGTAAAATAGAGGATAAATGAGTTAAAAAAATTATGGTGAATACCATTTAAACTCCTATTGAACTATGAAAGTGGTTTCTAAACTTTAATTGTAGTCAAAAGCCTAAAATCATCACCTATAAATTTTCCTAAATAACTCAAAAGTGGTTTTTAAACTTGAAAAGGAACATGTAATGCATAGTAGTGAGGTTGAGGTTTGAGTAAAGTATAAGTGATTATATTAAATTGGGGTTAAATAAAAATAATGAAAATTAGAGATAGTGATTGAAATAAGTCACTTTAAAACTTATAAGACCAAACATGCACCTACAGGCCAACTTAGTGATTCAACTCATTGAGTAAGAGAGGATACTATAGTGGCATGAGAGTTGAGTATAAATGAATAATTAAGTATATGAAACTAATTGAAACATTATAATGGTATTTAATAAATTAAAACGTAAATGGATGAGTAATGGTGGTACACACTTACAGTCTAGGCAAACCTATTAGGCTCCTACAGGCAAGGTCTTGGAGAAGAATGAAAATATGTATTGAACTATGCATGAATGAGAGGTGAAAGAGTGAAATGGAGGTATATTAAATATATTAAAAAAGTTTTATAGTATATAAATTTTACTGGTCGAGTTATATAAATTTATGAAGAGCTTATTAGGATAATTAGGCCTAGTAGGCCTAAATGGGTGCCCATACACAAGCCTGTGCATGGAATGTGAAGACAAAATGCTTTTTGGAAAATTTTGAGGATTGGAATATTTAGGTAAGTGATTGAAAATGTTAAAAGATAGGTCCATGAGGTTTTAACTCAATAAATTAATAAGAAATCCTAATAACTAATCAAACTAGTCTAGTGGCTTACAAACCCTACACATGTGTATAAGAGGTTTGTAGACACTTTAAAGAGTTGTAAAAGAATAAAAACCATGAGAATATGTCAAGATATGGGTTAAATGTCTCATGGAGGTGTTTGGATCCATGATCAAGCAATTTCTCATCCTCTACACTCAAATTCTTTGTCTCGACCTCATAGTTGCAGGTCTTCTAGCTCGAGAAACACCTTCATCATGTATGAACATCTGTGAGCAGGTGCATGGAGTTCTTATTTATTAGGGAAATTTTAAGGAGGTTTTCTAATTTAATTTATTATTATTGGTTCTATAATCTAAGCCCTTAGGGATATGAATAATCATAAAGAGATTATGCTCCTTGAAACCTTCTTAAAGACTCCACAATGACTCAATGAAAGAGAAAAGGATTAAATGACTTAAAATGGACTTGTTTAGCTGGGAAATGATCAAGGTGACCTTAAAATATCTCATGGGAACTAGGAAAAGCTACTAGTTGTCACATGCAAGGTACAAGATGTATGGATTACGCTTAGAAGTGACTACTACAGGCCTAGAAGGGTAGTTTTAAAAGTTTTCTCTTGGATTTGAATTTGGTAAGGCATGGTAGGGTCTAAAGGAGATATATATATATATATATATATATATATATATATATATATATATATATATATATATATATATACTTTAATGTATTGTTAGGATGATTTTAGGACTTCATGAGGAGGCTTTAAGACACCTAAACACATTTGTGACTTGATTTTATCAAAAAGCTTTAAGACACCTATTTAAAACACTTGAGATACTTTTGCAACATCAACATGGGAGCCTCCAAAATATGCAAGGTGTCAAAAAATAAGGGCATAAAGCATTCAAGATGAATTTTATGATCAAGTAGGCCACTTTTCACCTCTAGGTAAGTAGGAGGTAAATTTCAAAGGAGATCGATGAGTTACTAGGACAATTAAATGCAATGAAATATCTCATATGCCAGCTCTTAGGATATCATGATTGGATGAGGTGACACATGTTAGGAGAGTTATTAAGAATATTTATAACACCTATCTTGTTGTAACTTGCCTCATGAAAAGTGACATGTGTCCTTAGATCCTCTCCAATGTACTTCTCTTCTCTCTCTCTCTCACTTTATTTTATATATTCAACCTTGATAGGCTATGTTTGTATCCTCCACTTGGGTATGCTGAAGCCATGCCCATATTCAATCCTTTGATTAATGAGAAAATTATAGTTTTACCTCTTCTTTTGAATGGTTTCATGGTGTGTTTATGACTAGTTTGATCTTATCAAGTGATTAGCTTTGATTCCTTGGTATGTTATCTTTTTCTTGAATTCATGTTTAGTTTGAAAGCCTTTTTATAGGTTTTGTGAAGTGTCAAGGTGAAGTGTGAAAGGTTGAGTGAGTTATCTATTCACTAGTGCCATTTCATGACCTCTTGACTAGTCCTCCTAGCCCAAGCATCATTCACAACCTCCATAGGAAATGATTAAGTAGAAAGGTAGATTTGGAGTAGTGTTTGTTATTAGTTAGTCTCATGGTTGAAGTGCATATGCAGTTGGTTGGTAGTGGTCAAGTATATTTGGTGCATGACCTGCATTAGAGTAAGTTTCTCTCTCTTTTCCTAGAAAGTTGGTAGAGTAGTTTGATGAGAATAAGGGATACATCAAGGGAACTAGACATTTAACATAGAGATTCAATCCAAGTTTAGGACACCCATAGCCTAGGATTGTTTCCATGTTATTCCAAATTTGGAATGTTTGAACTACCTTCAATATCAAAACTTTATCTATAAAAAAGAGTTGAAGTTTGATTAAGAATCTATAGCTAGGAAAGAGCAAGACACTCAGCTACTCATGAAAATGCAAAATAATGAAATAATAATGAGGAAGATGGATATGAGAATTGAGCTTGGCCATATTATTCCAATCCACCTCTTACAAAAGCTAAGATACTCATTTTATTTTTCAAAGGGGGAGTGGACATTATTTGAAAAATAAAACCATCATGTCTTAATAAGTGAAAGGTTGTATACAAGAGACATAATTCAATGCATTGAGAGTATATTAGTGAGGTGGGAAAATCAAAAGATCCAATCCAAGCAACCTCAACCATCATATCTTATTCCTATTCAACTTATTTTAATTCTAAGTCTCCTTCAAGTTACATCCACCCATCCCCAAGAACCCAATATCACTCCATCTTGAAAACCTTATTGGACTATGACTCTTGGTTATACCATACTAACCCTTATGAATGAATCTTCTCTTATGCCAACCAATGATCAATAAATAGAGAAGGTGTTAGAAGTCAAGCTAATGAATTATATTTACCTTCTTCAAGATCCTCTCCAAGAATCCTCCAATAATCCTAAACCCAAAATCTTAAGTTGGATGGATACCTTGTCAATTTTAAAGCATACCAATGAGTTCTCTTTCCGTCTTACTCTCTTCTTTTTTAAATAAGAACCTGTGGTTTTGAAGGTATAAGATGAGGTTGAAGCTGCAAAAGAACCTCAAGAAGGATTTGAATAAGAGGTAAATCTTTGATTTAAATTTCCTTTCTTCATTGAAGATGATGATCCTATATCTTGAAGCAAAATGGAGTTTGAATAGTTGTGTATAGTGGAACTATAAAAGAGTAGCCTTCAAAAAGACATACATGATTAATATATAGTTTTAAGTAGGCATGAAGAAGTAGTGACATACCTTGAAAAAAAATATAAAGATCACTCATGGTAGTAGATATACCATGACTTCATGGGAGAGCTTGAAGTGTTCATTAGCAGTGGATCTATTGAGGAATAAGATGAGAAGACTAATAGGATGGAACATGAGGTATATCTTGAAGCAATTGATGATGACATGGTGGTATTAAATGTAGTTGCAACTGAGTATGAGGTAAAATTTCATGAGGACACTTTGGTTACTAGCCTTATTGAGCATCATGAGCAAGTGATAGATATTGAAGAAGCCAAAAATCATCTAGACCATGGTCCAATTGAAGCATTTGATGAGCCTTTTGTCCCTAAATATAATGACATGAATGAAGTTGAGATTGGAATCCTTTAAAATGACCAATAGGAATCTATATTTTTGGAATAACTTGAAATTTTTTACTTGAGTGGATGACAAACCTATACTTTCAAGTAAACATGTTCAAGAAGAATCTAATCAAAGTACACACATTGAAAAACATGATCCTAATGAGCCATCAAAGTTTGATGTTGAAACTATAGTCACATTAGAGAGTTATCCTAACATGGAAAATTAACATGAATTAAATGTTGATAATCAAGATCAATTTGTGTTCATTGGGAACATGTTTGATGCTAATGATTCACTTGAAGGTCTGCCAAGAGGATTGATAATAAAGAAATAGTTAAGCTCAACAAATCAAAGGTCCAAGAGGTAACTTGTTTCACATCCTTAATCATCATATGAATAAGATGATCTTTAAAGTCTTCCCTTTTGATCCAAGAGGATCAATCTTAGCAGGTTAGTTTATACATAAGTAGTTTGTTTATGTTTGTTGTGTTCCTTAAGCGATTTGTAACACAAGTGTGGTGTGTGTATTGTTGGTGATTTGTATTTTTGTGTGTGTTGTTATTGTTTTGTGTGTGTGTGGAGTTCAATCAATCATATTATATTATCAAAGAGTATTTTAGTCAAGGCTAATGTCAAATCAAGTCTGTAGTAGAGTGTAAGTGACTCCATTGCCCAATGGAAGGACAAGGCTACTAGTTTTTTAAAATATCAAACATGTTACCCCTGTGAATTACCAATTTATTGACCAATTTAAACCCCCAAGGGCAAAATGTCAACCCATATAGGTTAAAAATTTCTTGTCATGATTTCATTCCTTGTTCCTAACCTATCCCATGCCTTATGAGGTCTTGAAATGAAGATTTATTAGTCTTATTAGCATTGTTTAAGGTAGTGTCTTTTTTCATGCATTCCAATTCTTTGAAGGTTAGTCTAGTGGGTCCTATGAGTATTTAATTATGTTTCAAGATGTTACATGGTATATAAATTCAATTCCTTTCACTTGGTCACTTCGTTTAAAGCTTGTTAAATCTATTTGAAAAGATTAAGGTATTTTAGCAATTTTTAAGGTTTTTAGAGAAACCTAGGATTCAATTGTGCCTAATTTAAGAATTATCAAGGTAATATTATTGAATGGAGCATTAAATAAAATTTTTAATAGTTAATATTAATTTAAAGGTGGATTTCCAAAGCTCTACAAGTCGTCTAACCATGCACTAGTCTTCTACGATGCATGTCATGCACTAAAAAGTCATTTAAGTCACCTTTTGGGCTAAATATGAGGCAATATATGGAATTATAAAATTATAAACATTTAAATAGGATATATAACATGAATTTTGTCCATATAAAGTTAGATTATCAATTTGCATGTCATAACAGGTCAATTACTTCAGTTCTAACTATAAATAGGTAGTTTAAGGCACTTGTATAGACTTTAAGAGCCCACTTTCAAGTGAAGATGATTTAAAAGTGTCTCTTCACATTATATAAGTAATATCTAGGTTTATGAGTATTTAATAGGTCTTAGGAAGGTAAAACATGCATTTTATCTCCTATAAATCTCCTTGCAACCTCACAAAGGCTATTTTCATGAAGATGGTACAGGCCGTATATGTGGAGCCAGAGCTCAATATCTTGACCAGATATAGGGGTCCTAGTGATATTCACATACCTATACTTAATTTTTATATTGAGTCCCCCATCTCTATGAATAATTGCTAATAGTTTGATGGGTAAAAAACTACCTATAATTCCCACTAGTTTGGCTTTGTGTAAATTTTCATGCAAATTTGAACTTGTTAGATCATGATAACAATTTTATAGGGTTTTTATAGACATGAAAAACTATTCCCTATTTTTTTTTAGTAGGCTCACATGTGTGAGCTTCTATTGGGTCAAGAGAGTCTCCATGCAAGATGTGTTACAATTTGCACTTAAAGTTTTTGGAGGATTTTGATAGTTTTAGTACATTCAAGGGAGTTTAAATATGTTTTCACTATATTATAATTATATTAAAAATATTTATTTTGATTGGTCATTATGCACTAGCTCTCTAATGTCATTTATGTTCTATGTTGGAAGACTATGTTTTGGTGTTACCTACAGAATGGGGTAGAAAGGTCCTGCCTAGTATGATTCAAAAGTGTCTAAGGGTATAAACATCATAAATAAGGTGAAAAGTAATATAAATTCTCTTAGATCCAAAGAGACATTAAGAATTGCATTATAAGAAGACTTAAGGCATTAAAATGTAGACTTATAAGTCTGCAGACTTGTAGGTCTACATTGTATGACAATTTCAATAAACTATGCATCAAGTCTTGACCTTAAAAACCAAATGTTGAAGTAATTTTATCATCTCCATGCTCTGAATAGGTCCAACACTAGGTGAAGTATGCTTTCAATACTTAATGTTAAAGATGTTCAATCAATACCTACATGCATAGTTGGCCAACTTAAGTGTTGTCAAGCCTTGAAGTCAACATGGAAGGAATTTGATGATATACATGTAAAACATAGAGATAAAATGAAATATATTAAACTAAATCTCAACTCACATAATTATATCATCAAATGATCAAGTGCATTGAAGAAATAAAGAACACAAACCACCTACAGGTAGGTCAAAGGAGTATAAATACAAGACCATTCAAGAGGTTATAGAGATTCAAGGAGATCAGATAGGTAGACCAAGTGGTAGATATAAAAAAGAGGATAAATAATCTCTGAAAATTATGGTGATTAATGTTGAAACTCCTAATAAACTATGAAGAGGTTTCTAAACTTCAGTTGTATTCAAAATCTTAGAATCATCACCTACAAATTTGCCTAGATAACTCAAAAGTGGTTTTAAACTTGAAGAGGAATATGTAATGCATAAAAGTGAGGTTAAATTTTGAGTGAAGGAAAGTGAATAGATTAATTTTAGGTTAAATAAAACTAATGAATATCAGAGATAGTGATTGAAACAAGTCACTTTAAAACTTGTAGGACCAAACATGCACCTACATGCCATCTTAGTGATTCAACTCATTAAGAAAGAGAGGATACTATAGTGGCATGATATTTGAGTATAGATAAATAATTAGTTTTATGAAACTGATTTAAACCTAATAATTTTATTGAATAACTTAAAACCTAAATGGATGACTACTGATGGTACACACTTACAATTTAGGCAAACCTATTAGGCTCCTACAGGCAGGGTCTTGGAGAAGAATGAAAGTATGTATTGAACTATGCATGGATGAGAGGTGAAAGAGTGAAATGGAGGTCTATTGAATTTATTATCAAAGGTTCATGTTATCTCCATTTGATTGGTCAAGTTATGAAGAGCTTAACGGGCTAATTAGGCCTAGTAGGCCTAAATGGGTGTACATAGGCTTGTGTATGGAATTTGAAGACAAAATAATTTTTGGAAAATTTTGAGGATTTTAAGACTCATGGAAGTGAGTAAAAATATTACAAGATAGGTCCATGAGGTTTTAAATTAGGAAATTAAGAAGAAATCCTAAGAACTAGATCTCTAGGGTCAAACTAGTCTATTGGCTTACAAACCCTATACATGTGTATAAGAGGTATGTAGACACTTTGAAGAGTTTTAAAATAATAAAAACCATGATAATATGTAAAGAGAGGTTTTACAGTTATCATATAAGTTTTTGGAGCCAAGCTCAAGAATTTACAAATCATCTATACTCAAATTCTCTCTCTCAACCTCACAATTATAGGTCTTCTTGCCCGAGAGACACCTTCACGTATGAAAATCTATGAGAAGGTGTATGGAGTTCCTAGCTATTAGGTAAAGTTTAAAGAGGTTGTATTCTTTAATTTCTTGACATTGGTTTTGTAATCCAAGCCCTCAGGGCTATGAACAATCCCTACGAGACTATGCTCCTTAAAATCTATCTAAAGCCTCCACCATGACTTGATGAAAGATAAAATGAGATAAAAGACTTCAAATGGACTCATTTAGCTAGGAAATGGTTAGGTTAACCTTCACAGCTCTCATGAGCACTAATACAAGCTTCTAGTTATCATGTGTAGGGTACAAGATGTAAAGATTAGACCTAAAAGTGACTATTACAAGCCTAAAAAGGTCAGTTTTAAAAGTTTTCTCTTGGATTTGAATTAGGTAAGCCCTAGAAGGGTCTTAAAGAACTATTTATGGACTTTAATGGAAATTTTAGGATGATTTTAAGTACTCATGAGGAGGTTTCAAGACACCTAAACACATCTGTGAGCCGATTTCATTACAAAACTTTAAGACACCTATTGAAAATGCTTGAGATACTTCTACAACATCAGCATGGGAGCATCCAATAGATGCAAGGTGTCAACAAATAAAAAAAGAGAAAATATCAAGATTAATTTTATGATCAATTATGCCACTTATCACCTCTTGGTAATTAAGAAGGTAGTTTCAAATGAGATTGATGAGTTATTAGGACAATTAAGTGCGATGAAACATTTCCTATGCCAATTTTATTAGAGACCATGATTGGATGAGGTAACACATGTTAGGAGATTTATTAAGACCATTTATAACCCCTATATTATTATAACTTGCCTAATGAAGAGTGACACGTGTCCTTGGATCCTCTCCAATGTACCTCTCTTCTCTCTGTCTCTCCTTATTCTATATATCCAGCCTTGATAGGCTATGTTTGATAGGCTATGTTTGTATATATACAGCCTTGATAGGCTATGTTTGTATCAATGAGAAAAGTCTTATTTTACCTCTTCATTTGAATGGTTTCAATGTGTGTGCATGACTAGTTTTATCTTATCAAGTGATTAAATTTTCTTCTATGGTATGTTATCCTTTTACTACATTCATTTTAATTTTGAAATCCTTTTTGTATGTCTTTCAAAGTGTCAAGGTGAAGTGTGAAAGGTTGAGTTAGTTGTCTATTCACTAATGTCATTTCATGACCTCTTGACTAGTCCTCTTAGCCCAATCATCTTTTAAAACCTCCATAGGAAATGTTAATGTAGAGAGGTAGATTTAGAGTAGTGTTTGTTGCAAGTTAGTCTCATAGTTGAAGTGCAAATGTAGTTGGTTGGTAGTGGTCAAGTATATATTATCAATCACCTCCATTAGAGTAGGTTTCTCTCTCTTCTCTTAGCAAGTTGGTATATTAGTTTAATGAGCCTAAGTGATACATCAAGGGAGATAGCCCTTTAACCTAGAGATCCAAGTTTAGGCCAGCCACAGCCTAGGAGTATTTCCATGTTACTCCAAATTATGAAAGGATTGAACTACCTTCCAAAGGATGCAAATTTGTTTGATAATAGTTTCCCAACCCAAATAGTTTTCACCTTATATTTTTATATAACATCTTGTGGAAAGATATGTCTAAGACATTAAAAGACAAAATCAAGAAATTTTGTCCACTAATTCATAAAATTATAGGTAAAAAATATAGAAGCACATAACACACACTAATTTGTATTTCATAAAGTAGTGATAGACATGAATGGCATGGGAGGACATAAATGGTGGTCAAATTAGTCAATGTTGATCCTACCCAAGGCATGAATGACATAAATGCTAATTTTTCCCTTGCATAGTCAAATGCTCAAATTTTGAACATAGTCAGATACAAGATTACCTTTCTCATATCCACACTCAAAATTTTAGAAATTATAATTGGTTTGATTGTTCTAGATCTTTCCTTTTGATATTGTCTATTTTTTAAAAATATCCAAGTTATCCTGTTTATCATATTTAGCCTCTAGGGAAGATCTAAATTATCTTTTTACATTATTGAATGGTAGGCCTTCATTAGTGCATACTTTTTTAGTTGATTTTCAAATAATATACTTTAACTTGAAATAAATATGAATACCTTTAGAGATGCATGAAAATCATTGGAAGGTACATTGATATAAGAAGGAATAAGAAGGTTTGATACACGCATCAATAAATTGTTGGAGTTACATACATCTAATATGAATACACAACTATAAAATCTAATTGTAATTATTATGCAAGATAATGAAAAGGTTCTATGGTGTATTTATTTTGAGATTAAAGGTCACACCAAAAATTATTGCACATGGAAAAAAGAACAAGCTGTAAACATGTGTTGTGATGTGTGAAGAGAAGAGTATGAGACAAGGAAATGTCCACTTTTAAAATGTGCAAAGTAGACCAAGGTAAAATTTTAGTGTAAGTGATTTATACACAAATATTATGTAATGCACATTTCTCATTTGTCTTCCTATGGCATACTCACACCAATTGTGTACACCTCTATACTGAGCTTGCTCTCACTCCCATGTACTAGTCTTGCATTTGCTCATAGACCTACATGCCAAGATCACACCTGTTCACATACCTACATGCCTAAACTTGCCTCAAATCTAACACATCCACATGTTAGCATACTCTAACCACCTAAATTGTCAATTGGCACTTTCTAACTTAGAATTTGTTAGTTATTCAATTGGACTATTAGTTTTCATGTACTTGGAAGCTCAATTGTCACCCAACAAAAAATATAAAGAATATTATAACTATCTTCTTTGTAACCAACATCAATTGTAACTAATTCTTATATTTTCATTTATAAATATGTAACATATGCATTTATCCAAGGTTAAACATGATACATAGTCAATATGATCCAAATTCAATGCCATACATAATTGTAATGATAGGTAGCATGTTCTATGTATCTACTCTATCATACATGAATTGTACATCATTTCATTATTTTACATATTCACTTTCATTGAAAACAATTTGCATTTGTCTAATAAAAATACTTCAATCCATTAAATGTGTGTTGTTTGTTATTTTTGAATACTATGCATGCATTCACTCTACATAATCATACATGTTATCTCTAATGCATGGTTTCCACCACTCATGCCTAATCATGGGTCCCATAGCATGGATCATTACTATCAGATAATATCTCTTTGATATCATGTATTTTCATGTAAACACATGAGCACAATGAGATAAAGAAGGTATCTCGGTTGGTTATGTTTTAGACTACCAAGAGTAATTCCATAGAGAAAGTAAGATGATTTAC
This sequence comes from Torreya grandis, assembly GCA_037957365.1. NCBI lineage: Eukaryota > Viridiplantae > Streptophyta > Pinopsida > Cupressales > Taxaceae > Torreya > Torreya grandis. Next base: position 1,012,944 of record JARHVA010002661.1, read on the forward strand.
TCTTAGAAGCAACCTGAGACAACCCTAGATATTCAAAGTCTTATTATCGACCCATTTGAGGCACACCACATTGAATGGTTTGGTTAGTTTCTTTAGTTGATGATGTAACTCAACCTAAAACCTTTTGAGCCTCCTCAACAACTCACTCAATATTAGTTTCAACATAAAACCCACTTCAAAGTACAAGTCAATCTTGACATTCATATATTTGAAGGTAAAATTGATTACAAATCATTCAATGCATGGATTCTACAACTCAGCATATTTTTTGGTCAATAATTTCACTGATGCTAAGAAGATAACCTTCATAGTGTGCAAAATGTCCATTATAGTGGTTTATTGGTGAGATAAATTTAACACATAGTGTGTACAAGAGTTTTTTCCTATTGAATCCTATAAAAAAATTGTGGATGCATTAAGGGAATAGTACTACCTTTTCCATCATTTTAAGGATGTATACATTGAATTTTAATAATTTCACTAGCACAAAGATCAATCAGTGGAAAATTAAACTAACATGTGCCACTAATCTACACGTCTGCATGAGAATTTGAATGAACAACATAAGGTTTTAAAGTACATAAATAGATGATCACCTTTTATCTATGAAAAGATGGAATTATTGACTTTTGACACTTTGGGGAAATTCTATCATAATGCCAGAAAGATAAAATCCATGGTGAAGATGAATCAATGTCTCACCTCTTCATCCAACATTGTGTGTAAGGGTGAGTCCTCATAAAATTCATTAAAAAATAGAACACTTCTTGCAAAAGAGAGTGTAGTAAGATTTTGTGTACACTATGAATTAAAAAAGCTAATTCAAACTCAAACTTAAACTACCTATTAAGAAGGATTCATGAAACAAATCAAAATGATATGAGCCTTACCAAATTCCTTTCTTCATATAACCTCCTTCCAGGATTTGTGAATGATCAGGTGATTGCATATAGACTCAGATTTGACATAGTAATGGCATGATGTTGGATCTTGATAATAGATGCAAGGATTATTTTGACATAGATTGGTTATGTTAATTAGAGTTTCTAGTTAGCTAAATGGGCATGAGGGCTTTATGAATTTTCTAGATGATATTCCTTAGAGGAGGAGCCTTGGTTATATAGATTATGGAGGGAATATCAAGGGATAAGATTAAAACTTGAATGAGGAGATCCAATGGCTATGAATTATTCAAGGAATATTAAATTCCTTAGAAGTATCTAGTTTAGAGACTTCTAGAGACTTTGAGGAACTTCTCCAATTCTAGAGACTTTTCCATTAGTTTAGGGATAATTAAGGATTAGGTGGGGGTTAGATAGGGTTTAGGATAGGATTAGGGACATAGGGATGTAAGAAAGGTTAGGGTGCAGGTTAGTAGGTGGGTAGATGGGGTTATGGGAATTTGAAATTCCCATATAATGGATAACTAGGATTAGATTAGGATAATAGGGATTAAGGTAGAATTAATGAAGGAATGGGATGAATAAGGTTATAATAGAAGGGGATATTAGATGAATTTCTAGGAAGGGGTTATATTAACAAAATAAAATAGGTTAAGCAAAATTAGTGTTGACTAATAGGAATATTAGTCGACAATAATGAAGTGAGAGATTTTGGGTGCATATATTTTGACCCTCTTTAAAAGGGCATTGTGAGTGGAGTGAAGTGGGAGCAGTGATAATATTTCAAATAAAAACCATGTCATGTATGAATGTTAGTAGATGATGTTAGTGGCTATGATGCCCCTTCGAGGGGACATGTGGGTAAGAATGAGATGGATGGCCACTCAAAAGAAGAAAATGAGGGGTGGGATGTGATGGATAGATAGGGAATGGGATGCTAGAAGTAAGATAAAAGATGAGGAAGATGAATTCAAATTGAGTAATGAGATACAAATTGATGATACCCCTAGCAAGGAAACATGCATAGGGTAAAGATGATGGGTGTCATAGTTGTAGACACATCCCAAGGGGGAATCAAATTTAACATAATGGTGATAGGATTAAAGGCTACCATCTTTAGACGTATCCTAAACAAGGATGCATGCAAGGGAAAGCTATAGGTAAGGATAAGATGATGATTTGATAAGATTAATGATGGGTGTAGCTCAAAGCTAAATTGATCAATATGATGTAGGTGATGATAGATAAAAAATGATATGATCAAGTGACCAATGAGTGGTGATGATGACCCTAGAAAAGACACATGCAATGAAGTGAGAGAGGAGATGATAGTTGAGTTATCCTTGGGCACTGAAAAGTGGCCAAGTGTTACCTACATATACTAAAAATACCTCAGGCTGATGTAGTTCTAACTAGAGGATAATGATAAAGATGAGGATTAATAATTAGAGGATGATGTTAGTGATTGAAGGATGTGACTCAGATGATGATTATGAGATTGCATGTTAGTCGAATGGGTCAAGAGGATTAGATTAATGAGGGTAATAAATATGATTATATGAATGATGAGGGTGTAGATGATCAAATCATCAAAAATGTCATAAAGCTCATCATAGTCTAAGCAATCCATTAAATATGGCACTTGGTAGGATGCCCCATGATATAAGCATGACCAAGAAGACATGATGCCAAAGTCTGTGGGTAAATGATGAAATATGAATCCTTGAGGGCACTTTTGGTGTCCTCATAACATCCTCATTCATTACCCAACAGACAAAAAGAGACATGAAGAACATGAGATAAATAATATATATACATGATGCAAAATAAACAACAAATAAATGATAGAAAAAAATAGATAAGTATCTACATGTAATGTCAAGATGTCTTGTCTTATGATGGGATGAGTGACTAGGTGATGGGTTGGTTTAAAATAATCATGATGTGATGGGGATGGAGTATAGACTTGGCTTTGGATAGGATGATGATGATTAGGATGAAGATGAGGTGTTTCCACTAGTTTAGGATATAAGGATGGATGATGTGATAATGTCTTTGAATATTGATGTGGTTTTGAAATCAAACTGATAAGTGGCCAAGGAATTTGGTTTAGAAAAGTGATGACCAAAGATTACCAATAGAAAAGGCTCTAAAAGGATCCAATTTATCAAGGAGACTAGGAGATGATGGGATCAAATACCTTTCACACTATCAAAGAGTAATTGGATGGGTGCTAGGTATGAAGAGGAAATGATAGGATAGTGATGGGATTAAGTACCTTTTATACTAGAAAAAGGTAATTAGATGGGTGTCAGGTATGAACAAGCATTGATAGGAAGTGATGGGTGCCAGATTAAAGTCTTTGATAAGGGGATGTTTGTTGATAAGACCTAGCCAATAGGGTGAGGAAGATATGGGTAGATGGGTGACCAATTTGATTTGGTTTTAAGACTAAATAAGGTATCCAAAACATGGGATAATATGAGATGGATGGAGATGGATTAAACTACGAGATTGAAAATAAGATAAGACATAATGTACTCTTTTTGGATTTTTAAGATTTTATGATTTTTAAGGTTTTTGACATATTTCAAAATTTAAGCCTTTTTGAGGTATATATATGTACAATGTACAAATGGGGTTACTAACAAAGGAAATACCAAGCCTAGAAACTAGGAGAAGGATGGAGGGATGATGGATGGGATGACAAAGGATGAGGATGATGGGGACCAAGGATGAATGGATGAGGGATATCCAATGACCACATCATGAAGGAACTAGATGATTAATTGCTTGAGTGTCAATTAGATTATATGCCAAGAGGAGTTTGGGTTAGTTATCAAGACACATTCTATTCTTTATGAATGTCAAGATGGGAAGGAATGTGATATTATGGAAGATGATGGGTAGGAACAATGGACCATGGGATAATATGGATAAGGATGACATGGATGGGTTACATAGACAAAGTTGATGAGGGATGAAATAAGTGGGATGGATGAATTCTTCCCCCAAATTTTGAGGTAAAATGTAGATAATAGATTATTTTACCATGACACTAAAAACTAGTTTTCATCATGGTACTTACCCAAGGCGCCAGAAGACTAGTTTTCACCATTGGATGAATGATTTTTTTTTTGAATTTTTAACTTTTTATTGGGCATCCTGATTTATTAGTTGATGGATGAGATGCAAGGTGTAGACAATTGATGGATCATTTAGCCAACACCTATTCTAGAGATGTGTGATGTTAGGATCATGTTTCTACTACTAGATGTATTGGTATCTATGTGACCTAGTGTGATTCTTGATTATGATCCCTCTAGATATCTAGACCAGGTATCATCATTGCACTTAGGAGAGATGATACTACCCAAGAGGGTGATGGGAGGTATGGATTCGATTCAATATTTATTTTTATGGATGATAGGATTAGGATAGGATGGTATGATGGGTGATGGAGGATTATGACTAAAATGAATGATATGATCATGATAGGATGAGGTGATGGGTGATGGAGGATTAGGACTAGTAGTCTCATACACCATTGGAGGTATTGGATATTCTTCATTTGATTGGTTCTGGGTGATAAAATACTATAGGATATGCAAGATACTTTGACTTTGTGGCTCATATTTGATTTGATTATTTGATGTATGATCAACCATATGATTTTGAGCATTTGGCAAGATTTGATTTTGATTACCCCCTAGTGCCTAATTTTGGACTTCACCAGGGGAGATTGATGTTTGACTTGATAGAGGATAATTATTTTGACTTTGATAGTCCCCTAGTGCCTGATATTGAGCTTCACTAGGGGAAGACATATTTAGATTAGGCCAATTATTTAAATCTTCTTGACTTTGACTTATGGGATCAAAGATGACTTGATTATGATTTATAACCTTTGGAATATAGTCTTAGACCTTGGTATTTATGGCACACATTATATTACTCAAGGAAGTGTCAAAAAATGTATGTTCTTATTTTTCATTATGGAGGGAGGTGATTAAATGATCCTTAATGGGGAGAAAAGGGTCCATGATGGATGAAGATGGTGGTGAGGGCATGATGAAGTCAATGACTAGTAATGAGGAAGCATAGTCTTCATAGGGGTTTCTAGGAGACCTAGTTTTGACATCAAAGAAAATATCCTCAAGATTAGTAAAAGGATCACTAGGACTAGTTATACTAGACACATCCAAATGAGGATCATATTCACTCTTACGATCTTCGATAGATCAATATTTAGAGAACTCATTTATGACATCATCATCCTAATCAAGATTCAAATATATGCCTAGTGACTGATTGGAGGTATCTATATTAGAGGTACCCTAAAAATGGTAGGCATTATCAGCATCAATGAGGGATGATATTGATGAGGAATTTGATTTAGATCTTGGTGTTAAACATGATCCTACTGAAGATAAGACTTCCAATGCTGACTTTGATATAGACTTTGATATATAAGATGTAATGATGATAATAGGAGATTCATTATCCACAATTAACCTTTCAACATGGGGCATTTGATGTGATGGGTGAGAGGCTTCATGAGAGGTGGGAAGACTAGGATCATGGGGAATAGACTCGATTATGATGGAGGATTTATCTTGGATGGGGGGATCATGTAGGATGGGTGTGAAGTCTTGACCTTAGCTTAGAAAGGGAAGGTCTTGTTCATGATTGGGAAGGGAATCTTGGCATTCCTCTTTGTGTTCACCCAAGGATGTGGATGCATCTAGTTTGTCCTCAATTAATATCACCATGGTCTATGAGGTCTTGGATAAAGTCCTAAAAAGGATGACATCGATTAATGATATGCCCTCAAGTTTGATGGTATGGGCAATATTGGTTTGCATTATACCAAGAGGGCATAGGATTAGTGGACCAAAATGTCAGATGGGTGGATGGACCATCATGTTAGCATCAATAAGTTGTTTAAAGAGAGCTTCCAAAGATATGGGAAGGGGAGTATAAGGGTCTACTTCATATTGTGACCTAGATGTAGAAGCATTGAACTTTAGATCAGATGGAGTTTGATGTGACCTGGTGGATGGATTAGAAGTAGGTAAGGTGGCCAAGATTGGATTCCATTTTCTGGTATGGGAATGGGTGTTTGATGGTTTATGGCTAGCTGATGGAGGATTGGTATGGGACTCACATGAAAGGGCTTGGATAGGAGGTGTAATGAGTTGAATGGGATCAACACGTTTAGAGAGTGGTACACCCATCATAATAAACTTCAAAAGGATCTCATCTTTATGGGAGGCTATTATTGGTTAATGAAAGTGGGGTCTAACTCCATGGTGATGGATAATAAAGGTTGGATGACAAAAAGGTAGGCTAAAGACTACGAATGGTTCCCTAAATAAAATGGGTTGGAAGGACCGAGCTAGTATGATAGATGATGATGGATGAATGGATTAGGATCAAACTTTAGATTGATAATGTAATAGGTATGAATAACCTATCAATGATGCCTAATTTTCAAGCTTACAAAAGGATTGAGGATTGTGATGGGTGCCTAGTATTCAAACTAGCAAAAAGATGATATGATGGGTGCTAGTTATGAATAGGAAAGGATGATAAAGACAAGATTGATGATGATGGGTTGCTAGATTCAAACCAACAAAGTGATAAGATGCTAGTAAGATATTGACTAGGGTATGAGACCTAATCAAAGGATGAATGATAGTGGATTAGGATGATGTGGATGATAGGATTAGCTCAAGACCTTAAACTGATATTGCTCAAGATAGGATGGGATATGACTATGTGATGAAGATGATTGGGATGATGGGATAAGGATAATTATGATGATAGATGTTGATAAAATGATAAGGGATGAGATGGGGATGGTTTATACCCTAAAGTTCCAACTAGGATAGATGAGGATGAGATTAGACTAGATGAGAAATAAGGACAAGGTCAAGACAAAAGAGTGACGATGGACTTAGGATAAGATACGAATGATAGAATATTATGTGATTAGGGTTCAATAAGGATGATGAATAAAAATGTGATTATGATATTTATAAGTGGGATTAGGATATGATATGACTAGTATGATGTATAAGAAAATAAAAATATACAAGAGGGTAAGAATAAAATATACAATATGATGATTAGGATATGAGTGATAAGGTGATGACTAAATGATGGGTGAATATGACTAGATTAGGATGGATAATAAAAAAATTGAGAGATGGGATAAGAATATAAGATGACAAGGATGTACATGTGGGTGATGGGAATGTGGTTTATGATTAGTGGTTAATATGAGAGATGAGATGGGATAAAGATAATATGTATGATGATAGGATGATGAGGATGATGACTAGGATATATATAAAGGATGATAGGATATAATGATGTGTCAAGGATATACAATATGGTATGTGCAAAGGACCTATATTGATATGGATAGGTAAAGGCTAACTCAACTCACAAATAGTATAAGCTTATCACAATACACACCCAATCAAGCAAACCACAACCTATATTTAGTAAAATGATGGGTGTGTACCCCAATGCCTACACCATCCAATAGATGGACAGGTGAGATTATAGGCTAGTGACCTATTATGGTATCAATCAAATGCTCTCAACCTTATTCGTACATGATGGCTACTTTAGAGTTGATACTATTTCCTGTAGTGGTACACATATTATAGCCAAAGGCTGTTATGATAGGTATACATAGGCTATCTAAATGCATCCCCAAGATATAAAAAGGTATATTGGGGCCCAAGTCCATGTAAGATGTTATTTGATTGCCTAGGGTCTTGGAGCTTAACTACCCCTCACTCCATGGAACCCTTTATGGGGAATTCCACTTAGGTTGTAGCAAAAACTCTCCTAATATTTAGACTCCACCAGAACACAGAGTTTGGGAAGTATGTAGTGATGAAATATATGTCACACACCCCTTAAAAATAAAAAGGGAATGGGTTTATATGCAGTTTTTGATCTCCCAAGAATCACTGCAAGGATGCAAGGGAGAGAGAATACACCAATCATAGCCCCGAGAAACAAACAGACAAGCAAAAAGATTTAATTTACTAATTAAGATTTAGATGTGTGATTTATATACAAGAAGAAAAGATAAGAATATATAATCAAATGATATATACACACAAAAAGATGATTAAAAATAATATATAAGACAAAAATGACCAAAAATGATTTTAAGAGTGTCAAAATGGATCTTTAACAAGTGAGCTACAAGTGCATAAGTTAGTAGTTTGATTAACACTTAAGAGATATAGGTCTTGTAACCAAAAATATTATTAGTTTTTAAGATTTTTGAAAAATTGTGACTCTCTGTAAACTTGCAAATGCATAGGGCAATCCCACAACTAGAGGTTGCAATATCATGATTAGGTAGTCAAACCCACTACTTGAAAATAGTGATATTATGACTAAGAGATGACCATGATGGTTACCTACAACATAGTAGTTAGTCTAAAAAAATTGTGATTAGGGTTAGAAATATTTCTAATGACTATAAAATTGATAATCGTAGTTTTGTCATAAACCACAAAATCACAACTAAGAACTACAAAACCGTGACTATCAAAAATTTGATAGTTACGATATTGTTACAAAATACAAAAAATTCTAGATTTATATTTTTGACAGACAAATTCTTATGTAGGTGATGATAGTTAGGTTTAGATGTAAAAGTGACTATTTATAGATGGTAAAAATAGATTAAGAGCTGGTGTCCATGTTATATTAGATTTTCAAAATGGACCCTTATGTTTTCAAGATTTTGACCAAGTAGGAAAATAAAAAATGTTTTTCATACAGATATTTCTCCCTAAATCAACATAATAAGTTTAAAAGATTTAACAATAAACATGATGATAGTTAGAATTATAAAATTATGACTAAAACTGCAATATCACTACTCTAGATGTCAATCTTGTAGGTCTAAAAATGTTGATTGTCATGATTTTGTCAAAAATGGGGAAGATGTAAGGCCTGATATGTTTTGGTCCTCAAAAGGTTCCTTTTACCCTTAACCTCCTTTCTTGATGATTCTTATAGATCATACAGACCAAGAAAAAATAGATAAAATCTTGATATAAAAATTGGGGATAGGTGATAGATATGAGTTAAAAGCATAAAATTCTCAAAAAGATTAGATAAAAAAAAATCCCTATAGAGACATAGGATGTCATAATGGACCATGCAGATTAACAAATAGAGGTCATCCAATAATAATTTTATGAAATACTAAAATATCAAGACTCTTGAGAACAATCCCATGATTACTAGGATGATATTGCTACTAAGGGAGTCAAAATATTATGGTTTGAGTTTTGCCTGATACATTTTTTCCTGATGCCCTTCTCGACCTTAGTTCATGCATACAAAATGTTAAGGTTTTGACAAAATAATTAAGAACCTACACAATAAGCACATAAGGGGCTAGATATGATAATAATCAACCTACATGCTAATTACCCTATGCCTACATTTATAACTGATAATATCATGACTATCATCGAGAATACCATGACTTGCAAGACAAGGTCATGACTGGGAGAGTCATGATATTGTCAAAAAGAGGTATTTGTAGAAAAAACCATTAGTGGTTTACAAAATTGCAACTAGTTTAAGAAAAATCATGACTAAACATATAATATCTCTACTATTGAGTCGTGCTATTATTAAAGGGCCAAAAAATTGTAAAAAACTAGCGGTTAGTTTAAAATCATTACTCATGAGGGTAATGTCACAACTGACCTAGACAATGTTGTGACTACTAATGCAATATCATGACTTCAACTTGTACACATAAAATTTGATTTTTTTGAGACTTTTTTGATTTAATTGACCTTGTAGTTTAGCAAAAACACACTAACAAGCAAAATTGATTAAATGGGAACAAGAGATCCCACTATGATCATCAAAATGTAGTAGGATTTTGAGCACACTATGGATTAAACAAGCTAAATCAAACTCAAACTCAAACTACCTATTAGGAAGGATGCATGAAACAAATCAAAATGATATGAGACTTACCACATTCTTTGCTTTATATAACCTCCTTCCAGGATTTGTAAATGATCAAGTGATTGCAGATAGACTCAGATTTGACATAGTGATGGCATGATGTTAGATCTTGATAATGAATGCAAGGATTATTTTGATATGGATTGGTTATGTTAATTAGATTTTCTAGTTAGCTAAATGTGCATGAGGGCTTTATGAGTTTGTTAGATGATCTTTCATGGAGGAGGAGCCTTGGTTATATATATATTGTGGAGGGAATATCAAGGGTTAAGATTCAAACTTGAATGAGGAGATCCAATGGCTATATATTATTCAAGGAATATTAAATTCCTTAGAAGTCTCTAGTTTAGAGACTTTTCAAAACTTGGATGAGCTTCTCCAATTCTAGAGACTTCTCCATTGGTTTAAGGATAATGGAGGATTAGGTGGGGCTTAGATAGGGTTTAGGATAAGATTAGGGACATAGGAATGTAGGAAAGGCTAGGGTGTAGGTTAATAAGTGGGTAGATGGGATTATATAAGTTTAAAATTCCTATATAATGGATAATTAGGATTAGATTAGGATAATAGGGATTAGGGTAGAATTAATGAAGGAATGAGATGAATAAGGTTAGTGAATGTAAGATAATATAAGGGGATATTAGATGAATGTCTAGGGAGGGGGATATATTAGAGGAATAAAATAGGTTAAGTGGAATTAGTGTTGATTAATAGGAATATTAGTCGATAATAATGAAGTGAGTGATTTTGGATGCATATAGAGAGTAGAATGAAAATACAACATAAAACTCAAAGGCTCCTATGCCTCCTAATTTAGACAAAATCAATAATAATAATTCTAATGACAAGTGGTGATATCATCATCACTCTCACACCCATGATGAATCTAAAATTTTCACATAATAATCATTGATTTCCCAATCTACATCAAGTTTCACATCATTGGATGACACTAATCTTGATGTGACTTGTATAAACACTAACACCCCTATGATAGACATCTCTTAGGAGTGTAGACACTTATTCCACACCAAGTTCTAGATGAAGGGTCAACGTATTCATGTCATCATTGATATTGGTAGTCAGAATAACATCATTAATTAATTGATGACACAACACCTTGGTATTACCACCATTACACATCCCAAGTCATACTCATTGGGGTGGCTCTAACAAGGGAATGATTTATAGGTTCAATAACAATGCACCTTAAATTATAAATTCAAGCTTATGGAAGACATTTCCATGTATGACATCACACCTCTGAAGGTTTGTGACATATTTTTTAGAAGATTATATTTTATGACCCTAAAAATACATATCAATCTAGGCCACAATGTTGGAATGTTCGTGCACAAGATTGTCTTTTTAACCTCTTTGAGTCAGCACCCATAACCAAAGTCACCTTGGTCTCTGTTAAGTAATGCTAGAAACTCAATTTGCACATGATTTTTTTTGGTTACTCATAGTTTGCTCTAATACACCTATGCATAAGACAAAGTAGGCTTTGGCATCACACACCACACAATAAACATTACAATAGTAAAAGCTCAATCAATAACTAAATAAGCATGATGAAATATTCACATAGCCTAAGGCCTCCAAATGCACTATACAGTAAATCATTGCATCAATTTAATTCCTAGATCCTCTCTTCCAAACATCTCTATGTATTATTAAGTTTGTAGAAGGATGAAATCTAGTGCTAGATACAAGAGCTCATTGATTAGTACAAGGTAATGCCTAGTTCTTCTTCTTTCAGGTGTATAATAGTGATGCAGGAGAATCTAGGCATGATTGCATTTTATTTAGTTTATCTTAGGAGTCTTAGGTGTGTTTTTAATAAGTTTCCATCTAAAATGTATTATTCAAAAGTTCAAAACTTTGAAAACAGCCAAGGAGGTTAAATAAGGCCTATTTGTGTGTTGTAAAGGCCTAATTATGTGTTTTAAGAGGTCAAAGTAGTCTAATTGAGAAAAAATATGGTTTTTAATCCATTTGGATATGCTTGTTAAGGTTTTTCAAGTCCAAATAGGTGTGCTAGGGGTGTGAGTTATCACATTTGCTCCATTTGGATGGTTGGTTGAGAGATTATAGGATTTGTTGCTTAATTCTTGGTCAAGAATCAAACCTATTTGTATGTAAGGGGTCAAGTTGAGATGGTATTTATGGGAGGAAGACATATTCTAGTGTGATTTATGATATTCAATAATATATTTTAATTACAGTATGTTTCCATTAAGTTTCTTGATTTTTTTCTATGAAATTGGTGTAGGTTGTGTGTTACTTACAGGCAGGGCAGCAAGGTGAAAGTGTGAAGCCAATTATATGAGTGAGAAGTGTGATTTGTGATGGTTATACCTATTATAAGACTTAAAAACAATACCAATTTTTTTTTTTGAGGTTCTAACTCTCTATTTTGCTCATTCTAGGCCCAAATGAGTGTTTTATGCCCTAAAACTAGGGTATGATGTAACTTTTGATTATAACGTAAAAAACCCTTAAATTTTTGAAATATTAATGATATGAATGGTTGAGAAAGGTGTATAAATTTTCAGATCAAACCCACATGTGCAGGTGTAATTTATAGCTTACCCATGTCTTATAGGGTTAAATAAGCCTGTAAAAATGTACTTTTTAAATTTTATTGTGTTTTCTAGATTGGAAGTGAAGTGTGAGTGTTGGTACAGGAAAAATATGGTTATATTCACCTTCCATATCAGTTTCATTTCTTAATTTATCCATTTGTCCTCTGCTGTTATATAATAGTCATTTTTTAAGAAACCTAATTGGTTTGCTATAGGTATAAATATCCTAATCCATACAAAACAACATACTCTAATTTTTAGACACATTCTGTAAATTTAAAATGGGTATCCAAAAAGGTTTAGTTAATTGTCCCATGATTAGTATATAGGGAGTTATGTCCCAAAAACCAGTACAAAAGGGTTATCAGGCTACTAGGCCTAAAAGAGAGATAAGTGCATTGGGGAAAGAACAAAGTATAGAGATGATTGGAAATGGGTGGAAAAAGTATAAATTGACCTATAAAAGCCAAGGGAACCTTCAAAAAGTTGTAGGAAATTCTATAGTGCAAATTGGCCTATTGGAGCAAGAATTGGCCTATTGAGGCCATTTAGTCAAACAAACTAAAAAGATCCTGGGATGCAGGGTGATGTGAAATCTGCCTGTACCAAATAGTCCTCCCACCCAATAAGTATGGGTCTTGACATATCTACATATAATATCATGCACTCAAAAAAAATCATAGTGAAGAATCAGTATCCTTTGCCACACATTGATGGCCTATTGGACCAACTCAGAGGTGCACAACACTTCACTAAAATTTGGGTTGAAGTCATGTTACCATTAGGTTTTGAACCATCATTAAGACATATAGAAGATAAAATTTAAGATATGAGGACTATATGAGTGGTTTTTCATACCTTTTAGCCTAACCAACATGTTAGACACTATTATGTGCTTGATGGATGACCTACTAAGGCCCTTCCTCAAATCTTTTGTCATCATCTACCTAGATGGCATCCTCATATTCAATAAGACTTCGGAGGAACATGTGGAACATATCATGTGTGTCAACACATGTTACAAGGAAACATAACAAAGTGTACATTTATCATTGCATAGTTCTAGTACCTGGACTATGTCATTGACCATGACAGAATTCATGAAGACCTAAAAAATATGAAAGTGTTCTACAATTGGTGCACTCCACAAGACATCATATAATTAAGGAACATTCTTACTCTCACAAACTTATACTATAGGTTTGTCCTTGGTTTCTTACACATCTCTTGGTTTCTTAACTAGATAACATGTGTGAAAGCCAAGTTTAAAGGGACTCATGTACAATGTGTTTTTGAGGCACTCAAACAATATATCTACATAGTTCATGCACTCATATTTTCCAAGATTTTACACTTAAAACTTCACACCAATGCATCTTACTATGAACTCATTGTATTAATCATATAATATGGACATTTGGTCATATACCATTTTGAAACATTCTATATGCACCTAAATTCACTTGCTTACATTATTATCACTAATATTCCTATTAGTCGACACTAATTCCACCTAATCTAATTTATCCCACTAATATATCCCCTTTTTCTAGCCATTTATCTAATGGCCCCCATCAACATGTGATCATTCACTAACCTTATTATATCCCATTAATCATTAATTTATCCTAAATCCCCATTATCCTATCCTAATCCTATCTTACCTATTATTTGGGAATTTTAAAATCCCATGACCCACCTACACTAGTCTACTCCTAGGCTTTTCTACAATCCTAGTCCCCTAGTAATGACCTAATCACCTTATAATCCCACCTATATCTCACCTAACTTACCTCTAATCATCATTAACCCTAAGAAGGATCATATAACCCTCCAAATCTAGAACCTTCTATATTCTCACCCCTCCTCTCTAGAAGCTTCTAAATCTAGAGGCTTCCAAGTAATTTTAAATTCCTTAAATAAACCTCAACCCTTGATCTCCCTAAACTAACTTTGAATATCAACCATAGATCTTTCCCTCCTCTTTATGTTTAAACCAATCCTCTCTTTCATTCGATCCATCTTGAAACATCATAAAGCTTTCATTTTCAACTAGCAAAACAAGTGAGGAATCCATGCCAATCCAATCCATCATCAACATATATTGATCAAGCAACATCACCATGTCAAAAATTTGAGTCAAGGTAATCTAAATCCCAATATTCTTGTTTTAATCCATTTAATCATGGTGTAGAGAATTTAGCTTTAGGATTTTAAGTGTAGGATTGAATTCTTTATTCATCTATTGACATTTTGATTGTAATAACTCTATCACTTTACCTAGTAGTTTGAAGTTCAGGTGATTAAATTGCATTGTTTAATCCATAAAGCTCAAATTTCATCTTAAAAATTGGTGACCATGGTGGGACCAGGCCTCTTCTTGAACTGATATATTCCAACTTAAGTGTGTTTTACCTAAGATTTTAAGGTTATGTTGAAGAAGTTGTTGGTGGTTCCACGTTTCACATTCTTTTCTCTGTCCACAATATTTCAGGGTATGGTTGTATTTGTTATCTTTTAAATTTTGATAATAGTAATTTAATGAATCAAGAGAATTAGGAATGATTCATATCATTTTAAATGTTTACTTAGATGTCTCTTTTTTTTAAAATCAAATTTTAAATTTTAAAGTAGTGTCCTTTATATCTTGGTCTGTCAGCTTTTGATAGAATATTGTAGCACCAAAGTTCTGTCTGGCATGTTCAATAAACGTGATGACATCTGGGATAACATTTTTTATAAATATATTGAGAAATACCATGGTTTCTTCATATATGAGGCCATTGATATCCTTTGTTATTACCTGAATATTATCTTGAAGCACTTTCCTATGCCACTTTGTACCCCCTTTTCCAAACCTTTGCCTCCCTTCCCACGACTAGACATCTTAAATATATAAATAAATAAATAAATAAATATATATATATATATATAACTAAATTTTTTTAAAACATGACCATTTTGCACATATCCTATAATCATAACATTCCATAATACCACATTATGTATTGCACATTTTGCCAAACAACTCATGTGCCTTTGTACGATGAAGGCACTGGAAAACGGTAGAATGCTATAAAAGTTTATATAGTGTGGATTTAAACCTACTAACACCTTAGATAACCTCCAAATTAATCTTCACATGCCTTGAAAACATTTGCATATGACAACACTAGAATTCACATTATCTAGATACCCATATTCACTTCATTCATCATAAATTGTACGGGTGATGTTCTTCCTATGTGATCTCACACTTTTCCATAGGTAGAGGGAAGACACCTATATATTATATTTCCTATTTATTTTGTGCATATCCTACAATCACTGCAACCTACACAATTGTGGGATTTGGTTTTACACCTTTGGATTACCTTCATCCTTACATCTTGTAACTACTGCAGTTTCCTAAAAATCATATTATTTCAAAGAAATGAACTGTTCCACTTGCACTTTGAGATCAGCATTAAGGATGCAATAGTAAAGGTGTCATATAATATTAAATCTTTTGAATTTTAAGGTTCACTAATAGTATTATTCCTGAGTTGTTTTGCTAAATAGATCAAGTGCCATATTGTTGAGTGTATGCTAGCAAAGGAAATATGACTAGGTTTTGACATCTATTTTTCAAACACATGATATGATCCAATAAATGTTATCTTCCATATAATCCATGAGTAGATAAACTACACTGATGATTTTGGTCGATTGGTTGATCTGATAGTCAAATTCTTGATTAATTGGATCATTTACTTCTTAGTGGTCTTTGGTTTACCAAAACCATTCATTGCTTTAATTTTTATATATATTACATTATTATAATTCTGCCAAAGCCATTTGAAAAATTTTTGTATTTATTATAATATTAAAATTATGCAAATCTATTTGAAAACATTCACAGGTGAAATATAGAATCTTCTACAGTGTAGGGACCACAAAGATTGAGTAATAAGACATTGACCAGCCATGCCTCAAGTAAACATCACATCATCATGGTGGATCATTTTTTAATTTGGTTTGATTAAATAAGATAGGTAATAGTTTTTGTTCAAAATTTCATAGCTATCATTCTTAATATATTAGATAAAGTAGGTCAATATCAAATTATTATTTTAAAATATAGATTATTTAAGTTAGTCATAAGTCACATTCTTAAAAACTTTTTAAGTTAAAAAGCATAAGTTTTTTATTTTTAATTATTATTCTAGGGATTTGATAAAATTAAATTGCATATTAATTTTAAGTATTTTATTATCATTCATAGACATCAAAAGAATCTAATTTGTCCAAATTACTAACATGATCTCCTTACTGGTTGCCTTGTAAGTTCCTACAAAATGATCGATCGAAGATTAAAATTGATCAACCTACTAATCATTTGTAGGTTGACCAATGTAAAAATCAAATACAAACATTATTTTTAATTATCCATTTGATTTTTTTATTTGAATGTGCTTGTAGGTTTAAACATTTCAGGCTAAAAATACTAACCCTTTTGTGCAGGACCCCTCAAGACCGAAGACACCCCATTTTATTTTCTAACACTTATGATTGTAGGAAGCAGTACCAATAGTATATTATTTCAATTTTACTTTCATGTGGGTGATATTTTTGATTGTGAGTGATTTTTTTATTGTGAATGATTATATATACTTGTGTTTCCTCAGATAGAATAATTAATCAATAAATTAATCATGTGTTTCCCTGCATATTATCCCCACCTGAGTCTAGGATAACACATGATGTGGAATTCATCCCCATGCATGGGCTTATCAAATAGGGGTTAGTGATATGGATTTCATCACCATGCACTACCCAAACTCCATTTTATAACATAGTTTAAATATTATGAGAGTTTTCATTATACACCTAAGCAAAATTCTCCATAAAGGGTTCCATTGAGTAAGGGGCAGTTAAGATCTAATATGTATGGTGTTCAAATAACATCTTACATGGAATTGGTCCCCCCTATACCTTCATATATATAGGTTATGCACCTCGAAACCTTTGTGTATACCTAGATTAGGAGCCTTTGGCCATAATAGGTGTATTGCTACAGGAGTCAGTATCAGCTTTGAAGTAGCCATCATGTGAGAGCAAAGTTGAGATGTTTTGGTAGATTATATAATGGGTCACTAGCCTACAATCTCACCCATGAAGTCATTTAATGGTGTGGGTATAAAATTACACACCCTCATTAGTTTACTAATTATAGGTTTGTGACTTGATTTTTTGGGTGTGTGTTGTGTTATACCTGTGTTGTTTATGAGCTGAGTCAGCCTTCACCCAAACCTATACACACTTATCTAGGTCTTTGCATAATCCATCATCTTATATATACTTTCCTCACATTTTTTCATCATCCTCTTCTACATACCATCTTATATATCTTTACATTGTTCTATCTCCCATCTTGTCTTCATCTCATCCTAGTCTAGTCATCTCCACTCATCATTGATCATACACCATTACTCACATATCCTAATCACATCTAGTCCTCCACACCTTGTCCTAAGACCACCTTATATATCCTTAAATTTTTCACATATCATTTTGTATGTACCTCATCATCCTATTATTATCTTTAGCCTATCCTATCTCCCATCTTGTCTCATCCCCTTCATCATTGATCATATCCACTCATCATTGATCATTAACTCATCACTCAGATATCTTAGTCATTATATTGTATATACTTGTCTTACCCTCTTATGCATATATTTTTTCTCTTGCATATCTTTCTAGTCACATCCTATCCTAGACCCATCCATCATTAATCACACCCACATTACCTTCATATCCTAATCACACCTTGTTTCATCCTTTACATCTTATCCTAAGTCCATCATTGATCCTTTGTCTTGACCTTGTCTTAATCACCCATCTAGTCAAATCTCATCCTCATCTTATCCTAGTTGTATATTTAGGGTCTAAACTATTCCCATATAATTTACATTACCCTTTATCATCCTCACCCCCATCCCATCGTTACCCCCTTCATCACTACCTATCATTATACTTATTATCCCTTACCCTAATCACTTTCATCACATAAATAATATCCCATCCTATCTTGATAAAAATTGGTATAAGGTTTTGAGTTGGTCTTATTATCCACATCATCCTAATCCACTATCACTCATCCCATTGATCAGATCTCTAGCCAATATTATTCTAGCATCTTATCACTTTGTCAAATTTCAATCTAGCAAACCCATCATCAATCTAGTCTCTATCATCCTTGCCTACTCATAACAAGCACCCACCATATCATCCTCTTACTATTTTGAATCTATCCACCCATCAAATCTTCAATCCTTTTGATAGCTTAACAACTAGGTATCATTGATAGGATGTTAGCACCAATTGAACTATATGTCTGAAATTTGACCTTAGTCTTATATCATCTTAATCATATTTATTCCACCTCAATCATCATCATCATCATCATCATCATCATCATCATCATCATCATCATCATCATCATCATCATCATCATCATCATCATCATCATCATCATTATCATCATCATCATCATCATCATCATCATCATCATCTATCATACTAGATCGGTCATTAGACCTACTTTGTTCAAAGAACCATACTTAATCCTTAGCCTTCCTCCCATAATTGATATTTTATCATCCATCCCCCATGGAGTTAAACCCCACATTCATATACCAATATATAGCTACCCATAAGGATGAGATCCTCTTGAAGTTTATTATGATGTGTGTTACACTCCCTGAAGGTGTTTATCCCTTTTAACTCATTGGACCTCCTATTTAAGCCCCCTCATGTGAGTCCCATACCAATCCTCCATCTACTAGTCATAAACCACCATCTACCCATTCCCATACTAGCATAGGGAATCCAATATTGGCCACCTTGGATTCCTCCACCCCTTCACATCAACCACCATGTGATTATAAGTTCAATGCTTCCACTTTCAAATCACCAAGTGAAGTAGGTCCTTATACTCCCCTTTCTATATCCTTGGAATCCATTTTCAAATAATTATTCACTAAAAACATGATGTTCTATCCACCTATCCGACATCTTGATCCCATCAATCCTAATCCCTCTTGGTATTATGCAAACCAATATTATTTGTATGACTAAAATTGGGGGAATATTACTAATCAATGTCAACTTTTCCAAGATTATATCCAAGACCTCATCAACCATGGTGACATAGTGATTGGGGATGAACTAAATGAGTCTAAATCCCTAGGTATGCAAGAAAAAGAATGCCAAGATTCCCTTCCCAATCATGATCAAGTCCTTCCCCTTCCAATCCAAGGTCAAAACACCACTCCCATCATCTACCGATCCTCTATTACAACTGAGTCTATGCCCCATGAGCTTAACCCTCTGATTTGTCATAAGTGCTCCCATGGCCCTCTCTTGACTGAATCCATAATTTATCCATCATATCTCTCACACCCATCACATCACATACCCCTTGTTGAGAGGTCAATAATAAACTATGAAACTTATACTAGTAGCATTGCATCTTGTACATCAAAGTTAGCATCAAAATTATTATCGTCATCAAGATCATGTATAACACCAACATTCAAATTATATTCCTACTATAAAACATCATCCCTCATTGATATTATAGTAGATGCTGATCATCCTTATATTTTTAAGGATACATATAATCCTGGTACCTCTAATCCATCATTATACATACCTTTAGATACCAATTATGATGATAAAGCCATCACATAATTTTTACAAGATTTATCTATTGAAGATTGTTAGAGCAAATCTTATCCCATTTTGGATGTGTCTACTACAGCCAGTCTTAGTGATCCTTTTGTTGATCTTGAGGAGATTTTATCCAATGTCAAAATTGGGTCTCCTAAGAACCCCTATTTAGACTATGATGCCTTGTCACCACTCATTAACCTCATCATACCCTCACCACCACCTTAATCCATCATGGACCCTTTTTTCCCCATCAATGATCATTTAATTACCTCCCTACATAAGGATGAACATGAACATATATCAATGGATCCTTCATCAAGTAATATAATGTGTGCCATAAGTATAAAGGTCCAAGAACACATTTCAAAAGTCATAAATCATAATCAAGTCATCCTTGATCCTATCATTCAAAATCAAGAAGATTCTAATCATCAGCCTAATATGATTATGTCTTCCCCTAGTGAAGCCCAATATTAGGGACTAGAGGAATATCAAAGTCAAAATAATAATTTATTAAGTCAAAAATCAATCTCCCCTAGTGAAGCCCAAAATCAACCACCAGGGGGTAGTCAAAATCCAAATAATGTCAAAAACATGGTTGATCATCCATCAACTAATTAGATCAAAGATGAATCACAAAGTCAAAGTGTCTTAGATCTCCTTCAATCTTTTATCAATTAACACCAATCAAATTAATCATGCCCCATATATTCAATGATGTATGTGATTGCCAATCCTAATCCTCCATCACCCATCATCTTGTCCTATCATGATCCTATCATTCAGTTTAGTCCTAATCCTCCATCACCCATTATACCATCCTATCCTAATCCTATCATCCATCAAAACTAATCCCTAATTAAATCTATACCTCACATCACCCACCTGAGTAAAATCATCCTTTATTGGGGTGATGAAGATACCTAGCCTAGATACATCTAATGATGACAACATCACACATCCCCAAAATAGGTGTTGGCTAGATATCTCTATTGGCCAATTTTTGGTCCACATACCAAAATTTTGACTGGTGTAAAGAGATGGACATGATCAAGTAGAAGGGCTTAAGAAAGAAGACTTCAGGTATGATATATTAGTTACTTCACCAAAGAAACTCAAAGTAAGGAGTAGAGAACCCAATAAAGAAAAAAGTATAAGGTTGTTTTCTTTTGGGACTCTTTTTCATTATCTTCTTTCAAAATTTTGTTCAAACTAAGTGTTAGAATTTATTCAAACATTTTACTTGAAAGAAAAGTTTTGAAGGGCAAGTTACTTCATTTGACTAAGTGTCAAGAATTATTTTAGACATTTTATCTAAAATAATTTTCTCGAAGGGGCACTTCTATAGAAATCACCCATTTTCAAAAGCTCTCAAAGGATATCCTCCAAAGCTGAAAGGAATTTCTAAAGGGAAAATGAGGGCTATGTCAAAAGGCCAAAGGAATTTTCTAAAGGACACATTTCCTTTAGGAAAATCATCTGAGATAATTTTTTTAAAGGCAAATTTCTTTCAAAAAATTTGTCCCAAATCAAAAGAAGTTTTTTCCAAACCCAAAGGCACTTACAAAATTTTTGAAGGGTTATTCTTGACAAAAAGGACCAAACAAAAAACCCTAAGGGTCCTTTCCCTTCAGAAAAGATACTTTTTCAAAAGCTGAAGGGTCCATTTCAAAAAATCTGAAGGTTTCTTTTCAAAAAGGCAAAGGGTTAATTTACAAAGTAATAAAGGATAATTTCCCTTTAGAAAAGGGAATTTAAAAAAATTCCAAAGGGTAATTTACCTTTGGAAAAGGACACTTAGCAAAAGTCTAAAAAAATTGTTCAGGAAGGCAAAGATCCTGTAGACTTATTTCTTTTGACAAAAAGTTCTACTACAATAAATTTTGAAGACCTAATTATTTCAAGGAAAGTGTCTAAAGGAAATGACCTAAAAAGATTAATGACATTCACACTAGTGTCAAAGTTCAAGCTCATAAAATATCCATTTGGATTCAAATATCCCATGACAAGCCCATAAATGTCAAAATTTGAACCCCTGCAAGTAGCCATTTGGATTTGAAAGGCTTGAGACATTTGCATAGACATAAAATATGGGTCTCATAAAATACATGTTGGCATTCAAAATCCATCAAAGAGGTCTTCAACCAAACATAGAGATGATGTGTGGTAGTATCTCGTGCATCATATCTAATGACAAGGGAGACACGAGGAGCCTAATGACAAAGGTAAGCATAATAGAAGCAAAATCGACTCAAAGGTGGAACCAATATGTAGATAAAGGTAAGACTTAATCATTAAATCTCCTCAAAGACAAAAGTGGGTTATTCACACCTACTACCACAAAGTGGGTCAGTGACTTAAATGAAGAAGTGAAACCATGCTTCTAGCTAAATCCCTGACATCTAGAATCCAAGAAAACCAATATTTTGGATTGGTTTTCCTCTATAATGAGCTTGAGTCTAGTTTTAAAGTTAGATTTGATGTTTAAAATAAATGAAGAACATCCCAAGCCATACCCTTGACAAGAAGCAACCCAAAATAGGTTTGATCATGACGTTTCCAAGTGCATAAGTATGAGGACCTTGTCTTGGTGATAAAAGAGAGTTAATGTAGTCAGGGGTTCAAGGAAGTTGCAAAAAGATCTCAATCATTATGACCCCCTCTTTATCCTTTCATGTAAACCCCCTTTTATCTCATCCCTTTTTTCTATGTATACAGGCTGTTGAGCCTTAAACGACATCCCTCGATTGGTGATAGAGTTACTCTATCAAAATCACCTTGTAACACTCTCTTAAAGAAATAAGATGAATTTTATGATTCCATTTCGAAGCCAAGTGTAAATTATTGGAGTTTTAATTTGTAGATGTGTGTCCCTTTTCATCATCTATAAATTTTCCATGTATCTTGCTTTAATTCTTTTGGTTCCATATAGGTTATGTGAAGTGTTAGACATTAGTGCCTTATTGAAGTATCATGTGCTAGTAGTGTCTCATACAGACCTATTTCCTTATGTCCTTCAAATTATAAGGTTTCCCTTCAATATCCACACAACATACTTATGCTTACAGCCTTGAGATAGGATCAAATTAGTCTGTGTCTTATTTAAATTTGATATTAGTCATTAGGGATTCCAGGGTGAAAGTCAATCATTTCATCTTTGGTGTATCACCATCCCTAGTTTAGTTTTCCCTTTCACATCAACTCTCTTTCCCTTTTCCTTAGTCAGCAGTAGGTTTTAGTATGGAAAGTAAGCCAAAGTGAAGCATCTGAGGAACTAGCCTCATAAAATAGCCTAGAGGTTCAATCTCACTAAAGGATACCCACAACCTAAGGTTTCTCTAATATTGTAGCTGGGAGTGAGAGAGCCTAAAAAACTCTCCCACAAGTTACAATTCTAGCCTACAACAATTTCTAACATGCTCAATGGAAGTAATTTTAAAGAAGATTAGTCAAGTTTCATGTTGGTTTGATGAATTTACAATGGTTATAGCTTTCATCTTTTAGTACCTAGTAACTTTGAAGAATAATCAACAATCTGGTGGTAGAACAATGACTATCTTTCATGCTTAAGTGATTACAAGATCAACTTCTAGAGTTTGAATTTGTTGAATTACATTTAAACTCAGTAAAAAGGTTAAGATTTGCTAAAACTCACCCATACATGGGAATATTTTATCCTAAACCATTTTAAAAATTGACCTCTACAAGAAGATCTTTGTTGAGTCCTTTCACAGCCATGGTAGCCCCTAGAGCTTTCCCTTTTGTGCCTTTCAATGGTCAGAGTCCTTTGAACCTCTAGTAATATGATCCTATTTATTGGTAGCCCTTAAAAGTGTTCCTTATTTCATGGAAGACTAATCTACAACCCCTTTCAAGCACCTCAGGGATATAGCTAACTTTTGAAATATTCATAATGTCAGTGAGGAAAATGTAGCTATCAGGTTATTGGCCATCTCTTTCAAGGGTAAAGCCCTATAATAGTACAAAAACCTTATTGCTAACTCCATCACATCATGGGATCATTTGGGTGATGTATTGTGTAAGAGATTTGAAGACAAGAGTGACCACTTGTCACTTGTTAAACAACTAATGATAATTAAGATGGCTCCTCATGAGATTATGCAGGATTTCAATACTAGGTTTCAAAAAATATGGGATAGAATTATAGCCTCTATTATATTGTCCCATAACTTTGTGTTTCTATACTACTTAAAGGATCTAAATAGTGATATAACTATAATGATCTAATCCATGGGAGGGGACATATTTCCAGATGCTTGTGAGTTGGCTATTAAAGCAAAAAATTGCCTAGTTCAAGTTGGCAAGCTTACTCTTAGACCCCCAATGCCTCTTTCCCTAAAATCAGACCACCCTCTATAGTCATTCTCCACTTGATGTTATTATTCCAACTCTAACAATTGTTTTTATACCTTCACCTAAGTAATAAAAGGCCTCCACTAGCAGGTCAAGTGATTCCCAAGAGAATAAAAATTACCTAGAGCTTAAGAGCATGTTTCAATCTTTTGGTAATGAATTGGTGAATGTGAAGAGGAAACAATATCAGTTTAATAAACCTTATCAATCTCCATATCAGCCTCAATAGTAGTCTTATCAAGTAAATAGGCCACCCTATAAAGTAAATTTATAAGACAAGGTCAAAGACAGGGACAACCTAATTATACTAGAAAAAATAACTATAACCCAAATGCCGTAGATACTTCTAACTCCCTGGTTCCTATTCAAAACATTACACAAGAGGCTAAAGGGACCATACATTGGGATCAATATTTTGGGCAATCCATTATCTTAACTAATGGTTTTAACCAAACTTTCAATGACCAATGGTAGTAGGCTATTGCTTATGGATATAATCAAGCCTTAATGGCTCAAAACATAGAGATCCCCATGATGACAAAACTAGCACAGTCTCTACAAGACTAAGGATCTAATCAGGTACCAAACTAGCTAGATGCTACAATGGTCATTAGTGAGTAAGAAGAGTGTTATGTGTCTATTCAATAAGCTAGATCTAATCAAGCTCATGTCCCGGTGGTAGCGAATACAAGATTGAAAATAAAGAATGTGAGTGACAACTAGGGAGCATTCAAATAACCTCCTATCAATACTCCTTCATTACCTAAGCCTAATAATCTTGTTGTCACTCTAAAGGTCCTGACACCTCTTAAAAATAAAAATTGAGGGACCTATTTTGATCCACAAAACTCACAAATTAAATAAACAATAGTAGTGGCCCCCAAAGCATAGGCAAAGGTTGGTGGTCCACCAATCAACATTGTTGAGCAAATGAAGAAATCTAGTGTGAGTGTACTGATGTGGGACACACCTTCCATGCCCAATCAAGTGGATATCTTTCAAAAAGGTTTGTCTAAGATAGGTGTTACAACAACTATAGGCAAACAACCAAGTAAAAAAATTGAGGTCCTCACCAATACAACTCAAGGTCATATGGGATAAGGATCAAGTAAGGTGGTCAAACCACCTCCATTATACATTTCATTAATCATTGGTGATTCCTTGGTGCTTAATTGCTTGGTAGATAGTGGAGCTAGCACTTCAATATTGCCAAAGCCTATAACTGATCAATTGAACCTCAAATATGAGCCACATACTAAGGGAGTTTTGCATCTTGATGGTTCTTCCATAAATCCATCTGGTATCATGAAGGATTTGAGTTTAACCCTACATGCTTGTCCTAGTGTCTTGGTGGTTTAGGATATGTTGATCCTTGATATAACTCCTCATTTTGCATTATGCCTTTCTAGAGAATTCATAGTAAACATAGGAGGCTATGTCATAGTAGATTGGTAATACATGGCATTGAGAACAAGGTATGAGACTAAGGTATCAATCAAGGTTAAGCCCATGGCACAATTTCATATTGAGCCCCATTAGCCAGATATCATAAACCTCAATTGTACTATCCTTGATGAGGATGAATTTATAATTGGTCAACAACTAAATACTTATCCTGAGGAGATTCTAGACTTATTATTGGATGAGCTATGGGGGGATAATCAATTTATCAACCCTTTAGAAAGTGTTGAAGAAAGAGATATGGGTGTCTATTTACTGCATGAAGAAAATCAACTCATGCCTTCCCTCATTGGACCTAAAGAAGACCTCAATGGTATGTGGATGTTGTTATTTGATGGTTTAATGAGCAAAAGTGGAGTAGGTGCAGGGGCAATGTTGGTTTTCCATTTAGATGATAAGTACTATTCTTCTTACAGGCTCTAATTTAGTTGCTCTTGTAATGCAACTGAGTATGAGGGTTTATCCATGGCCTTAAGTGGGCTAGTAAGAGGGGAATCAAGTAGTTACAATTATATGCGGATAGTGAGATAATACTGCATCAGTTCAGAGGCCAAAACATCACAAAGAATCCTTTGATGAAATCCTACAAACATAGAGTGTGGGATATGCTTGAAGACTTTGAGGCCTTCAACATCCAAGCAATGCCAAGGAATCAAAATCAACATGTTGATAGGTTGGCAATTTTGGGGGCTTAGTTTGATATCCAAAATGAGTTGAATAATCCCAAAGTACAACCACATGTTAAATTGGTAGTGAGACCATCAATGCCAAATAATGAGGCTCATTGGCAAGTCTTCAATTGGTAGGAAGCAATGTTTTCCTCAATGAACCAAGGTAAATTTCAACATCAGTATGAGGATCAAATTATTCAACTAAGGTCTAACAAACTTCCTACATGGTTGGTCACCCTTGAAGGTATTTTCCCTGAGGGAGACCATATGAGGAAAGACAAGGTAGTGATGTCAACTGATGAGGAGAACTATAAAATATTCCTTATTTACAAGGATAAGCTCTTTAAGCTTGGGAAGGTAAGAAATGAGGTAGAAAAACATGCTTTCATTAAACTTTGTAAGGAATATTCAAACATCTTTGCTTGGGAATATAGTGATCTAAGAGGCTTTGATCCTAAGCTAGCCTAACATACTATAGAACTAGAGGCCAATGCTAAGCCTGTGAGGTAGAAGCAAAGGCCTATCAATCCAAAAATTGAATAGATAATGAGGAAACAATTGACCAAATTGATTGAATCCAATATAATTTTTCCCATCAAACACTCCACATAGATAGCCAACTTAGTACCTATGAAGAAGAAGAATGGTGAGATCTAATTGTGTGTTGACTTCAAAGACTTGAATAGGGTCTTTGAAATATCACTACCCCTTACCATCCATGGAACAAATCCTTCAAATGGTTGCTGGTTCATAATGCTTCTCTCTTTTGGATGGGTACTCGAGATATAACCAGGTGTTGGTAAGAGAAAAAGATCAATACAAGACTACCTTCACTACAAAGTTGGGCACATATGCTTATCAAAAGATGCCTTTTATCTTATCAAATGTTGGGGCCACTTTTAAAATAGCAATAGACATGGCCTTCTAAGGATTACTAAATTAGATGGTACTTGTCTACTTGGATGACATAACAATTTTCTCCAAGAGGTCCGGTGATCACTTAGATCACCTGAGATTGATCTTTGAAAGATGTAGGGAATATGGGATCTCTTTGAATCCCAAGAAATGTGTGTTTTCTATCAATGAGGGCAAAATCTTGGGACATATTGTCTCAAAATAGGGCTTAGCTATTGATCCTGATAGAATAATTACCATCTTGGCCTTATCCTTACCCAAGGATAAGAAGGGACTCCAAAGTTCTCTTAGGAAAATAAACTTTGTGAGAAGGTTTATACTTGGTTTTGCAAACTTGGTCAAACAAATCACTACCATGCTAATGAAGAACCAAGTGTTCACTTGGTGAAATGAAGGTAAATCAACATTTGAGGATATCAAGCAAGCCATTGCCCAAACACCCACACTCATGAATCCTAATTTCTCAAGAGATTTAATATTGTTTATCTTTACCAATATTAACAATATATCAGCTATGTTGATGCAAAAGAATGGTGAAGGACTTGAGAAACCAATATAATTTTTCAATCAAGGGCTTGAGGGGTATGAGGTGAGGTATACTTTCATATAAAGACAAGTCTTTATAGTGGTAAGAATCCTTAAAAATTTTAGGCCAATACTCTCCAATAGCAAAATCTATCTTATGGTGTCTCATCCTAGAGTGAGAGACTTCCTTCTTAACAAAGACTTGAATGAAAAGAGAGCTAGTTGGATTACCAAGGTCATAGAGTATGACATAAAGATCAAGGTTAGTAAGCTAGTGAGAGGAAAAGGCTTATGTGAGCATATGGTTGATGACCTTTATGAGGACAAAGAGTTTATCTTGTCAACACAAGATAACTCATAGATAGATGAACCTCCACCTCACACTAGTTGGATCTAGGATATGACATGTTTATTGATGACAATTGAGTGCGCAAAATGTATAGATAGGGCAAAGAAAAGGTATTTTAGACTTTAGTCCATACCTTATGCATTGGTTGATGGGGTTTTATTCATAAAGGACCTTAATGGAGTGCTCTAAGGTGCATAGATGATGACCAAGTGACAAGGCTCTTAAAAGCAATTCCATGATGGGCTTACAGGAGGCCATTTTGCTCCAAGGACCTTAGTAGCAAAAGTGATGAGAGCTGGTTATTTTTGGCCCAACCTCTTCAAAGATGCATATGCATGGGTAAGAAAGTGTCAAAAGTGTGATTTATTTATGGATAAGCCAAGATTGGCAACCCTTCTTCTCAACCCAATTCAGGTAGAGAAAACCTTCATGTAATGGGGGATAGATTTAATAGGAATGATCAACCCTCTCTCAAGTGTAGGGCATAGATGGGTGCTTACTGCAACCAACTACTTCACCAGGTGGGTGGAAGCCATTGTGTTGAAATAAGTTAATGAAGGTGTAGTCCTAGACTTCTATGACAACATTGTGTTTAGGTTTGTTGTTCCATTCACTATCATTTCTAAAAAGGCATTAACATTCTTTAGTTTAAAAATGAGTGAATCAATTCTCAAGATGGGCATCTACCTCAACACCTCTTCTAACTATTATTATAAAGGAAATGGATTGGCTGATTCCATAAATAAAAATTTGCTAAGAATCATCAGGAGAACTTGGAAGAGAATTAGAGGACATGGCACACTAAACTAAGGACAACCTTGTGGGCTGACATGGTGACTCCTAAAGCTGCCATTGATAATCCTCTATATGTTTTAGTATATGGAAGGGAGGCCCAGTTTCCCATTTCTCTTAAGCTACCTACATTAGAACTATCCCATCAGTTGGAGTTGATGGAAGATAAGCCAATGCATGTGGAACTGGTAGAACTCATGGAGCTTGAAGAAATGAGAGACCTTACAATGAAAACACTAGAGTTACATCAAGCTCAAGTCAAGAAAGTCTTTGAAAACAGATCCATAGAAAGGGAATTCAAGGAAGAGGATCTAGTCCTCAAGTGGGATTCAAATAAGGCCAAGCCAGGGAACCATACCAAATTTGATAGTTTATGGATTGGTCCTTATTTGATCCATGGATGCAAATAACATAATGATTTTCAACTGGCCTAATTAGATGAAGAGGTACTACCCATCCTAGTTAATGGGATTCATATAAAGCCTTGCTATTAGAAGATTTTGTATCCATTGTATATATTATACTTTTTGTATAGTTTTTTTCATGTTTTCTTCTAAGTTTTTTGTGCACATCCTTTTTAGTTGTGTGTTTCCCTTCCCTAAGTGCCTTAAACACAATGTTTGTTTTGTTCTTGTTGTTCTTATTTATTTAAGGGAAGTTTCCAAATAGGGTCAGCCTTGTCAAAGAAATTAGTGACTCTATGCCCAATGGATTGGATGAGACAAATGAGCTAGTTTCTCAAGCATAACAGGCATGCTTCCTTGTGAGGCACTAGAAATGTTGGCTAATTTTTGGCCCACATACCAAAATTTTGACTGGTTTAAAGAGATGGACATATATCAAAAGGGGGAAAGAAAGAAGACTAAGGGTTTGATATATCAATTACTTCACCAAATAAACCCAAAGTAAGTAAGGAGTAAAGAACCTGATGAAGCAAAAAGTACAAGGTTGTTTTCTTTTTGGATTCTTTTTCATTAAGTATTCTATTTCAAAATTTTATTTGGGCTAAGTGTTAGAATTTCTTCAGACATTTTTCCTGAAAGAAAAGCTTTGAAGGGCAATTTACTTCATTTGACTAAGTGTCAAGAATTGTTTGAGACATTTTGTCTGAAACAATTTCCTCGAAGGGGCACTTCTATAGAAATGACCCATTTTCAAAAGTTCTTGAAGGATATTTTCCAAATCCGATTGGTATTTCCAAAGGGAAAATGAGGGATATGTAAAAAGGCTAAAGAAATTTTCTAAAAGACACATTTCCTTTGGGAAAATAATCTGAGAAATTTTTTCTACAGGTAGATTTCTTTAAAAACTTTTGTCCCAAAGAAAAAGAGGATTTTTCCAAAGCCAAAGGAAATTACAAAAGTTTTGAATGGTTTTTCTCAGCAAAAGGTCCAAATAGAAAACCTGAAGGGTCCTTTCCCTTTAGAAAAGATACTTTTTTAAAAGTTGAAGGGTCCATTTCAAAAAATCCAAAGGTTTCTTTTTAAAAATGTAAGGGTTCATTTAAAAAGTTCTAAAGGGTAATTTTCCTTTAGAAAATGGCATTTTACAAAATTATAATGGGTACTTTCCCTTTAGAAAAGGGCACTTAGCAAAATTCCAAAAAGATTGTTCAAGAAGGCAAAGATCTCACGGACTTATTTCTTTCGGCAAAAAGTTTTGCTTAAAAAAAAGTCCAAAGACCTAATTATTTTAGGGAAAGTGTCTAAAGGAAATGATCTAAAATAATTAATGATGTTCACACAAAGTTCAAGCTCATAAAATAGCCATTGGGATTCAAATATTATATGATGAACCCATAAATGTCAAAATCTGAACCCCTACAAGTAGCCATTTGGATTTGAAAGGCCTAAGATGTTTGTGCAGACATCAAATATGGGTCTCATAAAATAGTTTTTGGCATTTAAAATCCATCAAAGGGGTCTCCAACAAAACCTAGAAATGATGTGTGGTAGCATCTCATGCATCAGATCTAATGACAAGGGAGATGTGAGGAGCCTAGCGACTAAGGCAAACACAATAGAAGCAAGATCGACTCAAAGGTGGAATTAGTATGTAGATAAAGGTCAAAATTAATCATTAAATCTCCTCAAAGACACAAGTGGGTTATTCACACCTACTACCACAAAGTGGGTTAGTGACTTAAATAAAGAAGTGAAACCATGCTTCCAACCGAGTACTTGACATCCATAATCTAGGAAGACTAATATTTTGGATTGGTTTTCCTCTATAATGAGCTTGAGTCTAGTTTTAAAGTCAGATTTGATGTTTGCATTCAATGAAGAGCATCCTAATTGATACCCTTGACAAGAAACTACCCAAAATAGGTTTGATCATGATGTTGCCAAGTGTATAAGTATGGGGACCTTGTCCTAGCTATAAAAGAGAGTTAATGAAGTCAAGGGTTCAAGGAAGCCACAAAATGATCTGTCATTATGACCCCCTCTCCATCCTTTCACACAACCCCCCTCTTCTCTCATCCCTTTTTACTATATATATAGATTGTTGAGCCTTAAAAGATATCCCTCAATTGGTGATAGAGTTACTCTATCAAAATTGCTTTGTAACACTCTCTTGAAGAAATAAGATGAATTTTATCATTCTAATTTAAAGCCAAGTGTACATTATTGGAGTTTTAATTTGTAGATGTATGTCCCTTTTCATCATCTATAAATTCTCCACATATCTTGCTTTAATTATTTTGGTTCCATGTAGGTTATGTGAAGTGTCATACATCGGTGCCTTCTTGAAGTGTCACGAGAATGTAGTGTCTCATATAGACCTATTTCTTTTTGTCCTTCAAATTGTAGGGTTTCCCTTCAACCTATATAAAAAATACTTATGCTTGTGGCAGATAGGTTCATTTTGGTCTATGTCTTATTTAAATTTGATAGTAGTCATTAGGGCTTCCAGGCTAAAAGTGGATCATTTCATCTTTGGTGCACCACCATCCTTTGTTTAGTTTTCCATTTCACATCATCTCTCTTTCCCTTTTCCTTAGTCAATAGTAAGCTAAAGTGAAGAATCTAAGGAGCTATCCTCATAAAAATCCTAGAGTTTCAACCTCATTATAGGACACCCATAACCTGAGGTTGCTCCAATATTGTAGCTAGGAGTGAGAGAGCATAAAAAACTCTCCCACAAGGGTACAATTATAGCCTATAATAATCTCCATAATGCCTACATTCCTACATCTCATCCCTATATCTAATAAATTGAGATGCCATTCTAAAAATTCAAAATTCAAAAAAAAAAGAGAGTAAAAAGTGAAATGAAAATCAGTCATCCAATGGTGAAAGCTAGTCTTCTGGCAACTTGGGCAAATACCAAGATGAGAAATGATATCTAGCATCATGGTAGAATAATCAACTATCTACATAAAACCATAATAATTAAGGGAAAATCCATTCATTCCCTATCCTTTTTCAATCCCTTTCATCTATCCATATTGGTTCCATCCCCTGTCTAACATGTCTATTTCACCCATCTTATCCCTTGACCATCATCTTCATTCATTGTTCCTATCCATCATCTACCATCATATCATGCATCCTATCTCTCCTTTCATCCTTTGTATTGAAATTCATAAGGAATTGAATGGTGTATTGATAATTATTCTTGAACCATCTTTGCATATCCTCTAATGGACACTCAGGTAACTAAACATCTAGTTCTTTCATAATGTGGTCATTGGCAATCCCTAAACACTCATTCCTTCATCCTCACTCCATTTTTTTCATAAAACTCATCCTTTTTGTCATCCTATCCGTCATTCCCTCCATTCTTATCTTGGTTTCTAGGCTTGATATTCCCTTTTATAGTAACCCCATTTTTACAATGTACATGCATATCCTAAAAATCACTAAAAAGTGAAATATGTGAAAAAAACCTTAAAAATCATAAAATTTGAAAAAGCCAAAAATACTTGTCCATGGTGTCTTGTCTTAGGCTTAATCCTCTAGTTGCATCCATATCCATACCATATGATATCCATCTCTATGTCATTTATCTATCTTCCCATCTATCATCCTTGGATACAACATTTCATCTTGAAATCCAATCCTAGTGGTCACCCATCCCTTCATATATTCAATCTCATCCTTGGCCTAGGTATTATTGGCACACATAACCTTGTCAAAGAATTTAATATGTCACCCATCATTTCCCTATCAATTCCTCTTCACACCTAGCACCCATCACATCACTTCTTTACTAGTGTGGGAGGTACTTGAAACCATCACTATCTTTATCATTTCCTCTTCATACCTAACACCCATCCAATCACTATTTTTCTAGTATGAAAGGTATTTAATCCCATCATATCCTAGTATCCTTACTATATTAAACTCTTAATAGGCCTCATCTATTAGTAATCCTTGGTCATCACTTTTTTAAATCACCTTCCTTGGCCACTTTTCAATTTGATTTCAAGACCAAATCAATATTCAAAGACCTCACATCCTCCATCCTTCTATCCATAACTAGGGGAAATATCTTATCCTAATCCTAATCATGATCACCCTATCCAAATCCAATCCCATACTAAGTCCAAAATCACATCATGATCATCTAACCCATAACCTAATCACTCATCCCATCATTATACAAAACATTGGGAAATTGCATGTAGATACTTGTGTGTGTTACTTGTTTATTCTATTTGTTTTGTTTACATGTCTTTTATCATGTATATATCTTTTTTGTCCCATGTTTTATTTATATCATGTATTTTTTTCTATTGGGAAATGAACATGGATGCTATGATGACACCAAAATTACCCTTAAGGATGTAGAGTTTGCTACTTTCCCATGCACTTTGGCACCACGGCCTCTTAGTCATGCCTATATCATGGGGCATACTACCAAGTGTCATATCTTTTGGATTGATTGGACTATGATGAGCCTTATGAAAATTATGATGGCTTGATCATCTATACTCTCATAATTTATCTAATCATCTAATCATCCTTCTTCCCATGACTAAGCTCATCCTCTTAGCTCATTTATCCAACATCCAACCTTTTATCCTCATCACATCATCTGGATCATCATCCTCTAATCACTAATCATCTTCATTATCATCCTCTATCCCCTTATCAAAACTAAATCAACTTGATATCTTTATAGACTATGTACACAACACTTGGCCACTTTTTAGTTCCCAAGGATAGCTTAACCATTATCTCCTCTCTCACTCACTTGCATGTGTCTTTGTTAGGGCATCATTTCTAATCATTGGTCACTTGATCATTATATCATCACCTACATCATATTGATCGATTTAGCTTTGAGATACACCCATCATCAATCTTATCAAATCATCATCTTATCCTAGCCTATATCTTTCCGTTGCATGCATTCTTGCTTGGGATACATCTAAAGCTTGTAGCATTTTAATCCTATCATCATCATGTTATGGTTGATTCCCCCTTAAGATGTGTTGATAATCATGACACCCATCATATTTATTCCATGTGCATGTGTATTTTCTAGGGGCATCATCAATTTGTAGCTCACTACTTAGGTAGATCATCTTTTTCACCATCTATCTCACATCTATCATCCCATCCCCTCATCTATTCATTGCCTCCCACCCCTCATTTCTTATTTTTAATTACCATACATATCATTCTTCCCTATATGTCCCCTTGAGGGGAATCATAGTCACTAACATCATATCCACTCACATTACATTTACTAACATTCATTTATGACATGGTTTTTCTTTCAAAGACCATTACTCCTTCGACTTCACTTCACTTGCAATGCCCTTTCAAATAGGAGGAAAATGTATGCACCTAAATTCACTCACCTACATTATTATCACTAATATTACTATTAATAAACACTAATTTTTCTCAATCTAATTTATCCCACTAATATATCTCCCTTTTATAGCCATTTATATTATGTCTCCCATTAATATTTCATCATTCACTAACCTTATTATATCCCACTAATCATTAATTTATCCTAAATCCCCATTATCCTATCCTAATCCTATCTTACTTATTACTTGGGAATTTTAAAATCCCATGACCCACCTACCCATCTACACTAGTCTACTCCTAAGCTTTCCTACAATCCTACTCCCCTAGTCATGACCTAATAACCTTCTAATCCCACCTAACACTCACCTAACTTCCCTCTAATCATAATTAACCCTAATAAGGATTATATAACCCTCAAAATCTATAACCTTCTCTATTATCACCCCTCTATAGAATCCTCTAAATCTAGAGGCTTCCAAGGAATTTTAAATTCCTTAAATAAACCTCAACCCTTGATCTCCCCAAATTAACTTTGAATTTAAACCATAGATATTTCCATCCTTTTTATATTTAAATAACTTATATCCTCTATTGGATCCATCTTGGAAAATCATAAACCCTCCATGTACAACTATAAAAACAAGTGAGGAATCCATGCCAATCGAATCCATCATCAACATCCATTGATTAAACAACATCACCATGTCAAAAATCTAAGTCAAGGTAACATAAATCCAAATATTCTTGTTTTAATTCATTTAATAATGGTGTAAAGCATTTAGATTTAAGATTTTAAGTGTAGGGTTGAATGCTTTATTCATCCATTGGCATTTTAGTTCTAATAGATCTATCACTTTACCTAGTTGTTTGAAGTTTAGGTGATTAAATTTCATTATTTAATCCATAGAGATCAAATTTCATACTACACATTCAATGACATAGTGCAAGTTTACTCCACCTATGAAAAATATTTTTATGTTATTATATAATAAATCAAGCAATGGCATCACTAAATCTTGGGCAAGGAGACAGTTATTCATTTTGATCATAAGCCACTTCAATTCTTACAAACCCATAGTAAGATGGAGAATATGCACCACATGAAATCAATGACTTACCTTTAGTAGTTCCATCTCATTATCAAGAACAAGAAAGGAAAGGATAAAAAGGTAGTAGATTACCTTAGTCGACCACCAATTT
Source organism: Torreya grandis (assembly GCA_037957365.1). Lineage (NCBI taxonomy): Eukaryota > Viridiplantae > Streptophyta > Pinopsida > Cupressales > Taxaceae > Torreya > Torreya grandis. Next base: position 1,049,241 of record JARHVA010002661.1, read on the forward strand.
AGGAACTCATCATAGTGCTAAACACATGTGACCAAAAATTTGTAAATAGGGTATCCCTCTACTAATATAATCAATACTGCATAGACAATTATGATATCCTTTCACAAGGTAAACATGTTTCATATTTCTAATTTTACAACTAGCTTCTCTACAAGCTCGGTCATCTCTATATTCCTAGTGGTGCACGTTGCCAATGACTCATTTTTGAGGTGCACTATGCCAAGACCCCAGGACACTTCAACTGAAAAAATACTATAGATGTTTTACAATCACACTTCTACTAACCACACATGTGCATACATGTGGAGTGATACATCAATAATTTCATTATTTATTGCATCACCAAGCCCATGAAAAGGAAGCTAATAATTTGCACACATCTACTAGTTCCATCCAGACCATGGGAATCTATTAGTATGGATTTCATGACTGGATTTCCTATTATGAGATGCCAACATGATGATGTGTTCATTATCGTCGATATGTTTTAAAATATGACTATCATGGTCTCTTTCAAGATAGACATTGATGCAACTAGAACTATGCAAGCCTTCTTCAACCATGTTTAAGTTCACTTTGGAATCCCAAGATCTATTATCTCTTATCAAGATCCATACTTTGTGATTCATTATTGGAAAACATTGTGTTAATTAATTATAATATAGATAGATCGCTCAATGGAATTTTATTTATAAATAAATGGGAAAATTTAAGTTGTCAATTAAACACTTATTCATCTTATACAAATTATAACTATGCACATGCTCACAACTAGGATGAAAATCTATTATACATTCAAAATTCCTACAATAGAGTGTTGTATAGATCTATATAATCCATTATAGACATGTAATGGGTTCCAACCTTTAGTGCCTCTAGACATCTCCTACCACACATCAACCAACACTAAGTTGTGCACATAAGAACTAGAAGTGGACAAAGTTGAGAATTTATTACACCACATATAATCTATTCATTATCAAGTTCAATATATCTTTTCTCACACTCAATCAAAGTATTAGGAGCACCATGATATGCATAACACAGCACATACATTTTCATTGGTAATAATGACTGATTTCACATTCAGTAGGAGGGATTCAAAGGTCCACACTAGAATATCAAGCATATGTTCTATGGTCCTTACACCATTTTTCATGCAGATGGTGAAAACACATTCATTATTAATCTAACTTTGTACTTAGTAATGCACCCAATATTTAATGTGGAGCTTCTCCATCCTTAAATTCCTTGAATTATTAAGCCAATAGTGATGCAACATCCTTATGATCTTGATCTCGAATACTTATACCCAAAAAATAAGGATCAAAACATTGAAGTGGTAAACACATGCACCCACCGTATCACACATCAAATTTTTAGAGTGTTCAAAGTGGGTTTGTGTCCTAAAAAATCTAAGCAGTACAAACCTCAACAACTTCACATGTGGTTTTTATAGCTACACATGGACATAATGGAGACCATTTCTCTTCAAGAAAGGGTGAATGATCTATTTACATATCTTTTGTAATACATATATCTCATTTGCCTTCTTGTGACACACTCGTATCTTTTTCATAATCCTTCACACTCTTCTGTGTGAGCTTGTTCTCACTCTTGTGCACAAATCTTGTGCTTACTCATAGACCTAAACACCCATATAACACTTATTCATAGACTAACATGCCTACATTTACCTCAACTCCAACACATCCATGTGTCATCCTGATCTAATTACATGGCTTATCAAGTGGCACTTCTCAACCTAGAATATGTTAGCTATCTAGTTTGATCATTCACCCCCATATACCTAAAAGCTTAAATGTCACCTGAGGAAGATGAAGTATATCGTAACTATTTCCTATATAACTAATATTAGTTGTAACCACTTCTTATATTTGCATGCATAAATATGTAACATATGCATTTTCCCAGTGGTTGACACAATACATATTTAATATGATTAATATTTGATGCCATATACATTTTTAAGGAGATGTAACATGCTCTATGTATCTATTTTATCATTTATGAATTATACATCATTGTATTCTTTTCCATATTCACTCTCATTAAATAAAAAGTTGCATTTCTAAAAAAACATTATTTCTGCTCCATTGAGTTTTTTGTTTTTGTTATTTTTAAATACAATGTGTGCACACTCTATATAGCCATACATGTTATCTCTAACACATAGTTATCCCCTCCGTGTCTAGCCATAGGCCCATATAGCACATATTTGTAAGGTTTGTGAGACAAACACACATAATATCATTTATAATAGGGTTAGTAATGAGGTGTAGGAGATAAGGGAGATGGTGTTGAGAAAAAAAACTATAAATCCTATACATATCTATAATAACAAAACTAAAATAAGAATTAGTGAGGTTATAACTAGAACACATGATATTATAATTAAAATCAAGGAGGATAAAACCATAATTAGGGTGTTATAATCAAAATTAAGGTGGTTATAATTATGGAAAATATTTTGGAAGAAGAGGATATGGATTAACTCAAGGTAGTTGATCTGGAGTTTAGTTCAGAAAAAGGTTCCAAGTTGTGATGAAACCAATTTCATAGTGTAGAGCTCATCGAGAGCATTTCAGTGCTTTTCACGGTTTGCAAAATGGACACCATATGCTCAAGATATATCTTGCTAAAGTTTTCTTACAATAAGGAAATAACAAGTGTCAAAAAGTGACGTGGCATTATTTAAATACACCAAGTGGACCAATCACCCATTGACACATGTTAGTATGTTTCTGTACAGTCATGCAAAAAATTTGGTTCGTGTTTTATTTTATTTTAGCCTCTGGTCTTTGACAGGTAGTCATATGGAGATCCGTGGGCCCTGTTATTGGCTCGCTGGGGGCCCTTAGCGAGGGTCGACACACTCTTCTTAAGGAGGGGTGCCTTGAATTATAATTTTTTATGCACTTTGTAATTTTCCTTAGTAAATTATTTATAATTTACTATTACCAAGCCCCATACGTCACATGGGATAAACTAACATGCCACGCCACATCCAACTTTGTTGAGTCCACATAGCTCGAGATGTATGGAGACCATGAGAATTACATGCTAGGTTGGAAATACATGCTTCGAGATTGAATGCCACACATTGGAAATCATGAGAAATGCATGCCACATCTGAGCACCTCATGAAATGTGAGATTAGGGCATGGAGATTAGCATATATGCTAAGATTGGTGTACCTACCAACAACCCAAGTTATGTTTGGCATCTTGAGCCCACCAAAAGGGGTGTCAGCATTGGTAAAGAGGCTGCTTACCTATTAAAAAGCAATGAAGTTGATTCCCATTTGCTAATGTGGGACAAAACATAAGTCAAGCACCCAAATAGAAGGCCAATGACTTGAACCCGTGACCTCCCATGTAAAAGAGATAGGCTTTGACTACTTGAACTATGAGTTCACAAACAATATAAAAGGCATGAACCTGTATTTGAATTTAACCTTCGTAGGACTGTGTTTTTTTTATTAAGAGGCCGAGAGCTAGTTTTAAGCTTGGAGATAGCTTTAGCAAGCAGATATTAATCCAATTTTTGACCTCTATACACAGGGTAAGCCTTTCAGTTATGTTTTGTAATTGAAAAGAGAATGTTTTTATTATTATTTGGATAGACCAATAGTTTGAGTGAAGGGACCAAAGTAATTTCGGAAGGGGTTGAAGACTGAGGAAGGATTCTATGTGATCAAGCTTGAGTTTATCATCGTAGGTGGAGTTCTTGGATAGAGATCAGGCCTGAGGGAAGTTGTGTAGTGTTTTGAATAATTTGTAAGCCATTTGTTGCACAAATTTAATAGAAATGGTCCTCACTATTGGGTGGACCCAGAGATGTAGGCAAGATATGCCAAACTCTGTTATCAATGTCAGATGGTAATATTGTCTTTATTTGCATGTCTTAAATTTAGTTTTTTAATTTGTAACTAATCAAAAACACATGCAATTTTTAAAATTGACAATTTACGACATTCAATTTTAAAACAAAAACTAGTTTTATTGGTGAATGGAAGTTAAAAGGCATTCGACAGTTCCAATCCAATTCGATAATCAAGAATATTTTTGCCAAATAATTTTCAAGTTCTTTTGAGTATTTTTGAGAATTTATTAAGTTTGAGAAATTCAGAATCCATAGTTTTAAACTATCACTTTGAGTTTATCAGTGTAGTTTACAGATCAGTAGTCCAAGGTTTATGCTTCAAATTGGGATCCACATACAATTATCAAAGACAGTACATCAAGTTTCTAACTTGTGTGGATTTTAATAGGGGACACATAATTAATGAGTATCTATATTTGTGTCAGAAGATATCATAGAGATATAAGGCATAAAAGGCATATGATTGATAAAAATTTCTTAAATGAATGATTATGGATATTGTCAATAAAATGTAAGGTCAAATTCTCATGTTAATATCATAACTAGGAGTGGGGTGGAGAAAGTAGACACCTAATTTTGGTACATGCCTAGTATTTAATATGTTATCATGGTGTGTTTATGTGTATATTGTTCAATGGTTTAGATTAGTCTCTTATTGGTGCATTTTCCTTTTGGTTGGGCCTTGTACACCTTCCCTTGTTTTTTGTTTCCATTTAAACTATAGTTTTGGTTAACCTAAGGACAATAGTAATATCATCATTCTATCCAAAATGCTAGAAAAAATCTAGATCAATTATTCATTTTCCTCGAGATGCTTCCAGATGCTCTTGCAACCCTTATAAATCTAATTTTAGGGTTTTGGTCACCTTGACTGGTATCAAGCAAGTTAGATACTGGTAACAACTATATAACTAGTTTATATTAGTCATGTCATTTTTAGGGCCTTGATACGCTTTCCAAATTTTTTGCATGGTTAATTGTGAATTGATTTTTAGCTTTCTTGCTTCCACAATGTTGACTTACATACCAATGTTGGATTTCCTATTTAATTTTATAATTATATATATAAATGATAATATTAATGCATTTAGGATCAAGGGAAAATCACACATCATTGTGAGAGAGATTTGACCTACTCACATACGCTCTATATTTTACTACATCACTATCTATTAAAATATTATAGTTGTATCTTATATGAAAGTTAGGATTAATTAAATATCATACATAATATACCAATTAATTTCATCTCATACACATGGATGAGGGATTATATTTTATTATTACACACCAATTTTAGTTTTAAACTATGTGAGTGTTGATCTCCAACTTTGTTAAAAAATATGGGTCTAGCTAAGGCAAACCCCTGATAACTACACCTGGTTTTTATGCTCTTGAAAGTTATCTTAGAGTGGATTAGGGTTTGGATTAAAGATAATAAATCATGTAATTTTCATGAATAAAATAAAAAATTTAAGAGATGTTTTTGAAAATTAGTAGTTGACAAAGACATCAACAAAGTTTCAAATTGATCTAAAATCATTTACAAGTTTATAACTAGACATCCAATATCTAAACAATTTGAAAGTGGTAATTTTTTATGCATCATAAAATCACTAAAATTTTCCTTATTTTGATTAAAAATTACCTAATTTCCTATTTTTCAACATTTTTATTCACGTTTGATACATATACAAGTCAAAATTTAGGTGTTTCTCTATAGACCTCCTTTATAAAATTTTAATCTAAGTTAAATTTATGTTTTGCACATTTTAGATTTTTATTTATTTCCATTATTGTATGTATTACACACACATACACATAGACTTGTGTTTATATTTCATATTGAATCTTATTCTACCTAGGGTTTTCATAAAACCTTGTTTTGCATGTTTCTTTCGTTTCTCGGGTTAACCCATTTCTTGTTGTGTCATCCTATTAGGGTTACCCCTTATATGTGCCACATTTTATTCATATTTCCTTGGATTTTCCCCTTCATTATAATACCAAAAGTTATTTTCATTATCACATATTTTATTTTTATAGGGCTACACTAATTTGTTTTTCCATTATTAGCCCTAGTTTCTTATGCTTATCTTAGGGTATCTTCATACATTTCCATTTTGGTGTGCCCTCCTATTAAGGTTATAGATTGTATGCTCCTAGTGTTTTTTTTCTTAGGATTGTGTTGTTAAATATCTTTGGCCCTAATGTTTTTGTTTCTAATTCAAACCCTATAGTACTTCTAATGGCTCATCCTTTAGTTATATTATTTTATGTTGTAAAAAAATATTTTATAAAATTCCATGACTTTTCATATTAATGTTGAATATAATAATTGTCATTATTATGGAAATCTAAATGATGATAATTATAGTAAGGATGATACAGATGAAATATTAGGGAAACTACATTTCAAATTTATAGGACCAAATGAAAATTATAGTGTTGGTTTTCTTTCTATGAGCCCTCGTGATTATGGAATTCTAATTTTTAATATGTAAAAACCAAATACTAAGGAAAGCTACATTGTTCTCAAGAAAATTAACCTAGAATAATATGTATTTAAACCTATATATATATACATATTGATTCTTTTATATAAAAAATAACACGAATGAAAATGTGTGTCTTCCTACTTCTTTGAATGCCAATACTGATAATGATATGAATGATCATGCCTCTCAATATCATATTTGCACTATAAATTATGATTATGATTTTGAAGTTAAAATGGATGCACAATATAGGAATGAATCTATATAAAATATTAGAATATATGTTATGAAATATATTAATTATAATATTGCTAAGATTATAGACGTGTTGAAAGAAATAGATACTTAAAATCTTGTGTGTGTTTAATTAATGGTCCTGTCATTTCTAGTGATTGCTCTCCTTCTCCTTATGTGATTACAAATGTACTCAATAATTGTATGTCATACCATGAATTTATTATTCAATAAGATTTTCCAACTTCCTTACCTTATATTGTTACAATTCTAATTTATATAGTCAAAGTTGAGCATATTCCCTTATTAAACTCCATAAATCATAATGTCTATAAGCCATTTAAGATGTTTTGATGTCAAGAAGCTCAGTGAGGAGGTTCAGTACTCCATTCTCATTGGTCATCATGGATGTAAAAAATGCAATCATTAATGAAAAAATCTTAGTGGTATTATAGAAGCCTTTTGACCCAAGGATTTTGTATAAGGTAGAAGTTAAGTCATGCAAAAGACACTTGCAGTGCAAATCAGGTTTGTGAAATTCCATTACTTTTACTTATTTCATAAGTAATAAGTAAATAACATTTAAGAACCCGAATGAGTCTAGCTGTGGTGATTGGGGTTATGGAATGACTTTGCTTCTTTCATGTTTATGAGTTAAGTAATGTGAAAAAATTAAATGGGCCAAGGAAGAGTTGATCGGGGTTGCTAGGTGACATTACTTTTTTTCAAGCTTTCAAGTTGAGCATTATTACAAAACTGAATTGGTCTAATAAGGTGGATTGGACTTTCACAACTTCACTACTTATTTCCATTTCTTGAGTTAAGATATTAGATTAACCCAAATGGGTCTCAAGAGTGCGTATCGAGTTTTTAAGGAAGACTTTCTTATTGAAGTATTCACAGTTGAAGTTGCTAGCATCTCTGAAGTAATCTATGTTCAAGAGTCTGAAGTAATCAATGGAGAAGAACCTAAATTAATATTAAGTGAATTTTTGTGGGAAAAATGGTTTGACTTTGAGATTTCTTGTGGAAAAAATGACCATAACATTTCTCTAACAGAATTGGTCTTAAGAAAATTCTTGTAGGAAAATTATTCACGATAACTTTTTCGAGGGACATGTGGACCAGTGTAAGTTTTTCAAAGGGTATATTGCAAAGGCTCTGAAGGGCATGTAGACCAGTGTAATTTTTTTGAATGGTACATTACAAAGGATCTGAAGGGTATATTGTAAAGGCTTCGAAGGGCATGTGGACTAGTGTAAGTTTTGCGAAGGGTACGTTACAAAGGCTCCAAAGGGTATGTGGTCTAGTGTGAGTTTTCTGAAGGGTACTTTGCAAACATCATCAAATGGAAATTGGACTATTGTAAGTGTTCTGAAGAACATGTGAACCATCGTAAGTTCTCTGAGGGGTACTTTACGTCATCCCTGAAGGGTATGTGAACTATTTCAAGTTTCTTGAAAGGTACATGCAAAAGCTTCTGAAGGATATAGTTGGAAAGAACATAAGGCTTATTCAAAAATGCTAAAGGATAAGTTTGAAGAACACCAAAAGAAGAATATGAAGGATATAGTTAGAAGGAACATAAGGCCTATTCATAAATGCCAAAGGATAAGTCTAAAGAACACCAAAATAAGAATACAAAGGATAAAATGGTATTCTTTTAGAAGTTTTGTCTGAAGATCTTCAAACATTTTTTTGAAGCTAATTAGCCCACAATATTTCATCAAGAAATTGTCCCAAAGTTTTTTTTCAGGTAAATTATCTGAGACAAAAGCCCAAAACAAAAAACCTAAAAAATTATTGTTTCAAAAAAATAAAATTAAGTAAAAGATTGTTGTGATGGAAATAAAAACCAATGCAGAAGACCAAAATCAATTTTTATAAGTCATGCACTCTTAAAAACCTAACAAAAGGCAAATTTCATAAGAATACATTTTGCATCTTAGAGAACCCGACAAGGTAAGTTGAGTTATGCACTCTCAAAAACCCCACAAGAGATGAAGAGTTTAATGAGAAGTATTGATTTTTTAAGAACTTGACAAAGTAACCAATTCTTGTAAAAATGGCTATTCACGAGTCACGTATATATATTTAGATGTCACTTTCAAAGCATGTGTTGAAGGAAACAAATTTTGAAAGTGACATAGGAAAAAGAAGATGAACATGCATTCATTTTAGGAATGAGAGGAGTCAATTTGCAAAAGTAAATGGATTGAGACTCATATAAGTATGGAGTAGTAATAGCCAAATTTGAATAACCTAGTGTTACAAACAGACAATCCTACATACAGAGTAAGCAAAAAGGAAGAGTGAATATCACACAAAAGAGTGTTGAAGAAGAAATCAGTAGTTATAGATAGGACTTACAATAAAAAATAGACTTAGATTCTTTTAAGAAGCTAAATAGTTTTATAATTCATTTTATTTGATTGGTTGTTGCCATCAGATTGATCTAGGTTGGTACTCAGAATAGGGAGTGGGTGCTTCTTGAGAGTTGGTTCTCTTAAAATAGGGGATTAGTGTCTCAATGGGATGGGTGTCCTGAAATGTAACCAGTGAGGTTCTGTTAGTGAGACAAACTTTGTGATGTTGGATTAGAATAGTACATTCTACCAATTTTCTCATCATGTTTTTTCCCTTTGGATTTCTACGTATAACTCTTGTGTTGTGCGATGTGCCTTTATAGTTGTGTTATTTCTTTTTCATGTGTTTCAATTTGATCTTGTATTTCATTCATAGTGGAAGGTATAATGAATTAGGTATTTGAGATCTACTAATTCAACCCCCCCCCTCTTAGCAGATAGGTGTGTTCAACAATTGGTATTAGAGTTAGGATCCTATAGAGAAGCTTAATCAGCTTAGGTGAATCTTGGATTTTGAACATAGAATGACTAGTCTTGAAGGAACTTCATCAAACAAGGCACCATTGTTTGATGGGACTAACTATGCTTTCTATCATATAAGAATGGAGGCATATTTGAATTCTTTGGGTTTTGATGTTTGGATGTCTATTGTAAATGGATACATGCCCCCTATTACTCCTCTGACTAATCATGTAGTGAAAAATACTTATGAAATAATGCCAAAGCAAAGAATGATATTCTTTGTGGACTGCAAAGTGATGCATTACCAAAGTACAAAGACATATGGGATAAATTGAAGATCATATATGAAGGATATGACATAGTAAAGCAAGCAAAGCTCTAAACTCATAAGGGGTAGTTTGAAAGTCTCAAAATGAATGAGGATGAGAAGATTGTGAATTACCTTCTTAGAGTAGATGAGTTTGTAAATGTCATCAGAGGACTTAGAGAAACAATGGATGAAGTAGTCATTTTCAAGAAGGTATTATGATCTCTGACAACAAAATATGATTCTAAAATTTTTGATATCAAAGAAGCAAGATATCTTAAAAAACTCATAGTAGATGAGTTACATGGAACTTTCACTGCTTATGAGATGAGGATGGGAGATGTTGAGTCATCCAAGAAAGAAGTTATTTTCAAAGTTTCTAAGCAAGCAGAAGAAGAGGAAGCTTCTAATTCCAAATTTGAGGAGGTTGATGATGATGTAGAAGCTAATTTCATTAGAAAGTTGAAGAAAGGTTCAGGAAAATACAAAGGTAAGTTACCTTACAAGTTTTTTAATTGTGAAAAGATAGGTCACTTTGTTGCTAAGTGTCCTCATAAAAAGAAAGAAGATTTTGATTCAATTGAGAAGAATCAAAAGGAGAAATCTTACCCTAAAAATAAGAAAAACTTCTTTAAGAATAAAAAGGGACTGTATTGAAAAGAGGAGAGTGACTCAGTAGATGATAACAGTGGCTCCTTAAGTGATGAGCATGATAGTGCATTTGTGGCTAGACAAAATGAAGTTCTATTCAAGACTTATGAATAAAATTATTTATGTCAAGATGAAGAGAACCTAGATGATGAAGAAGCTGAGGTAAATCTAGAATGTGAACTCATCTATGCTCTGAAAGAGATTGACAAGCTTAGGAAAGAAAATTCTAAATAAAAAGGCTTAGTTAAAAGGAGATTGAGAAATCAAACAAAAGAAATGAAGAATATTATCAAATAATAGTGAGCTTGAAGACTCAGGTAGAAGAGGCAAAGAGGATTGAGGATGTAGTCAAATTTGATTTGCAAGCAAAGTCCTAAGAATGCTTGAAGATGGAGGAAGAAATCATGGACCTAAGAGAAAAACTTAAAAAATCCAAAGAATAAATTGATAAAGGTTTGAAACTAAAAGGAGGATCTACCATATTGGATGAAATGATTAGTTCAAGAAAGCTTTCCAAGGAAAGATTAGGTCTTGGATATGAGAAAGGCAAGAGTCCCATGTCGAGTACAACTGGGAATCTATATGAAAATTTCAAGGTCACAGTAGAATCAGGTATAAAAAAGGAAGAACATTACATTTTGGAGGAGAAGAAGAAAAGTAATATTTTGATTCCTACAAAGACCAAGGTCTCTGCTACAAAAAGTAACGTAATAGCAAGGAATGTAAAGAAGATAGAATTCATGAAACTTCCAATATATCCTCAAAGAAGAATGATAACTAGGTATTCTTCATCATTCTATGGTTATTGTTATATATGTGATTAATTTGGGCATAGAATGATTAATTGTAAGGTTATTCCTAAGAGAAGGATTATTTTTTTGAGTAGGAATTCATTTTCTCCTCTACTATATCTAGATGTCGTATGCTATAACTGTAATAAATGTGGACATATAGCAAAGCATTGTAAAACAACTATTATCAAATCAAAGTCTAACAATGCAAAAAGGGTTGAAACCCCCAAAGTGAACAAAGATTCACAAATTGGTAACAAAATAGAGAAAAGTATAATCAAGAAGCCCAAGGAGATATGAAAATAGAAGAATCAATCAATGATTACTCAAACTGCTTTACATGCTAAAGAGAAAAATCTATGGGTCATAGATATTGGTTGCTCAAAACATATGACTAGTGACAAGAGTAAGTTCACAAATCTGAGTCGATGCAAGGAAGGGACTATCAGCTTGGGAGATAATATTGTAGTCAAAATTAGAGGTAAAGAAACCTTACACATTAATGGTAAACTCCCTACTCATGATGTTATTTATGTCAAAGGATTGAAACATAATCTGCTGAGTGTCAGTCAGATGTGTGGCAATGAGTATAAAGTCATCTTTGATGCTGAAGGCTATGAGTTACATAGGTCTAGTATAATAGTTACTCAAAAAAAAATGACTGAAAGTAACATATATAATTTTATTGAGGTAAATGATACAAGTTGTCTAATAGGAAAGATTGATGAGAGCTAGTTATGGCACAAAAGGATGGGTCATGTTAAATTTGACAATCTAGTCAAAGTAGGTTCTAACAAGTGTGTAAGACACATGCCCAAAATAATTAAGCCTATAGACACACCTTGTAGAGAGTGTCAACTCAATAATCAGACTAGAGTCTCATTCCAAACTAAAGAGTATTTTACTAAAAAGCCTCTATAGATAGGTCATACCGATCTTTGTAGACCAACCAGGACAAGAGGATCCAAAGGAGTGTAATACTTTATGTTGTTCATAGATGACTACATAATAATGACATGGGTAACCTTCTTAAAAGATAAGTCTCAATCATTTGAAAGATTCAAGATCTTTATAGCTATGGTTGAAAATAAAATTGGTAGAAAGATTAAGTGTCTTAGATATGACAAGGGTGGTGAATTCATTTCAAATGAATTCATAGAGTACTGTGAGAAGCAAGAATTAAAAGACACTACTTAGCTACAAGATCTCCACAACAAAATGGAGTAGTTGAAAGAAAAAATAGGGCTATCAAGAAGATGGCTAGAACAATGCTAAAAGAAGCCAACTTGCCGGATGGTTATTGGAGAAAAGTTACCCAAGTTCAATTGAGAGTAAATAATGATAAGTCTCCATACAAATTATGGTATGGAAAGCCTGCATCAGTCAAGTACTTTAGAATGTTTGGTAATAAATGCTATATTTAAAGGAAGGATAAAAAGCTGGGCAACTTTGAATCAAGATGTAATGAGGGAATATATCTTAGATACTCCACTCATAGCAAAGCTTATGTTTGCTACAACAAAAGACTTCATAAGCTAGTAGAGAGAATTCATGTTAAAGATGAAGAGAACCTTACCAAAGTTATTACCTATAAGGGAGATCAATATTGAAAATTTTAAAGATGAAAATGAGAATGACATGTATGAATCTAAAGATGAAGAAGAAGAGATGAAGGGAACTGAAAAGACACCCCCCAAGTTTGTTCAAAAGGATCATCCTAAGGAGTAAATCATTAGAGACATAAAATAAGGAGTCCAAACACATAGAAGGGTAGTAATGAGTAAAGAATAGGTATGTTTTGCCTTACTATCTGAAATTGAGCCCGAAAATTATGTTGAGGCTAACAAAGATGAGAATGGAAAAAGGCCATGGATGAGGAACTAAAATAAATAGAAAAGAATAAACCCTGGTAGCTAGTTCCAAGACCCATAGACAAGAATGTCATAGGCACAAAATGTGTCTTTAAAAACAAGTTAAACGAAAATGGATCTATAGTGAGAAACAAAGCATGACTTTTTTGTAAGGGGTACGCTCAAGTTAAAGGAATAGACTTTGAGGAGACATTTGCTCCAATGGCAAGATTGGAAGCAATCAAAAAGTTTTTAGCATTCTCAATTTTTAAGAAGTTCAAAGTCTATTAGATGAATGTTAAATCTACTTTTATGAATGGAACACTGGAGGAAGAAGTCTACATAGAACAACCTGAAGGATTTCAACTAATTGATAAGGAAGACTACGTGTGCCAATTGAAGAAGGTGTTATATGGTCTAAAATAGGTACCTAGAGCATGGTATTCAAGGCTAGATCAGTATTTAAAATATGAAGGATTTATTAAAGGATGTATTGATAGTAATCTATATGTTAAATCTAAAAATGGACATATGTTGATCATAGTTATTTATGTTGACGACATCATTTTTGGTGGTAGAAAAATTAATATGTGCAGAGAATTTATAAATCAAATGCAAAAGGAGTTTGAAATGTCCATGTTGGGAGAACATGCATTCTTTCCTGGTCTACAAGTTGCACAACCCAATGAAGGAATATTCATATCCAAGACCAAGTATGCAAAGGAGATGCTCAAGAAATTTAGAATGGAAGATAGTTGACTAGTTAGTACTCATATGATAACTGGATGTAAGTTGAGAAAAAGTGATGAATCTCTTGAAGTAAATCATACTATGTATAGATCTATTATTGGTAGTTTACTCTATCTTAATCCTATTAGATCAGACATCATGCAAGCTATATGTATGGTTGCTAGATTCTAAGCTGCTCCAAAAGAAACTCATGTAAATATAGTAAAAAGAATCTTAAAATATATCAAAGGTAAAATAGACTATGGTTTGTGGTATCTTTCAAGTAATGATTTCACTTTGACAACATATACAGATGTTGATTGGGTAGGAAGCAAAAATGATATAAATTATCGTGGCACATTCTTCCTTAGTAACGGACTTATTTCATGGGTAAGCAAAAAATAAGAGTCTACTACTTTATCTACAACAGAAGTGAAATATGTTGTAGTAGTAGCATGTTGCACACAAGTGTTAACAAACACTAAAAGACATGGAGGTAGAGTTCAAAGGACCAATTCACATTCAGTGTGACAATTCAAGTGTAATTAATATCTCCAAAAATCTAGTGTTGCACTCTAAGACCAAGCATATATCAATTAAGTATCACTTTCTAAAAGATAAGGTTGTTGATCAATAAGTTACATTGAAATATGTTCACATAATAGATCAGATTATAGATATTTTCACTAAACCTCTGTCTAAAGATCAATTTGAATATCTAAGACAACAGCTGGGAGTGGTGGCCTCTACACCACATCACTAATATTTGGTGATTAGACATATCTCTAGGGGTGATCATTAAGAAAAATATCTAATTATTGGACAAAAAAGAGCTTAGGAAAATGAGTCATGGCCTAAGGGGGATCTTCTCAAAAAAAATTCATCTGATAGGTACGAGGATCAAAACTTTGGCATACCTAAAAAAGTGTATTTCAGGGGGAGCTAGTTAACATACTAGAAGAGATGCTTTGTCATTAATGTCAAAGGTGGAGAAATGCACAAGACAAAGGTGACAAAGGTGTAGAGTAGTGATTGACTTACAACAGAGGATATTTTTTCCATCAATGACAAAGGGGGAGATTGTTGGCCATTTGAGATAGTTTGATGTCAAGAAGCTCAGTGATCTAGTATCATTGGTTGTCATGAATGTCAAAAATGTAATCATTAATGATAAAATCTTAGTGATATTTTAGAAGGATTTTAACCCAAGGATTTTGTATAAGGTAGAATTTAAGTCATGCAAAAGACACTTATAATGTAAATCAGGTTTGTGAACTTCCATTACTTTTACTTATTTCATAAGTAATAAGTAAATAGCATTTGAGAACCTGAATGAGTCTAGCTGTGGTGATCAAGGTTATGGAATGACTTTGATTCTTTCATGTTTATGAGTTAAGCAATGTGAAAACCCTGAATGGGTCAAGGAAGAGTTGATCAGGGTTGCCAAGTGACATTACTTTTTTTCAAGATTTTAAGTTGAGCATTATTAAAAAATTGAATTGGTCTAATAAGGTGGATTGGACTTTCATGACTTCACTACTTATTTCCATTTCTTGAGTTAAGCTATCAGATGAACTTGAATGGATCTCAAAAGTGTGCATTAGGTTTTAAGGAAGACTTTCTTGTTGGAGTATTTGCAGTTGAAGTTGTTAGCATCTCGGAAGTAATCTATGTTCAAGAGTCTGAAGTAATCTATGGAGAAGAACACAAATTGATCTTAAGTGAATTTTTGTGGGAAAAATGGTTTGGACTTCAAGATTTCTTGGTAGAAAAATGTCTGCAACATTTCTCTGATAGAATTGGTCTTAAGAAATTCTTGCGGGAAAGTCATCTTTGGTAACTTTTTTGAGGGACAATTTTAAAATTCTTGAAGGATACCTTGCAAAGGCTCTGAAGGGCATGTGAACCAGTGTAAGTTTTCCAAAGGGTACATTGCAAAGGCTCTGAAGGGCATGTGGACCAGTTTAAGTTTTCTAAAGGGTACATTGCAAAGGATCTAAAGGGCATGTGGACTAGTGTAAGTTTTTAGAAGGGTACATTACAAAGGCTCTGAAGGGCATGTGGACCAGTGTAAGTTTTTTGAAGGGTATATTGCAAAGGTTCTGAAGGGCATGTGGACTAGTGTAAGTTTTTTGAAGTGTACATTGCAAAGAATCCAAAGGGTGTGTGGACCAGTGTAAGTTTTTTGAAGGGTACATTGCAAAGGCTTCGAAGGGCATGTGGTCTAGTGTGAGTTTTTTAAAGGGTACTATGTAAACATCACCGAAGGGAAATTGGACCATTGTAAGTGTTCTGAAGGACATGTGAACCATCATAATTTATCTAAAGGGTAATTTGCATATCCTCAAAGGTTATGTGAACTATTGCAAGTTTCTTGAAAGGTACATGAAAAATATTTCAAAGGATATAGGTGGAAGGAACATAAGGCTTATTCACAAATTCTTAAGGATAAATCCGAAGAACACCTAAAGAAGAATACAAAGGATACAGTTGGAAGGAACATAAGGCTTGTTCACAAACACTGAAGGATGAGTTTGAAGAACACTAAAAGAAGAATACAAAGGATAAAATGGTATTATTTCATAAGTTTTGTCTAAAGATATTCAAACATTTGTCTAAAGCTAATTAGCCTACAACATTTCATCAGGAAATTGTCCCCAAATTTTTTGTCAGGTAAATTGTCTGAGATAAAAGCCCAAAACAAAAAACCTGAAACAATTGTTTCAAGAAAATAAAATTAAGTAAAAGATTGTTATGATGGAAATAAAAAGCAATGTGGAAGACAAAAAGAAATTTTAAGTCATGCACTCTTGAAAACTTGATAAAAGGCAAATTGCATAAGAATAAGTTTCGCATCTTAGAAAACCTGATAAGGTAAGTTGAGTTGTGCACTCTCAAAAATGTGACAAGAGATGAAGAGTTTAATGAGAAGTCTTATTTTTTTAAGAACCTGACAAAGTAACCAATTCTTTTAAAAATGGTTACTCATATGAGTCTTGTATATATATTCAGATGTCGCTTTCAAAGCATGTGTTGAAGGAGGTGAATTGCCAAAGTGATGTAGAAAAGTGAAGATAAATAGGTATTCATTTTGGGAATGAGAGGAGTCAAGTTGTAGAAGTAAATGGACTGAGACTCATCTAAGAATGGAGTATTAATAGCCAAATTTGAAGAAGCCATTGTTACAAATAGACAATCCTACACATAGAGTAAGTGAGAAGGAAGAGTGAAGATCACACAAAAGAGTGTTAAAGAAGAAAAAAGTAGTTACAGAAAGGACTTATAACAAAGAATAGACTTAGATTATTTTAAGAATCTAAATAGATTTGTAATTCATTTTGTATGATTGGTTGTTGCCATCAAATTGATCTGGGTTGTTGCTCAGAATAGGGAGTAGGTGCTTCCTGAGAGTTGGTGCTCTTAAAATAGGGGATTAGTGTCTCCATGTGATGGGTGTCCTAAAATGTAACCAATGAGGTTCTACCAGTGAGACAAACTTTTTGAGGTTGGATTAGAACAATAGATTCTAGCAGCTTTCTCACCATGGTTTTTCCCTTTGGGTTTCCACATATAACTCTTGTGTTGTGCAATGTGCCTTTGTAGTTGTGCTATTTATTTTTCATGTGTTTAAATTTTATAATCTTTTATTCATCTTGGAAGGTATAAAAAATCAATTTTTTGAGATCTACTGATTCAACGCCCCTCTCAGTAGATAGGTGTGTTCAACAACGTCATAAACACTCCTATTTGACATGGTTTTATTATGACTAAGATTTATCTATTCAATAGAAGTAGGGATACATGTAAGAAACATAAGAATTTATTTGCTTATTTTGAAAAATATTCTCATCATGACACATTATTACTTAGGATATTTCTAGGAATATTTATATAATATGCCTTAGATTGGTTTCATTCTTTACGTAGTGGATCTATATATTCTTTTCATATGTTACAAGATGCCTTTTTAATTTTTTGATTACCAATAATGGTGTATGAGATAATTTTGAGTATATATCATTTATCCAACAATCTCCATGTGAGAATATTCTTGATTATCTACTTCAATTTTAAGCTAGTATGCATTGGTTTCTTTACCAACCATCAAATTTGGCAAAAACACACATATTTAGTAAAAGTATACTACACCTCTAAAAAAAAAATGATTTCCAATGAATATTCATCTTTTAAAAACCTTTTTTCATGAGGTTAATACACTAAGATCAAGCTCTTACATGTTCATGTGCTTACATATTAGACATGTGCTTCACAATGTTCTACAATCTAAAATATTCAAGTATCAATGACCACGTGCTTTAAATGAATGATGCTAGGGTAAGTGTAGGGAATTGGTGGGCCAAATTATGGTCTTAAGTGGACATTTGTTTACTAAAAAATGTGAAACCTCAATTTATATAGATTATTTGAGATGGCTACACTCAAAACTTGAAGATGATATAAGAACATGAATCATAGAATTTTGAGTCTAGTTTCTAAATGATCATTTTTCTAAAAATGGTCAAGTATAAGTAGGACAAACATTTTGAAATTTAAAGAGGAACTCCTATTTCTTTAGAAAAACATAATAGATAATCAATTGTGTGCCTCCCTATTTTTTATGTCATTTAGTATTTTTTGAATCCCTTTAATGGAAATTTATATAAGATCATATAGTTTGTAACATTTTTTTAATTTAATTTTTTGATGAATATTTAATTTTTTATTAATTTTATTTTTTTGTAAATGTGTATAGAATTAGTCCTAGTTTACAACCATATAATTTTTGTTGTATTTGTATGAACAAAACAAAAGACACATAAAAAAATATAAACATGTATAGTTGCTTAGAAATCAATATAGTTAGAAACCTTAAAATAATTGAAAAATTAATATATATATATATATATATATATATAAAGTGGAGAGTGTGTTCGACGTCAAAGTAATAGTTTTAAGAAATGTGTTAAAAAAATTTAGTTTTTATCAAGGCAAAAGTTGGATTTTTTTATTTGAGTCAAAAACATGGATTAGAATGTGTATAGAGGTCTAAGCCTTAGGATAAAAAATCCAAGCCATTTTTGAGCCTCTAGGCATGTTTATAAAATTATACAAAGCAAAAGGGGGTATGTTATTATATTTATATTGATTTAATGTCATTTGTAATCACTAGAAACATAGAATGTTTTGATTTCATATGATTTGTGATCCATAAAAGCATACAAAAAGATACTATAATGTTTTTATAGTCCATATAGGTAACTAGATATTGTCTCTAAAGCTGAACCATATTTCATGAGGGATGCAAACATGAAGTATCATTTTTTTTTTAAAGTGGTGTGTGTCAATATATACACTACCACATATAGGATATAATCAATATAACAATGTGATTTGGGCAAAATTGAGCCCATGAACCTAATTTTGACTATATAGGATGTGATTTGAGGTTCAACCAACCCTAATTTCATCACAAAATAAACCAAAGAGTTGATTTTTTCAATAAAGGAGTTAATTATGGCCAATTTGAACCCCTTGAACCTAACTATGACTATATGATGTGATTTTGAGTGAAATTAGCTTTGATTTCATTACATATTTAATGAATTGGTCAATTGTTGTAATCACTGATGTAATTTGGGCCAAATTAAGCCCCGAACCTAACTTTGACTATATAGGATGTAATTTGGGGCATAATTGATCCCAATGTCATCACAAAATAAACTAATTTTTTGATTGGTGTCATCTAAGAATTTGACTCAAGAGAGAATGGTTATTATAGTGTTAGTTTCAAAATAAAAACAAAATGAAAGAAACACACTAACTAGCATAACATCTCTAGGTCTAGACACTAGGGAGAGATTAGTTAACAAACATGAATAAAACACACAACTAAAATGCAAAATAAAACATCTTTTACCTTCCTTGGATGTTCCAAAATGCTTGTTGTAGTGGCTTGCTCAGCTTTGTGCTCATGAAGTCCTTGGCAATGGAAGCTTGGCTACCTCCATCTCTCCTTGACACCTTTGGCTTTGGCTTGGAATCAATTTGGCATGGTAAAACTTAATGAAATGGCTTCTTGAAGATATTTGTGCATTATAAATTTGCACCAAAATAGCTTAGAAATGATGTTCATGGCCTCTCTATTTATAAATTTTTGCAAATGTCTAAAATCAACCTAAATCGTCTATCTCAGGATTGAGATGTGTGGCTAAAGATTAATCTAATTATGCAATTAAAATTGATAAATAGGCTCATAAATATTTGGGATAGAGGAGAAATTAAGAGGCATGAAGGGCTTTGATGAGGTATGGGAGGCATGAATCCTGATATTTGTGGCATTTATGGCCTAGGGACGTCTTCCCAAGAAATGAGCTCACCTGATGTTGCAGATATTCAATATTCATTTCCAATAATGAGATATTCAAAAAGAAATATGAAATTTTTTATTAGGCATTTAACTTGGATTACTTATCTCTTAAGCATGATTAAGCACTTTGTGCACAAATTACTCAAATTGATCAAAATGCCTTGTTATTGGTCCAAAATTTGATTGGATTAGAATTAGAAGGCAATGTTAGATACACTGGATATGTTATCCCATTTAGGAATATATTGAAAATAAATAACAAAGGCATGTGGCTCGTGTAGAATATTTGATAGGAAAGATCAATCCAGAGCACCTAGGTGTAAAATTAGCATTTTGACTCAAAATAATCTGATCAAAGTTAGTTGGCCCACAAATTGCATTTCCCCATTTAATGATACTCTAGCCACAATCGACACTTGAATATGTCAATTTCACATCATTTAGTGTGTTTTAGTGTTTTTAGGCCAAATTGTGCATTTTAAGTGGAAATTGACCAAAAGCCTAGTTGGAGGTTATTGATGGCTAGATTTAGGTGTCTAAAGTTTACCCCTATTTGGGAAGATGTTTCAAATCGTAGGCAAAGCAATGTCTTCTCAAATAATGAGAGATGGCCTATATGCCAAAAAGAAAATGATGGTTGAAGAACAAAGCTCCAAATGATTTTGGGAAGCCTATGATGATGCCCCCTTGAGGGAGTGGTCATTACATTTATTGATGGAAGGTCCCTCAAAAAGAAACAAGAAGAAAGGTGAAATTAACCCGTGGTTGAGATTAATCCAAATAATAAAATACTTGCATGCATTGATTTATAAAGATTACTAATTTTCCCAAAGGTGGTTATAATTAGAAATAAAAGTCAAAATAATGATTTGCCCATAGGCAGTTATAATCATTAAGAGGACCTAGATTGGCTAAAGATGATTATGCCCTAAATAGGGATGATTAGCAAGCATAATTCAAGGATATAACATGGAATATAGATTAAAGATAAGCAAGTGCAAAGTGATGAAATAGATGAATTGAAGAATAAGATTAATCAGTGTGAATGATTCAATTATAACTACCAATGAGGATATGCTTGTCTTGACTAGAAATGATACAACTAGAATGGTCATTGGGTTGATATGATCAAGGGTGGGATGGAAGGATTTTCCAAGGTGCCAAGGAGAAACTTCTATGGCTCTATTGATTGTAAACCTTCTTGAAGATGAATTATGTGATGGTAGGATTCATGAAGGAACTAACTCCCGATATGCAATAAACACTAAAAAATAATACACCAATGATAAAAACCATGATGATAATATTGATGTATGAATATAGATAGACTCAAGAATAATGTGCTTAAGGAATCACCCAATGAACACATATAGACTGAGTCAAGGAAACAGTGCTAGAAGCAAACAAACATGCAAGTGAACAAATAAACAAATAAACAAATAAACAAAAAAAGAAATAAACAAACAAACAACTTGAAATAAACAAACAAATAGAAATTCTAAAAATAAAAGCAAAAGAAAGCATCCTAACAATGACAATGGCCCAGTAAGGTAGATCAAAGATAACTGACTAGGATTAGATAAGACAAATATTTTTAGATTTTGAAATATTATGAATGTTTTTGGCATTTTGAGGTATCTTAAATTGTTAGAGAATGACAAGATACCTACTCACAAAATGGCTAGAGTGTTAGCTTAGGTTTCCCATCCAAAATAAAAGTGAATAGAAACCAATTAGTTCCCAACAAGTTCTCAAATCTGACAAATGGCCATTCAAATGAAAATAATTTTAGAAAGGTGATGCGATAATGCATGATAAACAAATATTGCCCCTATTTTGCACATAGGTAGTTATAACTAAGATACAACAACATAGGTTAATGATAGTAGTTTTCCCATAGGTGGTTATAATCAAGCTCACATAAACAAATGTGGATATATGATGAAAGATATATTGCTAGATAAATTGTCACACTACTTTCATAGACTATAATTACAAACATGGATTGGATTGATTGTTGAAACTTGATTGGAATCCCCACACAAAATGTGTGGGAGGAAACAAATGAACCAAGATCAAAACAAGATTGGGTAGGATGACTAAAAACATGATTTGGTCTAAATAAGAATGGAAAGATAGGATGGTGTGATTTTTGATAGATTAGATGAAATGGTAAGAGGGTTGCCCCCAAGTGACGGGGTAAATGATAAGAATATGCGACAATAGAAAAAGGATATGTAACAATGGCAATGGCATGGCAATGTGAAATGGTATGGTACATGTTTTTAGCCTGCGTGTGGTTTTTGATTCTATTGTTCCTACTAATGGGGAGATGCACATCCTAATCAACAAATGATACAAATAGAATACTTGATTATGTAAATTACTAGCCCACACCTCATCTAAATATTTGCTCTATCAATAACTAGCTACATATTAGGTTGTCAAGAATGCTTTTATGATCTTCATTGATTATTGATTTTGATTTCTTCAAGTGTCAAGACAAGGTATCTTTGTAGCCTCTATAAAGGAAAGTGTGGCCATGGATGGTAAACAAGGAAAAATAATGGATGGTAGTTTTGATTAAGAAATGGAATGGCAGATGATAATGGAATGTATAATGGTGTGGAAACAAATGAAGATCAATATTTTTAATAACATGTAATGTTGTTGATGCCAGATTCAACATAACTTTGGTTGTGGTGGGGTTGAAGACTTGTTATCTTGATAAGACCATCAGATTTTTCTATTGTTTGAGCTTGAGAGTAGCTACCATTTGATTAGGCTATAGATAAGAAGATATTTTGATTTGATCTTTGATTATGTCTTCATCCAATAGTGAAAAAAAAATTGTGCTCAGCTATTGGTGCCTCAATGAGTTTTTCACCAATGAAGTTGTCTTGATTGTCCCATAGCACCTTCAAGAAGGTTTCACTAAGAAATGTGGACTTTTGACTATAATTGTCTTCTATCGCTTCTAAAAAAATTTAACTAAAAGATGCTGAGTTCTAACTTTGATTATCCCTTAGTGCCTCTGAAAAGGTTTCACTAGAAGAGCGCTCTTCTGCTACATGAATGTGGTCTTGGCCTCCTTGGTCTTCTTCAACTACTATGTCACCATGGATGTAGTTTTAAAAAAGGTGATTCTATCAGTCCCAATTGACACTTATGGGAGATGAAATGTCAATAATATGGCTATTTTGGTTGATGGTTATGGCATGTGGAATGGTAATGGAACATGTGTTGGCATCACAATCCTTATAGAAGATACTAAGATAGCTCATGTCAAAGCTGAAGTACTCATCCTAAAAAACTATAGAAGGATCACAAATGTATTTAAATTGATCTGTGAGGCATGTGTAACCAATGTTTTAATATCCATGAACATATTCTTTTTTTGAATATGATTCTAACTCAAGGGACTCTGAATCTAAGGTTGAGACTAATGTTAATTCTAATTCTGATGTTAAATCTAATATCAGCTCAAGAATAGAACTTGACTCTAACTTTGATTCTTCATCTGATGGGTACTCTATTACAATGATGTCTTGTTGAATGTTTAGTATTGGATAAGTAACAACCTATGATGGTATAATGGGATCCACAAAAATTGGTTTGTCAAAATGAGACTCTTCTAGGATGAGAAATAGGTAAAGAGACAATTCTTTAGAGACTGGCTTGTCAATAGGAGGCTCTTGAAAAATAATCACATGGTCAAGGTAATGATTTGCCCAAAGGTGGTTATAATCATTAAGAAGTGACTTGACAAAGACTGACTCATAAGTGTGAGATTCCTCGATAACTAGTATAAGATAAATAGGTTATTCATCATAGGTTGACTTATCACAAGTGGTTAGTTCAATAAAAACATCTTGGATTGGTTGGTTCTCTTAGCCTTGGTTTCCAATGAGTTTGGAAAATACTAGTTTTGAACACATCTTGGTCTTTGAATGATTAGATGGGTTGAGGTTTGAATGGTATGGCTTGTGGTTGGATTATGGTATGGCATTGGGGAGCATGATTTATTGCATGAGCTAAAAGGCAAAGTCCTAAGATGGTGATGATAGGGTGGTGTGGAGCATGATTATTCACACAAGCTAAAGGACTAGGTCCTAGAATGATGAAGGGCCTTGTGGAGTTTGATTGCTCATACAAACTAAAGGATGAGGTCCTAGTATAGAAATGGTATTCCTTGGATATTATAGAGCTTGATAGCTTGTATAATCCAAAGAAGGGTTAGGGGTAGTCAATGATCAGATAACAAAAGGATGTCATGGAACTTGATTGCTTGCATAAGCCAAAGCATCCAAGTCTTTCTCATAAATGATATCATCCCAATCATGAGTTGGCTCATAAGCTGGTTCTTGACTATGTTCCATGTACTGATTATTACAAAGAGGGTATGGATTCATATCCCAAAAAACATTATTTGTATTTGGGTATTCAAAGTCCTCCTCACAAGCCTCTTCATACCAATCAAGGTTTCAATTTTGATTTTGTGGATTTTAACTATGTTCCCCATATGGTGTATTGTAGGGAGAATAATAAAACTCCTTAGAAAATGTTTCTCTATAGGGGTTCCTAGTGGGATTTTGTGTAGCCATTCTATCATAAGTTGGATTCTATGTAACTCCACCATAAGTGTAGCTAGACATCTATGTATAAATGATTAAATATTTGAAACAAAAATGCTTAGAGTTATACAAACTTTGAAAAACTATCTAAAGGACAAATGGTTCAAACTTGGACTAACTTGGTCGAAGGGGTGGAGTTGTATCTCCAATATGGTCTGAAAGTGGAGCTGTATCTATAAAATGGTTTGTGATAATACTTGGCATAAAATATTCTAACATCAAATGTCTAATGTCAAATTTCATTTGCATAAAAGGTCAAGTGTCTGAATAAACACTGACATGTCAAAGGTCTAGGTCAAAGTTTTCCAAATAAGGTCTAAACTAGGAAAGGAAAAAGCTGAGTGACTAGGTATTTTGTCCAAATGTGGAGTCAAAAGCTTGGCTCAAACAAATAGACATGATGTGATTTGATTTGATTTAACAAGTTTGGAAACAAATTTGACATATACTTGGCACATGGAATTAAACATAAACATGATTAGTTAGCATAAGGCATAAGATAAAAGGCTCTTTGAAGAAAGACTATGTTTTCCCAAATAAAAGCACAAATAATGATAAAGATAGGTACTAAACAAACAAACCATCAATAGTTTTTAAATTTGGGTAATCGATTAATCAAAGTTATGTAACCCAAAAGAGAAAAATCTATGTATCAGCCCCATGAATTAAGGCCTAAATAGAAATCAATCAATGTTTGAAATCAAACTTAATAGGGTTAATTGAAAACTCAACATTGAAAACTAGGGTTTGTCGAAACAATCTAGACAAGATTGGACAACATGACAACACAAGACAAAAGTCCAAATAGTATACACAAAATGGTTTGAAACAAATAGTTTTTAATACAAGGTAAACTAGTCTTGAAATAAATTGTGTAGCCTAACGATGTAAGCATGCTCGAATGATGTGGTTAATGTTATGTTTCAAAAACTTAAAAGGCTCAAAATATTTTGATATGATTTGGGTATCATAATGCTACCCTTCACAACTCAAATGATACACACACAAATAAGTTTAACAAATTTTTTTGGCACAAGTGTGGTATAAAATGACCAGCATAACACCTCTTTAGACAAAAGAGTGACGTATAGACAAATTGGTTTTGACATGATTTATAAACAAGCAAACAAGTTTTAGTCTCAAAAATACCAAGTAATATAAATGACCAAAATACACTAAGTATAATTGTCTAAATCCTAATAAGGGTATGGTAAAATGGGATTGACTAAACTAGCAAGCTTTCAAATGTTTTTAGGGGAATCAATTACACAATGACTTTCACGTCAAATGATGTAAAAGACAAGCATAGAAATTAGGTGACCACGACATTGGCTAGTTGTAAAAAGGTCTAGTCCTTTTCACAATCACTACATCCTATTATTCATTTAGTGTAGTGTGATTTCCAAATGTAAATACATCCCATGTGAAAATTCAAAGGAGTAAGTGAAGTCAATGCTGGTAGATGAAACCCTGAGTCAAAGCTTCCCTAAATAAATTGTGGGAGGTAATGAAGTCCCCCTCACAAACCAAGTTTGCATGAAAATAAAAGACTAATAAAAAGACTTTAGGGTCATTTTCAAGGTCACCCAAACTTTGACGCATTTTTGGGGAGTGTTTTAGATGACATTCTTTCTAAGCCTTAGACTAGGCTTTTTGCAATAGGAATGGTGTTTTTTATTCCAAGGGTTCCCTAAAGGGGACAAATGGAAGAGCATAAATGTAACATCCTTCTTTTTTCCAAATAAAAATTAGATCAAACAACTAAGTGAATACAAAAATCTTGAAAAGGTGAGTTCATTTTAAAGCCTAAATGTAAAATGAGGTGGTGTTTATTTGACCCCTTGGTCTTAGTTTCAAACTTTGAAAACATTCACCATAAACATCTAAATTATTTGTTAAATACCAAAACAAGGTTCCTAATTAATTTTTAAGCATGTAAAAGGTGATCTAAACATGTTTTTAGAAAACTTTAAGCTTAGTCTTGCAACAAAAATGTTAGCATGTCCTTTAGCCTTGAAGCTCTTTTAGGTTTAAAACAATGAACTTTAAAAAAGAGTTCTCAGGTCTGTGTTTTAAGAAAAACATAGTGATCAACATTGGTTATATAACCAACATTGGTTACACTAGCTAATTGATGATGGTTATCTAATTGATATTGGTGATACCAATAGTGATCGATGATAGCTATCCAATTGATGTCAATTTTACTAACTGACATCGATTACTGTGTAAAACCTGTGATAAAGAAAAATGGCAAAACAAAGTTAAAAAATCAAATTGCAAGAGTTTTAATGATCAAAATGAAGATTTTAAAGTTGTAGAATGATCTTCTTCATGTGTGGGATGTGTTTGGTCCCACTAGGTGTGCCATTATATGATCTAAGAATATGACTCAAGAGAGGATGGTTAGTATGGTGTTAGTTTCAAAATGAAAACAAAATGAAAGAAACACACTAAATAGCATAACATCTCTAGGTTTAGACACTAGGGAGAGCTTAGTTAACAAACATAAATAAAACACACAACTAAAATGCAAAAGAAACCCTCTTTTACCTTCCTTGGATGTTCCAAAATGCTTGTTGTAGTGGCTTGCTTGGCTTTGTGCTCATGAAGTCCTTGGAAATGGAAGCTTGGCTACCTCCATCTCTCCTTGACACCTTTAGATTTGGCCTGGCTTGGATTGGAATAAATTTGGCATGCTAACACTAATTACAATGGATTCTTGAAGATATTTGTGCATTACAACTTTAAACCAAAATAGATTAGAAATGATTTTCATGGCCTCTCTGTTTATAGATTTTTGCAAATGTCTAGAATTAACCTGAACCATCCATCTCAAGATTGAGATGTGTGGCTAAGGATTAATCCAATTATGAAATTAAATTTGATAAATATTTCCATCAATATTTGGGATAGAGGAGCAATTAAGAGGCATGTAGGGATTTGATGAGGCATGGGAGGCATGATTCTTGATATTTGTGGCATTTATGGCCTAGGAATGTCTTCCCAAGAAATGAGCTCTCTGATGATGCAAATATTTAATATTCATTTCCAATAATGAGATACTCAAAAATATCTATGAAATTCTTGATTAGGCCTCTAATTTAGATTAATTAGCTCTTAAGTATGATTAAGCACTTTGTTCACAAATTACTCAAATTGATCAGAATGCCTTGTTATTGGTCCAAAATTTGATTGGATTGGAATTAGAAGGCAATGTCAGATGCATTGGATCTGCTATCCCATTTAGGAAGTTACTGACAATAAATAATAAAGGCACGTGTCTTGTGCAAAATATTTGATAGGAAAGATCAATCTAGAGCACCTAGGTACAAAATTAGAATTTTAACTCAAAATGATTTGATCAAAGTTAGCTGGCCCATAAATTGCATTTCCCCATTTAATGATACTCTACCCAAAACTGGCACTTGAATATGTTAGTTTCACATCATTTAGTGTGTTTTAGTGTTTTTAGGCTAAATTATGCATTTTAAGTGGAAATTGGCCAAAATCCTAGTTGGAGGTTATTGGTGGCCAGATTTAAGTGTCTATAATTGGTTCAATCATAGAGGCAATTCGGACCAATTTAAGCCCCTTCAACTTAGTAATGTCTATAAAATGTGATTTAGGGCTCATTCAACCCAAATTTCATCAAAAAGAATGTACCAAATAATTGATTAGTTTAATGATATACATAATTTTAATTGTATATGATGTGATTTGGGCCTCAATTAACTCCAATGTATTCACATAGTGAATGAAATAGTCAGTTCATTTAATCATGGAAGCAACTAGGGCCAATCTGAGCCCCTTGAACCTAACTACAAATATAAGATGTGAGAGGCTAGATTAGCTCTCATTTCATCATAGATTGAGCCAATTAGTCAATTAATGCAATCATTGACATGATTTGGCAAAACATGAGCCATATAAGCTTAGTTTTAATTTTATATGATGTGATTTAGGGCTCAATGATCCCAATGTCATCATGCATAATAAACTAAATAGTCAAATAATTCAATCGAGAAGGAAATTGGGGCCAATTTAAGCCCCTTAAACCTAAATAGGACTATAAGATGTGAATGGTGGGTACATTATCCCTAATTTTATCACATAAGAAGCCAATTAGTTAATTGATGCAATTAGTAATGTGATTTGGGCCAAATTAAGCCCTCAAACCTAATTATGACTATATAAGATGTGATTTGGGTTCAATCATCCCTAATTTCATCACAACATGACCCAATGAATTGATTGGTTTAGTAAAAAATGAAATCGGGGACAATTTTATCCTTTTGAACCTAATTACAATAATTAGATGTGATTTGGGACCAAATTAGGTCTGATTCCATCATGAATTGAGCCAACTAGTCAATTGGTGCATTTAGTGATGTAATTTTGGGTAATTGAACCTAATTTTGACTATATAGGTTATGATTTGGGCATCAATAAACCCCAATATAATCACATGATAAACTAAATAGTTTATTCGTTCAATCATGGAGGTAATTGGGGTCAATTTGAGTCCCTTCAACCTAGTTACAACTATAGGATTGGTTAGGGACTTAACTATCCCTAATTTTATCATATCTTGAACCAATTAGTTAATTGGTGTAATTAGTGATGTGATTTGAGCTAAATTAATCCCCTTTCAAACCTAATTCCAACTACTTAAGATGTGATTTGGGGCTTTATCATCCCTAATTTCATCACAAAATGAATGAAAAAATTGATTGGTTCAATAATGGATGCAATTGGGGCCAATTTAAGCCTATTGAACCTAATTATGATAATAGGATGTGATTTTAGGACAAATTAGCTCTGATTCCATCATAAATTGATCTAATTATTTAATTGGTGTAATTAATGATATAATTTATGCCAAATTGAGCATCATGAACCTAATTTTGACTATATAAGATGTGATTTAGTTATCAATCAACCCTAATGTCATCACATAATTCACTAAATAGTTAATTTTTTCAATCATAGAGGCAATTAGGGATAATTGGATCTCCTTCAACATGATTATGAGTATAGGATATGATTTGGTCATCAAACAACCCCAATGTCATCTCATAATGAACCAAATAGTTGATTTGTTCAATCATAGAGGTAATTGAAGCTAGTTGAAGCCCCTACAACCTAGTTTTGACTAGATGTTATGATTAAGATCTCAATTAGCCTTAATTTTATCAAAGATATAACTAATTATTCAATTAGTGTAATCCATTATGTGACTTGGCCCAAATTAGTTCCCTTTCAAACCTAATTCTTACTATATAGGATGTCATTTGGGGCTCAATCAGACCCAATTTCATCATAAAAAAAACCAAAGAATTGATTAGTTCAATCAATAATGTAATTTGGGCTAATTTTATGTTGGTCCAAATAAGTGGAGGAAGTTTTATGTTGGTAATCAAAAACATAGTTTTATTTTTGTACACATGTAAGCTTATAAAGCTTACAAAAGGAAGAAGTCAGTTACAAAACTAACCAATGGGTGAAACCAACCCTATAAATAAAATATAAAAAAACAAACTAATTACTTTGCATCATAAATGATCCCAACAAACTCCCCCTTGATCCAAAGGGGTATATAAGACAGAAGCAATGAACTGTGAGTCATCCAAGTAGACTCTGCTATAACTACAACTGGTATACTATACATTCTAGATAGATCAATGCCCTGATCATCCTCACACTAAAGTAGAACAAGATCACACCCTATCCAACTACATAGATCCTCACACATAATCCATCTAATAAGTGATTACCCTAAAATTGTGTATGGCACATCTCAAATTGATGCCCAATAATTGCCAACATCTCCTGCAGGCCTTTGCTCAACACTAACAATACTATCAACTCAATTTTGACTCATACTATAACCACTAATGACTGATTAAAACCAATATGAAATATCTTCTTTCTTATCAAGTGAGAGGTGAGAAGTTGTGTAGAAAAAACCAAGTATAAACCACTAAAATGCTCCACATCAATGATCATATCAATAATAGATCTATGCAAGTAAAGTACACAAGCTACAAAATGTTGCTGCATCAAATCCTAATCTTGAGCCTAAAATATCATATAATATGGGTGTGTTACCATCTTAGAATATATAATCAACATATATAGAGAAAGAAACTTCATAATCATCCCGTCCATCAAAAGAATATACAAAATAATAGCTAGAAGAGGAACTAGAAGAGTGACCAACAAAGTTTGCTTATGCCTTCTTTTGATGTTGAGAGGACCTCTTTTTGGAGGGGCACTCTGTAGAGATGTGTCCTATGCCACCATAATTGTAGCATATTTTTCACATCCACTGTAACTAACAGAAGAATAGCCACATGAAGAAGAATGCCTACGCTTATGCTTGTGTCCATATGAATGTTTGTGGTGATGCTCATGCTTTTGAGAACCATAGTGATGTATGCTTTAGAGATCCAAAATGATGTCTATGCTTTGGAGAACTAGAATGATCCCTATGTCCAAAATGATGCTTATGTCTGGAAGTGTGCCTCAAAGAGTACTTATATCTCTAAAAGTGCTTTGAAGAATGTCTTTTGTTGTGCTCATATAATGGATTACCTATTTTGGTATAGTAGGCCTCCTCAGTATTTTTCTCTTTCTTATTTGCAAATTGTCACTCATGTTGAGTGAGAACTCACAAATGGAATCAAAATTAGATTTGTTAAACTTATCACTAAGCTGTAACATTTCTAAAAAAATTCTATTGCTAGGGCTAAGGCCATTCAAAACAATAGAAATGAGCATTTCATCATCAATTTTTCCACAAGTAGTGTCATATTCTTGTTTCAAATTCTTAATTCATGACACATATTTTGAAACATCTTCATCATCTATTAGTTTAGTGTTGATAAATTGCATAAGAAGATTAATTTTCTTGTAAGGAGGTTTTTTATCACGTAAGTCCTTTAGAGCTTTCCTTGCTTTCCAAACTTTAAACTTGATGGATTCTATGTGAATTATAACATGTGCACTACAAGTTGATTTCAATAAAACAAGGGCATGCTTGTCATGTCTATGAAATTCTGTAATATTTGAGGCATCGATGGGCAATGTTTGTTTCTTTTCAACTACTTCCCATAAGTCATTGAAGATTAATGTATTTTTCCATGTTCATTGACCATTCCTTATATTTTTTAGGAGTTAAGTGTCCATTTTTATAAATTAAGCTCATAATTTTAGCCATGGTGTTTATCAAAACAATGCTAAAGAATAGGGAATATTATTAAGTTTTTGTCTTTACCTTCCCAATAGATTTCGAATAGAAGAGGATCCTGGGGCTCGTAAAAAATATTACACCTTATAACTCCTATTACACCCTTATTTCTCCAATATTTGAATTTTTCAATATAAAATAAGGTCAAAAATGAAAATTTATCCAAAAAATATTTGAATCAGTTTTTGAACCCTTGACCTATGCTTATGCAAGTGACTACAAAAATTGGTACATCCAACTTCCCTTTAACCAAGTTGAAAAAATGGAGACAAATTATTACAAATATTCCTAGTTTTTCAAAACTAAGAATAAAATAAAATTTCCTTCACTAGAAAATATTTTCACTTGTCATGTAAAAAAAATAACTAACCTTTTCCTTTACTGACCCTACATAGATTTTGGTTTGTAATATCTTTGAAAAATAATCTTCTTCTTGGGATGCTGCACATTTTCACTATATAACTTGAGATGCCATTTACTATTGAAGATCACCGAACATGTTCAAAAATCTGACTTGTGTTAATTATTTTCTAGTCATATTATTTTAGGGTCATTGTAAAAAGTCAATATAAATCAATAAAATACATTAATCCCTACCTTTTTATCCTTTGCTTGATTTGGAATTGGAAGTTTGTGTCCAAATTGCCACTTTTCATATCGTTGCACTATACAAAATGTTGTCTATGTGATCAGGACATTAGATATGTGAGCAAAATGTTGGTTATGTGAACAAAACCAAGTCTATGCTTATGTGAGATATCTCTATTATTTTTTTAGTCTTTTTTTATGGATGTGTATAAAAATGTGTTGGCTCAAACAAAGTCTATGTTCAGTGTAGACCATGTTATCTCCCAAATTCTTCAGATCATGGCTTCCTCCACAATTTTCTTGTTGTGGCTTTGATACCACTATTGACCCAAATAAGTGGATAAATAATAGCGCTATTATTAAAAATATATTCAATATAAAAAACATAATTCTATTTTTGTACACAAGTTAGCTTATAAAGCTTATGAAAGGAAGAAGTCAGTCACAAAACCAACCAACAGGTAAATCAACCTATATTAAAAAAATATAAAAGATAAAATAATTACTTTAGATCATAAATGATCCTGATATTTTAGCACCATGAACCTAATTGTAACAATAGTATATGATCTTGGGATAAATTAGCTTCGATTCCATAATGAATTGAGCCATTTAATCAATTGATGTATTTAGTAATGCAATTTTGGATAAATTGAGCTCTGTGAACCTAATTTTGACTATATAAGATATGATTTGGGCATTAATCAACCCCAATGTCATCACACATTGAAAAAAATTATCAATTAATTCAATCACATAGATAATTGGGTCTAATTTGAGTCCTTTCAACCTACATATGACTATAAGTTTTGATTGGGGGATCAATTAGCCCTAATTTTATCATAGATTGAGCCTCCCTCTCTTTTCCTTGCTCATAGAAGGATCTTCTATGTATGCCTTGACCATAGGTGTTGATGTGGGTTTATGTACACCTTATAAGTCTCATAAGGTATCCTTTAATTTTTTAGGATAAGTGAAAATATTTCACTCCAAGGCACTAGTTGCAGGGTATTCAATTTTATAACATGTTAGTGGAATAGTGATGAACAAAATAGATTGTTAACCACAGATGGATCAAATATGGATGGTACTATAACTACTTGAAGTGGGTCAAATTATTATAGTTCTAATTAAGTTATGTAGGAATCTCAAAATAAATTCAAAAAGAGGTAAAGGAAGGGTAGAAAAGAAGTCTATGAACCACAAAAGATGAAATATTTCAAGACCAACATTTGAACTTAGGTAAGAAAATAAATCAAAAGACCAACATATTTTGTAAGGTATTGTATCACACAAACAAATCACATGTAATTATGAGTCAAAGGGAACAAAATACAGTAAACTTAGACATGCATAAATAAAGGTTACTGTGTCTGTTATATTGTTATTACACATCTACAAAGGGGGATTATAATTAGCATGCAAAAGACATTCAAATCATAAATAGATTAAATTGAATAAATTAATTAGAAATATAACTCATATATAAACAAAATAACTAAGATAATATAATGATATCATGTCTTACATATTCCATAGTATTGCAGAATAATCAATATTTGCACATCAAGATCAGGTCAACAAAACTTCTCAGAATTTCCTATTAATCTCAATAGCCAAAGTTCTCCTCACTTTGGGAATGGGAGGTTACAAGTATAAATAGAGTTTGGATGGGTAAGGCCTCATATCTCAATAAAATTATAATAATATAGTTACACAAATATGAATTACATCCTAATCTCATGCAAAGGATGGATGCATAGTAGTCAACCCAAAATAGTCTCTTTACAACTAAAAATATAATATATAGATGAAACATATATATGAAACAAAAAATATAACTTAAAAAAACATGAAAGTACATATTTATATTTAGAGGGGTGATGATGTGGTACTATCTCAAGAAGATGGAGTGATAGCTGAGGGACCAAAGTAGTCACCGAAGTTCCCTATGGAATCAAAATTGGGCCCGTCAGAGTATGCATGATTATAAATCCTTAAAATTAGGAAATTTGAGATATTGGGGTAGTACTAGTAGTTGGTTGTGTGATTGGAATTGAGCCTAAAGTTGTCTCTTTGCCTTAATTTATTCAAATAATATGTTTGTTGCATCTAACTCATTATTTATGATGTCAAAATTGAGCAGGGAAGGTTTGATGAGTTTGATGGCCTCAACCATTAACCTTGTTTGTTTAGTTTTTGATCTCTTGAATTATTCTCCCAAAGCTTCAAATCTTGTCTCCCTATCTTTATAAAAATTAACCAATTGAAAAAATTCATCATTATTTCTATATATAGTGCATTCAACTTCCTCTTTGAAGTTGTCTGTAGCTCCCAAGATGAGGTTCTCAAAATTTGGCGTGTTGACTAGTTCGCCTTTAGAAGTGATCACATTATTGACCCTCATGTCCCTTAAAATTTCCAATGACTCAATTTCATGATTATAAAAAGTCCCAATAAAGTCTTCATCTTATTTTTCCAATTGAGGGAAGCATCCCTTCTACTAATTACATAATTAAGGAACCATAATGCATCAATGTTGGACATCAAGTTTAATTGGTTGAAGGCACTAGTTGTAGAGTATTGAACCAAGAAATTCAAACTCTTATATAGTTATTAATTTGATGCCAAAAATTAGTTACATTATTTATATTGGATTAGTTTTTTGCTCTGAAAACCTGAACACTATAAAAAATGTTATATAGCTTAGTAGTTGCATTCTGCACATCATTAATTATCTCTTGAGGAGCATGTACAATTTATCTCTAATGTAGTATTTGATATGCTTTGTCTTTGATATGGTACATCTATTTCATGGATTCACTATTTTAATCCATACAAGTGAATAAATTTTTAGTATATTCATTAGGATCCCTTGGATCTCTTTTTCCTTTCTTTTCCAAGGGAAATATATTCTTTTTTTGCTTGAATTCAATTTCTTCCCTTGTACCTATATTCAAAACCTTCATCTTCCTCACCCTTTGGATAGTTCCACTCTTCTTATCTAATTAGATAGAAACTATGGGTAACTCTATAAAAACCAAGTTATATCTCTTATCCCTTGCACTATGCATCTCCTTTTCCCATTTAGGAATAATAAGTTCCCCTGGTTATTCATCTTTTGGGTTGGGGTTTTTAGATGTGGAAGGTAGAGGAGTCATTAGAGGAGGTGTTATTGATGGAGGTACCACTGATGCACTTATTTGTATGGATAATTGGAGAGGTGGATAAATAATCCTATCCCCTGATGAAGGATCTCTCAATGAAGTGACTTCAGCCACACATTGGGTCAAGCCTAGAATTATCTCTATAGTCATAATGGCTAATATATGGGCAAAGATTATGGCATTGGAAACTTCAGTTGAGTTGAATGTTTCTTGAGGATTGGTGGACTTATAAGGTTGTAAGTAGAAACTTTAACCCTAATTTGAAAATGAACCCCTTTCTTTAGGGCCTTTATTTGCATTGAAGAATTAAGAATGGGTGTATTAATAGAACTAGACAAAAGAATACTTGGGATAGATGGAGGTAAATCCATAGCTATAATATTTATAGTGGAAATAGATGAGACAAGAGAAGATGCCGCATCAATTATGTTTTGTCTTGGTTCCTATGTGAGTATTTTATGATCTAAAGAGATAGCCTAAGTTTCTTCCCATTATAATATTTACAAGCTCATATCTTAGCCTTCTCCAATTCTATCTCTTCATCATCTAGAGTTACTTGTTCACTAAATTTAGGCCCAGTCCCCCTTATTGTTTCCACATATTAATTATCCTCATCAGTTGAATACTCAACCAAATATATCACTGATGTA
Source organism: Torreya grandis (assembly GCA_037957365.1). Taxonomy (NCBI): domain Eukaryota; kingdom Viridiplantae; phylum Streptophyta; class Pinopsida; order Cupressales; family Taxaceae; genus Torreya; species Torreya grandis. The sequence goes on from JARHVA010002661.1 coordinate 1,085,693, forward strand.
GGCTCTTCTTCTTCATCATCATCAATGGATTCCTCTACTGTGGGGAGACTAAAATATGGTTTCTCTTCTATTTATTTTCCATTAGAGGAAGTGGAAGTACCCTTACCTTTCCACTAATAAGTGACCATAGGGGAAGTGGAAGGAGAAGGATATGGTGAAACAATTTGAGGATATACAGTGATGGAAGGTATCACTATAGGTGGTTGTGAAGGAATGGTGAATGGATGGATATCAAAAGTGGGAGGAAGGGTGAATGGAGTAGGTGTTGGCATGGTGGGGAATGCTTGAGAGGATTTCTCCTCATTGATGGTAGTGGATAGAGGTAGACTTACCATATTTGCCTAAGGAGAAGAATAAGTATCTGAAACAAATAACCCTATAAAAACTCATTGAGACTTACCTAGGTGGAAGTTGTAAAAGGTGCTAGAGGCTTCACCAATAATGTTCTCTTCTATCAATCTTGAGGAGGTGTTGTTTTCTCCTTAGTAGTAGATGTTCCCAAAATTGTAGAAGTAGTGTCTTAAGATGAATAAGGCATCTGAGGATTTGTGAGGCCTCTTAAAATTTATCTTCTTATTTGAGGATTTGACTCCCTCTAACTATTGAACTCTGCCTTTTAGAAACCTAATTGTTCTCCTATAGGAGAAGGGGGTTGGTCCTACCCATATAGATCTTGTGGCTGAGTGGGAGGCCAATGATGGCTCCATGCTATTTGTTTTTGTTCTTTCATCTCTTTAGCTTGATCTTTAATAATCTTAGAACTATATTGAAAATCTTGAGCATAAACTACAGACATTTATTTATCCTTCATTCTTGTCTATACCTCAATATCATCTGATGCAATTTCCCAAAGGTGGTTATAATTAGAAATAAAACTCAAAATAATGATTTGCTCATATGTAGTTATAATCATTAAGAGGACCTAGATTGGTTAAAGATGATTGTGTCCCAGTTAGGGTTGATTAGCAAGCATAACTCAAGGATATAACCTAGAATATAGATTAAAGATTAGTTGGTGTAAAGTGATTAAATAGATGAATAGAAGAATAATATTGATCAGTGTGAATGATTTAGTTGTACCTACCAATGAGGAGATGCTCATCCTGAATAGAAATGATACAACTAGAATGGTCATTGGGTTTATTTGATCAAGGGTGGGATGGAAGGATTTGCTAAGGTGCTAAGAAGAAACTTCTATGGCTCCATTGATTTTAGACCTTCTTGAAGCTGATTTTTACTATAGCATGTGATGGTAGGATTCATGATAGAACATCATAAAGACTTGGCCAAAATATGTGTAAGGAGTAACTCTCGATTTAATAAACACTCAAAAATAATGCACTAATGATAAAAACCATGATGACAATGTTGACATATGAATATATATGGATTCAAGTATAAGTGTGGGTAAGGAATCACCTAATGAACACACATAAAATGAATCAAGGAAATAGTTCTAAAAAAAAACAAACAGGCAAGTGAATAAACAAATAGAAAAACAAACAACCTAAAATAAACAAACAAATAGAAATCTTGAAAACAAAAGCAAAAGAAAGCATCCTAACAATGACAATGCCCAAGTAAGGTAGATCAAGGATAACTGACTAGGCTTAGATAGGACAAATGTTTTTGGATTTTTTTGAAATGTTATGAATGTTTTCTAGATTTTTGAGATATATTAACTCGTTAGAGAATGACAAAATACTTGCTCGCAAAATGATGAGAGCATTTAGCTTAAGTTACTCATAAAATGGTGAGGGTGTATGGAAAAAAAGACTGAAGTGACCTCAACATGAATTGAGCATGACCCAAATAGTCCTAAAATGGCCTCAAGTCATAGTAATTTCATCCACATAAAAGGTGGGGAAAAACCAACTAGGTCCCAACCAGTTCTCAAATCTGGCAAATGACCAGCCAAATAAAAATAGTAATGGTAAGGTGATGTGGAAATGCATAATAAACAAGTGTTGCCCCGAGTATGCCCCTAGGTGGTTACAACTAGGATGCAATAGCATAAGTTAATGATACTAATTTGCCTATAGGTGATTATAATTAGTAACAAGACTGGTGAGACACTAATTTGCCCATAGGTAGTTATAATCAGGCTCACATAAACAAACTTGATAGGATTAAAGATATCTTTCTAGATCAACTACCACACTAATTTCATAGAATATCATTTAAACATGAACTTGATTGATTGTTGAAACCTAATCATAATCCTCTCATAAAAAGTGTAGGATGAACCAAAGTAACCAAGATCAAAATAGGATTGGGTAGGATGACTAAAAATAGGCTTTGGTCTAGATAGGAATGGAATGATAGGATGGTATGGTCTTACTAAGGATAATAATGGTTTGATAATTTGGATAAAATGTAAGAGGGTTTGTCCCCAAGTGATGGGGTAAATGTCTGGGATCTATAATAATGAGAAATGGATATGTAACAATGGCAATGGCATGGTACATATTTTTGGCATGGGTGTAGTTTTTTATTTTGTTGTTCTTATTAATGGGGAGATGCACATCCTAATTAATAAATGATACAAATAGAATACTCGATCATGTTAATTGCTAACTATCACCTCATCTAAAAAGCTTCTCTATCAAGAACTCAATGTAGATTTGGATGCTAAGAATATCTTTGTGATCTTTGTTGGTTGTTGATTCTGATTTCTTCAAGTGTCGAGACGAGGTATCTTTATAGCCTCTACAAAGGAAAGTAAAGTTATGGATAGTATATAAGGAAAAATAATGGATGGTAGGTTTGATTGTGAAATGAAATGGCAAATTATAATGGAATGTGGAATGGTAGGGAAACAAATGAAGATCGGGACTTTCAATCACACGTAATGTTGTTGATACCAGATTTAACATAATTTTGGTTGTGGTAGGGATAAAGACTTGTTCTCTCAATAGAACCACCAGATTTTTCTATTGTTTGATCTTGAGAGTAACTACCATTTGATTAGGCTATAGATAGGAAGCTATTTTAATTTGATCTTTGATTTTGTCTTCTTCAAGTAGTGAAGAACTTTTGTGCTCAGCTATTGGTGCCTCACAAAGATTTTGACCAATAAAGTTGTCTTGATTGTCCCATAACACCTTTGAGAAGGTTTCACTAAGGAATGTTGACTTTTGAATTTGATTATCTTCTAGTGCTTCTAAAATAGTTTCACTAGGAGAGTGTTCTTCTACTATATGAATGTGGTCTTAGATTCCTTGATTTTTTTCAATTGTGATGTCACCATGGATGTAGTTCATTCAACAAAGTGTGATTTTGTTGATCCCAATCAACACTTATGGGAGATGTAATGTCAATAATATGGCTATCTTAGTTGATGATAATGACATGTGGAATGTTAATGGAATAGGTGTTGGCATCACAATCCTCATAGAAGATACTAAGATAACTTGTGTCAAAGCTAAAGTACTCATCCTCAAAAATTGTAGAAGGATCAAAAATGTATTCAAATTCATCTATGAGGCATGAAAAACCAATATTGTAACAACCATGAACATATTCTTCTTCGAAATCTGATTCTGACTTAAGGGACTCTGAATCTGATGTTAAGACTAATGTTGATTTAGATTCTGATTTTGATGCTAAATCTAATGTTAGTCCAAGAGTAGAACCTGATTCTAGCTCTGATTCTTCATCTATTGGGTACTCTGTTATAATGATGTCTTGTTGAATATTTATTTTTGGATAAGTAAAAACCTATAATGGCATAATGGGCTCTATAAAGACTAGTTTCTCAAAGTGAGACTTCTCTAGGATGGGAAATAGGTCAAGAGACAACTCCTCAGAGACTAGATTATCAACAAGAAGATCTTGAAAAATAGACACATGGTCGAGGTAATGGTTTGCCCAAAGGTGGTTATAATCATTAAAAAATAACTTAGAAAAGACTAGCTCATTAGACTGAGACTCCTCGATAATTGGTATAGGATAAATAGGCAATTTATCACAGATTAACTTATCACAAATGATTGATTCAAAAAAAACATCTTAGATTGGTTGGTTATTTTGGCCTTAGTTTTCAATGAGTTATAAAATCCTAGTTTTGAACATAGCTTGGTCTTTGAAGGATTGGATCGGTTGAGGTTTGGATGGGATTGGTACTAGATGAGGAATGGTCAATGATTGGATAATGGTAGGGCCTTGGGGAGCATGATTGCTCAAACAAGCTAAAGGACAAATTCTTAAGATGGTAACAATAGGGTGTTGTGGGGATTGATTACTTGCACAAGCCAAAGGACTAGGTCCTTAAATGATGAATGGGCATTATGGAGCTTGATTTCTCACACAAACCAAAGGATGAGGTCTTGGTATGAGAATGGTGTGACATTGTAGTCCTGGAATAAAAATGGTATGATGTGGTGGAGCCTGATTACTTGCATAAGCCAAAGCATCCAAGTCATCCTCATAAACCATATCATCCCAATTGTGAGTTGGCTCATAAGCTGGTTCTTGACTGTGTTCCATGTACTGATTATTGAAAAGAGGGTATGGATTCATATCCCAAACAACATTATCTATAGTTAGGTCTTCGAAGTCTTCCCCACAAGCCTCTTTATACTAATCAAGGTCTTGATTTGGATCATAAGTTGCTTTGTGACTTTGTTCCTATGAATGATTAATATGAGGCAGATAGAAATCTATCTCATAAACCATATTAGCATCATTGGGATCTTGACTAAAGCCATAAAAGTCATTTTTTGTGGCCATTCTATCATAAGTCAGATTGTAAGTGACTCCACCATAAGTGTAGTTATACATATCCGTGTAAATGATGAAATCTCAAAAAATAAAAATATTTAGAGTTCTACAAACTCTAAAAAACTATGTCCAATGGACAATTGGTTCAAACTTGGTCTAATTTGGTCAAAAGGTGGGGTTGTATCTCCAATGTGGTCTGAAAGTGGAGTTGTATCTCTAAAATGGTTTGTGTTAAGACTTGGCATAAAATAGTCTAACATCAAATATCTAACGTCAAATTTCATATGCACAAAAGGTCAAGTATCTAAATAAAAACTGGCATGTCAAAGTGTTCCAAATAAGGTCTAAACTAAGAAAAATAAAAATTGAGTTACTAGATATTTTGTCCAAATGCGAAGTCAAAAGTTAGGCTCAAACAAATAGGCATAAGGTGATTTAATTTAATCCAACAAGTTTGCAAACAACTTTGACATAAATCTGGCACATAAAATCAAACATAAACATGATCAATTGGCATAAGGCATAAGACAAAAAGCTCATTGAGAAAGGTTGTGTTCTCCCAAATAAAGACACAAACAATGATGAGGATAGGCACTAAACAAACAAACCATCAATAGTTTTCAAATTAGGATAATCGATTAACCAAAGTTATACAACTGAAAAGAGAAAGATCTATGTATTAGCCCCATGAATTGAGGCTTAAATAGAAATCAATCAATGTGTAGATCCAAACTTGATAAGGCTAATTGAAAACTCAAAGATGAAAACTAAGATTTGACCGAACAAGCTAGACAAGATCGGAAAGCATGATGGCACATGACAAAGGTCTCAATGGTATACACAAAATGGTTTGAAATAAATGGTTTTTGATACAATGGTAAATAAGTCTTGAAACAAATTGAGCAACCTAATAGCATAAGCATACTTGAATAATGTGGTCAATGTTATGTTCTAAAGACTCAAAGGTAAAAAATATTTGACATGATTTGGGTAGCATAAGGATACTCTTTTTAACTCAAATACATGATTTTGACATGGCTTATGAATAAACAAATAAGTTTTAGCCTCAAAGCATACCAAGCAAATAATAACTAAAATACACTGAGTATAATCGTCTGAATTCTAGAAAGGGTATGTCAATATGAGGTTGACCAAACTATCAAGCTTTCAAACATTTCTAGGGGAATCAATTTCATAATGAATTTCACGTCAAATGATGCAAAAGACAAGCACAAAAATTAGGTGATTGTAGCATTATCTAGTTGTAAAAAGGTCTAGTTCTTTTTACAACCACTACATCTTGTTATTCGCTCAATGTAGTGCAATGTCCAAATGCAAATACATCCCATATGCAATTCTAAAGGAGTCAAATGAAATCAATGTCAGGAGATGAAACCTCGGGTCAAATCTTCCCTAAATAACTTACGAGAGGTGATGAAGTCCCCCTCGCAAACTAAGTTTGCATAAAAATAAAGAAAGCATGAAATAGAAAGACTTTAGGGTCATTTTCAAGGTCACCCAAACTTTGATGAGTTTTTGAGGAGTGCTTTAGATGACTTTCTTTCTAAGCCTTGGACTAGGCTACTTGTAATAGGAATGGCACTTTTGATTCTAAGGGTTCCCTATAGGGGACAAATGAAAGAGCATATATGCAACATTCCTCTTTTTGCTAAATAAAATCTAATTAAAAAACTATTACAAACAAGAATTGACAAGTATGTTCAATTTTAAGCCAAAATAGAAGATTTGGTGGTGTTCATTTGACCCCTTGGTCTTAGTTTCAAACTTTGAAATTATTCACCAAAAACATCTAAATTCTTTATTAAGCACCAAAATAAGGTTCCTAATTGAATTTTAAGCATACAAAAGGTGATCTAAACATGTTTTGAGAAAATGTCAAGCTTGGTCATACAACAAAAATGTTAGCATGTCTTTTAGCTTTGAAGCTCTTTTTGGTTTGAAATAATGAACTTTAGAAAAAAACTCTCAGGTCTATGTTTTAAGAAAAATACAGTGATTGACGTTGGTTATATACAACTGATGATGGTTACTTTGGCTAACCGATGTTCGTTATCTAACCAACATCGGTTATACTAATGTGATCATCTCAATAGGTGTCTAACTGAGGTCAGTTTTGCTAACCAACATTGGTTAAGCTATGCAACCGATGTTGATCTTTACTTTTTGACGTCAGTTATTGTGTAATATTGTGGTAAACAAAAATAACAAAATAAAGTTAGAAAATCAATTTATAAGAGTTTTAAAGGTCTAAATAAATATTTTAGAGTTAAAAAATGATCTTCTTTGAGTGTGAGATGCGTCTAGTTCCATCGAGCGTGTCATTATGTGATCTAAAAATTTGACTCAAGAGAGAATGGTTAATATGGTGTTAGTTCTAAAATGAAAATAAAATGAAATAAATACACTAAAAACATAACATCTCTTGGCCTAGACACTAGAGAGAGCTTAGTTAATTAAAAAAATGATAACACAACTAAAAAGTAAGGAATAAAACACAAGAATTTATTCACCTTCCTTGGATGCTCCAAATGCCTGTATAGTGGTGGCTTGCTTGGCTTGTGCTCATGAAGTCCTTGGAAATGGAAGCTTGGCTACCTCCATTTCTCCTTGGCACCTTTGGCTTATGGTTTGTCCTGGCATGGTAACACTAATTTTTTGAATATTTTAGAACCCTTTGTGCATTATAACTTTGTATTATCATGTCTTTTTTTAAAAATGATGTTCATGGCCTCTTTATTTATAGATTTTTACAAATGTCTAGAATTAACCTGAACCGTTCATCTCAAGATTGAGATGTGTGGTTGAGGATTAATTCAATTTTTAGAATTAATTTTGTAATTATCCTCATCATGACATTGAAAAAATGGGAAATTAAGAGGCATGGACGACATCATGGAAGGCATTGATGAGGCATGGAGGGCATGAATCCTGATATTTATGGCATTTATGGCCTTGGAATGTCTTCCTAAGAAATGAGGTCACCTAATGATACATATATTCAATATTCATTTCTAAAAATAAGTATTCAATAAATTTCCATGGAATTATTAATTAGGCCTTGATTTGGATTAATTAGCCCTTAAGCATGTTTAAGCACTTTGTACACAAATAACTCAAATTGATCAAAATGCCTTGTTATTGGTGCAAAATTTGGCTGGATTGATATTGGAAGGTGATGTCAGATATTGGAAGGTGATTTCAGATGCATTGGAACCATATTCCTATTTAGGATTTTTCTAACAATAAATAATAAAGGCACATGTTTTGTGTAGAAGATTTGATAAGAAAGAGTAATCCAGAGCATCTAGATGCAAATTTTGCATTTTGACTCAAAATGAACTGATCAAAGTTAGGTAGCCCATAAAATACATTGCCCCATTTAGGGATACCTTGGCCAAAATTGGTACTTGAATATGTCAGTTTCACATCATTTAATGTCCTTTAGTGTATTTAGGCTAAATTATGTATTTTAAGTAGAAAGTGGCCAAAAACCTGATTAGAGGTTATTGGTGGCCAAATTTACGTGTTTATAACAATGATGTCTTGTTGAATGTTTGGCATTGGACAAGTAATAGCCTATGATGGCATAATGGGCTCTACAAAAACTAGTTTGTCAAAGTAGGACTCTTCTAGGATGGGAAAAAGGTCAAGAGACAACTCCTCAAATATTGGCTTATCAATAGGAGGCTCTTGAAAAATAGGTATATAGTCGAGGTAATTATTTTTCCAAAGGTGGTTATACTTATTAAGAAGTGACTCAGTAAAGACTGGCTCATCAGCGTGAGACTCCTCAACAATTGGTATAAGATTGAGAGTTGATTCATTATAGGTCAATTTATCACAAGTGATCGGTTCAATAAAAATATTTTATATTGGTTGGTTTTCTTGGCCTTGGTTTCCAATGAGTTGAAAAATACCATTTTTTAACATAGCGTAGTCTTTAAATGATTGGATGGGTTGAGGTTTTGATGGGATTGGTATCGGATGAGGAATGGCCTGCAGTTGAATAATGGTAGGGCATTAGGGAGCATGATTGCTTACATGAGCCAAAGGATGATGTTTTGAAATGGTAATGATAGGGTGGTGTGGAGCTTGGTTGCTTGCATAAGTGAAAAGATGAGGTCATAGAATGATGAAAGGGCATTGTGGAGCTTGATTTCTCTCATAAGCCAAAGCATCTAAGTCCACCTCATAAACTATATCATCACAATCTTGAGTTGGATCATAAGTTGTTTCTTGAATTATGTGTACTGACTATTGTAAAGAGGGTATGGATCCATATCTCAAACAATATTATTTGTAGTTGGGTCCTCAAAGTCCTCATAAACCATATCATCTCAATTGGTAATTTGATTTGGATTTTATGGATTTTAACTATGTTCCCTATATGGAGTATTGTAGGGAGAATAATAAAACTCCTTAGAAAATATTTCTTTATAGGGGTTCCTAATGGGATTTTGTGTAGCCATTCTATCATAAGTTGACTTATACATGACTCCACCATAAGTGTAGCTAGACATATCTGCATAAATGATGAAAGATTTGAAACAAAAAGCTTAGAGTTTTACAAAATCTAAAAAATTAGTCTAGAGGATAAATGATTCAAACTAGGTCTAACTTGGTCAAAAGTAAATTTGTATCTCTAAACAATGATTTAATCATGGAGTTGTATCTCCAGAATAGTTTGTGCTAAGACTTGGCATAAAATAGTCTAACGTCAAATGTCTAATGTCAAATGTGATACACATAAAATGTCAATCATCTGAATAAGAATTATCATGTCAAGTCTAGGTCAAAGTGTTCCAAACAAAGTCTAAACTAGGAAAGAGAAAAGAGTCATTAAGTCTTTTATCCAAAAATGGAGTCAAAAGTTAGGCTCAAATAGGTTGTGTTAGGACTTTTGGCCAAACAACATCAAAAATTAGACTTGAAACAAAGGATTGATGTGAATTTAATTTAATATAATAAGTTTGGAAACAACTTTGACATAGACCCGACACATGAAATCAAACATAAACATGATCAATTGGTATTAGCTATAAGGCAAAAGGGTCTTGAAGAAAGGCTATGTTCTCCCAAACAAATACACAAACAATGATGAGGATAGGCATTGAATAAACAAATAATAAATTGTCTTCAAATTTAGGTAATCAATTAACTAAAGTTATGCAACCTAAAAGAGAAAGATCTATGTATCAGCCCCATGAATTAAGACTTAAATATAAATCAATCAATATTTGAATACAAACTTTGACAAGGTTAATTGAAAACCCAACATTGAAAACTAGAATTTTACCGAACAAGCTAGACAAGATTGGACAAAATGATAGAGCATAAACAAGGTCCAAATGGGTGAAATGACATGGTTTGAAACAAATGGTTTTTGGCACAATGCTAAACAAGTTTTGATATAAATTGAGTAGCCTAACGGCATAAACATGATCAAATGAGGTGATTGATGTTATGCTTCAAATAATTAAAGGCTCAAACTTGATAATGATATGGGTAGCATAATGGTACCCACCTCAACTCAAGACACACACATGCAAACAAGATTAGCAAAAGGCACAAGTGTGGTGTAAAATAGATAGCATGATACCTCTTTAAACAAAATAGTGGCATATAAACAAATTGGTTTTGACATGATTATAAACAAACAAATAAGTTTTAGTCTCAAAACACCAATAAAATGATCAAAATACACTAAGTATAATCGTTCAAATCCTAACAAGAGTATGGCAATGTGGGGTTGACTAAAACTAATTGGTTTTCAATCATTTCTAGATGGATCCCATGTCTACCAATTTTCACATTAGAAAACAAGAGAAACAACACTTTAATTGGCTATCCACGGCACTTGACTTATTGCAAAAATATATTGTCCTTTTTTGTAACCACTACATCTATCATTTTCTCAGTGTAGTGTGATGTCCAAAGTACATATACATCCCATGTGTAAATCCAACACTAGAAGGTGGTTTAACAGCTTAAACTTTTGATTCTAATGGGAGTGGTTGAAGTCAGTGTCGGGAGATGAAATCTTAGGTCAAAAATTCCCTATAGAACTTGCAAGATGTAATGAAGTCCCCCTCGCAAGCCAAGTTTGCATAAAAATAATGACTTAATAGAAAGACTTTAGGGTCGTTTCAAGGTTACCCAAACTATTGCAAGTTTTTTGGGAGTGCTTTAGATGACATTCTTTTTATGCCTTGGACTAGACATGTTTACAATAAAGATAGTGTTTTTTATTCCAAAAATTCCCTAATGGGGACTGATGGAAGAGCATACACACAAGAACCTTTTTTTTGTCAATAAATTAATTAATCATATATTGAATATAAACTTGACAAAATGAGTCCAATTTTAAGCACTAAAACAAAATTTTGGTGATGTTATTTTGACCCCTTGGTCTTAAGTTGTAAAAACATGTAAAGATTATTAAAAAAATACTAAATGAAACAATAAGCACCTACGTTTATTTTAAACCCAAAGTTTGAAGTGTTCAAGACTTAGCATGTTAAAGATTCATTTTAGACACCAAATTTGAAGTGTGCATGATTTATACCAAGTTATTTTTAAAACTTTAAATTGAAGTGTATGATTAGTTAAAACACTCAAATTAACTTTCAAACCATCTTTTCAACCTATAAAAACAAGATTAGGACTGCTTGCTTTAAAGCACTTTAGAGGATGAGACAAGGACTTTTGAAAAATGAGATCTCGAGTTGGTAGTCAAGTTAGGTTGAGAGATGAGGTGGGTTGAAAAATGAGCTAGGTTGACAGGTGAGTTGGGTTGATAGAAGAGTTGGGCTGCATAGGCGAGTTGGGTTGGCATGCGAATTGGGTTGATAGATGAGTTGGGCTGACAGGCGAGTTGGGCTGCACAAGTGAGTTGGACTACATAGTCTTGTGAACAAAATTGTGGCTTAGAAAAAATATATTGTTGCTCAAATTTTTTATCTTGTTTGCCTCCACTCTCCAAGATACTGCATAACAATGGTTAGTATGTTGCTTGTAGGTGCAATGTGACCAAATTTGTGAAACTAGGTCCCATAGAGCATGCCATTTGTGAACATAGGATTGCAATAAGGGGAGATTAGTATTGTGTTAGTATATGAAATCAAAATCAAAATAACACACTAACAGCTAACACCTTAAGCCTATCTCAATGAGGGAGCTTAATTAACAAGACTAGAATGGAAAACACAACTAAAATACAATAAAATCCTTCTTTCACCTTCCTTGGATGCTCCAAACAGTTTGTTGAGTGGCTTGCTCAGTTTGTGTTCATGAAGTCTGCATCAATGAAGTGTGGTTACCTCTATCTCTCTTTGGCACCATGTTTGGCTTTGGCTTGGCTTGGCTTTGGTTAATAATTTGACATTATAACACTAATTACAATGGATTTTTGAATGTATTTGGTCATTATAAGTTTGGCATAAAAGAGATTAAAAATCAATAGGCAAGGCCTCCTATTTATAAATTTTTGGAATGGTTTAGAATCAACCTGAATCGTCCATCTCAAGATGAAGATGTGTGGCGAAGGATTAATTCAATCATGTAATTAAAATTCATAAATAGGATTATCAATATTTTGGATAGAGGGGCATTAACTATGTATGGAGGGTCTTAATGAGGCATGGGAGGCATTAATTCAGATATTTGTGGCATTTATGGCTTGTGAATGCCACCCCATAAAATGATGTCATTTGATGATGCAATTAATGACAATCAATTTCTAAAAATACATATTTAAAATTTTTCATGTAAAATTAACTTAAGCTCTTGATTTGGTTTAATTAGCCTTAAACATGATTAGTCAACTTTGATGCAAAACTTTGGTAATTTGTGCACAAATTAATCAAATTAGTCAAAATGTCATATTATTGGCTCAAAATTTGACTGGATTTGAATTGGAAGTTGATGTTAGATGTGTTGGAACCATTATCCCATTTAGGATTTTGTTAGTGTAAAATAATAAAGGCATGTCTCTCGTACAATAAATTTGATAGAAAAGAGCAATCCAAAGCATCCAGGTACAAAATTGGCATTTTGACTCAAAATGATTTGATCAAAGTTAGTTGTTTCATAAATTGAATTACCCCATTTAATGATACTCTAGCCAAAATAGGCACTTGAATACATCAATTTAAACTCATTTAATGTGTTTTAGTGTTTTTAGGTCAAATTATGCATTTTGATGGAAATTGGTCAAAAACTTCATTGATGGTCATTGGTGGCTAGATTTAGGTGTCCACAATAATTATCTTTATCATAGGTCCTATTTAAGTTCCATAAATCTACACATATTTGGATCTCCCCACCCTTTTTTCAAATGAGCACTAAATTAGCTACCCAAGTGGAGTGGCACACTAGGAAGATGATCCCGATTGAAAGGAGTTTATGAACCTTTTTGTGTATGAATAATTCTAGAATCAGGTTCATAGGCCTCTACCTTTGTCTGAAAGGTTTTTGGTTTGGCTTGACAAGTACAATATGAGTTATTGCACTTGATTTGAAGACCTTGAGGTCTCCATAGGTCCATGTTATGACATATTTATATTTCAATAGTAACCATGTGAGTTGTTCAATCTCAGTTGGTGTATGGGCCAATATTGACGGTTTGGGATTGATCAAACAACCTAAGATTGATAATTTTGGAATTTTGGTCCATATATCTTGGTTTTTTTGGAGGATGTGTAGCCCTATCCATATATGAGAGAAATCAATATCCATATATCCATTTAGAGTCTTAGACCAGTCCCTACTAAAGAGCATCCCAATAGGCTTCAGGGATTTCCACAACCTGAATATCTATGAATTGTTGGATCCTAGTATCAAACTTTAGTTGCATATGGAGACTCAAAATCTCACCAACTAATTTAACCTCATATTTATCTAGTTGGACTATGACCTTATTAGACTTAACAGGGACCAATCCTAGCTTCTCATAAATTCCCACCAGCATCACGTTGGTGGAGGCTCCTTAATCTACTATGCAATTATGTAATTTTTTTCCCAAATAGTCAGACTATGAGGAGAAAAGGGGGAACTTTGGTTTTATTTTTGTGGATGACCACATTGGCGTGGGCAATTTTTTTATTTTGAATGGGTTAGTTTCTCAATGAGTGATTTCAATAGAAGGTCTCTCTGCTCTACGATTTGAGCCAACTCATGAAGTGTGATATTAGCTTTAATCTTATTCATATCTTCCACTATATTGTAGCCTATTTTGCTTAGGGTAGGTTGAACATCTATGGGGGCCTTAGGCTCACTAGGATTTGGGGCTGGTGGGTCATTCTTAGCCTTGGGGTCAGGAGGAGTCACACCATTATTTAGAGTGGATGTAATGAGGGGGGTTATTGTGTTTGGTTCCTCAGGGCATATTTATTCCTTTGGAACTATTGGAAGGATCATGCCTCACTTGTAGCCTCCTTTGGATTATTTTCAACTTAGCTAAGGAACTACATGGTATCTAATACCATCATCATGTTTGGGGATCTAGTAGCACTAAGCGATTATAAGTGGTTTGGGACCATCTCATATTCTTACATTTCCCTTTGGAAGATATCGAAGGAACTACAAAAATATATGCAGACAATTTCCCCATGTTGGGAAGTGTTATGCACCTAACACCAATTTGAGAGAGCTATCTCGCAGATGTTGATTTTGCGTAGCTTTTTAGGTGAAGGTTTAGGTTGGCCATTGGGGTGATTGTATGATCTATTGTGTCTTTGATAGGTAAAATTTATGTTGAATATTTCACCACTAGCATTCCCCATTTATTTCTAGAGACTTGAGAAATAATTTGTTAGACTTTGCACCAACATTGGATGGCATCCAACTCATTCTTGGTATACTCTTGGGGTATGATTTGGACATTTTTGATAATAGGAAGCAGTGTTTGATTGTGATATTGAGGTGTTAATTATTTACTAGGGTAAGGAAACTTAGGTGTTAGTTGGATGTAACATGCCTCTGTGGAAGATGATTTTTTACCAGTATGGGTTGGAGCATTAGGACATTTTAGTTCACGTTGGGGACAAGGTTTAAAATAGGTAAACTTGGTTATGCATTCAGAATGGGCACCAACATTTGACCTTGGGGATTGATTTGCTTTTCCACCTTAATGGCTTTAGCATAACCCAAGTGTAGATCTACTATAAGGGGATCCCTTCTAAAAAAACATGGTCATCTAGGGATCCAAGGAATTCTTATACATTTTGAGTGTTATTTGAGCATTGGGTTGATAAAGCACGATGACTTGGCTATACATATTTTGGAACCTAGTGTTGAAATTTCTGATGGGCTCATTTGGTTCCCTCTTAATACAAGTAATTTTTTTATAAAGGACACTAGTATCAATGACCTACCTAAATTGAGCTAAGAAGGTATTGATAAATTGTTCCCACCCTGTGATAGATTCTTTAGGAAGATTGAGGAACTAATCATAGGTTGCATCCATCAAAGTAAATGGAAATAACCTGCAAGCCTCATCCTCATGTTCAATGTGTAGAATTCTGAGGGAAATCTTATATGAAGTCACATCTTCTTTGATCATTTGCCCTACACTAGGTGTGAATCATGGGAGGCACCTTTATGGGTTTATTGGAAGGTCATGAATGACTCTGGGAACACTAATAGCCGAACTAGCTATCCAAGCGATAAGGTAAGCCATTATGTGTGGTTTTTTCAAGGCAAATTGAGAGGAGGGGTTGGTGGAAGTAGTTGTAGGCCTAGGTCTATTTTCCCCATAATAGGCTCTATTATGGAATTGCAAGGGTGAAATAATTAATATGTCATGGCTGGACCTAGATCTGGTGATCCGCGTAATGGACTCCATATTGATATAGGGTAAAATAGAGGATTAAAACTCCTTTTCAAGAAGGGTCCTCCTTCTAGCGCCAACTATTTTTTGATCCAAAATCCAGTCATAAGAAATAATTATGAGATTAAGTGTCCAAGGAAAATTTTGGGACAATAAGGGACTTTTTTCCTCCCATTTTAGGATTGCTTTGAGAGAGACATAGGGCATGCACGATATGTATTGGGCTCCATGATATATTCTACATGAAATAAATATCTGAGAGACACAATGTTACCACTAGGGGTCCAATACTCAATTTGAGAGTGAGGCTCTAGTTCCACACCCAATTTCATCAATTCTGATCTTAAGCACCAATGGGGGTCATTCAATAGATCTCAGAATAAAAACAAAATCAAAATGAGCCAAAGCCAAATGAGGCCCTCCTTTTAATGCCAAATATTTTTTGTGTTCAGCAAACTATAGTTATGGGAGTAGCTTGAAGAAGAGGTAACAAAAGTTTAGCAGATTTCCCAAAAACACCAATAGGCTTCACTTCACACACTCTCTAAATGAATGGAAAGACATATTAGATTATAAAATAAACATAAAAAAGAGGGAGAAGAATAAGGCATAAAAGGAGTTCCCAATTTACAAAAGATGTAAAATCTTTAAGAACAAGCATGTAACCAGCCATAGTTATATCACTATGTGCCGAGTTTCACAAAGAGCTTAAACTTATCATCACATAGGGAAGAAGTCTGAGGAAATAGTGAGAATTATTCATCTATGAACTCTCCACCAAATATAAACACATAAGATGGACTTGTATAAAATTACACATAGGGCCTTGAAAGTTAAGTTGAAGCATAAAGCATGTAGACTAACAAGTGTTTCTAAGGAAATGAAGAAAGTTCATAAATGATTAGAATATCTAAGAACATTCTAATTACTACATTCATCATGTGTATGCAATCATAAATGCATCATGTATATAAATCAATCCTGGCATAGAGAAAATACAGCATACCTACACTTCTAATTGGGAATACATTTGTTAAACGGGAGCATGACCAATATGGGGATCCGCTAGACCCTATTAGGGGATCACTTGTCACAATACACCATGCTAGGAAGGGTTACAAAGCCTACAGTCTAACACAATCATGAAACAACCCTAAAAGAGGCTTAGGTTTTGATATTCACTCTATTCTAATAAATAAGAAAGTAAATCTAATATAGTGTACACCAAAGCTTGTGGCACAAAGTGGGGGTTAGAAACAAAACAAACTAAACTAAACATGGATAGAATACATATACTCATGTCAATATATATGGAATCTTAATGCATGGGAGAGAAGCACAATTTAATTATCTATCTACTCTTAAAAAATAGAAATAAAGTTAAGAATACTTAACTTTGAAGATGAACCCGCCGAGCCTCAATCTCTCCCTTGGCCAAGGTGATTCATAAGAGATTATTGTGGTATGTAAGGATAAAAAATACAAATCATCTCTAGACTACACAACCTATCTATGCATCCAAAATACTTCTCCACAAGACAAGATTTGTATCTCCAAAGAAAGTATGGAACCCTAAGCTTTATTCCTTAAGTAGAATGATCAAGAAGCAGATTTTTTTGGCACTTATTCTTATTCTCTTCTCTATTCTCAAATGGTTGGAAATGATCTTGTATATATAGGTAGATCTTACCCTAAATCCTTTCAAATATGTCAGTTATATAGGGTTGACCCAAGCGATCATGTATGTTTTTAGGAGATAATTCACTAGGTCCTGAGCTATGTTAGCCAAAGGGATAACAAGCTCCAAAGTGAAAATACCGCACAACAGTATAGGGTCGACCCAATCGACCCTATATAGTAATCAGAGGCTAAAAACTATACAGGGTCGAACCAATTGACCTAGTACAACAAACTATCAAAAGGGGGATAAGGTAAGGAATAGGAGGATAAAGTGTAACAAATGTTTGGAATGGGTACAAATAATAATAATAATCTTAGGATAAATGATTTTAGGAGACAAGTGTGGACATGGCAAGTGGCAAAAGGGACAACAATCTTACAAAGCACCAATGGTCTGCCCACCCCTTTCTCAATGCACCCCTTAAGGCATGCACTCAAAGAGATTGAGACTCGACGGGTTCCTACAAGATACAAAGTGTCAATAATCAATAAAAGTTTAAAAATATTATGTGTATACATATGCCCCACTCAAATCTCATCATGTGTCACGTAAGTGCAACTCAGGATGGTGCTTTGAGAATAGAACATGATAACACACAATGCTGATGCTAAGTAAAGTGCAGTAATCATTAACTAAGATAAAGAAAAAGACAAAATTGAAAAACACATATCTTTACTTACCTTAGTACAGTAGATAAAGAAGTATACTGCAAGAGAAAGTGAAGGTGTCCAATGTGAAGAACACTAGGTGAACTTATAGAAGTTAGTGCAAATAAATAGTCAAAAATCGAAAGCTTTTGGAAGATAGACATATGGTAGTGAAAAATGAGCTAGTAGAGACAAAGATATGAGGGATTTAGGAAATTTGGCAAATTAGGATTGTTAATTCAAGGCGAGAACATGAAAGGCAAATGAATGACAAAATATTGGCAAATGAATGATAAATGATGGCAAATAAATGACAAATGAGTGTAAATAAATGACAAATGATTGTAATACACATTAAATCATTTTGGAATGTATGTAAAATGTAAATGACAAAAAGTAATGTAGAACATACTTAATCATGTTGGAAATCATGTAAAACATGAATGACATATGAAATATACATGCAAGAAAACTTGAACAAAGATATGTAAGAAAGGGAAGAGTAAGCTGATGTAAGATAGGCAAAAATAAAAGCATGAAAGACTAAAAATAAAATGTAATTGAAGATGTGAGAAAAATAGGAAGAATTCATACATAAAGAGAAACATGTAATAATGGAAAATGTCATATGTAAGATAATTTAAGTCCATAAAAATCAAACAAGAACATGATGGAGAAATGAAAATCAAAAGCTCTCAAGGATGAGAACTCAAACATAGTGCTTGTTCTAAGATACAATGTAAGAAAACACAACCACCTAATGGCATAACTAGTATGATAATGATATGGTGTGGTAAATAAATGGTGTAAGAGTGTAATCCATAGTTTCTCAAACATGTTGTTTTGATCTAAGGATAGATCAAACTAAAATAAAGTAATGTTAGCATGTTCTTAAGAGGTGAAGAAGAAAGAATTTAAATAAGAGGGAACATATTTGGAATCACAATTTGCCTATCAAGGGGGGAAATAGAATGGGTGGAGGGGATAATGAATAAAAAACCAATGTAGAGGAACTCTTTATCGAAGTAAGGACACTCAAACTAGGTTTGTCAAAAAAAGAAGACTTTTGACCTTAAGAACTATGAAGAACTTCTCTTAGCCACACAAGTCTTAAGTCAAAAAATGAAGTATGTATATCATCCCATGAAGGCTATATACATAAAAATTAAAATGGACCTACCTTCCCACAATGCATTTCCCGTTCCTCAAGACCCCTTACAGAGCCATCGATCTACTGCAAAGATTGGGTACTTATGTGAGAAAGTAGGTAGCACCATAGAGTTTTTTAAATTCCCCTTTTCCAATCTACTAGCCTATCGCACCCAAGAGGACCTCAGCTCTATATGAGGCCAATTATGGAGTTTGAGTTTCGATTAGAGATAGGAGATGTGTTTGTAATCATGTTTTTTGATGTGATGTTGACTTTTGAGATTTGTATGTTTCCTTTTGATTATCATTACCTTTTGTTTCAAATGATTTGGCTTTTAAATTTCTTGATGGCTTTTTCTATTCCTCTTCCATATGAATTTTAAAAACCAAACATGGATGCTAAAGATGACTTTCATTTGAATACTTGGGCTAAGAGAGAGAACTTCAAAGAGCATGGAGTCTAAGAGTCTTGTAAATCTAGGTAAAATAAAAGTGTTATCTTGAATTCGACTTTGTTTTATCTAATGTGGAGTGAAAGGAAAGGAAATCAAGAGGAGTGACACATAGAACAATTTGAATTACTTCAAATCACAAAAAATGTGACAAAGGGAAAAAAGGGATATAATGACATAAAAGTGTAATTCTTTATCATTAAAATGAGGGAAATGGAAGAAAACATGCTAACATAAATTGTTGTGCAAATTCCATCTATCATAAGAAACAAAAGCTAAAGTTGAGAACAAGGATCAAAAACATATTGTATAAAAAGAGTGATAAGATGGTAATTTTATGAGGAGGGCCAAGTCCTATCCATGATCTTATACTGCAACTCATAAAATAGAAACCCACGAAGGTGCCAAAAAGAAACATGTGAAATAATAAAATGATAAAAGAAGCAAAAATGGTATTTTGTGAGGAGGGTCAAGTCCTATCCATGGTCTTATACTTCAAACTCACAAAAGAGAAAACCAACGAGGTTGAATGCTAAATAAGGGGGGAAATAATCACAAAGCTACTAAGGCAAATAATAACATAAAAAGACAAAAATAAAAGACATGTATGAGTACAAAAATAAAATAAAAATATGAGGTCCAAAATGAAAGCAAATGCTAAATGTAATGTGAAATAAAACCAAAGAATGTAAAGGAAAATAATGATGCTTATAAAGTGAAAGTAAAAGAAATAAAATACACAAAAACATGAGACAAAAAGAACAAGTAAGATATATGCTAATGTATGTATCAAAGATGAGCATGTGAAATACAAGTATATAAGTGTCGAAAGGTTTGTTAAAGCTAGATTTATTTTTTGTTATGTAAGATATTGTCGTGGTATGTAAGGATAACAAAGACAAATTAGCTCTAGGCTACACAAACTATCTATGCATCCAAAATACTTCTCCACAAGACAAGATCTATATCTCCAAAGAAAGTATGGAACCCTAAGCTTTATTCCTCAATTAGAATGGTCAATAAAAAGATGTTTATTCACACTTATTCTTCTTTACTTCTCTATTCTGAAATGTTTGGAAATGATCTTGTATATATAAGTGGATCTTACCCTAAATCCTTCTGAATATGTCAGTTGTACGAGTTCGACCCTATATGTTTTTAGGAGATAATTCACTAGGTCCCAAGCTATGTCAATCAAAGGGCTAACAAGCTCCAAAGTGAAAAATGCCCCAAAATAGTACAGGGTCGACCCAGTCAACCTTGTACAGTAATCAAACGCTAAAAACTATACAGGTTCAACATAGTTGACCTCGTACAACTAACTATCAAAAGGGGGATAAGGTAAGGAATAGGAGGATAAAGATGTGACAAATGTTTGGAATAGGTACAAATGAGAAGAATAAGCTTAGGTTAAATGGTTTTAAGAGACAAGTGTGTAGATGACAAGTGGCAAAAGGGACAACAATCTTATGAAACACCAATGGTTTACCCACCCCTTTCCCGATGTACCCCTTAAGGCATGCACTCAAAGAGATTGAGACTCAATGGGTTCCTACAAGATACAAAATGTCAGTAATCAATAAAAGTTTGAAAATATTTTGTGTATACAATATGCAACAAGGTACATTCTCAATACTTTAGTATGCACATACATTTTTTAAACACAAAAGTTATTAGACAGCATCCATATCACAATACACCATTAAAAAAGGGCAAGAACTTGCATTAATTTTAAAAGAGCCTTTGTTACATATAAAATGCCAACCTTTCCAAAATACAACACGATTGCTTATATAGGAGAGATGGTATGTATTTTAAAGTAGCATGAGATCCCACTCTAGGCCATCATGGCCTAAAATGGTTACAATTGAATTCATTCAAAAAATATCTCATAGCCCAAAATAGGTGGAAACAAATCACCATGGCCCACTGGAAAATAATTGAGAAGAACTTTGAGGATGACAACTCCCCAACTACTTGGGACGTGTCTCCTCAACTGCCAATGTGATTTCCACTAAGTCAAATTCGAAGTCCAGTTTGGATAGATTCATGGGAGGCTCCCAAAAGATCACCTCGGCTTGGGCCAACAACCACTGGTGCACTTAGAGTGGGGCCTCAAGGGAGACCTTTACCTCGAACACTTGGTTGATACTTGCCATGGACTAGGTTGAGAGATATAGAATCACCTTGGCTCCAGCCTTATTGGCCTTTGCCACATCTATTCTCATGACCTAGTCAAATTGAGCTAGGTGGACTTCAAATTCCCTTATGTCCAACAAGGTGCCATCTAGATGGAACAACACTGTGATGTTGACCTCTTTGAAGTAAGTTAGCATTTGTTCTTTTCCCTCATCTAGAGGTTTTATGATTGTCTATGCTAAGGCTAACCACTCCTCAATCGAGGCTCCTATGTTCCTAGCATAAGTCTAATATAGGTTCAGGTCTATGAGAGGCATGAACTTGAGCTCCGAGAACATGCATTTGTGAAGAACCACAATGAGCCTTTTGCATTTGTTCTCCATGAAAGTGACTCTTTCTAAGCATGCCTACATGCACTAAAGGTGCTCTTTTCTCATTTTTAGTGTTATGACCACTTATTCAAGGACTGTGAAGAGTTATACAAGGGCCTTTATTAATTCCAAAAGAAAAGTGCTCTCTACATATGCTCTAAGTACTCGCACTTGCACCTTCATATCCTCCATGAGTTTTTCATTGAGGTCATGGGTAGATCAAAGTAAAGATATTGGGTCCTCAACCACTCTCTCTTCTCCACTAGGTGTCCTCATTTTAGTGAGGGAGAAGAGATCTTGCTCAGTTATCCATACCACAGGGTTCCCCTCCTGAGTGAAGGTTTGTGTGAGCACTCTCTTCATTCTCCTAGAGGCCCTATCAAATTGCCACTGAACATCTGGATATCTATGGTAGACCATTTCTAGTCTTTGTGCTCTTGATGAATCTATGCATTCAACCCAAACTGATCCCTTGAATGTCCTCAAGGTGTTGGAAGGTGGAACATGAGAGGTGGAAGCAACTGAAGTAGAAGGAACAAATCTAGGAGGAAGAGGTGATCCAAGAGGATTTACAATAGTGACCAAACTATATGGTCTCAAATTTTCCCTAAACTATATGCACAGTGAAGAGCTCATCAAGATCTTTTGAACGCATTTACAATTTGAAAAATGGACTTCGTATGCAGAAGTTATGGCATGTTGAAGTTTTTAGGCAATAAAGAAAACATGTGCAGGTATGGTGACTAGACATGCACGTGGTCCAATAGATTATTAACACGTGGACCAATGAAATCCTCACATTTGGAGTGTCCACAATAGCTCTAAAATATTCTCCAATATTTTAGACAAATCCCACTTCCTAACGCTTGAGAAATGGGATTAACTCCATGAATATCTCTTTCCCCACAAATGTGAAATATTTCCCATAGAAATTGGGATATCTCCTATAGAAATGCATGGGAGGTTTATCCAAACAACAATACATGAAGGGCGGTTTGATCCATTGACCCTCATCAACTTGCCATGCCCCATTTTGGGAGATAAGACTAAGAAGCTTAAATAAAGGCTTGTACATGGAGATGGATAATGAAGAAATCCATAATTGGTGGGTTTTGGATCCAAGCATCCATCGAGGAGGAGAAAGGGTTTTAATTGAGAGCTCTTCAAAAGAATTTGGTGAGAGCTCTATTTGTAACAAAGAGTAAGAAAAGCTTATAGCTTAGCCCTTTGCGCAAAGAGTAAGAAAGCTTTAAGCTTAGCCCTTTGCATAGTAATCAAATTTGTATGTCTTCACTATTGGAGTAGAAATTATAAGCCTTGAGTTATTTCATAAACCCATTTTTCTAGAGACATTACATCATACTTGTGAAAGACAAGTAAAGCTAGAGCTAGAGCAATAGCTAGAGCCAATAGCCAAAGCCAGAGCCAGAGCTAGAGGACATCAAAACATTTATTTGCAGATCAAGAACTCATACTAGGGATATTTGATGTACAAAGTGATTTTGCGTTAATAATAGATCAATTTCACCTTTAAGCAAGACCCGAAGACATAGCCCAAATCGGGTGAACTTCATTATCAACCCTGGTTTGCATATTGTCTTTATGGCTCATGATTTTTGGTTTATTATCAGTTTTGAATGCTAATTTCAATTATTATGCCAATTTAAAATAATGAAAATTTGAGAATTTATAAAGCATCCATAAAAATAGAGCAATTGGTGTAGTTTTAGACACTTCTTGTTTATGGATCAGGGGGAGAGATGAAGTGGAAGGAAGGATGGAGGAAAGGAGTAGAAGTGGAGGAGGTAGGGGCAAAAGGAGGGAGCACAAACAAGGAAGCCTAGGTTAAAATTAGGCTCACCACTGGTCATGGGTCATGTGGATGTGGGGACAAGAGGGTTGTGTTAAAAAAGAGCAAGGAAATCAACTGGTTAAAACTGAATCCTTAGGTCCATAGGGTGATGGGAAATGAGGACTGTGGAACTGTAGGAGGGATAAGCTAAGTAGAGGGCCGATAAGGAAAAATTGAAACTTGAACATGAGGTTGTGAAGGAATTAAATTTGATTTATTCTTGGGCCTCTTGCCTAGGTATGTTGGAGTTGAGGTTGTAGTAGGATCAGCTAAGGTAGCAACTAGAGCCTATTTGGTGGGCATTGCAAAAGTTACCCTTTTCATAGTTTTGGGCATGAGCTCGAGCCAACCTAAGTCATAGTGGCAAAAGGAGCCAAGGTGGCAATCATTGTTAGAGCATAATGGGGAACCAAAGGAGTGGATGAAGGGGTAGCAATATTAGGAATCATCAAAATTATGCACACGAGTGCACTCACCATTAAGGTGTCTATCTGGCTATTATGATGGGGACACCAAGAGGCATGCATGCTAGAGGATTTATTGATGTGGGTGTTGATTGGGTAGCCACAGTATGTGTTGGTACCACTAAAATGGGGGCCACCATGGTCTAAACACTCCCCAAAAATATAGAAGCAATCATTGTTAGACCATAATGGGGAACCAAAGGAGTGGATGAAGGGGTAGCAATATTAGGAATCATCAAAATTATGCACACAGGTGCACTCACCATTAAGGTGTCCATCTGACTATTATGATGGGGACACCAAGAGGCATGCATGTTAGAGGATTTATTGATGTGGGTGTTGATTGGGTAGCCACAGTATGTGTTGGTACCACTAAAATGGGGGCCACCATGGTCTAAACACTCCCCAAAACTATAGAAGCAATTGAAGTAGAGGGTGAAGGCCATGCAATCGAGGCACCTGGAGACCAAAGAGGGGGCACCCACCTTGAGCAGGAAGGAGTTGGGAAGTAAGAATTTTGAACATGGCCAAAGCTAAGGGGACTTGAGTGAATTATGGAGTGGGTGAGATGGGAACTAGAGGAGGGGCCATTGGGGGAGGCTTGGTGGGAAGTGGGAACCATGGGGGCTTCCCCATGGGTTGTATATGGGTGGCACTAGCAGGGGAAGGAATATCAAATGGAATATATTATTGGTACCTCTCATGGCTTGCATCAGGGTTGTTGTTGATGTTGAAGTGGAGTGCCTATGGCACCTACAACTGAGCATCTTGTGGAAACATAAGTGGAAGAGTCAGCACAGAGGTGGCAGGAGGTTGAGGTTGAGGAGGTGAAGGTATTGGTAGCCCTTGCATGATCCTTTTGGTGATGTGGGGCATGGTCGCTTGGATGTCTCCTCTAGGTTGAATCAGTGTGAGTCTTAAGGATAGTTATGGTAGAGGTGGTTACGGGGGTGGTACTAGTCTTTCCTTGATGCCTGCCCTGGTCTGGCCCTACTTTCTCTTCTTTTTATTTGCCTTGAGCCATGTTAGTACTTCATTGTCTTCGATTGGGTTGAGGTGAACCTCATAATCTTCATGGGGCTCATGATGGTAAGTGATGTTGAGCCAAGACATGTTTTACACATGAGCATAGATAACCCTATGAGAATCTCACTCTTTGTGCTCAGCGACTGCCAAGGCATAAGAACGTTGTTAGTCACCATCTTCCTTAGTGAAGGAATATTCTTAAACTCATGGTGGTAGATGAAAATTGGGAAGTCTAGGCATATTTTCTACCAATGATCACTTGAGAATCCCATGATGACTTCGACCAATTGATGAAAAATTTCTTGCTCAATAAGACGATCTGGGACATGATAGGACAAGAGAAGAGGGGCCTGGTAGATACCCTCTACTTGAATGATGTTGTGATCTTAGTAGTACTAAAAATCCCCAATGGGAAAGAGCATCACCCTTATCTCCTCAGAAAGTCACAACATGGGCTTCCCGTTAATGGCTTGATAAACCATAGGGTAGAAGTGCTCACAAATATCTCAAATATGATTTTGGTAGTGGCAATCATATAATTTGTAGAACATGATGTGAACTACAAAGCCCATAAGAATTGAGGGTAGGAATGTTGAACCATCGAACTAAAGGGTGTCGCATACCATGATGTAAGACATCATGTCGAAGTTGCCTCCAGTCTGTGCTTCTGATATGGCCTTGACAAGGTTGAAGTTGATCACACTTCCTAGGTTTGGGACCTCCTCCCCTTTGAGAATTATACTGAGTAGGGGAACCCATAGGATGTTTATATGCATGGTGTCGTTGGCCCCAAACAGGGGATTCAGAAGAAGCATCCCAACATGAACCCCATTTTAGAAGAGGTGGATGTGTTAAGAGTCAATATCCTATCTATTGGTCCATCACTCTTAGTCAATAGCCTAGTCCTTGAGGACTTCATATATGTTATGGGTATTGGCCCATGCATCCACCATCCTAGAATTGTAGGCAATGGTATAATTTGGGAGGTTATAGTACTACTTAAAAGTATCCCAAAAGACGTTTGCAATCGGGTTCACTGAAATGCTAGAGTAAACTAGATCCTGCCCATCTCTTAGAATGCACTTGGAAGTCTGCAATAAGTTTTCAAAGAGGTTTGTGCAAGGGAATACCTCAGGCATGGTCATGGCCCTATGTAATCCTAACTTGCCCAATATTACAAGTTCATTAAAGTACTCGATTTCATCATTGTTGTCATCCAAGGTTGGTGTCTGCATGTCTTAAATTAATTTTAATACTTTGTTATAGTGCTTGAATGGCACCAGGGTAGGCAAGAATGTGGTGTCCTGGTACTCAAGCTTAGGATTGGGGTTTAAAGATGATGAAAAGATTTTTCTGCAGGTCGGGAATCTCTTAACGCTGAGTTTTGGGGTGAGGGGAAGCATGAAAAGCATGAACAAGTACCGTAGAGAAGGACTCTTCAGAATTAGGAGTGGTAACAGTAAACTCATTTATCCCATGGACTTCTAGGTCTCTATAGAGATCTTCTGCATTAATGACCTTTGGCAACTCACCTTGCGTGAATTCAAATTTGGTTGGTGGCACAATCCACCCAATTACTTCCCAATCTAGCATTAACTCAATGGATTTAAAAGGGCATCCTAATTTAAACTTCACGTCGATGATTGGATGCCTGCTAATTATATAATTAGAAAGCAGTTACCTAACTTAGTTAATGTAGGGGCATGGTAGGCACACGCCTACCTAGGTCCTTGCCCTTCTCCTTGGTATCTCTCAATTAGGCCATATGTCATTTGCTAATTCAACATTTTTCTTGTGAGTTATGCCAATCTAAGCATTGTAGGTATGTCATTCCTTTGTGTAGTAGAGTTGGCAACCTGCATTTCCTAAGACACATGGTATTTTGTGATTGGTTTCTAGTTTTGAACACACCCTTTTATCTAGGGTAATCAAGGCACTCTCATGGCTTCTCTGTCATTTTGTATGGAAGTACCATGTGGCATGGCCACATTCTCCATGCTCTTTGAGGGTTATGACGACTCTGACACCCCGAGAGACTGGCAGGTCTGACAGGGTCCATGTGGCATGATCTCCTTGGTTGGGCTCTCTTGGGGTTTTGACGAGTCTGACACCCCCAAGGGACTGGCAGGTCTAACAGGTTCCATGTGGTGCAATCTCCTTGGTCGGGCTCTCCTGGGATACTAACAAATATGATAGGTTCCACATGATGTGATCTTTGGTCGGGCTCTCTTAGGGTTCTGACGAGTCTGACACCCCTGGGAGATTGACAGGTTTGATAGGTTCCACATGGTGCAATATCCCTGGTTGAGCTCTCTGTAATATTTTAGGGAAAATGACTAAGTTAAAAGAAAGGCCACATAGTTAATCAAAACTCATGTTTGTTGCCAAAGCCTTATGTAACGCTAATTAGGATTCTAGAGTGATGTCATTCTGGGATGCCCTACATAATTTAGCTTTGTAAAATAATAGTTAGAGCAAGAAGTTCCAAGTATGAGGATGCCTTCATTTAAAAACACAAAAAGGCAATATTGAGAGAAATAAAAGCAACTGAATTAATCTCGATGGCAATTGCTTGCATGTTATAAATGTGGTGAATCATTCAACAGACCAAGGCGAAACTAGGGTCCAAGATTTGATATAGTTTGGGACCCAAGGCAAGCTGAATGGAGCCACGGGAAACTTTGTGCTGATAACTTTCAGAGGGGTCCTCCACTCCTATGAAAACAGGTGGGGGTCATGTTGGCCACAAAAATAATGCTGCAAATGTGGGGAGAAGATGTTGAGTTCCTAGAGTCTATCTTGTAGCTTCTGTTTTTCCATGATACAAATATATTTACACCTGGAGAAATTCTATCAAGCTTAAGAACATATGGAAATGTCATACTCGGACCCTTGGAAGAAAAGGTGGCCACAATTGGAACCTATCTGCAGGGGCATCTCATTTATCCCAGCAAGCAAAAAAACATAAAATTTAAGGAATCAATAGTAAGTAAAAATAAGTTTTGGAAGGATTATTAAAATGAATATCAAATTATTGCACGATGATTGGGTTCATGTAACGTGCGATAATTAATTTACACTTTATTTCTTTATAAAACCCTTCTTTACCAAAACGAAAAAATGTTTCCCTCCCGATGTAACTTACACTCTTTAGTACATCGCAGTTATAGCCTCCACAGAGGAAGCCATAACAAATAATGTGGTTCCTAATTTTAGATAGATCAAATTGCAATAGTGCTTGAAGAGACTCTGCAAAGACTAACAGGGATTTGAATGCATGTTCATTCGTCCATGTT
Source organism: Torreya grandis (assembly GCA_037957365.1). Classification (NCBI taxonomy): domain Eukaryota; kingdom Viridiplantae; phylum Streptophyta; class Pinopsida; order Cupressales; family Taxaceae; genus Torreya; species Torreya grandis. Next base: position 1,114,341 of record JARHVA010002661.1, read on the forward strand.
ACCAATATATTGACACTTAAAAATAACATCCCTTCCAACATTACTTACACCATCGAAACAACTACTAATATAATTTTATTGCTAGATTAACTCGTGGGTAATCAAGTTGCTAACAGAGACCAACAATTTTACAAAAATTCTTAAAAAACACTTTTAAAAAGATGCTGACTAGAATGGTGGCATTCCCTTGCTACTAGTGGAGAGATTCCTTTTGCAAGTACCCAAACTACTTATTTTGAAGTGGCTCTTTCAAATAGACAAATACACATTTAAGGGAAAGTGATGGCTAGAGTGACGGTGGTCTCAAAAGGGAAGGAGACGGTGGCCCATGGAGGAAGGACCAAAGGGCCCAACAATTGCCCTCATCAAGAAGACAAAAACATTAAAAGCATCATTTGTGTACGATTTTTCTTTGTACTGATTTGTATTGGTCTCAAAACAAAACATCCAATATAGTTAAAACGTACCGAACTAGCAAGAAATCCTATCAGCATCTACTGACAAAAGGTCTTTTGATTTGATAAGTTTTCAACAATTTACACAATTGTTTGTACTACACGTTTCTCACAAATGAATTGTACCCGTCTGTACCATATTGTATGGACCTGCTTGGTTACCCCCCACAAAGCATTGATCAGGGTATGCACCAACCAAAAAAGATGAAATGGGCTTATAAAGCCACAAGTGTTTCATTTGTGTCCTTTATATTTGAAAGGGTGAAAGGCCATGACGGAGGTTTAAAATTGACAGATTTTTATATGTTTTATTTTGTGTTTTTAATCGTAAAATATTTATAATTAAAGATATCAAGAGTGCAAATATCTTAAATGTATTTATCTGAAAAATATCAAGAAATATCAATTTTATGATTTTTATTTTAAATTTTTTCATAAACTACAGTTATTAATAATTTCATTGTCTTCTTCACAAATTTTCAATTCATTGATGATATATTGTGTCAACTTAACTATACAAATGTATCAAGTTCGAAAAAATCTTTTCGAATAAAAGAGGGTCCTTCAAACTCCAATGTATAGCCAAGATATTATGATTCTTCGATTGCTAAAAAGGAAAACTTCTAAATGACGATCAAATGGGCGTCAAATTTAAGGTTGGAATTAAAAAAATGTCTCGTCTCTTGCAACTTGCATGTATAAAACTTTTAGGGATAAACTATGACCATCGTTTTTAATGTAAATTTATATTCATGTTATTTTCGATATGGATAAGTATATATAATGACTCAAATATTTTAAAGATATCTATTTGAAAAATACCAAGGTGTATCAAACTTGAGGCACTTATCTTAGATTTCTCACATAATTTCTCGCCCATCAAAAGGTTTTACATTGATTAACCACTCTATCACCTTCTCTACAAATCACTGTCGATTATTGCCAAATGGTCTCAATCTAGCTACACCACTACATCCAGCTCAAAAAAATCTTTCCGTCATATAAAAATGGGCTCCAAACTCAATACTATGCCGAAAGATACCTTGAGATTTTTTATTTTTTGATTGACCAAATCTTCCACTTAGCACCAAGGATTGAGGAGTTCCATTCTGTCAAATTCACTCGAGAATCAAACCCAGGGTCATCCCTTATGGTGTCAGGGCTTTGCATTCAACAAGAATTGATCTATGGTGGGCTCTTCATGAGCCAAGCAACTGCACCAATGGACCAACAATCTTTCGACAATATCATGAAATTTTGATTGTCTTCTCAAAACAAAAAAGAAAAACTGCAATATAACATTCAAATAAACATCAAATTTAAGGTCAGCCATTTTTATAAATACACACCACCACCCCTGCTACATTGTAAGTTACACCTCTTGGCATGATTAAAGTGTTAAAATAATTAACGTGTCTGAAAAATTGTTTGACAGCCACCAAATTTAAAGCCAACCATGACAAAGCACCACCTTTTTCATGCTGATGGTGACATCCTTGGGAGTTTTGTTGCAAATATCATGCAACAATTCTTTGGAACCTAATTTTTTGTACGAGACAGTTTTGACTCAGTTTTGGCTCATAGAATTTTACGATTGCCATCTTTATGACCAGATCAAAGCAAGTCTGCGAAATATTTCTGTAAATGTAGCCACCCTCAAAGCCAGCTAAACTTTTAATCCGTCTTATTTAGACATCAATGTTTTAACATAACCACCATAACTTTCAGCAAGAAGTTCATAAAAAATTCAGCACCAGTTATTTATGAACTAGCATCAATTATTATTCAAGCCGGATTTAAAACATCTTCTACCAAAGATTGACATGTTCCCTTGGATGTGCCCAACTATTAAAGTCGCATCTAAAACATCTACCAAAGATTGACGTTCCCTTGGATGTGCCCAATATTGTTATTGCTGATTTCAACTCTGGATCAGCAATTCAACTCATTTGATGATGGGTCACAAAAAGTAGCTTGAAACATCGACCAAAAATCTGCAGCACGTTTTCAATCCAGAAGCCATACATAGTTTATTTCTAGTATTATTGATGTTGACCAGTACACTATATGTGCCACAGACACCTACTGGTGCAAATATGGCCATGGGGGTCAAATAAGCAGGGTCTGAATCATCCTTTCGTTCCTTTATGGTTTGGTTTATTATATCGGCATAGTTTCATGGGAAGTGGATGCCTGCTTTGCTTCCTCAAAGTGATGGATTCCACTTGTTTTCTATGATGCACTATGGCAGACACTTTATGCACCCTCTTCTACAGTTCAGAAGGAAACAAAACTCAATCCACATTGTAGATTGTTGAATAAAATCTTCATTCAACATGAAAGCAATGCACTAACTACCTAATTGATAGAATGTAGTCAATTTTACTTATTTTCATGCAAATAAATTTGGCAGAATAGATACCTCTTTGGTCCTTGGCAGTAAGCCCAAGAAGGCCAATTATTCATGGACCTGAATCAGAATGCATATGCTTCAATATGAAAAAGAAATAGATTACAGGTAAAACTTCCATCAACTACTCAATTATAGGAGCAAAATGCTTTTGATTCCATGTGCTTATTTTTAAATCTACCGATCAAAGCACAGGGCATCACGATCAACTCAGGTACAGATATACTAGGTAAGTAACCAAGCAAACATCAAAACTACAACAAAATTGTTAAAAAGTAAAGTAGCTTTATTTTAGAATTGAAAATTTGAACAGAAGCACGGTTTCTATAGTGCATATATTCTCATAATATTCTTTGGCACCTCAAGAAATCCTTTTGTAGTCATGGATGTAATCCTGTAAAAATTCATTACATGTCACAAATGATGCAATCAAGGCTTATTGCCATCTTGAACACTAGAGGAACTATGTAGTCCTCGCCATTGACACCAAAGTGCACTTATTTGAACTAGAAAAAAAAGTAGTAGAGTTTATTTGAGCCATGATCGCCTTGCTCTATAGCTAGGTGAATCAACTCAAACACATGGCTCTTCGTCTGCAGCCCATAACCTTCCAGTAGAGCTAATCTATAAATAAATTATTTTTTCGACATCAAGGTTCTGTCATTCCTTCCCATCGGCAGCACGAAGGGAACCAAGTTGAACAGGGGCTTGAGTGCCAACCACCTTAGAAGATCCATAGATGGAAAGATCAATCCCCTGAGCCTTTTCCTTTTCAATTTGTTCCTTGATCCAGAAGTATGTAATCCTGAGGCCATCCTGTCAAAAAAAATAGCAAACATGACCCTGCATCTTCCTTAAAGTTTACAACTGCAAGTTGTTTTATTGCATTTTAAAACAATCCGAAAATCTATTTGTTTAGCTGGTCTAGACCCTTACCTTCAATCTCATGGTTGGAGCCCACCCCAACTTTTCCTTTATCAATGTATTATCAGAATTCCGACCACGCACTCCCTCTGGCCCAGGAATGTGATGAATTGGTAATGCTTTGTTCTCAAAACTGAGAACCATTTCAGCCATCTCATTCATGCTAACCATTTCATCACTACCGATATTCACCGGCTCTCTAAAGTCTGATTTTGTCAACCTGGAAAAGTTGCCACCATAAAAGATTCCACAATCAGGTCTAAGAACAAAAGAAATATGACATGACAAATTGGGCAGTAAGAAAGGGTCCAATACTAAAGTTGAAAGAAGAATGACTTGAGTACCTCAGGACGCCCTCAACACATTCATCAATGAATGTAAACGACCGTGTTTGCTTGCCATCGCCCCACATCTCAAACCTATTAGTTGATGTTTGTGCCTTTCGGCAAAAAGCAGCAGGTGCCTTCTCCCGTCCACCTGCTCACAAGGAAACCACATAAATAAGTATCAGTCCACAATCCATCATAGTTGCCACAAACCATCAACGTTAGTCACTTCCATAACTCACCCTTCCATGTGCCAAAGGGACCATAAATGTTGTGAAAACGTCCAATCCTGCACTCAATACCAAAGTCCGTGGTGTAATGTTTGCACAGTTCTTCTGTGGCAAGCTTTTCCAAGCCATAGGCATCTTGAGGCTAGAAACCAATAGATCCAACAGTTAGTATCCCTGGTTAAACAGGAATTCAGCTGTAAATTGTAAATTCTACTTGCAACTCTCGCATGGGTTTTCTCCTTGAGAAAGGAAGATGTACCTAGCAATTACAGGGTGCAATTTGCAAAACACTAATAAACAAACCAGTTTCATGGAATTATAGCACTGCTCCTCACTGCATAGGCCTCGTTGTCTGTCAGGTCATGGTCTAGTGGTAAGGTGGGTACATACTGCTACAATGACTCAGGTTAAAAACTAGGCAGGCATGCCCCCATGCTAATGTGGCTTGGTGTAAAATGGTAAAGGAATTGACCTGCCTTGATTGAGCAGTCTGATGGAGGTGTGAAGAGTCGAGCACACTCCCCAATAGTTTAACTTGATAATTAAACTACTTCAGAGACCTTGATGTACTGTTGAGTGTATGGGTGACAACTTAAAATCGGGGCCTGCCCTGTTCTGGTGGCGCTCTACTATTTATCATTTAGCTGAGCACAGAAAACAATTCTTTTGTAATGGTAAGGAGTTAGGCCTCCATCATTAATGACTTTCATCAATTCTCGCTTGTTCTCCACACAAATTCCAGTTCTAAAGCTTCAGACTATGTTCTCTGTACAAATTCCAGTTCTAAAGACTTGCACTCCTTTTTGGTACAAAATTTTGCATGGGACAACACCAATCAAGGTTACTAAAACTCTTACGAAATAAAAGACTCCATACCTCAGCTGGCCAAGCATCAGACTCCTTCAAGCTCACGTTTGTCTCCAATTGCTTGAATTCGGGGTAGATGCATGCACTAGAAGCATAGAAAAATCTGCAAAGCAGCCTTATCTTAGTTAATAGGCAGTTAAGATGAATTCAGAAGGTCTCTACTTCAAAGGTCAACACTAATCAAAGATAATTGAGCCGGCAATTTCCCACAGAATCATGTAAATAGAGTAGCAACTCAGACACACCCAAATGCTAACTATTCTTTTAACCCCCATAAGTCTAAAGCCATTTACTAATTCATTGTACATTGGTTGCATTACATTTACCTCAAAAACAGCAGCAAGAAACTAAAAAACAGACAACATGAACTGGGTCATGGTCCACTTCCATCGTGTAAAAATGATGACGACCACTAGAAAGTCGAACCCTAGGTCCCAATATGTGTAAAAAGGATGAGGTTCACCTGAAAGTCAAACCCTAGGCCCCAATAAGTTTAAAAGGGATGATTGTGGTTGGATTTAGCCAGAAGTAAGGTTATTGAGAGATTTGATGCTTCCACAGTTCATAATAGTGAGCAGGATTTTTCTGGGTTTAAACTGTGTATAGAATTATACAATCATCAATGTTTCGGACCACTCAAGGATTTTTTTTGTAACCCATAACTTCTAAGAGAATTTCTTTCAACAAAAGTTTCCTGACAAAATAGACAGGAAGTACAGTCTATAGAAATGATCCAAAGCAAGCCACGGTCTCACCTTTTCACATCATTGATCCTGGAAGCTTCAAGCATGTTAAAGCTGATCATGGTGTTGTTGTACATGATAACAGAGTGATTGGACTGAATGAATCCCATACCCCCCATATCAGCAGCCAAGTTGAAAACATGATCAACCCCCTTGGTAACAGCCAAACAATTATCCATAACTCTGAGATCTACCAGATGGAACTCGTTGCAGAACATATCTTCGCTCATGTGCTCATTCCTCTTCCAGTCAGAAGCTATAATGTAGTGCCCCTCAGTCTTCAGCCTCCGGGCAATGTGGGAAGCAATGAACCCCCCTGCCCCAGTGATGGAAATCTTCAATTTTTCGCTAGGCCAGTACAGTTCTCTCTCCAGATCTTCATAGGTGTATGCCCCATATGCCACTCCGTCAGCTGCAGTGGTGCCCATGTTGATGCTTGAGGAAATAAAAATAATACAGAAAAAACCTGCGATAACAGATTGGTGGCTAGAGTAAGATATAATTCCATTGAAGCAGCTTTAAAATAGCTCTACTCAGGAAATGACAGAAACCTGTCCATATAGCTAAAAAAAGAGAACTTGCACACATGATAGGAAAAAGTAGTAGTAGTTTAGACATAAAGGAAGTATATTAATGCCCCACAGTGACTGCAATAGGTCAATGGGACACAGAATTCATCTGAGTATTAGGAACAAAAGAAACCTCACTCAAACTCCAAAAGTTAGAGGGGAAAACATAAGGTGAGTATACCCTAACACTATAGCTCCAGGGTCTACATGTACATAAAGCAATGTGAGCAAGAGAACCCACTATAAAGGAATCTACAAAGATTCAACCTGAAAAATAACCCACTACAATTTCACTATGTTTAGCACCCTGTGCACCTTGACTGTGCTTAGGCTCGAGCAAAAGAATAGCTCACAGTCGTCACTCACTCATGTGTAAAACTACTCGGAGCAAATGAAGATATGTCAAAAAAAAAAGTGCAAGCCTAACTTCTATCTGCCAGTGTTACAGAAACCCACTCCTAAAACCCCAAGAGAAAAGCACTTAGGTGAACCCACCTCTAAATCAAAGAACAAAAAAAAACTTTTTTTTTTTTATGACCCAATTGTATTAATTTACTTTAAACTGCAAGAATTTAGACAAACCTGCCTCTGAAACTATGAAAAAAACAGTTTTGTCTATGATCTCATAAGTTACTTTAAACTAGTACACACTCATATCCAGAAAAATTCCCACAATGATACCTCACTGAAAACTGAAACTCAAACCTCTAATTACTTTTAACTGCTCAAATTCAAAAAACAAAAATATCAGAAACCAATCTCCACAGTCAAAACTTATATGCCAAGTATTTATATCCATGAACCTCAAAACCAGGCAACTGCGGTCTAAATCAGCTAAAATTAGAGAAGACCGTTTACAAGAGAAAGCACAAGGGGTCATGACCCGAAACAGGAAAAACTACCAAAATTTAGTTAAGCTCACCTCTGAACACAAGCTACAACATTTGGGCCTATGAGCCAAATTGCGCTATGAACTGCCAAAGATTAAGGTTTAAAATATCTCTGAATGCAAGCAAAATAATTGGTCCTAGACTCCTAGCAATGAATTGCCTAAAATTTGTTAAATCCATCTCTGAATGCAAGCAAAAACATTTGAGTATATGGTTAAATGGACATTGACAACCGAAAATTAGTTAAACCCATCTCAGAAGTCATGCAAAAAAACATTGGGACCAGTGACCCAATAGCCAAAATCTACCCAAAAGTGCTAAAATTCAATGAAACCCACCTCTAACATGATAAAAAAAACACTGCACAGATACATGCAGGAACCTGAGGATACTCTAAAAAAAAAACCAGAAGCCCAAACCCATTACATCCTTCAATAGCTACTGAGTGAACTCAAGCATTAGCAATGAACTGTTAGAAATTTTGCATAGATCCAGAGACCTTAAAAAACTCAGACCTTAATTCAGGAAGTCCTCAGTGAAGAAAACTATCTTCAATGCTCGATGAAGAAATCACACGACTAAACCCCAACTCCGCACCTTCTAATATAGGCGTCCCGATAGTGTTCTCGTATTTGGTCCTTATAGATTTAATCCGTAACGGAAGTAGATTTTGGGATAAATTTGGATTACCGAAAATAAATTTAGGTTTAACATGGATTAAATTTGGGTTTAATACGGATTAAGAAAAATTGAAATGGGTTTTAGTAAATATTAGATTTGAGATTATTTTAGATTTAATAAAAAATAATTTGTTTAGTTTTGTTTGATCAGTGTGATTGTTTTTAGCTTTTATTTTTCTTTAGTTTTGTTTTATTAGTGAAGGGATTTTGAACGTCTGTATGATTTTGGGGTATTCATTTCATCAAAGTCATTTAGGGTATAATCTCAATCTTATCTTAAAAATTGATTTTTAATAGATTTTTTGTGAGCCAAACAATTTCACCAATTAAGTCATACTTATGCGCTTTACTGTATAATCTTAAATTTATTTTTTTAATAATAAAATTATCTTGCAACGTTTCAATTGTAAAAAGACTTGAAAAAACTACAACAATAAATTACTACACTTAATAAAAATAATAATTTATTAACACAATTTATAAATTAATCATAAAATATAAATAGTTTAATAAATGTATTGGTTATGTACATTGTCACATAAATTTATATTTTAATAAACACTTAAACTAATTATGACTATTTGGTATTTTAATAGCAGGGAATGACTATCTGTTATTAGTTTAGTGGCCCCTATCATATCCTAGTTACAATAAAAAACAATAATTAATCAATCTAAAAAATCTATAGATTCTTTTCTATCATGTCCAATGTAATTTTGCCTGCCGTGTGTCAAGATGTGGTGTTTCTCATGTTTTGACTTTAGAGATTTATAAGGAATTTGGTGGGTCATAGATACTATGATGGAATTGGAATATACTTAGGCCGATGCGAGAAGTACTTTGAATCTTGCCCCACATCTTGGACCAAACCAGTTAATTTATGTGGAAATAGATTTTACCTTTTAGAAGGGAAGGAAGACCACACCCATCATTTAATTTAATTTAATTTAATTTTCTTTTAATTTTTTCCTTTATTTGGGTTTATTAGGTAGGAAAATTATATTTCAAACTATTATTATAATTTCATGATAATGTAAATGTTTTATTCCTCTATTACATGTAAATCAAAATTTAAAATTGGATTTCCCAAATCACACATTAATGTTTTGAATAATCAAACTTAATTTTAAGGGTAAGACCACATCATATTATTATTTTTAGATCGGTGTTCAGGTTGGGGGGTCCTTATCCCAATGGCTTTTGATTGGAGCTCCAATCGGTTTGGGATACAAACGGGAGCCCAGATCCCCAAGAGAACACCAGTGATCGATCACAATTGGTCCGAGAATACCATCAACAGTTACAATCGGTCTAAGAATACCAATGATTGGTCACAACTAGCCCAAGAATACCAACGAACAACGACTACTAGCCCAAGAATACCCATGATTGGCCACAACCGGCCCATGAACACTTAACGAATGACCACATCCAGTCTTCGATACCAAACTGAGATTTGAACTTGAGTGGTGCTTGAAACAACCAAGACACTTAACCAACTCATCTACATCTCATCGATTTAAATTTAATTTACATTTGAAGCTTAATGGGGTGGGCCAGGGTCCTTTATGTCCGTTGAATGATCTGCAGCCAAATCACCTCATTGTGATCTATATGAAACACATGCAGAAGTTTGATCCCTACCTCAAGGTATCCCCATGGCCACTTCTGAATGTAGGTAAAGTGTTTGCCCCTAAGCCTCAACGCATCACAAGGTGCTCAGCAAAAATTGAACTTGAGACTTAGACAAAAAAATTGTTGATCCTATCCACTCGAGCTAACCCTTGGGGCTCAGAGCTCACCCTATTGTTAGAAAGGAGCTTTGATCAAAATTAAACCCTTCCTAGCACTTCCAAAAGGAAGTGTAATTTAAAAATTACCAGTGAAAAAATAAAATTGAATTCATTTTTTATTTATGAAAGAAAACAAATTTTATGTCACATTAATGTATAAGATGTTTATTAATTGGAAACTAATACCCTTTAAGATTTAGCTTGAAACTTACTTTAGTAGTATTATTTATATTTCGATCTATTAGTTGGTTGATGTGTGTACTCATAATAATTTACTTTCATGATAATCAATGTGAATGTGAAGAGTAATAAATACAATTTAACCTCTTCTCTCCATCACTCCCCATCACAAATCTCAGTCCAACCATCTTTCGCTTCTTTGATGTTAACCTAAATAGGGACAAATTAGTGCATCTTGTTGTCGTCCTCTTCTTTTTCTATGTTTTTAGTCAGAAAGTTTTTTGTATTTCACTGATGTTTTGGTTCATATATTTTAGTAGTACTAGGCTAGATAAAAAATTTGCATGTTGTTTGGTGACTTCATATTGTTGTTTGTGAAGGAAAAAGTGGTGTTTATACTATTATGATTACATGAAAAAATATAAATAGTTGGCATATCCCAACATCTAACCAAGTGTCAAGAAACCAATGATTGCCAATGCAGATTTCATATGATGCCTCAAGATGCCTTGTCGATCATCACTTCCTCAACATGGTTGGGTCAAATATGGGTCACTATGATTGCTTCTTTTTAGTTGTCTCTCCCTATAGATGGTCGAGTTGAATCTAGGACCAGAAGTGACTGGATAAGCCAACTCTACTGTAATGGTGCTAAAGGCATACCACCTGCCACACTCTATGCATTTGTACTTGGTGCCAAGGATTTCTATGCTCTCATCCTCATGGATGGCTACAATATGCTTTAATTCCATCACCATATCCCCCTGTAGAAGCTTGGTAAAATGTGTATACGTAGCTTGCATAAAAAATTTGAATGACCTTCAAACCATCTCTTCATTTGAAGATCAAACATGGCTATGCCATGGCTTGTAAGAGTGTGTGTTTTGCCTTTAAAATGCCTCAATAACATTGAATGAGCTCCCATGGCAATTGTTAGATGTTAAAACCCACTACTTTCTCTCACCTCATTAAGAGTGTTTGTCCTAGAGCTTACAATTATGCCTATGAATATCCTACCAACCTTATTACATGTTATAGAGCTAACAATCTCATCAACTTCTACCCTCATTGACAACAATAGAGAATTATTTTATCGTACACTTTAAGGTTTAAATACCTCTAAGTGTTACATTCATGTAGCATTTAAGATAATAACAATATATAAAATTGTTATGGTAATTATAGATCATAGTTTTTGTATCGATAAATGCATTACTTATAGTCATATTATCATATATACAAAAACTTTAGATATGTACTTCAATTACACTACAACATAACTAATATTTTGCCAAATGAAGGTATTTTGCTATGCTCAACTAAAATCGTCTTATTTAATTTGTTGATATGGATACTAAAATTGTTTATCAATATTATGTTAGATGTGTGATGTCTATTTGTAAAGCAGTGTTTGTCGATATTATACTATATTTTAGATATTTTAATATATTACATTTATATATAATATATAATAATATATTAAATTTATATACCATATAATATGATATTAACTTATAAAATAAAATAGTGATATATATAATAATAATTATATTTAAATGTATTATAATAAAAAATTATTATTATATATGTGTGTGTGCGTGTGTATAAAATATATATGTGTGTGTGTGTGTGTGTGTGTGTGTGTGTGTGTGTGTGTGTGTGTGTGTGTGTGTCTGTGTGTGTGTGTGTATGTATGTATGTTTATGTATGTATGTATATATATATATATATATATATATATATATATAGTATATTCATATATAATTATAATATATATTAATAATAAGAATATTATTTTTTGATTGACGATAACTTTTTATCAGAGCGTAGACTGGTTTGGGACACAATTGGAGGCTTAGATTCCCTTGTAATTTATTAACCATTTGAATACCACCTATATAATAGATATTCCTAGATGTATAACAACTACTATCAATAATGACCACCACCGATCTTGAAGATAACCAACGACTATTAACAGCACCGAGAATTCAACCAACGGTCACAACCAGCCTCACATACCTTTCCAAAGATTTGAACCTGGGTAAGACTTGAAACAACCAAGACACTTAACCAACTCACCCACATCTTATTGGTAATAATAAGAATATTATTATAATAATATATATCAATATAAATATTATACTATATTTTTAACCTTATATATTGTTCTTTTAATAAATTTTAATTTTGCTTGCAAATAAATATTCAAAATTGGGATTTGAACATGAACAAATATCTCTACTCAAATGGTTCCTTAAAAGCATTACACCAACAAACCATTTGCACTAGGCAACTAAAACTCCAAATTTCTTTAGTTGTCTTATCTCAAGATTTTTAGTACAAGGAATTTAGTTTATAAAATTAAGACAAAGCATGCCAATTTTAGGAGATCACATTATATACATTCCTACAAATTCCAAAAATTATATTGCTCATATCAACGACACATGCTCTCAAAACATGTAATTTTAAAAAGAGTTTTAAGGCTTGCAAAGTACATACTTAATAGAAAAAGGCTTGTGTGTTGCTCTGAAGGATACAACCTTGAATGTCATGTGTTAGATGTTCATCTAAGTTTAACACTTCATTGATGTAAGGGAACTTTTAACCCGTGTTTACAAATCCTTATATTATGACTTATCGAATATTTAGTCAACCAAAAACTCATACACCAATTTTCATGGGCATAGCCCTAGACGAATTTCATCTAAACATTGATTATCCTCAACCATGCTCCTACACTGTTGATTTGCGTAAATTAAACAATAAACTTATACACCTAATTTTGTCCCTTCCCATTACTTTAAATCAAAGTCCAAAGTGTTTGGAGATCCTGTTCACACACATTTTCACGAGTGTTTCATTCTATAGATCATTAAGATTTGGAAAACAAGCTTCATTCCACACAAGCAACATTCTCACATTTTTTAAAGAGTGTGATAGGTATGCAATAGCAACAAAACTCAGCCAAAGCTTTGCACATGCTACAATTCAAAACCAACCCATAGATCATGACACACAAACAATAAGTACTACAACAAATGTAGCATCACATAAAGTAATGTAAAGCACAAAAATATACAAAACATTAAGTGTTAGATCACAAAAAAAATGGAGGTATACATTAGTTGGGAGGTATCATGGCATGGTGCTACATACAAGCACACCCTAATTTTATACAGTGATGAAAAACTACTCTAATTTTCATTTTTTTTTATACACGTGAAAGCGAGACGTGTAGAATTCCACAACCCCATCAAAACAACTTGACAAGATTTTAAATATGGGTCATTATAAATTTCTATCAGTAAGTTTGGTGATTGCATTGCAGAGTTTGGGGTGTATGTTTTAGAGATAGGTAAGCACCTCAGAGATGGGAAGACTTGTGGAAGGCATCTTTTACATGCAAAAAATATCTCACAACTCCCCATACCACTTCAATGAATGTCTCTTGCTAGGAAATTAAAAATGAAAACAAAAGGGTAAAAACCAAATAAAATATATAAGCCCTAAATGGTCAAAAGACCACACTCAAAGTTTCATACACACCTTGAACCCACATAACCCCTTCCCTTGTTTAGAGAAATGGCCTTGCCGACTCATCACCTATACAGATATTTAGAAAAATAAAGTAATAGAGATGCATCAAAAAACTGTACAACAACTCGTAAATAGTGGGTTTTAAAATGAATTACATGGTTATAAATGTATAATAACCGAATGGAGTAGTCAAGGAAGTGAAAGCATAATAACTCGATGACCTTTGTGATGTCCTCTACATAGAAGTTGATACCTTACTTGATAATGGATTCCTCTTTTGGACACACCCTCTTATAAAATGTCCATGACAATCCATTTAACAAGGGCAACTCTAGCTTTATAGATAATATGTTTTCATCTCTTGTAAGAATAGTGCAACACATTTTATAGACAACAAAAAGGAAGTCGGTGGCAAAAAAATTTGTTGCTACCATTAATTTTGTGGATCAGTGAAGAACATAAAATATTTATTAGATATGTTAATAGCTATCAATAGATGTTAGTGGTTGCCATGCAATAGTCTGGACACATGTCTAAGAGCTGTCTAACGGTCTATTTTCCTGGCATACCCATTCAATATGCACAACAAAATAAGTAATGGGAAGGGACTGAATTAGGTGTATTAATTTATGTTTAATTTATGCTAAATAAAAATTAGGCCTAATAAATGTTTAGACAAAAAAAAGGCTCATGCCTTATTATAATATGCCTCAAACGTAAAAATTCCCATTAGTAAAATATGATCCCAAATGTTCACAATTTCCATTGATTTTTGGTAAAAATTGAATCAATTGCTTAATATCCATTGAGACAAAAAAACAAAAAATGAAAGAGGGGTATGGGATACAATCTCCAACCAAAAGGTCTTGTTCATCAAGATTGACTTTGAGAAAGCCTATGACCATATTGAATGGCCTTTTATTATTGCCATGTTATAGGCATTGGGTTTTGGCCCCAAGTTTGTTCATACCGTCAATATGATTTTTCAAGATGTTGTGGCCTGCATCACCATTAAGAGATCTCAATCTCAACCTTTTGAGCTACACGGGTCCATCAGATAGGGGTGCCCCCTAGCCCCTTCACTTTATGTGTTAGATGTTGAAGGTTTTAGCTATCTTTTGGCCAATTATGCTTCGAAGGGGATGGTCAAAGGGATCTCTCTACCTAATTATGACCACCAATTAATCAACGAGCACTTTGTTGATGACTCTTTTCTCACCCTACAGGGGGATATAGCTCTATCAAGAATGCCATGGAATGTTTAGATATTTTTCACCTTGCCTCTGGGTTGTCTATCTAGTGGCTTAAGACCCAGTGCTACCGCCAATCCTTGTCACCCAAATCTCCTTGGCTAGAGGGATATATGTGGCAATGGATCCTTTGAGGGGTCTAGTTTAAATTTTTAGGCATTTTTTTTGCTTTCAGAGCCTCTCCTTCAGAGTTGTAGTCCTATGTGGTCCAAAGAGTGGAGAAAAAATATCTTCTTGGATTACTAAGCCTTTGACCTTGGCTAGTAAATTCCAGATTTGTTCTTAGTAAGGTGCTCACTACTACTCATGCATACTACTCTTCTTATTGGACACCTCAAAATGCATCCTATGCAAGGCATGAGAAGCTGCTGAAAGATTTTTTATGGGCCAACTCTAAAGGCCACCAAGGTTTTCATCAAGTCTTTTGGGCCATTTGTTTTTGCCCTAAAGAAGTTGGTGGGTTGGGACTTACTGATATAAAGCTTCAAGGTACCGCTCTTGGGGCCAAATGGATCATCCTAAGCTTGGAAGGTTATGAAGCCTGGAAAATTTTATTGTGGCACTTCATTTCTCAAGGATGCCCTCTCGGTAGAAAACCCTGACAAGGCATAGGATTTCACAATGCCCTTATTTTTTCAGTGTCTGTCAAAGTAGGGGGCACATTTTTCATGTAGAGTATTTGGAAGGCCTGGGAAAAACTCAAATCTCACCTTATTTGAGTGGGGGAGGGGTTTAGAAGCGGTCTTTCTCTAAACTCCCAGTCATTATGGTGGTCTCCTTAGCTAACCTTTCACAATGTCCCCTTTGCCATGGTCCCTTGGATCAGAAGCTTAAGGTGTTTTAAGAAGGGTATTCTCATGATTGGTGATCTATTATGTAAGGTCTCTATGGATTGGCTTCCTTGGTCTATGTTAAAGGCCAAATTCTAGCTTAACAAGGAAGATGCAGAATCCATTGCTGAAATTTAGAGTTCCATACATGATGAGTACTTACACAAGATCAGAGTTTCCTCTCTCACACCATGGTGGAAGGACTGGTCTTGTCCTACGACCATGCCATTATGCAATTATTATCCTCGGTTGGGATACAATTTATTAGCCCCTATACACATTGACACAAAGGCTCTTAATCACTAATGGTCTCTCCAATCCCTCCATCAGGTTTGGGCTAGGATGTTTGATCACAATTGGG
The DNA here is from genome assembly GCA_037957365.1 of Torreya grandis. Classification (NCBI taxonomy): domain Eukaryota; kingdom Viridiplantae; phylum Streptophyta; class Pinopsida; order Cupressales; family Taxaceae; genus Torreya; species Torreya grandis. Next base: position 1,130,392 of record JARHVA010002661.1, read on the forward strand.
CAGCTTATATTAAACCCAAGAATGCTCACTTCCTTTGGTGTATTCTTTACCAGGGTTTGCCCATGGGAAATCGGATCAAGCACATGGGGGTTCTTAATCCCACTTGTCCAACTTGTCAACACCCATAAACTATCAAACACCCCTTCTAGTTTTCCCACATGCTCAATCAACTTGGAGATGGATTCATACCTTTTTCAAACCCTTTAGGCTTGAGATGTTCATTTGGAAAATGGCTCTCCTGGGAGACTCCACCCTTTTATCTGCAAGATGTAACAAATTATGGCAGATTTTTTGTACGGATGTTTTATTTTAGATTTGAAAATCTAGAAATCAAGCATGTTTTAATAATGAGATTATGGAAAAAGGTTTTTTTGTATCTAACAAAGTTGTGATTGCTAATGCTACCCACCAAATTTAGATTCAAATAGATAAGGTTCAGCTAGAGCTTCATCACATGTATGTTCTCCTGAACCACTGTGGGAATGCTCCTTATGCAATCAGTTGTTAATGACCTAATTCTCTGCCTCACCATGCTCTTCTTGGAGGTTGTGAGTGCGGTGGGAGGCATCACCACTCTCGTAGCCAAAGTGTCTAAGTTGGAGGAGCTCCTCTCCTCGCTCTCATTAGCCATCTCCTTCGAGAGGATCTGACAAACGTAGAGACAATGGTGGTGGAGGGTGGAGACCCCCTTAGCAGGACAAGTTTGCACCTCTAAAGCCAGCCATCTCTCCCTCTTGTTAGGATTTGCAGAATGATGTTGACACTAACCAACAAGTTGATGGTTGAGTCCCCCTCTTTGTGGATGAAGATCCCTAGCTTAGGTTGGTTGAGGAGGGAAGCCTCTGTGCTCTCTGCCTCCATTTCCTCCTCTGGTCGTCATGTTTTTAGTTACTGCTTAGTTTGTTCTTTGATGTTGGTGTTGTTCTATTATATTTTTTTGATTGAGATGCACTTGAGTTAATTTAACTATGGTTATCGACCACCTATGGCCAGTTATTTTAGTGTTTCATTTCTTCCAAGTCTTTTTATAGCTTAGTCTGGTATTTGGGATGTGACTTTTCTACCCATTTTTTGTATGACTAGCGTTGTTCTATTAATTTTCTTTTAAATTAATAGAAAAGTGCTTTTCAATCAAAAAAATAAAACGAAAGAAGGACATGTGGGAAAGGATTTCCATATCCACCTTTGGATCAAGAGTCAAAGGCAAGTTAGATGTTAAACCTAGTTTACCACTGATATACAGATTTACATTGAATTGTGATAGATATATTCAATTATAATTAATTAAGTTAAATATATGCAAATATGTAATATGAGTTTAATTAATAATTTTATAATCAGAGAGGAGAGAGTACCAAAGGTTTAGAGGTATATCTATTATATTTTAAAATTTGGTGATAGTTGTTAGGTTTAGATCGTGAAAAATGTACATTTAGAAGTAACAAAATTTTGAATAAAAAATTTGATGATGATCTAGAAAAGCTTCCTAAGAGCCTCGATTTCGATTCCACCCTAAAAACTATCTAAAGCATTAGGATACTCCCAAAAAAAAATGACAAATATGTTAAAATTATATATATATATAAATAATAATAATAAGTATAAATATATTAATAATATACTGTGTGTATATTTATATTTTTAAATATATTCATAATACTAAGGAGGCAAGGAGAAAACGAGCGATGGCGAGGACCAGTGCAAAGTACCGTTTTGGCGTTGATGGCATTGATGGGTTGCTCAGCTCAGACAGGATCGCTTATTTTTTGGGAAAACAGAGAAAATATCGGAGGAAACAGTGCTCTTTCCCCCTCTGCACTCTCCCTATCGGAATTGGCGACATGCTTTGCACCGTTGACCTGGAGAGCATAAGTAAGGCAATGGCGGAGATTAGAAAGCTGTGTGGCAGGTGGGTTTTTCCTGACGTGCCAGCGATCTCGGGGTTCCCCTCTCCTCTCTTCGCTTGCCAAGGAAGGCATGATGATTCAAAGCACTCAGATTATCAGATTATGATGTGCCTACATTGTGAAGCATGCGGAATAAGTGCCGAATGTGGACGTTGTGATTCAGTGTCGGTACGACTTAGAAAAAGAGGGAATTATTTGCAGATTTTAATGGCTTTTGGTCAATTACGATGGTTTTGTTTCAATGGATTCATGTGATATGGACAAAGTATTGTGAGATCTTTCTATGTTTTAAGGGTTTTTTTATCGTTCATTTTTATGATGAGGATGACTATCAATGAGTCTTTAGAGATGGTCCTTGGTTTTAAGGCAATGTGGGGCTTTACATCACTTTATGGTTTCTAAATTTTGATCTAAATTTTCACTCTGTTACCAAAATGTTAATATGGATTCATCTTCCCAATCTCCCTCTTCACTTCTATTTTGCCTTTGAAGAGATTGGAAATACCTTGGATACCTTCATCAATGTTGATTAGCAGAGGGAAATAACGAGTTTATGCACTTACACTCACATTTGTATGGAGATTGATCTTCGCAAGGGCCCATCAGAGAAAGTGACTCTTAGGTGTGGGAATATTCTACACATTTCGGGTTTAGATTGTGAGAATATCGAATATTGATGTCATATTTGTAAGCTTCCAGGGCATCTGCATGCTCCCTATCCTCAAGGATGAACACATCTTTCAAGAAAAATGGGTAAAACCTAAATTCAAACGATGGATTTTTTTAGAACAAGAGGTAGTGGAGGAAGATGAGAATCATGCGGAGGATGGACAAAATTCAACAAAAGATAGAAAATAACAATCTTGGAGACCCAGATACCAAGTATGAATAATATATCCCTTCAACAGTGGTAGGGGAAGAACAAAATCTCACATTGAGGATTGTTCCGATCGAGACCATGATAGGGGGAGTGAAGAGAGTACATGAATCAGAGAACTCATACTATGATAAGGCACTGACAACCCATCTAACTTCAAAACTTTGGAACTCTAACACACCTCTTGAATATTGGAATTCATATTTGCAAATAGTTACGATGGAGGCCGCTCAAGGGATGTGGCTGAATGTCAAAAAGAAAAAAGGTAAAAAGGGCATGATTGAAGAGTCTATGGGATATATTTTCCATTAACTTATAGCCTTTGGTTGTTGGTCTATTTGGTTAGCGTTTAGTTCTTGTTATCACGTTGTTTTGTGATGATTCTCTCCTTGTTGTGATGGGGTTTCTGTTGTTTCTCACCCTCTGGGGTGGTTTTTGTTGAGTGGTTATCACTCTCTTGTGCTTAGGTTTTTTCTTTTGGAATGCTAAAAAACATCCGTGAAATTTAATTTCTTATTTTCATTAATATGAAGTTATAATTTTTTCTTGGGGGCGGGGCAGGGGGAAGGGAGGGGGGAACAAGGGGGTAATAAGAATATTATTATTATAAGTATAAATACTATACTATATTTTTAAGATGTTAATATATTATATTTATATATTTTATAATATATATTTATATATTAAATTTATATACCATATAATATGATATTAAATTATAAATTAAAATAGTGATATATAGTATAATAATAATTGAATTGAAGTTAGGTGCTTTGAGAGTCAATGGGAACAGGAGCGAAGAGAGCAAAGACAAATTTCAAATTGATGAGGAAGCGAGAAAGTGGTGAGTTTGGAGATTTACAAGGCAACGAGAGTGAAGACAAGGAGAAAAAACATGGCAAAGGTAGATCTGAAGGAAAAGCTCGGTCAAAAGACACTTTTGAGAGCTTTAGTTTGTTCAATATGAGATTTGGCTTGAACGATGTCCCACCGCAATTATGGTGGTTCTTGAGGGCTCTATGTAAATCTGAGATGTTGCAAAATTTAGAGGAGCAGGGGATTTTTCTTTTGTTGTTTGATTGAATGAGTTTTTATATGATTGAGTTCATAATCCTTCTCTTGCGAGTTCGATGAGCCACCAAGGGTGACATGAAAATTAAGATAGGAAAGCATGGTGATATGCTACATCGATGTTTTAGTGTGGTTACATTGTGGTATATTGATTTAACTTTGCCTTTGTGGTTGTGGGTGATGTTAACCCAAGATGCAATGGTGTGGATTCTCACGATCCTACTCAGAAAATGGTATGCAGGAGCTTAGGTGACTATCATTTTTAATGCTTCATGGTCTATGAGGATGGGCTATTGGGCATTGGCTTCTCTTGGTGCTCCATGAATTTTGGTAAAGGAAAACCTAATGTTTTATGGGGACCTCCTAGCTTTTTTGTAATGTTCAGGGTATTCCAAGTCAAATCTCTTGGTGAGCAAGATCCAAGTTTGAATGGTAATTTCCTTGTCCCTCTGTGCATTAAGGGTCTATGCTTCATAATAGACATTCCTACAAGAGGATGGATATCTCATTTGGTGGAGAATGTGGCTCTCAAAAATCTCATTGAATCTCAATACTTTGTGGGTGACATGTCGTGCCTTCTTCTGGATCAGAAAAGGCTTGAGCAAAAGTTGGAAAACTAAATGTTGCCCCTTTGTGTAAGTTATTTTCAACCTCTATTTGATCCTCCTTTGAAAGGACCTATTTATTATGTGCATTATGTAAATTTAATTGGTTATCATACTCTACCTGACTTCTGTGTCGATGCACAAAGTTGGGAGACAAAAAATGTGACATTCCCCCAGCTTTGATTTTTTTTTCAAAGGGTGTAAGCCCTTTTTTTTAAATTGTTAAGGCTCAGGCTTATGTCCGAGACTCAAGGGCATACACCCTTTCAAAAACATAAAGGGTGTGTGCCGTTATGTTTTTTCATTTCATTTTTTATTTGGAGCTCAAACCTGGAGCCATTTTTAGCATTTTTTTGCCTTTGCATTTCTCTTATAGATCCACGTATGTGCTTTAGATTTGCATCCCGCTAATGAGATTTGGCATTCAAGTTGCTATCTCAGATATGTTAATTTTTAAATTTAATTTTTTCTATTTGTATTTATTTTTATTTATGCAAGTATGGTTTTGAGTTTAGATTTGCATTAGATTCTCTTGCATTGCCTACAAAAAACATGTATTTCTATTTAAATCTAGATAAACAATTAAATGATGAATCAATTATGTGAAGAAAATGTTAAACAAAACCCTAAACAATTTTATTTTGCACAAGAATAAGTTCAATTGTATGAACAACAATTTAAAATGTCAATAGTTACAGATAATCACCAATAGTTTGCGTCACTCCTCAACTGATAGTGCCCACATTTCACTTACCGATACACTAGAGACTATTTTTAGTGAAGTGGAAAATGTAACTTCACAATTTGATGCAATGTTACATCTAAAAGAGGACATGAAACAATTTTATTCTAACAAATTTTCATATGATGTTAAAAAAAATAACAAAAGAAGTTGTGTGCACTTTGTTTGTTAAGCCTGGAAACAACCAACCTCCACTGATGAATTGTAAACATATTAGTATTGATTGGTGTGTTCATGAGGAGATGAAAGATAACTTTCGGGATAGGTGGTGGATGGTGTTTGATGAGCCTCCATGCAATAATAATAAGGTTCCGTTATACTTTTTGAGAAAATTGTATTGCGATTTTGTGCTACAAAAAATTCTAAATTATTTTGACATGAAGGTCTCCCCTAGGGGAGGTGGGTATTCATTTGATAGACCTGGTGCTAGGTAAGACCAAAACTGTCATAACTAAGCTCAAATAAATAGATAGACAATATCACATACCTCTATTCCTAAAATTTTGCATCATAACATACAGATGAACACCCTTGAGGCAATGACAAGTTTGACATAAGTTATGATTGAGCATGGTATGCATACATTGAAGACTTATGCTTAGCCTGTAAGTGGTGCTAGTAGTAGTGGCACTAGTGGTGTTGGTGGTAGTGGTGTTGGTGGTAGTGAATTTGGTGGTGTTGGTATAGGTGCTAATGTCCCTCCTCATGTTACAATTCATGTGCATCATTGCACATCCTGTGGGAGGAAGTGTATGGGACTTCCTATTTCGGTGCAACATACACATAGTATATTTATGGATACTAACATAACAGAGCATATGCTACCTATAGATTCTTTAAGATCTCAAAAAACTATCATGTCAGAGCATACATGATTTGTATATGCTTTAACAGTGCATGACATTAGCATGCCAAACACTATGCTAGATGTACTAGCTTCACCAACTTCTCTCATGATACGTTAGCCTAATGTGCAATAGTTATTGACTTCACCATTTGTATTTGATACACAAATTTAATTTTAAACTAAAAGAGGGGTAAAAATTTATTGATAAAATGGAACAGAAAAATTGCATATCTTTGTCCTGGCCCACCAGCGGAGCCAGCTTCTGAGAAAGATTTAAAGGAAGCATCGTTTGATCAAGAATGTTCCAATCCAACCCATGTTCTGATGCCCATTTAGCTAGAGTGTCCGCAACACCATTCCACTCACGGGGGATATGCCTAAAGGTCACCTCCTCCAGTGAAGTACATATTTGGAGGATCTGATGGACAATCACTGATAAGTGCCAATCCATGGCCTCGAGGTTCCTTTTATTCAACAGGTTGACCACGACCTAGGAATCCAATTCGCATATGACTCTACGCCATCCAAGTTGATAGCATTGTTGTACCGCATCTAGGACTGCCACGGCTTCCATCAAGTTGTTTGTATGGACGCCCTTGTAGATGGAAATACAAAACTGCATATTGCCAGTATTATCTCACCTGATTCCCCCAGTTCCATCCAAGCTCGGGTTGCCTCATGAAGAGCCGTCGGTATTGACTTTTAGAGTTCCAGCCAGTGGTGGAGACCAATGCCCTACACGTTTCACTGGTTGAGCCCGTAGTCTGGCCTCCTTTGCTGGGCACTTAGGATAGAGCACTGAAGTATTATCCAGGACGTCCAAAGAAAGACGCACGTGGATGGAGGCATCAGCTGCGCACAGACTCCCAGCCTTGTCACACTTGGATTGAATAGTCTCTTGTAGAGACTTGATAACTTTCTGCCATAAGATTCTGAGCTCAAAGCACTTATCCAGGAAAATCCTTCTATTCCTTTCAAGCCAAATATTCCACAGAATGAAGGAAGGGCCGATGATCCATGCGGCCTGGAGGTGTGCAGGCTTGGAGGGGGGTTAGCCTAAGTGGTTCCAAAAGTCAATTAGGGAGGTTGCGTGCCAACAAGAACACCCCCATGCCTGCCACCAGAGATGCCACAACTGAATGGCAAAGGAGCACTGGAAGAAGAGATGAGAGGCCGTCTCTTCGCTATTGCAACATAACCTACATATGGATGGCCCCTGAAAGCCTCGCTTGCAAAGATTATCCCATGTGAGACATCTATTGTGGGTTAACACCTAGAGAAAGAAATTGCACTTAGGCCATAAAAGATGGTTACAGACTTGCTTAAGCCAAGCTATCTCTGTAATTCCAAGGCCTTGCTTTGTCAATGCCATGTAACCTAAGGATACAGAATAATTCCCTGAAGGCACCTCTCCCCAGGCCAAGACATCACATTCCTATAGGGAGCTACACCTTCTAGAATCAAGAATCTGAGCTAACTCCTTAGGTTCCTCCATCGAGCCTCCCAGAGGCCAATCAGAGGAATTTTTCCACTGATAGCCAACAACCATACCCAAGTCTAAAGCCTCCTTATAGTGGGCAACCGAGTCCCACCTAGCTGTTAGGAAAGCATCACTGAGTGGCTGCAGGTGTGGGTGGGAGGATAAGATAGGGGGACATCCATCCCAGGAGTCATTCTAGAAAAGCACCTCAGTGCCCCTATTGCAAATCCAAAAAAGACTGCGCTTAACCAACTGAGCTCCTACCTTGAAGGTACACCATACCATGGAGCCTCTCCCCTCCACTGGCATCCTGGGAATAACAGTGAAGTCAATGTCTAGATAATACTTATGGTGCAAAATACGGGCCCATAGAGAAGAGGGGCTAGAGCACCACTGCCAATAGAGTTTGGCAGTGAGAGCCTAACTGCACATGATAGCTGAGCGCAATCCAAGACCCCCCTCCTTCTTTGGCCGGCAGACAGTTTTCCAGTTGATGAGGCTCCATTTAGAATTTTGCAAGTTACCACTCCACAAGAATTGACAGGAAAGGGCATCAAATTCTTTGAGAAAGTACACCAGGGCAGCCTGAACCATGCTCCAGTAAATGGGCAATGCTTGAATCACTGCTTGCAGGAGGGTTACCCTGCCTGTTGTAGAGAGCCATCTATGCATCCAGTGGGTCACTTTTTTTTGAAGTTTATCAAGAACATTCTGCCAAAACCTTCTAGGCTACCTTTCGACTAAAATAGGTACTCCCAGATAAGTCAGAGGGAGTTGTTGCATCTAAAATTTGAGGATAGTTGCAATCCTTTGTTGGATCATCTCAGGGGTATTGAAAAAGTATATAGAGGATTTATGATCATTAATTTTCTGACTTGAGGCAGCGATATAAGTGTCTAGAGTGAGCTGAAATGCCTCCGCTTCACGGCTCCTAGCTCTCTTGATAAGAGCTGTGTCATCCACGAACTGAAGGTGGGTCAAGGCAGGGTCTCCGATCCTCCATTTCCATCCTTGAAGCAAATTCTGAGAAGCTTAGAACTTGATAAGCTGTCCAAGACCCTCAGCCAAGATGATAAACAGATAAGGAGAAAGTGGGTCTCCCTGACGGAGTCCTCTCGAGGCACCGAAGAGCTCAAAAGGTTCACCATTGATAAGGACCAAATAAGAGGGAGTGGTAACACAGCTCAGGATCCAGCTCACCCAAGCTTGACTGAAACCGAAAGCCAGAAGAGCCTTGTGCAAGAAACTCCACCTGACTCTGTCGTAAGCCTTAGCCATATCAAGCTTGATGACCATAACCCATTCCTGGGAGATACTCATAGAATGGATAATTTTAGAAGCAATGACCACTCCATCCAGAATTTGTTTACCTTCCACAAAGGCCCCTTGTTCCTCCGAGATAATCATGGGCAGCCACCCCTTGAGTCTCTCCGCCAGGAGCTTAGTGATAATTTTGTAGACCACATTATAGAGGGCAATAGGCCTGAACCGATCTAGCTGGTTTGCCTATTCCTTCTTCAGAATAAGGACTAAGAAAGTGGCATTCAATGCCCTGAGCATTTCCTTGTTGGCATAGGATTCATGAATCACCTCCAGCAGGTCATGTTTGATAATATCCCAGAAGTCCTGGTAAAATTTAGTTGGGAATCCATCAGGTCCTGGCGCTTTGCCTCTGTGCAAGCTAAAGACCACTCCCTCCAATTTTGTCAAAACAACCGGCCGCATAAGATGTTCATTTTGCTCCATCATCACCACCTCTGGAATACAGGACAAGACCGTGTTCTCGGCAACCTCATCTGGAATTTGATCTTCAGAGAAAAGAGCAGAATAAAACTGAGTAGCCTCCCTAGAGATAGCATGGGAGGAATTCAGGATTGTTCCATCCAAGGAAACAAGAGAGGAAATGAAGTTCCCATTACGACGAGTCTGTACCGATTTATGGAAAAAAGTAGTATTCTTGTCTCCCTCCTGAAGCCAGTCAATGCGGGCCTTCTATTTCCAGTAGATTTCTTTGCGAAGCTCCCACTCAGCTGGATCGGTCGAGGCCATAGATTCCTCTGTGCTAAGTGCCTCTGTCAATCCATAGTCCCACATTTGCTTGGTAATGTCATCCATCTTGTCTTGCGCTCTTCTCATCATGATATGGAGGTTGCCAAAGGACTCTCTGTTCCAGACCTGTAGCTTCCTTTTGACATATTATAATTTTTTGGCAAAGGAGAACATAGCAGTTCCATAATCTGGGCCCCCTGTCTCCACCATTGCGTCATTACACCCTGGAGAGAAGACTCGCGAAGCCACATCAACTAGAAATTGAATGGAGGCTTCTTATGGATAGCAATATAACTGGAAGATAGCTTGATGGGCTAGTGATCAGAGCCCCTCCAGTCCAAGATTTCAGAAGATAGATGAAAGGTCCTGGATAGCCAATAACATGAAACGAGGAACCTATCCAAATGCTCTGAGATGGCTGCCTCCCCGATCCTCCTATTATTCCAAGTAAAGATCCAGTTCAAGCGCTGAACGTCTGAGAGATGTAGATGTGAAATGTTCTATTGAAGGAGGTCAGAAGAGGGTCCCAAGTGAGCCAGGCCCCCACTTTTTTCCTTCACACTAAGAATAGCATTGAAATCTCCACCTAAGATCCAAGGTAGGAAGGGATGATAGCTTTTAACATACCGGATATGGCTCCAAAGTCTGAGCTGTCCAGCTGAGTCCATCGGGGCATAAACATTAGTAACCAAAATCAGCTCACCAGTTTTGTGAGATGAGGCAATCATTGAAAGGGTCGAGTAGCCAGAGATCCAATGCAACAGAGTTACTTTCCTAGGATCCCACCAAGTGGCAAGCCCGCCAGAGTTTCCCAGAGCGCCCACACACTGGCAATGGCCACAAAGCCAGGTATTGGGAGCGCAAGAGAACAAGGAATCCATTGAGAGCTTGGTCTCTTGAATACATAAAATATCAGGAGAATGTGCCAACAACAATTTATGAATAGCTTTTTATCTGGGGATGCTATTCAATCCCCTTACATTTCATGATAAAAAAATCATTGAGTGGAGTGGGGGAAGTGTTCATCCAACGGCTTGACAGCTCCCGATTCCACCAGCATATCACCTGTGAATTTAATTTTGTCTTGGTCCTTTTAGTACCCAGCTTGAGAAGGGGTAGTGAAGGAAACTTTTTTGAATGGCCTCTACATTAGGCCAAGTGCAGATAAAGGTCCCTTTTCTTTGCTGGAATCCCCCGTGTCTTTAAGCATATCTGACCAATGGATATCCTTGTCTTGTGGTGCAGGAGGCACCACAAGGATCCCAGCCTCAGGGCCTAAAGAAGTTTTCAAAGCTTGCTAGTCCTCCATATCCTGTGCTTCACAGAGAGCACAATCCATTCCTTCTGGCTCGGGCCTTGCTCCTTGATCCACCAACAGAATGCCATCTTCTATAAGCATGGAGTCAAGGGATTCAAAATGCTTGAAGCCTGGGTCTACCTGTCGGTCAGTAAAGGGCCATTTATAACCCCATCCCTTACCCTTACGGTGAACCTGAATGAAACCTTCCCTATCAGGGCCATTTGTCGCTAATGGATTCTACCCCGTATTGGACGTGTTTAGGTGCGCCTTACTTTTGGTTGCCCCGTCAAGTTGCTTGTTACCATTACCACTATTTCCAAGATGTTCGGTGCCAGCGTTCTCATTGGCCAGCCTAAGACCAGCTGAGCTGACCGGGTCATTACCATCTCTGATGACCTGAGGGCATTGGTGGTGTAAATGTCCATAAACATGGCAGATATGGCATCGAAAGGGGATGGTTTCGTAGTCAAGCTGTTGGATCCATGACGAAACACCCAAACAAATTTCCATAGAGTCCGGCAGAGGATTATTCAAGTCAATGTCCACACAAATGTGAGCATAGGAAATTACCTTTTTGTCTAGTGACTGGGGAGAAATTGCTACAGGTGTCTCGATCATAGCCACAATCTACCTCAGGACATCCTCATGCCAAAATTCTAAAGGAAGTCTCGAAAGACAAACCCACACAGGGATGCGGGATGGGAGATCCTTCACCGAGTTAAACCCCACATGCCATGGCTTTATAAACAGGACGATGCACTCGTAGAAGTAAGGACCCCCCTCAAAGATCAAGTTCCTATCTGCTACGGATGAGAAATTTACCATGAAGTAACTATTTCCAGCCAACATAATATCGAAGTTGCCTTCCACCTATCATGTCTGGCAAATCTAGGCTTCTAGGGTCAAAATAGGTATCTGAATGCCAAGAAACTTACAAATCAGAGCATGAGAGGTGAGATACTCCACATCTTCCTTGACTGCCTCAGGTGCAATATGTTAGGGTATGGAGCTAAAAGCTTCACCCATGAGCGAGTTGGAAGTTGCTGGAAATCAACAGTCACCGACGATGGTCAGAAACAGACCAAAGGCGATCGACATCGGTCAGGAGGAGACCAGGATCAGCTGACGTTAGCAGGTTCAAGCAGGTAGGAACCGATGTCGGTTACCTGTGGCATCTAGAATCTATTTCCGTGCGTGAATATATTGTTTGCATGTTAAGGAACGAACTGTTGGTTGTTAAGTCCGCGTTTCTAATTTGAGTAGGACTGTAATTAGAGCCCTTGTTTGGAGGTGCATCTATCAGTTGTAAGTGCATGCTCATGAGTCTCTATAGTTATATAATAGAGATAGATCTTCATAGTTCATTGGACAAGAAGAGTAGAAGAAGACAATACTATAGAAGTAGAATATAGATTGTATATCAATCCAGTTTGTGGAGTTGATTATAATTGAGAGAGAGGACTCTTGAGGGAAAGAGATCTAAGAGGAGATCTATACATCTGTGAGAGGTGTGGAAGAAAATAAGTTTCTTCAATTGTAATTCCTTCTGTAAAGAGTTGAATACAAGTTTTCAGGGTGGTTTCTTGTATCTCTTATTTCTTGTTAATTCTGATTCTAGTTACTTATCTATCTGATTTAATTCCGTGTTTATTGCTTTCATATAGTAATCATATTGTTGATTGATCCCCAACAAGTGGTATTAGAGCATTGGTTGCAGGTTCTAAAGCTTGATACCAACAAGTGGTATCAGAGCTTTGGTTCACTAACAGGTAGTTCAGATCTGGTTAGTGTGTATTGATTACAGGTTACTCACAGGGATTTTTGTTTGAGTGGGAGAAGCAATGGCAGAAGAAAGTAAACTTAGAATGGAGAAGGTTAATGGAAAGAACTATAAATTATGGAGAATGTAGATAGAAGATTATCTGTATCAAAAAGATTTATACTTATCGTTAGGAGGGACTGCAAAGCAGCCCAAAGACATGGATGATGAAGAATGGGAAGTTCTTGATAGAAAGGCTCTTGGATCAATAAGATTGAGTCTAACATCTACTGTGATATCTAATTTATCACAGGCAAAGTCTATGGTAGAGTTAATGACTACTTTAGCAAATTTATATGAAAAACCCTCAGCTTTAAATAAGGTATATCTTATGAAGCAGTTATTTAATTTGCAGATGCAGGAAGGTAGTTCTGTATCTAATCATTTGAATGATTTCCATGGAATTGTAAATCAATTAAATTTAGTCAAAATAGTGTTTGATGATGAAATTAAAGCTCTATTAATCTTATGTTCTTTACCAGAAAGCTGGCACAGCTTAGTAATGGCAGTTAGTAATACTGCTTCTGCTTCAAATATTTTAAAAGTAGATGATGTGGTTAGTGTAATCTTGAATGAAGAAATTCGCAGGAAAAGCACAGAAGAGACATCAGGGAACGCTTTAAGTTTTGAGATCAGGGGAAGACAAAAAGAGAAGAGCAAGAAAGGGAGATCAAGATCTAAATCAAAGATGAGAGGTAGATCTAAATCCAGAAATGGCAGGAAGCCACAATGCTGGAATTGTGGAAAGATAGGGCACATAAGCAAAGATTGCTGGTCAAAGCCTAAAGAGGACAGACAACATGAAGATAAAGAAGAAGCAAAGGTGGCAGGTATTGTTTCACAAGATGGTCTTATATTCTCTTTGCATACTAATATAGAATCTTGAGTTTTAGATTCTGGTGCATCTTTCCATGCAACCCCTAATAGAGAATATTTCAGTGACTATGTCCATGGAGATTTTGGAATAGTTTACTTAGGGGATGATGAGCCCTGTAAGAATATTGGCAAAGGTAAAGTGCAGTTGAAAATGTAGAATGGCAACACATGGGTGTTGAGAGACGTCATGCATGTTCCCAGCTTGAAGAGAAATTTGATTTCTGCAGGAAAGTTAGGGGATGAGGGTTGTACAGTAACTCTCACAGCTGAATCTTGGAAGGTCACCAAGGGTGCACTTGTATTGGCCAGAGGTAAGAGAGTAGGTACTCTCTATTTATGTAATTGTATTACTGACAATTCTCCTTCTGTATTATCTACTTCAGATGTAGATGCAAAATTGTGGCATCAAAGGCTTGGCCACATGAGTGAGAAGGGAATGACAATTCTTAAGTCAAAAGGTATGTTTCCAGATTTGAAAAGCATTGATCTAGATTTATGTGAAGACTGTATTTTTGGAAAACAGAAGAGAGTGAGTTTTCTCAAGACTGGGTCAACAAAGAAGAAGCACAAATTGTAGCTTGTTCACACAGACGTGTGGGGACCAGCCCAAGTTGCTTCTATTGGAGGATCACAGTACTATGTTTCCTTCACAGATGATGCTACAAGAAAGGTATGGATCTATTGTATTAAGAAGAAATCTGATGTTTTTGACACGTTTAAGATTTGGAAAGCTATGGTTGAGAATGAAACAGGCAAGAGATTGAAATGCCTAAGATCTGACAATGGTGGTGAGTTCTGCAGCCACAAGTTCAATTGGTATTATTATATGCATGGGATCTGCAGGCAAATGACTGTTCCAAGAACACCTTAGCAAAATGGAGTTGCTGAAAGGATGAACAAAACAATCATGGAGCGTGCAAGGTGTATGAGATTGCATGCTGGATTGCCCTTAGAGTTTTGGGCAGAAGCCGTGGATACTGCAGTGTACCTGATTAACAGAGGACCCTCTACAACGCTGGATGGTGGAATTCCAGAAGAGGCATGGACAGGTAAAAAGGTAGATCTATCATTTCTCAAAGTTTTTGGTTGTGAAGCCTTTGTGCACATTGATAAGAAAAATAGAAAGAAGCTTGATGCTAAGTCTATGAGGTGCACATTTATTGACTATGGCTCTGATGAGTTCGGATTCAGGTTTTGGAATCTTGGAACTAACAAGATAATTAGGAGCCATGATGTTGTTTTCAATGAAAAAGTGATGTAGAGTGATCAGCTCAAGAAGCTGGATCAACTTGAGCAGAGCAATGAAGAATTGGACAAGGATAAAGTTCAAAATAAGCTCGTGGGAAAGAAAAGTCACAGGAAGGAAAACACAGAGACCGACATCGGTCAGGTAAGAACCGACGTCAACCGTACAGAGACAGATGTCAGCTGTACAGGAACCGACATCGGCCAGACAGGAACCGACGTCGGTCAGGCAGAACTGACGTCAGCCAGTTATAGGCCTGGAAGTGACCGAGGTCAGTCACTGTTAGAGAATTTGGGCGGACAGCGTGTTATGGATGAGTCTCAAATGCCCAACAGGAGGTTAAAAAGGGTAAGTAAACCTCTAATTCGATATTCCCCTTCGTTATTCTATTTATTGCTTACTGATGGTGGAGAACCAAAGAGTTTTGATGAAGCAATACAAGTGGAATCCAAGAGTCAGTGGGAGTTAGGCATGAATGAGGAAATTGATTCCTTGAGAGAAAACCAAACATGGGATTTGGTTGAGTTACCAGTAGGAAAGAAGACACTGAAGAACAGATGGATCTACATGTTGAAAGAAGGTGAGAATGGATAGATGAGATATAAGGCCAAGTTAGTGGTGAAAGGATTTGCACAGAAACTAGGTATTGACTTTGGTGAGATTTTTTCTCCTGTTGTTAAAATGACTTCTATACGGACTGTATTGTCTTTAGTTGCTATTGAGGATTTGCATCTTGAGTAGCTTGATGTTAAGACAACGTTTCTTCATGGAGATTTGGATGAAGAAATATATATGGATCAGCCAAAAGGATTTGAAGTCAAAGGTAAGGAGAAGTTAGTGTGCAGATTGAATAAAAGCTTGTATGGCCTCAAACAAGCTCCAAGGCAATGGTATTTGAGGTTTGACAGATTTATGACTGAGCATGGCTACAGTAGATGTCAATTTGACCATTGTGTGTATTTTAAGAGATTGGATAATGGTAGATATATTATTCTATTGTTGTATGTAGATGATATCCTGGTTGCAGGATCACACATGCAGGATATCTCTGAGCTTAAGGTGAAATTAGCTCACACGTTTGCCATGAAGGATTTGGGAGCAACAAAGAAAATCCTTGGCATGAACATTAAGAGAGACAGGAAAAATCACAGGTTGATTTTGTCTCAAAAGGATTATGTGAACAAGGTGTTGAAATGGTTCAATATGCAGGATGCAAAACCGGTAAGCACACCTATGGCTGGATATTTTAAGTTGAGTAAAGAATAGTGTCCTAATTCACATGATGAGGTAGAGTACATGAGAAAAGTTCCATATGCTTCCGTAGTAGGAAGTTTAATGTATGCAATGGTTTGTACTAGGCCTGATATTGCGCAAGCAGTGGGAGTTGTAAGTAAGTATATGGCCAATCAAGGAAAGGAACACTGGAAAGTAGTTCAGTGGATCCTTAGATATTTGAAAGGAACCAGCAGTAGGAACTTGTGCTATGGCGGTTCAAATACTTCTCTACATGGTTATGTAGATTCAGATATGGTAGGTGACTTGGATGGTAGAAGAAGCACTACAGGATATGTTTTCACTGTAGGTGGAACGACGGTTAGCTGGATATCAAAGTTGCAGAAGGTTGTTGCCTTGTCAACTACAGAAGCAAAATATATTGCAGTCACATAAGCTAGCAAAGAGATGATATGGATGACACGGTTCATGGAAGAGCTTGGAAAGGAGCAAGAGAGTTGTAGACTATACAGTGATAGTCAGAGTGCAATTCATTTGGCTAAGAATTCAGCCTTTCATTCAAGAACAAAGCACATACAGCTTAGGTACCACTTCATTAGACAGGTATTGGAGGATGGTGAGTTGAAGCTGGAGAAAATCCATACAAATAAGAATCCTATGGATATGTTAACCAAGCTGGTTACAAAGGAGAAGTTGAATCTTCATTCAACTTTCATTGGTCTTCATGATTGAGTTGGAGATGGAGGAGCTAGAAGATGTTGCTGTATAGGTACTGGTGCAACTATTTATCTCCAAGTGGGAGATTGTTAGGGTATGGAGCTAAAAGCTTCACCCATGAGCGAGTTGGAAGTTGCTGGAAATCAACAGTCACTGACGATGGTCAGAAACAGACCAAAGGTGACTGACGTCGGTCAGGAGGAGACCAGGATCGGTCGACATCAGCAGGTTCAAGCAAGCAGGAACTGATGTCAGTTACCTGTGGCATCCAGAATCTATTTTCGTGCGTGAACAGATTGTTTGCATGTTAAGGAATGAACTGTTGGTTGTTAAGTCCGCATTTCTAATTTGAGTAGGACTGTAATTAGAGCCCTTGTTTGGAGGTGCATCTATCAGTTGTAAGTGCATGCTCATGAGTCTCTATAGTTATATAATAGAGATAGATCTTCATAGTTCATTGGACAAGAAGAGTAGAAGAAGACAATACTGTAGAAGTAGAATACAGATTGTATATCAATCCAGTTTGTGGAGTTGATTGTAATTGAGAGAGAGGACTCTTGAGGGAAAGAGATCTAAGAGGAGATATGTACATCTGTGAGAGGTGTGGAAGAAAATAAGTTTCTTTAATTGTAATTCCTTCTGTAAAGAGTTGAATACAAGTTTTCAGGGTGGTTTCTTGTATCTCTTGTTTCTTGTTAATTCTGATTCTAGTTACTTATCTATCTGATTTAATTCCGTGTTTATTGCTTTCATATAGTAATCATATTGTTGATTGATCCCCAACACAATAACCAAAACTGGCCTCTCCTGGCTGCGTGGCAGATAGCCATTAACCTTATTGAGCTTAGAGCTCTCACTGGCATAAAATGCTTCCTTCCCCTGAGAACTCGAACCATCCACCAGTCCCTCCACATTGGGGTTTTCGGATGGGGAGGCACCCTTGGTTCCCCCGCTAGCAATCCGCGCTCCATCTCCTGTAGCTCGTGTGTCGCCCATCCTATCATCCAAATAACCAAGAATGATCATACACAAATTTAATTTTAATTATAGAACTTTTTTATGTTTTTAAATGAATATTAATTTTATTTTCTAGTATGTGTTTACTTAATTGATTAATTTATTTGACTAAACTTGTTATTTGTTGTTTATAGATAATTGGTGATATTTTGGGTAGCTCAACAGGCCTTGAATCTATTATAGAGGCCACAATTGGCAGGGGTGCACCCTATACATAGGTTTGGAAACTTTTAATTACATATTTATTCATGTATGTTTATTGTCCCTTGAACAAAAAACTATGTTTTAAGATATATATTATAGTCATAGATTTTTATCATGTTCATTGGATTCACACATTATTCATTTATTAGTTTTATAGATTATGAGGGATGTTATGGACACCCCTCATGTATGAAAATAAGGTTTTCCTAATGTTGTGTGGCTACATCTTAGAATCCACTATCTCCCTAATAGGTCATGATTCGGGGACGAAAACTAGTGAGAACACATGGTAAAATTGTTTTTTAGATTTAAGCAATGATATTCTATGTCATATTTACATAAATGTATGCACATCTAGATCTAACAATATATGTATGCTCCATAATATTCTCCATCACGAGTGTATATGCAGTCTCGTAGCCCTATACAACCATTTAGATAAAATATGACAAGTCTAGAATCATTTTGCAAAATTTTGTTCTTGAAAAATTTATCATTTTCAATATACAATTTTAATGCATTAATTTTTATATTTCATATGTTGTGTAGACAAAAAATTTCATAAGTTGTGGATGAAATAAGGGATGACTCACATGCTGAGAAGAGAGTCTCTCCTCGTATTGAGGCACCAACACCCCTGACTCTATGTCTATGCCAACAAAGCGCAATTTATTTGGAGATAATGAGGAGCAAAAGAGCTAGTTGTTGTGATAGGGGTCTAGTTGTAGGCATAATCAATTATGTATGTTGATATGACCCACATTGTATGCATATATGGTGTATTTTGTCTATTTACATGTTATGGTCTACATTTTTTCTTGATATGTCTTATTGTTTATGTTAAATTATGACATAGAACTTTGCATATACACATATACACTATTCGATAATAGGATTCCTTTACCTATGGTATTTTCTATTTTGATCATTTAATGTTTACACATATTATTGGTTAATTATCATTATTAATTCATATGGGGCTAAAAAATCCACATTTTTCTCTAAGTTAGATGATTCATCATTATGCATTTTTACATTTACATGTGATATTTACTATTTACTTGTTTCATTTACATTTAATTACATATCAATTTGAAATTGTGATGTAAGTGGACTTGTGATCAATTTCAAGGCTATAAATATTATAAGTTGTACTTGATCATAGTGTTAGGAGGTCTAGTGATGTAGGGCATCATCCATCAGGGTGTATATAGTTTGTTTTTGGTAATAAATAGCCTATCATGGATTCAAGTTGTTTGTAATATCTCAATTAGGAGGTGTTTATATTTTCCCTCCAAAACTAAATTCAAATTTGTAATAAGGAGTCTTTGATGTTCTTGGAGAAATTCATCACCTATTAAAGGTGCATGACTATTAGAAAGGCTCATTTATGGTCTCGGAATTCATAGCAATGTATTGTAATGCATGACTTAACATTGAATTGATTATGTTTAAGGTCTTATGATGTAAATGAAAAACAAATACCTGATGTAAATGGAACACACACTTACATTAGACATTCACCTAGCTTTGATCTCTGATTTAAATCTCCTCTCTACTTAGTCTGATCCTTTGCATGGATAGCAGGCCCTTTACTTATCCCTTGAACACCCTTGGTCATTCTCAACTTCACTAGGTTCATAAACTTCTTGCCCACATAGTCCTCTTCTCTCTCTACAAGACATATCACCCTTCTATCCCTCTGCACTCTCTCCTATTATGCCTTACTTTGCACTCCCAAGCTCCCCTAGGCTTAATCTTAGGCTTGATTCACTTTTAACTAGGTCTCTAGTTCTAGACATCCTTCTTGATCATGGAACCTATCATCATTTATTTCAATCTCATCCTCTTCAGTGCAAATATCATCCTCTCACACATAAATTTTGAGACCCCACTCTTTGTTCTTCCTTCAAGCTTAGTTTTGATAGGATTTTTGGTGTAGAACATGCCTACCTACATCCTTATATCACCTATTACTGGCTCTGATTCTTGATTTGAACTCTTCCTTGACCTTTGATCATAATCATTTGTCATTATCATGCTATGTACTTGATTGTAGTTTGAACTCTCTTTCAATGCTCATCTTGCATAGTGATGTAGAGCCTAAGCCTGCAACCTCTTCTATCCTTCACTGAATCTCATATCTAATTTGATCTCTGATCATCTAATTTCATATTATAGGTACTTTATTGTCTAGACGCCATTCCTATTCATGAACCTCAGTGAACTCAATAGCTTCCTTCATACATATAATGCATATAATTATGACTCTCTCTTTCAAGATATTTCACTATTTACCTTCCTCTACATTCTCTCCTTCTTATCATCATCCCCATAAATCTCATAATCTATTCTCATAACTGTACTCTCTAATCTTCCTCTAAGCTTACTTATTCTTTGTCATAGTTTTAAGGCTTAAAGATCTCATTCATGGTTAAATGACTTTAGACATCATTTTAGTGTATATAGTGACATATGCATGCTCATTGGATCTCTTACATACATCCAATCCAATAACATAATCCTCAAGTCAGAACTCCCAACTCAACTACACCTTCCTTCTTCAAGGCTCCTTCTCCACTAACCCTCAAAACATGTAAACCTAGAAGGTAAGAACAAAAAACCAAATTTATGATCAGAAAAAAGACATTTTCAAGTACCCATTATCCTTATTCAACTCCATGCCAATTTTTATAATCTAAATCTACATGCAACCCAACTAACTCAACTCACTCTTTTGCCAATTAGGCCTTTTTAGGTCTAGTATAATGACACAGTTTAGAAAACTATACAGTATAGACTTGTACTAGTCAACAACCTCATTAATATTCAATAAATTGATAAGTTACATTAGATTCCAAGATTTTAAGAAATTTTAAGGGTTAGAATAATAGATATTCTAGTTATAATTTGGAAACCCTAGGTTGACCTTAGATAGGCCTGTGTAAGGCCGATAGGCTAGAAAATTAGATAGTTTGTTTTTGAAAACACTTCACTCATCTTTGAGACATTTTTAAGGTTTGTTTACCCCTTCTTCAACTCCTCCCAAATTTTCATAGCCTTGATTCAACACCAAACGTCCATCCAAGGCATATTTACAAAGTTACGTGTTAATACAGGTAGGTTTTGAGACTTCTTGACACCATCCTCCTCTTACAAACTCTTATTACTCACTCCTGAGACATCAAAATAACTTATAACCTTCTCCAATATTTTATATACATCATCTCCTAGCTCTCCTCTAAATTTGAGAGCATCTGACTAGATAAATCACAAGATACAAGGCTTATCAAAGGGCCTAGGATTTCATGGCAGCCTACAAGCTGAGAGCACCTAAAAAGGTCTTATTTGGTCTCTATTATCTTTAGCCACTACATGCCCATTGAAGTACCTTCAAAAATATTATTAGACATATTTTATACCTACTACAAACATTACTCCATCATTACACCTTGCATTACTCCTTCACACATTACACAAACTTTTTTTCTTGGAATGCAAACCCTTCATTAGTCCCTCCAATGATGAGAATTTTGTCATTTTATGCTTGTTTAAGTTATTCAATGTCTCCTTATTAATGAATTCGATGTATATCAGTAAATTCAAAGCTTTATCAAGTTTACAGTGCTCACTTTTGGTTAATATCCTCTTCCAACTTTGATTGTGCATTACAAAAGAATCGTGAGGGCTATAGACGAGTTATTAGCTCCCACACTTGTACGGATGAGTTCTCTAATAAATATTGCGAGGATTCTCTCTAAATTGATATGGGTGAGACATGGAATCAAGGTTTTTCTCATAGCCAAATCTTTTAGAATGGGCCAAAATTTGGTCACTAGGGGCCGTATATTATGACTCATTAACCCAATCAATGAACCATATGTGTAGACACATCTATATGGGCATTTTAAGGCTAAAACAACCATTTTTGGTCTAGCTCAGGCCCTAGAAGTGAAGGTTGAAGTTGATCAGATGCATCCCTTAAAAGAATCTCCTGGTCCCTATGTGTACAGACTAAGTGAACTTCGACCATGCATTGTAGGAGAACTGTGAGGGCTAGAGATAAGCCATCAATGACCATACTTGCATGGATGAGTCCTCTAAGAAATCCTAGCATGATTATCTCTAACTTTATTTGGGTGAGTTATAGTAATGAGGCTTTTTTCATAGCCAAAAGTTGGTTAGTGGGGACCATATATTATGACTCGTTAACCCAATTAACAAATTATATGTGCAAACATGTCCAAATATGTGTTTTAAGTCTAGAATGAACATTATTCTATCTTGATTAGGCCTCAAGAGTGAAGGTTTTAGTTCATTGGATGCATCCCTTAAGATAATCTCCTTGTCCCTAAGTGTGCAAACTAAGAAACTTTGGTCACATGTTGCAGTAATACTGTGAGAGCTAGAGACAAGCCATTAGCTCTCACATATGCATGAATGAGTCCTCTAAGAAATCCCAAGATTATTTTATCTAATTAAAGTTGAGTGAGACATGATAATGAGGTTTTTATCATAGCCAAACCTCTCAGAACGGTCCAAAAGTTGGTTAGTGGGGGCCGTATATTGTGACTCATTATCCCAATTGACAAACCATCTACATAAACATGTTTGGATGGACATTTTAATATTAGAATTACCATTGTCTAGTCTCACTTGGGCCTTAGGAGTGAAGGTTGTAGTTGATCAGATGTATTTCTTAAGATAATCTCCTCATCCCTGAGTATGCAGACTGAATGAACTTTAATCGCATGTTGCAGGATAACTGTGATATCTAGAGATGAGATTTTAGCTCCACACATACATGACAAGTCCTTTAAAAAATATCAAGAGGATTCTCTCTAACTTGAAATGGGAAATACACATCAATGAGGTTTCTCTCATAGCTAAATCTCTTAGAATGAGCCAAAAGTTTCTCATTGGTGTTATATATTATGACTCTTTAGCCCAATTGATGAACTGTCTATGAAAACATTTTTAAATGGGGGTTTTAAGGCTAAATAAACATTTTTAGGTCTTGATCATGCCTTGGGAGTGAAGGTTGTAGTTGATTAGATGCATCCCTTAAGAGAATCTCCTCATCCTTGAGTATGTAAACTAAGTGAACTTCTATCGTACATTATAAGAGAACTGTGATATCTAGAGATGAGATATCAGCTCCCATATGTGTAGGATGAGTCTTCTAAGAAATCTTAGGAGGATTCTCTTTAACTTGAGTTGGATGAGATGTGGCAATGAGGTTTCTCTCATAGCCAAATCTCTCAAAACTAGTAAAAAGTTGGTTAGTGGGGGCTGTATATTATGACTTGTTATCCCAATCAACAAACCATCTACACACACACATCTAGATGGGCATTTTAAGGATAAAATGGCCATTTTCTATTCTTTGTCATGCCCTAAGACTGAAGGTTATAGTTGATCAGACACATCCCTTAAGAGAATATCCTTGTCCTTGAGTGTGCAAACTAAGTGAACTTCTATCATGCATTATAAGAAAATTGTGAGGGTTATAGATGAGCCATCATCTCCCACACATGTATAGATGAGTCCTCTAAGAAAATGCAAGAGGATTCTCTCTAACTCAAGCTGGGTGAGACATGACAATAAGGTTTTTATCATGACCAAATCTCTTTTTTAGGGCTAAAGTTGGTTAGTAAGGGCCATATATTATGACTCATTATCCCAATTGATAAACCATCTATGTGGATACATCCAAATGGTCATTTTAAGGATATAATAATCATTTTTAGGTCTTGATCAGGCCCCAAGAGTGAAGGTTGCAGTTTATTGGACACATCCCTTAAGAGAATCTCCTCATCCCTGAGTATGCAAACTAAGCAAATGTCCATCATGCATTGTAGGAGAACTGTGAGGGTTAAATATGATCCATCAGCTCACACACATGCATGGATTATTCTTCTAAGAAATCCTTTGAGTATTCTCTCTAACTCGAGCTGGGTGAGACACAAAAATGAGATTTTTCTCACAACTGAATCTCTCATAATAGGCTAAAATTTGGTTAGTGGAGGCCATATATTCTGACTTGTTAGCCCAATCGATGAAATGTCTATGTATACACATCATATGGGTGTTTTAATTCTATAACGATCATGTCAAGTCTTGACCATGCCTTGGTATAGAAGATTGTAGTTGATTGGATGTATCCCTTAAAAGAATCTCCTCATCTCTGAGTGTGAAAACTAAGTGAACTTCTGTCATGCATTGTAAGATAAATGTGAGGGATAGAGATGATATGTTAAATCCCACACTTGAATAGATGAATCATCTAAGGAAACCCAAGAGGATTATCTCTAACTTGAGATGGGTGAGACACAATAATGAGGTTTTTCTCACAACTAAGTCTCTCAGAATGGACCAAAAGGTGGTCAATGGGGGATATATATGTGATTCATTATCCAAATCAATATACCATTTATGAAGAAATGTCCATATGGGAATTTTAAGGCTAGAATGGTCATTATTTGATCTTGATCATGATTTGAGAGTGAAAGTTATAGTTGATCAGATGCTTAACTTAAGAGAATCTCTTCATCCCTGAGTGTGAAAAATAAGTGAACTTCCATTGTGAATTACAGGAAAACCATGAGGGATATAGATGAGATGTTAGCTCCTACACTTTCATAGATGAGTCATTTAATAATAATCTTGAGTATTATATCTAACTAAAGCTAGGTGAGATGCGGTAATGAGGTTTCTCTCATAACCAAATCTCTCAAAATGGGCCAAAAGTTGGTTAGTAGGGGCTATATATTCTAACTCATTAGCTCAATCAAAAAACCATCTATGTGGACAAATTTTTATGGGTTTTTTAAGGATATAATGGTTATTTTCTTTTCTCAATCATGCCCCAAGAGTGAAAGTTATAGTTGATCAGACGTATCCCTTAAGAGAATCTCCTCATCCTTTAGTGTACAAATTGAGAAATTTTTTGTCACACATTGTAGGAGAACCATGAGGCATAGAGAATATCCATAATCTCTCACACTTACATGGATGACTCCTTTAATAAATCCCAAGAGGATTCTCTCTAACTTTATCTAGGCAAGATGTGGCAATATGGTTTCTCTCGTAGCTAAATATCTCAAATCAGGCCAAAAAGTGGTCAATGGGGGCTGTATATTATGAATCATTATCCTAATAGATGAATCATATATGAAAAAATATATGGATGGAAATTTTAAGGCTATAATAACCATTTTATAGTCTTAGTTGTGCCCCAAGAGTGAAGGTTGTAGTTGATTAGATGCATCTCTTAAGAGAATATCCTCATCTTTGAGTGTGCAAATTGAGTAAACTTCCATCGTGCATTATAGGTTAACCATGATGGATAGAGATGAGCCATCATCTCTCATAATTACAAAAATGAGTCCTATAATAAATCCTATTAGGATTATCTATAACTCAAATAGGGAGAGACATGGTAATGAGGTTTCTCTTGTAGCCAAATCTCTTAGAATGGGCCAAAAATTGGTCAGTGAGGGTTGTGTATTCTATCTCATTATCCCAATCAATGAAATATCTATGTAGACACGTTTGGATGGGAATTTTAAGGCTATAAAAACCATTTTTGGTCTTGGTCATGCCCTAAGAGTGAAGGTTTTAGTTGATTGGATGCATCCCTTAAGAGGATCTTCTCATCCCTAAGTGTGAAAATTGAGAGAACTTCCATCATGTGTTACAGTAGAATCATGAGGTATATATATGAGTCATCAACTCACACACTTGCACATATGAGTCCTCTAATAAATCCTATGAGTATTCTCTCTAACTCAAGTTGGGTGAGATGTGGCAATGAGGTTTCTCATACAACCAAATATCTTAGAATAAATCAAAAGTTGGTCAGTGGGGGTCGTATATTCTGATTCGTTAGCCTAATTGATGAACCATATATATGGATGTGTATAAATGAGTGTTTTAATTATATAATAACTATTATTTGGTCTCAATCACACACCAATATTGAAGTTTGTAGTTGATTAGATACATCCCTTAAGAGAATCTCCTCATCTCTGAGTGTAAACTGAGTGAACTTTTATTGTACATTGTATGAAAATTATGAGGGCTAGAGATGAGCTCTTAGATTTTACACTTGCATGGACAATTACTCTAATAAATTACAATAGGATTCTCTATAAGTTGATATGGATGAGACATGACAACAAGGTTTCTCTTACAGCCAAATCTCTTGAAACATGCTGAAAGTTAGTTAGTGGGGCCTATATGTTCTAAATAGTTAGCCCAATCGATGAACTACCTATATGGACACATATAGATGGGTATTTTAAGCCTATAATGACCATTTTATAGTCTTTATTTCACCCTAAGAGCTAAGGTTATAGTTATTCAGATGCATCCTTTAAGAGAATCTCCTCATCCCTGAGTGTGCAAATTGAGTGAACTTCTGTTGTGCATTGTAGGAGAACTATGAGGTATAGAGATGAGCCATAAAATACCACACATTCAAGACAAGTAATCTAAGAAATTATAAGAGGATTATTTTTAATTCAAACTAGGAGAGATATGACAATAATGTTTCGTCATAGCCAAATCTCTAAAAATGGGCCAAAATTTGGTCAGTGGAAGTCATATATTATAACTTGTTAGCTCAATCGATGAATCATCTATGTAGACATGTCTAGATGGGTGTTTTAAGGCTATAATATCCATTTTATGATCTCGATCATTCCCCAAGAGTGAAGGTTATAGTCGATTGAACACAAAAGATAATCACCTCGTCCCTAAGTATGCAAACTGAGCAAAATTTCATTGCACATTGTAGGAGAACTGTGAGGGATAGAGACTAACCATCAACTTCCACACTTTCATGGATGAGTCCTCTAAGAAATTTTGGGAGGATTATCTCTAAATTGAGACCATAATTAAGGACTAGATAAGTCTATTTTCTTGTTTTCTTGAAAAAAAAAACAAAGAGAAGGTGAAAACCTATTTGTTTGAGGTAGATAGCATTAATATAAATTATTTTTTGGATTCTCTTTGTTTTAAAAAGATAATATTCTCTACTCATGACACCAAACACGTGAATGTGGAAGCTCATCTGGTACCATTAACCTACATTAAAATTGTTGGTAAAAAATGTAAACAAAAATAAACACATAATGATAAAATAATTAAAAATTCAAATACATTAAATCAAATAAGTTAATTATATTAATTTGAAATACAAGATAAACTTACCCATTCAATCTAATGTACCTTAAAGATCAAATCTATTTTCAAGTGTTTCAAGAATAATTTTGTGGTCAAATTCATGCACTTTCCACAAAATTCTATTGTGAGGCTTGCCATGATATTTGATCATTTGAATATTTGTAGCAGTAACCAGATTTGAATAATGAAACACCACCCTGTGTGTTTCAAACTCCACAAATAACAATTTTTTTTAGTTATGATAGTAACTATGAAGCTAGGATCCTATAACCACTACAGATCCTGTGGGATAAATTAGCTCTTCTCCATCCATAACATTTGTGGTTAATTTTTTTGGCCTCTACACAATAACACAAGTAGTATTTTGTTCCCTGATCACTATCCTCAAGTGAAATAACTTCAAAAACATGCCCTATACTTAAATTATAATCAAATTATAAGCACATATAGAAAAAATAAATATATCATCAATATCCAACTAAGGTTGTATATTTAATTAAAGAATAAATTGTACCTAGTTACACAAGATCTGAGATGTGCTCAAGTCAACTAATGATGTCATTTCTTGATCCATCAATTATTGGAGTAAATGGAAACTATCTAGAGGTGATATGGATCTATAATACCATTCATCAACCCATTCTTTTGAAACACATTCATTCCAATTAAATTCCATACATGCAAAAAAAATCATGCCATATCTTAAGTATAAATAGTCCATGAACTTGAATTTGAGCTTTGAATGGATTGGAAAACACTCGATCCAGGTACTATACTAAAATATTCATACATTTCCTTATGTATTTCCTCTATTAATTAGAAGAATATTCGCACATGAGAATGTTTATCTAATCCATGATAAATATTTTCATTACACTAACTCAAAATTCTTGCAACATCGATCAAATTAGCACCATCCTTGTGCTTTCCCTGCTCTATTTTAAGGGCCTTTTTTACACATGCACCTACACCATCATGTTCTTCTTTTCCATGCCCAACCTCAAAGAAGCTCCAAAAGTGTTGAACACCATTATTCTTATGCATTCTGCTTAACCAGTAAAATAATCAAGAATTCTTAAACTACCCTGCAAAATTGTCTGACCAAATATAGTGTGTATAAAACACGGTTTCTCTTTCATTCATATTTATATAAAATATCTTAAAATAACCATGGACAAACTCTTGAGAATGTAATCTGTCATCACTCATATAAAAGTGTCACTCCATCAAAATCTTTTTGTTGTCATCTATGCTCTTAGGTGCATGTATGAATATAATATGAACATAAATTTCAACTTTAATTGAATTATAGTATTTGGCTTGAACCTCATTCTTTGGTTATAGTGTGTAGTTATTAGTAAAGTACACAACCAAAATAATGGTGCCAACTAGGAAGTTGTCCTTTCATACCTTGAATTCATTACCTAACCATTTTGATTTATATGTGTGTCTTGCATATTTGTAGATAATATTCTTCTTGAATTCAAACATGAAATCAAATACAAAAACCTTGGTCATAACCAACTCACATCTTGATGACTCTTTTTCATATTTTAATGCATACTTTATAGATTTTTAATTCTTATAATAAAATAGTTGCTTTCTAAATTCATGTGAAATTTATTCATGTATACAACTCATCAAATTTGATAAAACACCACAACTATTACATGTTCCATCTAAACATTGTTTGGTAAAAATAACTGTCCCTCAAGTCTTTGACAGAAAAGATTTTGGATTAATTCTCTTGATGTCTTAGGTGGGGAATACACCATACATTATTTTAAAATCTCGTCAGTATGTAAAGTATAATGTATATGATGAAAAACATCTAAATTCATAGAAAATTCAACATGTACCCTACAATAACATGTGGTGTGTTCTTGGTTGATTTTAACATAGAAAGACTTGCACATCTCAAATGAACTTTGGCTAATTATCAATTGGCCATTAAATTTTTCAATAAACTTTTTATAAAATTTTGTTTGGGTCATGTCTAAGAAATGTTTTTCATGTGGCTCATATTTTTTTTAGCCTTTTCTTCTTTTAAAAACATCTTTTACATTAAATGAGACCCTTGTGTTGTCATGCCAAAAATTTTCAATCAAATGTCTTGTTCCTTTAACTAATCCTTATCTTTTCATGGGAGTCTACCATTAAATGCTCAACAATCCATGAGTGAAGGGTTATCAAGCTTTGTTCTTCTTTTTACGACATTTATTAAAGTTTTTCTATTTAAGTTCAAGGATTTACTTGTTTCACTAAGAATTCTAGCTTTAGATGTTGACTTACTCACTATATATTCTATTATTACTCATCTTTCCACATTACTATCTTTTTTCTGACTTATATTACCTATTGCCTTAAATGCATTAAATAGATTTTTTAATATTATACTATTTCTTCCCTTTGTGTTGAATGTTATTAACCCTAAATTATGCATCATAGGGTGCATTTTTTACATTTGCATTAATTGAACAAATAATTGACATTATTTTGTATGACTTTTATTCTCAAATACATAGCCCTATACATATCAAGCATGATGTTGAACTGATCTTTTTGACATTTTAACTTTCATAGGTTCTATTATTTTCCTATCTATTTCAACTAAATACCTTGGTGTTCATCTTATTATCCTTATATGTGTGGGTGTAGGAGTTATATTTTATATTAAATTGGGTGGTGTTACCACCTCAACCATAGTAGAGATAATAGAGGGTTGACTATCTACATTAAACCCTATAGGTGAATTGAATTCCTTTTCATTAGGAGACACATGATTTGGCGATATTACTTGATATTCATTATCATCATACTCAAAAACTTAATTATGGATGGATGTTTCATTATATTGTGTTTGTCCATATGTTTCATCACTCATTAAAAATTTATTACTTACATGCTCTAAATTTTGAATTTTATCATTCAACAAAGACTGATTGAGTTCTCTTATCTCATTTGAAGATATATCTAAACTAAATTATATAGAAATGGGCATGTTATTTTCATTTTAAATATTACCTAGTGTGGAGGAAACACCTCCACCTTGCCTAGAATCCCTTATGGATGTTATCTGACTGCTTATCATTTTATTTCTTTTTCTCTCTTCTCTTCGATTTCCTTATTTTTTAGATCTTTGATTGGTATTTTGTGATGGCTTCCCAACCCCATTATTTATCTTTAACAAAATAAGTCAATTTTAGATTTAAACTTAAAGAATTTATAGTGATTCAAACAAAGTGAATGGAGAATTTACCAAATTCACACAGTTACAACAAAAAAAACAAGCTTATAGTTTTCAAAAAGCAAAACAAATGAAGAAATTTCATGGGAAATCTAAGAGAAATTCATGAATGATAAAGGGTGTGCGTACTTTTGAAAGCATGCACACCCTTTTTGATCCATGAAAAAAAAATTATAAATAATAAATAGGGTGAAATAGTTGTTTACAAAGGGCATTCACCCTTTGCAAAGGGTGTACACCCTTTATAATTTAACAAAATTCTGCTTGTCACTTTCCCTCCAAAATTGCTTTGATTTTAGGACTAGGGGCTTCCAAACCTAGTCCAAACCCTATCATGAACCAACCAATTTTATATCTAAGAAATTTAGGATATTTTTCACCATTGTTAACAATCTAATCAGGTAGATTTTATTATTTAAAAAAAAAATGGGTTTGTAGAGGGGAAAGCATAGTTTTAAAATATTTATAATTATTACTTAATTTATACATAACATACCTCATTATAGACTATATACATATCATCACAAATTCCCTTATAAATTTTTGAATATTAATCAAATATTTATAAAATTTATATCTCAACAATCCACACATTGTAGACTATACTTTAAAAATAATGATTTTCATGAAGTTAAGGTCAAAAAGTTATGTTTGTACACTTGCAGTTTCAAATTTTCAGTTGTTTTGACTTGTAAAATTATTTAAAAATTATATATAATAAAAAATATTATCAATAATAGTAGATATTTCACCTATCTATATATAATTTTTTATATGAAAAATTATTTGTTTACTAAGAAAAAGTGTGTTTGTACACATGCAATTTCCTTATTTTTTCATAAAAATGAGCAACTTATTGTCATAAATGCATCTATTCTAAACACTTTTATCATCTACGTATTGAAAAAAATTATATATTTAGAAACTACATTCAAAATTCTATAATTCATGTTCTTATGTCATTGTCAATTTTTTTTAAGTGTCTCTAACATTCTCTCCAAGTTCAACTATTGTTATTTTAAGGGAAAAAGTGTCACTTTATACCCATCCTTTTGTCTCCCATTATCCTACATCTACCTTTCTAGATTTCGAAAAAAATCCTTTAAGTTGTTTTTAGTGTGGTCTAAGATTGGGTGGACCAATATCAAGCTAAAAATTTAGTTAGACTCATGTTGCAGTGGGGACATGTTAGTTTGATATATGCAAAAATTTCCAAGTTGAATTTGCTAGAGGTATATACTCTATGCTAAATATCATATTGATGATCAGGTCTAGACCTAATCTATTTCAAATGGACTCCTTTAGAGTGTTTGGGTTCATATTTATGTAGATAGTAAAATTGAATATTTATAGCATCTTAGTCTTGTACATTTAACAAATATCAATCAGGGCTCTATCCTTCAGTTCTAGACTTCCCTACTTCTAAAATGTAGGCATTCACCATCTCATTGTTTGTAATTTCTTATCTTTTAGTCTGATTCATATAATTATGATGACCTAGGTATTCTACACTGCATAAAAAGCTTAAAACCTGATAATAATCCTTCACTATCAATTTCATATCCATACATGTTTTCTATCTTTTTGGACATTACTGACCATAAAGGGACACTATCGTTGATGGTAGTGTCTAGATCCTTATCTAGTGTCCAATCGTCAAAAGTCATCCAAATTACAAATGTTTTAAAATCTATGGGTTGGATTATTTGTCTTATGGAACCTTAGCATGAGATATTTTTAAAGGTGTGGTATAAATACAATTCTAAGCCTTCTCATTGTTCATATAAAAAATACCAAGTAAAACACCTAATAAATCCCAATCAATCAACTACACAACGAAGCCTTCATATCAGTCATTAGAGAAATCATATTATAGGTATAAAACATTTAAAGAGAAGCCCATAAGTTATATTTATCAATTTTAAAACTAGATCACTGTATGCATCATCATATAGTATATTTCACCCTGGTGCACACACATTCCCCCACATAGAGGAGAACTACTTAAGTTTGAGGCCCTCCTTGGAGTATTGGCTATGTAGGCAACACTCAGTGATAAAGGGCTCATTGAGTTTAGCTCAACACTTTGAGCCTACTAATCCATTTTTAAAAAACTCATTCTAAGGGTAAAGAAGGATGAAGAGTTAGGGTTTGATTAATTAGCAAATAATGATAGCCTATATCCAATATTTGAATATATCGATAAAAATGTGATAGAAAACCTAGAATAATGAAGTTGGTCATATCGAGATCTAATAATTATTACGTACTAGACACCTATGTCATAATCAAACACTAGAATCAATGGTAGTGTTCTAATATGATAGTAGTGTTTGTGGCTCTAGAAGTACAATTTATAGAATCTAAAGACTAATCTTGAATACTGATCCTGCATACCATTCATCTATTTGTAGTCTAGATCTGCTTATGGATAGTAAAACCCAACTAAGTATCATTTCGCTTTGATATCTCATTCAATTGAACATCTTTTGAATTTGGTATTTTTTATATTTGACATATCTCAATATTATAATTGATAGTATTCATTTATCTAAGTTTGCAATTGATTGGCTTGCTATAGATTAGTTTATCACCCTTGTGCTTGAATTGTTTCTATATATCCATAACCTTATCCACACTCATTTCAATTTAGGGTTAAAAAAATTGTAATCTTATCAGTTTTGAGGTGTGGTCCAAATCCATTATATTTCTTGATTGTAGTAAGTTGGAATGGGTGGCTCATTATTGAGGACAACTTGGTTGAATTATTCCCTTGTCTCAGTTTGGTTTACTATTGAGTAAACGTGTATCATTTTTGTTTCTCTTTTGTTGAGATTTTACTTTTATTCTATTGAAGGTTCCTGTGGGCCCATGTCTCTAAAGGGTATCACGTTGTTGAGTCTGCCACTAGTAGAGGTGATCCGTGTGAGATGAATTGTAATATCTTTCTTTTCCTTTGTTCTTAGGTTATGGGACCTCTTGTATGGTTCGTTACTCCATATTCAAAAAAAAATACCCTTACTAAATAAAAAATTATATTTATATATTTTATAATATTATATTAAGTAATAAATTAAAAAATCAATATATAATATAATATTCATATATATGATAATAGTAATTAATATAATAATAATATTTATTGTATTATATACATATACAAATATATTCATATTTAATTATACTATACTCTCTCTCTCTCTCTCTATATATATATATACACACACACACACACACTTATATATGAATATAATTGTATAATATATTCATATATAAATATAATATATATAAACAATAAGAATATCATTATTATACTAATGAGATGTAGAAGGGTTGGTAAAGTGGGTTGGTTGTATCTAAGTCTACCCAAGTTCAAATCTCATAGGGAATTTGTAGGTCAAGTGTGGTTGTTTGAGTTGAATTAGTGGTTTCAATAGTTGGTGGTGACCATTTATGTTGGTTTAATGGTTCTCAGGGTTTGGGCCCTTGTCGTGCCCCATATCCAATTTGTAGCTCTAGTCAATTATATTTTTCATTATTATAATATATCAATATAAATATTATATGTGATCTAAGAATTTGACTCAAGAGAGGATGGTTAGTATGGTGTTAGTTCCAAAATGAAAACAAAATGAAATTAGCACACTAATAACATAACATCTCTAGCCATAGATTCTAGGGAGTGCTTAGTTAAAAATCATGAATGAAACACAAAACTAGAATGCAAAAGAAAACTCTTTTACCTTCCTTGGATGCTCCAAAATGCTTGTTGTGGTGGCTTGTTCAGCTTGTGCTCATGAAGTCCTTGGAAATGGAAGCTTGACAACCTCCATCTCTCCTTGGCACCTTTGGCTTGTGGCTTGGCTTGGATTGGAATCAATTTGGTATTATAAAACTAGTTTCTTGAAGCTTTTTGGAACCAATCTTGCATTATAAATTTGCACTAATTAAGTTTAGAAATGATGTTGTGAGGCCTCCTATTTATAGATTTATAGATTTGCTCAGAATCAACCTCAACCATCCATCTCAAGATTGAGATGTGTGGTTGAGGATTAATTCAATGTTTGGAATTAAGTTTGTAATTATCCTTATCATGGCATTGGAAGAAGGGGCAATTAAGAGGCATGGAGGGCATCATGGAAGGCATTGATGAGGCATGGGAGGCATGAATCCTGATATTTGTGGCATTTATGGCCTAGGGATGTCTTCCCAAGAAATGAGGTCACTTGATGATGAAGATATTTAATATTAATTTCTAAAAACAAGTATTCAACAAGTTTTCATGGAATTTTTTATTAGGCCTTGATTTGGGTTGATTAGCTCTTAAGCATGTTTAAGCACTTTATGCATAAATTACTCAAATTGATCAAAATGCCTTGTTATTGGTCTTAAATTTGATTGGATTTTAATTGGAAGTCCATGTTAGATGCATATTCCCATTTAGAATGTTTCTAATAACAAATAGCAAAGGCACAAGTCTTGTGTAAAATATTTGATAGAAAAGAGCAATCTAAAGCACATAAGTGCAAATTTGGCATTTTGACTCAAAATGGACTGATCAAAGTTAGTTGGCCCATAAATTGCATTGCTCTATTTAGGGATACCCTAGCCAAAATTGGCACTTGAATATATCATTTTCACATCATTTAACATGTTTTAGTGTTTTTAGGCCAAATTGTGCATTTTGGGTAGAAATTGGTCAAAAGCCTGGTTGGAGGTTATCAGTGGCCAGTTTTAGGTGTCTACATTATACTATATTTTTGATATTTTAATATATTATATTTTTATATAATATATATTAATATATTAAATTTATATACCATATAATATGATATTAAGTTATAAATTAAAATAGTGATATGTAATATAATAATTATATATAATATAATAAAAAATGATTATAATATTTAAAAATAAAAATAAAAATAATTACATTTATTTATGATAATAATTAAAGAATAATATTATATATATATATATAATTGTATAATATATTCATATATAATATATTAATAATAAGAATATTTTTTATTGATGATGGCTTTTAATTAGAGTGTAAACCAGTCTGAGACATAATCGGGGGCCCAAATCCCCATATAATTTATTAACCTCTTGAATACCATCTATTTATTAGATACTATCAGATGTATACCAACTATTACCAATAAAAGCCACCACTGACCTTGAACATAACCAATAGCCATTAAAAGATCCAAGAATACAACCAACAGCCACAACCGGCCTCACATGCCTTTCTAGATACTTGAACTTGGATGGGGCTTGAAACAACTAAGCCACTTAACCAACTCACCCACATCTCATTGATAACAATAATAATAATATAATATATATTAATATAAATATTATACTATATTTTTAACCCTATAGACATATTTGTATTTTAAGAAATTTTGATTTTGATTACAAATAAAGCTTAAAAATTGGGATTTGAACACAAACAAATCTCTCCACTCAAACAATTCATTAAAAGCATTGCACCAACAAAACATTTGCACTAGGCATCTAGAATACCAAATTTATTTGGTTGTCTTATCTCAAGCTTTTTAGTGCAAAGAGTTTAGTTTATAAAATTAAGCCAAAGCATGTCATTTTAAGGGGATCACATTACATACATTCCTACAAATTCCAAAAACTATCTTGTTCATATCTATTAGATATGTGACAATAAAGTTAAATGTTGGATTCCTTTGCAGTGTAATTTATAGCCCACTCCTCAATGGGGGGGAGGGGGGCGGTAACACCCCCCCCACTATTATCATAGGGGGATTCAGGGGGTCAAAGACACTTTATGAATCCTCCCTAGTGGGGGTTGGAGGGCAATGCCCCTGAAGCAAAATATCAAGGAGTCAAACCCCTGTTTCTAGGAAGATGAATTCCATATAATTCTATATTTATCAAGGAAAGTCTTAATGGTGTTTTCCACTCTATTTTTAGGAGGAGGATCCAAGAAGTGTTTTTCCAATTAAGTGTATATGTATTTATGGCAATGACATAATATTAAGAATAAGTTAGATGAAATTGGGTGTGATTGTTATAATTTTATTTTACTTTTATGACTACATTTTTCAAAATCTTTGACAAATTATAAATCAAACATTATAAAACACATTTTATTGAATATCTGTTAGACATTCCATCATATCTTCTTCATAATTCTATCAAGTGATAGAATCTTGACAAAAACCTAAAAAATATGTAAATTTAATTTTAGAATTCATGTAATCTATAATGAATTCACATGTAATATGTTCATATTAAGTTCAAAAGGCCTAATATCTTGCACTGTGGATGTTTCCTTAGTTTTTACTAAGGTTTTACCATGTAATTTTTGTGTTTTATCTCATGCATGTTTAGTTAAATTATCTATGTTATTGAAAATTTGTATTCAATTTATTGGTTATTTGTTGTTATGAAGCATCTAATTTCCTAACAATATCAATGACACATGCTCTCAAAACATGCAATTTTTAAAGGAGTTTTAAGGATTTCAAAGTACATTATTAATAGAGAAAGGCTTTTGTATTTCTCTGAAGGATACAACCTTGAATGTAATGTGTCATATGTTTATCTAAGTTTAACACCTCATTAATGTAAGGGAACTTTTGTCCCATGTTTAAAAATCCTTACAATGACTTGTCAAATATTTACCCAACCAAAAAATTGATACACTGATATTCATTGGCATAGCCCTAGGTTAATTTCATTTAAACATTGATTAGCCTCAACCATGTTCCTACACTATTAATTTGCATAAATTAAACAAAAAACTAATAGACCTAATTTTATCCCTTCTAAAGTCCAAAGTGTTTGGAGATCCTATTCACACACATTTTCATAAGTGTTTCATTTTGTAAATCATTAAGATTTGGATAACAAGCTTCATTCCACATAAAAAATGTTCTCACGTTTATGAAAGAGTGTGATAGGTCTATAACAACAACAAAACTCAGCCAAAGCTTTGCACATGCTACAATTTAGAACTAAACCACATATCAAGACACACAAACAAGATTGTAGTAAATGTAGCATCACATAAAGTAATGTAAAACACATAAATATACAAAAAATTTAGTGCTAGATCATGAAAAAATTGAGGTATACATTAACTGGGAGGTATCATGGCAGGGTGTTACATACAAGCATACCCTAATTTTATATTATGATAAAAAACTACTCCAATTTTAAATAATTTTTTTATATACACATGAAAGCGAGATGTTTATAATTCCACAACCCCATTAAAAAAACTTGATAAGATGTTAATAGGGTTGTCATAATTTTTTATCGGTAAGTTTGGTGATTGCATTATAGAGCTTAAGGTGTATGTTTTAGACATAGGTAGACACCTTAGAGATGAGAAGACTTATGGGAGACATCTTTTGCATGCAAAATATATATCACAACTCCCCATACCTCTTCAATGGATGTCTCTTGCTAAGAAATGAAAAAGGAAAATAAAAGGGTAAAAACCAAATAAAATATATAAGCCCTAAATGGTCAAAACACCCCACTTAGAGTCTCAGACACACCTTGAACCCACATAACCCCTTGCCTTATTTATATAAAATGGCCTTGTTAACACATCACCTATACCAATATTTTGAAAATAGTGTAATAGATACGCATCACAAACCTATAAAATAACTCATAAATAATGGGTTTTAAAATTAATTACATGGTTATGAAATGTATAATAACTCGAACAAAGTAGTCATGTAAGTGAAAGTGCAATAACCCAAATACTTCTGTGATGTCCTCTATATGCCTTACTTTATAATGGATTCAAATTTTGGACATACCCTCTTATAAAACATCTAAGACAATCCATTTACCAAGGGAAACTCTAGCTTTACAAATAAAATGTTTTCATCTCTTGCAAGAACAATGCAACACATTTTATAGACAATAAAAAGGAAGTCGGTGGCAAGATTTTTTGTGGCTACCATTAATTTTATGGATCTGTGAAGAACATAAAATATTTGCTAGATATGTTAATAGTTGTCAATAATTGTTAATAGATGTCAATGTTTGTCATGAAATGGTTTGGAAACATTTCTAAGAGTTGTCCAACAGTCTATTTTCCTGGCATACCCATTCAATATGCACAATGGAAGAAATAATGGGAAGGGACTGAATTAGGTTTACTTATTTATGTTTAATTTACTCTGAATAAAAATTAGGGCTAATCAATGTTTAGATAAAAAAAGGCTCACACCATGTTATAAGATGCCTCCGACATAACAAATACCTTTAGTAAAATATGATCCCTAATGTTCATAATTTGCATTGATCTTTGTTAAAAATTGAATCAATTGCCTAATATCCATCGAGATATTAAAAAAAAAATTAAAGAGGAACATGTGGGAGAGGATCTCCATATCCACCTTTGGATCAAGAGTCAAAGGTAAGTTAGATGTTTACCCTAGTTTACCATCAATATATAGATTTACATTAAATTGTGACTAATATATTCAATTATAATTAATTAAGTTAAATATATATAAATAATATAAATATGAGTTTAATTAATAGATTTAAAATTAGAGAGGAAATCATACAAAATTTTTAGAGGCATATATATTATATTTTAATATTTGGTGACAATTGTTAGGTTTAGATCATGAAAATGTGCATTTAGAAGTATTAAATATTTGAACCAAGAATTTGACGATGATCTAGAAAAGCTTCCTAGGAGCCTTGATTTAAATTCCACTTTAGAAACTATCTAATGCATTGGGATACTTTAGGAAAAGTGACAAACATGTTAAAATTGACTTGATGACTTTGTTCTCTTGGTCTTAATATCCAACAACATCACTCAATTTTTTGTGCTACTACTTCAACCGCCTACAAAATAGATTTAATACCATTTCGCTAGTTGGGTTACAATGCCTGAAAGCTTAAGGAAAACAAAATACATTTTGGGGTCTACAATAAACCAAAGAATATAGAAAATATATTGATATTTTTTTGCCCCAAAAATATACATATTAAAAATAATGAGCTTCATAATTAGAGTAACTCTAATAGCATACAAACTAGTGTTACATGGTGTGTGTCTAACCTAAACTTGTGTGCTTTAATAAATAGTCTAATGATTGATTGATTCCTATAGAATACCTATAATGGATCAATATTTTATTTATAGAATGCTCAACATGCTTTCCCCTAAAAAATCAAAAATGCATGTGTATATACGGACCATTGGACCCTAAACTGACATTAAATAAAAGTAAAAAATATGAAACAAGGGTCATGGGGGAAAAAGCCAAAGAAACCATAGTAATGGGCTCATGTGTGTCATTAAAACTTTGGATTAGCCAAAGAGAATTAATGATACTTTAGAAATAGAGCTCAAGGTCAATAGAAATGGACAAGATATTAAAAGGGATGTCTAGTGGGTGTTGGGGGAAGACACATGAACCATTAAAAGTAACTAAATGTGCTAATAACACTTAATTTAGACAAAAAAGTGATAAGTACACAAACACCCTAAAATAATGTAACTTAATGAATAATAAATCTCCCAAGAACATTAATGACACTTTAGACATAGAGCTCTAGGTGGATGGAAAAAGACAAGATAGAGAAAGGGATATCTAGTAGGTGTTGTGGGAAGATATAAGGACCATTAAATATAATTAAATGCACCAATAACACCTAATTTAATTTTTTTTTTGATAAATACACAAATGCCTTGAAATCATACAATGTAATAAATAATAAATGCTTAGGGGCCATTTTTAGATGTCTACACTAAGGTCTATCTAGAGGAAATCAAAGTTTTACCCCTGAAACTCGAATGACTTGCATCATTCTTATACACTTAAGGCCTAAAATGTAGGTAAATAAATTTTTATTAATTAAACTATTATAATAATTTATAATTAAAATTAAATCATGATGCACATTCCATATCTTGTTTAGGATTTGCATTAGTTTAAAGCACAAAAATTACATTGTGTCTAATAAAACAATTTTTGAATAGATAATACAATATTTTTAAACATTATTGTTTTATATTATTTTATGTGATTTTAGAATTATAAATGAACTAATTCAAATTAAACATCTAAAATAAATGAATAAGATATAATTAATTGTAATAATTAAATATGTAAAAAAAGGCTTTTACTTTATTCATATTTTGTCATAAATTTATCTATACAATTTAAAGTTTAAACTATGCAACTAACACTATTATAATGATCATTTAAAAATATGAGCATAGTTTAGACAATATGAGAGGACCACCCAAATGCTTATAATAGTATTTTAAGAATGTAAAAACATTCATGTTATTTGACTGCTAGTCAAACTATGATTTTCTAGATCTATTTGTATAATTCAAGGCTTCCACTTCCTTGTCAGGGGATCTAGCTCTACCAATTAGAGCACAATTGATTACTTTCTTATATGCAATTAAACATGAAATTATACCAGAATGATAAAGTAACTAGAAACTTGAGACAACAAAGAATTTGAGAGACAATACACACTCTTGTATTCAATATTACTAGAAGAAAATACAAATAAGAAAGATGCCACTTCTTCCTCCACCTCAAAGGCTTGCCACACCTCAAGACCTTCTTCCCTCTCTCTCTTGCTCAACACACACCAACTCTACAACCTGAGTTGCTATCCCTCCTTGAATGCTTCAGCTGATCTCCTTGACCTTACACCTGTAGATCTCCTTGACCTTGCTTGCTTTAAAGCTCTTACTTGCCTTCTTGCTTGTTATATTACAATACATGACTTATGGGTCTTTAAATAAGATCCCATGCTTAAAAAAAATAGAAATCTAACTACAATAATTAGACACGCAGCCAGTGACTTAAATTAGTCCCTTGACATGCAAACAATGTGTTCACTTAACTGACTGTTCGTAAACAGCAGTTCTGGACCGCCACAGGGGACCGACGTCAGTCCCTGTGTGTCTGGTGCTACCGACGTCGGCCGACTCCCTGCCATCGTCAGTCTCCTTCTCCACTGCATCTAACCGACATCGGTCATACTGCTGACGCTGGTGGCTCTGGTTCTTCAGCATCCTCTTTGTGTCTGCAAACAGATGAAGCTTTTAGCTCCACACCCTAACAATCTCCCACTTGGAGATAAATAGCTGCAACCTGTACCTGTACCTGTACACCATCTATTTTGTTCCTTAGGCTCTGTATTCCTCTTCAACGTCACTCGTGAAGACCAACCACCACGCAAACCTGTGATGCTATACCTGTCTCTTATGCCAAAAGAATTTTGCTGCTCCCAAATTCTTCATGACATACTTCTGAACCAACTCTACCCTTAGCTCAGAAAACTCCCTATATATGAAACCCTGCAAAAAGTAACACAATACAGTAACAGGATAATGTAGCTAATATTATCCAACCTGGTAAAGATAAAGTACAATGGTCAAACCTCCATTGCTCTGCAGCTTACTCAAGACCATATACCATAGCCTTCTGTCTCATGTGTCCATCCACTCTATTCTCTAAAACGGGAATCCATCCCTCTATCCAGTGCTTTCTTCCAGCTGACAACACTACCAACAAATACCTGTTTGGTTCTCCAAGGACTCACACTCCTCATCCATGCCAAGCTCCCACTGTTTCTGGATTCTACCTGCATTGCTTCTTCCATCTTCCTAGTTCATGACTATCAGTAAGCAATATAAGGAAGGTGAACAACGAATATGAGGTTCACATACCTTTCCTGACCTCCACATGGGTGTTTGAGACTTAGTAATTCACCCACTATCCGTTCCAGTGACCGATCTAGGCCATCTCCCAGTCTGCTCCCGACCGATGTCGGTTCCCTGCACTGACCCTGACTGCCAACGTCGTTTCCCTGGCCGACGGCGGTGTCACCCTCTTGCCGACGTCGGTCCTTATGACCGACGTTGGACTTCTCCTGTCCGACCTACCGACCCCACTGGTCTGCACAAGACTGATGCCGGTATCTGGATGACTGACATTGGTGCCAAGCTGTCGACATCGATGTCTGTGTGTTCCTGTGAGTGATGAAATTTTCATTCGCGAGCTCTTCTTGGATCAAACCTCTGTCCATGCTGCCCTGCTCAGATTTATTCAGCGCCTGTGATTGATCTCTGTCCTTCATCTTCTCCAAAAACACCAAGGCCTTTTTGTTCCTGTCAAAACCGTAAAATTTCCTCTTTCTGCAATGAACTGTATCTGTGCTTTCCAAATTTGAACACGTACCTTTTGAATCAAGAACTTCCATTCCCTTCTTATTCTCGTGACCAAGCCTATTAGGCCACATCTTCGAATCTACACTAGAAGTAGAATCAGTAATACAAGTAGACATATAAAGAGTATCTACTTTCTTACCTCTCGCTAAAACAAGTGCTCCCTTGGTAACCTTCCAAGAATCCGTTGTGAGGGTTATTGTGCATCCCTCATCTCCCAACCTTCCTACAGAAATCAGACTCTGCTTCAGAATTGGAACATGCATGACATCCTTCAACACCCATGTGTTGTCAATCTGCAACCTCAGCTGCACTTTCCCTTTGCCAACTGTCTGACAAGGCGTACCATCCCCTAGATAGAGCACTCCAAAGTCTCCCTGTTCATACTCATAGAACAAATCTCTGTTTGGGGATGCATGAAAAGATGAACCAAAATATAAAATCCATGATCCTACTTGACTATCTGAAGAAAGTATGAGAGCATCTTGCATCACAATATTAGCATCCTTTGCTTCTTCAATACCTGCATGTTGATTTTCTTTATCTCTCAACCAACACTCCTTATGTCCTTTCTTTCCACAAAACCAGCAGGTAATACCTTTGGACTCGGATCTTCTTCCCGACCTTGATTTCCCTTGCTCAACCTTCTCCTTTTGCCTACCCCTGCTTTCTGCACTTAGAGCATTTCCTGATAATTCACCTGTGCTTCTCTTGCGTATTTCCTCATTCAAGATCACACTCACAACATCATCAACTTTTAAGATTTTAGAAGCAGATGCAGAATTACTTACTGCCATGACCAAACTGTCACAACTTTCAGGCAAAGAACATAAAATCAAGAGAGCCTTTACCTCATCATCAAAAGCGATATTGACTGAAGCTAGTTGGTTTACCAAACCATGGAAATCACTGAGATGAGTATGTACCGATCCACCATCCTGCATTTGCAAGTTAAATAGCTGCTTCATAAGATATACCTTATTAGAAGCCGAGGGCTTTTCATATAAATTCGCCAAGGATTTATCAACTCTTTCGTTGTTTTGCACTGTGATAAGCTGGAAATCACAGATGATGCAAGGCTCAACCTTATGGAACCGAGAGCCTTCTGATCAAGAACGTTCCATTCTTCATCCTTCATATGTGTGGGCTTGCATGCAACCCCACCCAATGGTAAGTATAAATCCTTCTGATACAGATAGTCCTCAATCTGCATCCTCCAGTGTTGATAATTCCTGCCGTTAAACTTCTCCATTCGTAGCTTAATTTCTTCTGCCATTGCTGAACTCCCACTCAATCAGAAACCCTGTGAATGACCTGTAATCAAAAAACAATACCCTGCTTCCTGCAAACCGTAGCTCTGATACCACTTGTCAGGGGATCTAGCTCTACCAATTAGAGCACAATTGATTACTTTCTTATATGCAATTAAACACGAAATTATACCAGAATGATAAAGTAACTAGAAACTTGAGACAACAAAGAATTTGAGAGACAATACACACTCTTGTATTCAATATTACTAGAAGAAAATACAAATAAGGAAGATGCCACTTCTTCCTCCACCTCAAAGGCTTGCCACACCTCAAGACCTTCTTCCCTCTCTCTCTTGCTCAACACACACCAACTCTACAACCTGAGTTGCTATCCCTCCTTGAATGCTTCAGCTGATCTCCTTGACCTTACACCTGTAGATC
The DNA here is from genome assembly GCA_037957365.1 of Torreya grandis. NCBI lineage: Eukaryota > Viridiplantae > Streptophyta > Pinopsida > Cupressales > Taxaceae > Torreya > Torreya grandis. Next base: position 1,174,735 of record JARHVA010002661.1, read on the forward strand.
TCCTTGACCTTGCTTGCTTCAAAGCTCTTACTTGCCTTCTTGCTTGTTCTATTACAATACATGCCTTATGGGTATTTAAATAGGATCCCATGCTTACAAAAAATAGAAATCTAACTACAATAATTAGACACGCAGCCAATGACTTAAATTAGTCCCTTGACATGCAAACAACGCGTTCACTTAACTGACTGTTCGTAAACAACAGTTCTGGACCGCCACAGGCGACCGACATCGGTCCCTGTGTGTCTGGTGCTGCTGACGTCGGCCGACTCCCTACCTTCATCAGTCTCCTTCTCCACTGCATCTAACCGACGTCAGTCATACTGCCGACACCGATGGCTCTGGTTCTTCAGCATCCTCTTTGTGTCTGCAAACAGATGAAGCTTTTAGCTCCACACCCTAACATTCCTTGCCCTAAATTTGTACACTACAACTCTTGTTCACCTATAATGGGATAATTATACTTAATATAGCATTAATAAAAATAAATTTCAAGGGATTTCATTAGGGTTTAGGTGCCCAGTGTGATTTAACTATCGCTCTAATAATTTGATCCAATTTACCCACGTAACTACCAGTTTAATCTAAAATCACAATGACACATCTTTGAGTGGGGAAAATGGATTGTATCATAACATTAATATTATTACATGCATCCTAAATCAATTCAATGTTTTTTAAATGTGTTTATAGGATAATTTTTTGGCATAATGTTGTCATTGATGTCAATCTGATGTCATTGATGTCTAGATGCACTTGGTGAAGATGCATGGTGAGTAATCATGATGAATGAGGTTGATGTCTAGGTAAGCATGGTAGTGTGTGTTGTGATAATATTATAATAATTGAAGGTATGTAGTGATGTCCATGAGAGAGAAAGGTACAGGTCCTAGTGTCTTCTATCTTCTTGGTTGATGCTATGTTAAGGTCATAACATGGATGAAATAGGTCAAGGCACCAAAGTGTCTTACAAAGCCTTATTCTAGACCTTGTGAGAAGGTATGTGTAGGTAGCATGGTGAAGTGAGTAAGATTTTTTTGGAATTATATGGGATTTATAGTGAGGTTTAGAAGACTTCAAAAGTGTTGAAAGGTAGGTCTTTGAGGATAAGTGCTTAAGAAGCAGATCCATATGTCAAATATTAAGAGTTTAAGGAGTCTTGTCATGGCCTAGTCATGGCATGAAGAAAGATGAGTGGTCTCAGGCATGTGATAATATGTATGGTGGTGGTTTATCATGGTAATATGTTTTATATCATGATAGTGAGGTGTTGAGAACATGAAAAGAGGCATGAAGGTCAAGTACTTGAGTAACCTAAGACTAATGATAACATGAAGAGACCTAGTAAAAAGGTTTGAGCATGGTGACTTGGTGAAATGGATGTATAGAGGAATAAGAGGTTTTATAAGGTTTTTTTATCATTAATATGAGGCATTGGAACACTTGGGTTAGTCTCAAGGTGATCCTACATGGGTAAGACCTACAAACCTAGTATGCAACTAAACCACCTCTAGACCCTACTTGGCTTAATGAGGCATCATGAGCTATTGACAAGACATATGAATAATTTTTGATAATGGTTAAGCATGATATTAGGTTTTATGTAATGTAAATTATGTGCTAAGATATTGGATAGTGGTTAGAAGATCAATTTCAAGGCCTAATATGACTTATAGGTCAAGGTCTAAGTAAGCAGAGAGAGAGCATGGCCTAATGAGGTATCAAGATCAGTTTCTAAGGTATGGATGGGTAGATGAGCATTGAAAAAGGTTAGTAATTTTTTTTTAAGCATGTTCATGAATTTTTAGGTCAATAATTGAAGGTTGAATCAAGAAAAAGTGTCTTAAGGTCTCTCGAATGCACAGGGTGAAGAGTTGTCTACCCAAAAAGGTTTTTCAAGTATTCATTGGCATGTACAAAATCTGAATGAAGACATAATATATTCATGGTATATAGGTAAGTGTCATATCTCAAATTTATAAGCATTTATTTCTAGAATGAGGGGCTAAGCTTTATGAATGATCGTCAAGACTGGAAGATGGTTTAAACCCTCAAAGAACCCTAACAATGACCCTATGTTGAATATTGATCAAAAGTGACAATAATGATATAAAATGTATATATAAGTGATTTTATATTGTATTAAAGTTTCCCATACTTATCCAAGTATGATTGGTTTGATAGGTGAGTGAGTGGACCCTATAGGAAAGGCCTTATTTCTTAGAAATTGACTATATTAGATATAGTTAACCAAGTCAAAGTTAATAAATGGATGGAAGATGAATATTAAGAATTTTATTTTATGTCCATGGTGTTTTATGAGTAGTTTATATATTTTATATATGCTAAACTAGTCATAGAAATTGACCTATTGCTAAAAGGCTTAATGGTGCAGACAATGAGAAAACTAGACAAAAGTGAGAAGTTGATTAGAGATGTAATATCATGGATTAGGGATGAATAAAATTTAATGAATATGTTTTAAAATAAATTTAATAAATTTTAATATTGGATATAATATTTATAAATCATTTTATATGACAAAATCTTGCGTAGAAGTTGACTTATTTGGTTCTGATGTGCCTATGAGGAGAGAGGTTTAGAGATTGTCTATATGTCTAATAATTTACATTAGACCTTAGTGTTTTTGAATTTTGATATATTATAAATATATATAATTATGTTATTCATGCATTATAATTATTTTAATGTGTCTACACAGGTGTTGGAATGCAAAGTCACCATGACTGGTCTTGGAAAAAATTGGTAGTTTTGAGTGAACAAGGTATAGTGATGAGTTTGAAGCCTTATCTTATGAATTGAATTATCTAATGAATATGGTGATGTTTATTGTTACATATATAACCTATAAATTCTTTTTATAAATTTATAGAGTTAGTGTAAGAGGTTGGAACATTGAATCCAAAATGGCTTGTTTGGCTGAGTAAGGACTGTGAGAGAGAAAGTCAACAAATTGGTCTACAAGACCAATAGTTGCTATTAGATATTGTGATATTTTTATTGGATATTATTATAAGTATGTTTTAATATAATATGAATAAATTTTAATCCATTTATTATGTTCAATCAAGTGTCATAATTTTATGTTTCCTTGATTATGTTTTGAGACTAATTGGCAGTTCAAAGTAAACTACTTGCAGAGAAGAGTTTGAGCTTGTATACCTTGAGTTGAATCATTAAATGAAGTTTGTGATGACCCTGAGGTCATGAGGTTTCTTTATATGTTATTTTTTCCATTTTTTTAAAATGGTATTTATGCTTCAGTTGTTCAAGATAAATTTTCTATGTATGCACATGCCTATTTTGAACAATGTCTTAAGAAGGGGTTCAAGTGGTGGTTGGACCTAAAAGTTGTTGTAAACCTAAAGTAAAGTTATATAAGGTATATTTGATTTTAATTTGAGGTGTTAATAATATATTTTGAGTTTTAAATCATTTTTATAGAGACAAATTTTAATGTGTGCTAATGAAGGCCTAATGGGATTAGGTCTCCTTAAGGCGTAAAAGAGGTTTTGGTACTATATGCTATGACAAACCTATAGTATTGTTTAAATTATGTTTTAAATGTGATATAAGAAATATTTTAAGGTTAATAAAAGTATTAAAATGTGCATGGCTGACCAAGGTGTATGAGAATAAGTGACTTGTATAAGATCAAGACTAATTAAGCCTATTTATGTGCATAAGACAAGTAAGTGTGCAAGTGAATAAAAGAGCACAAAGAGGAGTATGAGGAGTTCATATGGACCATAATAAAGGTGTAATTAATATATAATATAGTTTTTAAACATTATGAATAAGGTCATATTACCTAATTAAGTCAAGAAGAGGGCTAGTTGAGCAAAGAAAACTAGAGGCCAGTTTGAAAGGAATAGAAGTGTGTGAAGAGATGAAGAAGAGGACCATCATCTATTGAAGATTAAAACAAGGAAAAATATGAAAGGTATAATTCTAATTGGCTATGTGGGTACTTGGTTAAGAGGTGGCTAAGTTGGTTCTAAGTCACTAATGGAGTTGGTATTTCCTTGCAAGTGGGTGCTTGTTAAAGTCTCTGTCAAGTTAGTGCTTGATAGATTGGGGTTGGTGCTCTAAGTTGAGTGGGTGATCAATTGAATTTGATTCATTTATTTACAAGACTAGTTGTCCTAGCTATGGTTAGTGGGTTTTATTCCCCATGAGGGTTTTCCACTTATATGATGTGTTCATTCTTTCTCTGTGTATTTCTCAGTACCAATTGCTAGATTAGTTGATATTGCTCATATGATGATACTGCTTGATTAATGATTAGAAGGTTTGGTATTGAGTGAAAGTAAAATTTAATAAATGACACTAATTCAGCCCCCCTCTTACTCATATTTATTCCAAAAATTGGTATAAGATCCATGGTCTTTTGAGATAGGCATAACAACTTGAAGGTGATCCTAAGAAGCACAAGCTTGCATTATGATGATGACAATGTTTATCATGATAGTAATAATGGTATACCAAAGAATGATGGTATTGGTAGAGTTGACTAAGAAAATGAAGTATGACAAAGTGAGTCATGATCAACTCATAAACTAAGGTGGGTTGTTTGATAATATATAACATAATTCATATTTGAAATAATGTCAAGAGTATTCTTTGCCAGCTTATAAGGATTATGTAGAATCCAAGTCAAAGGTTAAGCCTAAATTGACAATCAAGACTAGAATGATGTTGAAGAATATTTAGTCTTATGAAAGTATGGATATCTAGGAATATCCTAAATTTATATTTTTCTAATGCCCTAAGGAAGTGGTGACTCCATTAGGCTTCATAGAGGCACTCATCTATAAGTAAAAGCATAGTGGATGCTTGTTGAGCTGTGACAGATGTTGTATGTCAAGAAGGTATGGAAACTTGTTAAGAGGTAACTATTGGTAAAAAGGTGCTTGATCTGTGTTGAATATGGTCTATGTGTACTATTGATTCATATGGTGAACAAGTTGTGAAGACTAAGGGGGAGCATGGCTATGTAGTTATGTATGATCCTTCTTTATTGAGTTACTACATTGATTGATATATGCTTGGTTTAAGGGAGATATTGGTATCTCTAATTTATTTTTCAAGAGAGGGGTTGAATTTGTTATCTAGATAGAGGTAAAACATGGAGTTAGGGGGAGCATGATTTTTGAAATGTTTCATGATTATTTTATTGAGCTAGTTGTGAGAGAGAGTTGAGTGTTCTATGTGCATCAAGATGACCTTAAGGTCATAGAGGACCAAGGAAAATATTATATTATCTCAGTTTGAATATCATAAAGAAGACAAGTTATGATAGAGTTCTATCATAATTAAGCATGTAAGCACATACCTAATTAACATAATGATGCAATGAAGGTGTCATGATGATGTATGTGCTATGGTGACTTGAGAGACATAAAGGAGGAAGATTGATACAAGAAGATCATCTAAAGATGCCATATTGACATGATATGAGAGATCTTTGCTTTAGCATGGAAGACTAAATTATTCCCTTGAAACAATATCTTTAATTGTTGACAAACCTAATAGCCATTGTGGAAAATCATTGAATTTATAGATGTTTTATGCTCATAAGCATTGAGTATGATAAATATAAGTATTTGAAGATGATCTTTGGGTCATGTATCATAATTATATATGCTTAGGATACCCACATTGAGTGAGGTGAAGGTGATCAAGTAATATAGAAGTACAACTGCTAATGAACTAAGTGTTCTATAGACCTAATGAGTAGTAAACCATTACAAGAAGGGTTGTCATGAATTATATGGATCAGATATGAATTATGAAGCTTAGAGAAGATCAAAAGATATTATTTTTATAATTTAAGAATGGATAATGATAGCTTGAGTGATATATTCAAGGTGAGATTATTGAACATTATCCTCTATGATTAGTGATCAAGATTGATATCAAAGAGCATCTTGTATAAGGTGGATATCAAAAGTGAATTGAGAAAATTGGAAAAGTTTAGTTGATAGTGATTAGGTGCATGAAAGAGTTGTCATAAGTGAATTCATTCTTGAAATTAGTATCTGTGAGTGGTTTCCATGAATGGTTTCCATAGTTTTTGAAAATTGTGTGCCATCTAGTGTCTTGAAGAGGTAGTATCTACTCAGGGGGAAAAAGTAAGTTTACAGAAGGTGTCTACAATAACTGATGAGCCTAGGATGAGTATTTGGTCAAGCATTTCATTGTGCTTCTAATTAAGTTTAGCTCTAAGGATTAGACAACTATTTATGGAAGATGCTTTTTCATTAACATCAAAGTGGGAGAAAGACCAGATTAGGGGAGAAGAGATTGATCAGACTATAGTATATTTTTCCATTAATGATAAAGGGGGAGTTTGTTGGCATAATGTTGTCATTGATGTCAATTTGATGTCATTGATATCTAGATGCATATGGTGAAGATGCATGGTGAGTAATCATGATGAACAAGGTTGATGTCTAGATAAACATGGTAGTGTGTGTTGTGATAAGCTTATACGCATTGAAGGTATGTAGTGATTACCATGAGATAGAAAGGTATAGGTCCTAGTGTCTTATATCTACTTGGTTGATGTTGTGTTAAGGTAATAACATGGATGGAATAAGTCAAGGTATCAAGGTGTCTTACAAATCCTTCTTCTATACCTTATAAGAAGGTATGTGTAAGTAGCATGGTGAAGTGAGTGAGATTTGTTTAGAATTGTATGGGATTTAGAGTTAGGTGTAGAATCCTTCATAAGTGTTTAAATTCAAGTCTTTGAGGATAAGTGCTTAAGAAGTAGATCCTTATGTCAAGTATCAAGAGTTTTAGGAGTTTTGTCATGTCTTAGTCATGGCATGAAGAAAGATGAGTGGTCTCAAGCATGTGAGAAGATGTATTTTAGTGGTTAAACATGGTAAGATGTTGTATAACATGATAGTGATGTGTTGAGAACATGAAAAGAGGTATGAAGGTCAAGTACTTGAGTATTGTAAGACTATTCATAGCATGAAGAGACCTAGTAAGAAGGTTTGAGCATGGTGGCTTAGTGAGATGGATGCATAAAAGAATAAGAGGATATATAAGGTTGGTTTAATATGCATATGAGGCATTGGAACACTCAGGTGAGTCTCAGGGTGAGCATATAGGGGTAAGACCTACTAACCTAGTATGCAACTAGACCACCTCTAGACCTTGCTTGGCCTAATGAGGCATCATGAATCATTGACAAGATATATGAAGAATGTTTGACAATGATTAAGCATGATAGGAGGTTTTATGACATGTATATGGGGTTCTAAGATCTTGGACAGTGGTTATAAGGTTAGTTTTAAGGCCTAGTGTGACTTGCAAATCAAGGTCTAAGCAAGTAAAGAGAGAGAGAGCATGGCATAATGAGGTATCAAGATTAGTTTCCAAGGCATGGATGAGTAAGTGATAATTTACAAAGGTGATTAAATTTTTTTAAGGTTGTGCATGAATTTTCATGTCAAAAATTAAAGGTTAAAGCAGAAAAAAGTGTCTTAAGGTCTTTAGAGTGCATAAGATGAAGTGTTGTCTACCTGAGAAGGTTTTTTAAGTGTTTTTTGGCACATGAAACATCTACATGAGGATATAATATATTCATGGTATATGGGGAAGGGTACCAGATCAAATTTACAAGCATTGGTTTCTATAATGAGGTGGTAAGCTTTATAAATGATCGTTAAGATTGGAAGATGGTTTAAACCCTCAAGGAACCCTAATAATGACCCGATGTTGATTATATTGATAAAAAGTGCCTAGAATAGTCTCAAATGGACGTAAAAGTGATTATAGGTTTTATTAAACTCTCCCAAGATTCTCTAGGTATGATTTATTTGAAAGGTGAGTGAGTGGACCCTACATGAAAGACCTTGTTTCTCAAACATTTATTGTAGCAGACAAAGTTGACCAAGTCACAATTGATAAATGGATGGAGGAAAAAGATTAAGACTTGTATTTTATTTTCATGGTGGTTTATAATCAGTTTATATCTTTCATATGTGCTAAAATTATCATATAAGTTTACTTATCGCTAAAAGGTTTAATGGTGCAGATAGTGAGAAAACTAGGCAGAAGTGAGAAGTTGATTAGGGATGTGATATCATGGATTAGGGATGAATAAAATTGAATTAATATTTAATTAAATATATATAATACATGTTAATATTGGATATAATATTTATAAATCATTGTATATGAAAAAATGTTGCTCAGAAGTTGACTTATCTGGTTCTGATGTGCCTGTGAGGAGAGAGGTCCAGAGATTGGTCTATATGTATAATATTTGCCATTATACCTTAGTATTTTTGTATTTGGATATGTTATGAAGATATACAAGTATATTATTTATGAATCGTAAGTATTTTAATGTGTCTACATGAGTTTTGGAATTCAATGTCACCGTGACTGGTCTTAAAAGAAAACTGGCAGTTCTGAGTGAACAAGGTTTGAAGCCTTATCTTATGTTTTGAAGTGTCTAATGACTATGGTTATTTTTATTGAGACATATGTTACCTATCAATTTTTTTAATAAATTTTAGATTCATTTTAATATTTTAGAACATTGAATCCAAAATGGCTTGTCTGGGTGAGTGAGGATTGTGAAAGAGAAGGTCAACAAATTGGTCTGCAAGACCATTAGTTTCTATTAGATATTATGATATTTTTTTGGAGATTATTATAATTATGTTTTAAGATAACATTAATTAATTTTAATCCCTTTATTATGTTCAATTATTTGTCATAAATTCATGTTTCCTTGACTGTGTTTTGAAACTAGTTGGTAGTTCAAAGTAAGCTACTTACAGAGAAGAGTTTGATCTTGTATACCCTAAGTTTAAGCATTTGATAAAGTTTGTGATGAACCTAAGGTCATGATTTTTATTTATATATGAGTTTTTTACATGTTTTTTTGTCAAAATGGTATTTATGCTTTAGTTGTTTAAGACATATTTTTTGTGTATGCATAGGCCTATTGTGAACAATGTCTTGAGAAGGGGTTCAAGTGGTGGTTAGACTTAAAAGGTGTTTTAGACATAAGTTAAATTTTTATAAGGTATATTGTAGTTTAATATGAGGTTTTAATACTATATATGAAGTTTTTAAGTGTTTAAAAAGAGACAAAGTGTAACATGTTCTAATGAAGGCCTAATAGGATTAGGTCTCCTTAAGGCCTAAAAGAGGTTTTGGTCCTATATACTATGACCAACATATTATATTATTTTATTAATGTTTTAAAATTGATATAATACCTATTTTAAGTGTAATACAAGTATAAAAGTGTACATGGTTGACCAAGGTGTGTGAGAGTAAATGACTTGTATAAGAACAAGACTAATTAGGCCTATTTGTGTGCGTAAGACAAGTAAGTGTGCAAAAAAATAAAAGATAAAAAATAAGAGTAGTAATAGGTTATGTGTAACATCAGAGGGGTGTCATTAATATATAATAGAAGGTCTAAACATGAGGATAAAGTTCATATGACCTAATCAAGTCAAGAAGAGGGCTAGTTGAGCAAAGAAGACTAGAGGCCAATTTGAGAGGAATATAAGTGTGAGAAGAGATGAAGAAGAGGACCATAATTTATTTAAGATTGAAACAAGAAAAAATATGGAAGGTATAATTCTACTTAGATGAGTGGGTACTTGCTCAAGAGGTGGCTGAGTTGGTGTTGAGTCACTAAGGGAGTTGGTGTTTCCTTGCAAGTGGGTGCTTGCTAAATACTTTGTCAAGTTGGTGCTTGATAGATTGGGGTTGGTGCTACAAGTTGAGTGGGTTCTCAACTGAATTTTATTTATTAATTTATAGCATTGGTTGTCCAAGATATAGATAGTGGGTTTTATTCCCCAAGGTTTTTCCACTTACATGATGTGTTCATTCTTGCTATGTGTATATTCATAATACTATGTTTCTAGATTAGTTTATATTGATCATAAGATGAGATTGCTTTATGAATGATTAGAATTTTTGGTACTGAGTTGTCAGGGAAACCTAGAACAATAAACATGCTCTGATCCCACTGTGTCAGGATCTTGCTCTGCCAATTAGAGCACATATGATTACTTCTTGTATTAGCAACTAAACACGAAATTTAACCAGAATCAATAAGTAACTAGAAATATGAAACAACACATGAATTGAGAGACAATACACAATTGTATTAATAATCACTCAGAAGAATATACAATAAAGAAGATGCCACTTCTTCTTCCACCTCAAAGGTTTGCCACACCTCAAGACCTTCTTCCCTCTCTCTCTTGGTCATAACAATAAACTCCAATGCAGAATTGATGTTCACCTCTCCAACTAGTCAGTAACACGCTGCCAGTTCACCAAGTACACAACTGTACTTCAAGTAGATCCCCTGCTCTCTGCTGCTACTTGCAAATAACTAGGTCATACTCACCATGTAGATGTCTTTCTACACCCCTGAAGAACCCTTGTCCTTGCCTCACCAAGTCCTTATGATTATTCAACCAGTACCCCGGTGGATCTTCTCCAAGAACTTGCACAACCTGTAACTCTCTCTGATCATACACTCTCAATACCCCTATTTGGTAACTAGGAGGAACTACTCTAGCTCTCTCTACAAGCCCAATGGCTTTCTAGCACACATTTACAATACAGCCCATGAGTCCATATATAGATCTCATGCTTACAATAAATAAACTAACCTAATTACAATAATTAGACACGCAACTCAAGACTAAGACTAGCCTTCAACATGCAAACTAACAGTCTCAAAATAGACTCTCCAGACTCAACATGCAAACTGCCTATTCTCGCACAGGCTACCGACGTCGGCTCCTCCATGACCGATGTCGGCCGACTGGTGACCGACACCGGTTGCTTCCTCTTTGCTATCTGACTGACGTCGGTTGATCAGACTGACGCCGGTTTCCCTGCAACTGATTCTGTAACTCCCTGCAACTCTGCATCCTCCGTAACTTCTCTTGTTTGCATCTTGGTGAAGCTTTTAGCTCCATAACCTAACAATCTCCCACTTGGAGATAAATAGCTACACCCATACCTGTACCTGTACACCGTCTAAATTATTTTTTGGCTTGTATTCCTCTTCAAGATCAACCCTGAAGACCAACCACCACACAACCTGTGATGCTACACCTGTCATCAAAGTAACCCACCATATCCGAACCTACATATCCATGTAGTGAAGAACTTGACCCTGCATAACAAGAATCCCTGCTGCTATTCCCATTGAAATTCCCTCCAGTACTCCTTCCCCGAATCGGATCCATACTTTCTGACAACCCCCACTGCTTGGGAAAAAACTCAGGTCTACACTAGACCTCATGTGATTTCGAACCCTATTTCAAGCTAAGCTTGAATTGTCCAGCGCTTGGTGTGCTTTCTGATTCTGCATCCTACATCATGAACCCCGCCAACACCGTCTTCACATCAGCTCTCACTGGAGATCAAATCTCCATGTCTCTTATGCCAAAGAATTTCGCTGCTCCAAATTCTTCATGACACGCCTCTGAACTAACCTTACCTTTAACTCAGCAAATCCCTGTATGTACAAACCTGCTAGCAAATAACCCACATACAGTAACTAGATAATGTTGCAATCATCATCCACCTGGTAAGATAAAACCACAATAGTTACACTGACATTGACTGAAGCCATGCTTAGTCATCCACCTGTCAAAACCTGTACCACTATCCTGTAGCTTCCTCAAGACCATATGCCTTGGCCTTCTGTCTCTTGTATCCATCCACTCTCTTCTTTAAAACAGGAATCCATTCCGTCTCTCAGTGCTTACTTCTAGCTGACAACTTTACCAACAAACACCTATTTGGTTCTTCTCCAAGGACTCACACTCCTCATCCATGCCAAGCTCCCACTGTATTTGGATTATACCTGCATTGCTTCTTCCATCTTCCTGGTTGTTGACAATCAATAAGCAATATAAAGAAGGTGAACAATGAATATGAGGTACACTTACCCTTTCTGACCTCGACATGAGCATTTGAGACTTGTTGTCCGCCCACTATCCGTTCTAGTGACCGATCTCGGCCATCTCCCAGTCTGCTCCCGACCGATGTCAGCTTCCTATACTGACCCTGACTACCGACATCGTTTCCCTGGCTGACGTCGATGTCCCTCCTGCCGATGTCAATTTCTTCATGACCGACGTCGATCTTCCTTCTATCGATGTCAGTTACTGTCTGACTGACGCCAGTGCCTGTGTTCATCTGTGAGTGATAACTTTTTACCCGCGAGCTCTCCATGGATCAAAATCCTAATCAAATCAACCCTGCTCTGCTTAGAATAATTCAGTTCCCTCACCTGATCTCTATCTATCATCTCCTCCATGAACACCAAGGCTTTCCAATTCTTTAGCTTGTCAAAGACATCTGACTTCCGCTTCAAAACCTGCATTCTCCTTCTACATATGTGACTAAGCCTATGAAGCCACATCTCTGCAACAGAAGGTGAATCAAAAATATAAGTAGATAGATAAAGGATACCTACTTTCTTACCACCATCTAATTCAAGTGTATCCACTGTGAGAGTTACAATGCATCTCTCATCACCCAAATTTCCTAAAGAAATTAGACTCATCTCCAAGACTGGTACCTGCATGACTTCCTTCAACCACTGTGTGTCATCCGTCTGCAATTTCAGCGTCACTTCCCCTTCGTCAATTATCTGACAAGGCTCTCCAACCCCTAAATAAATCTCTCCAAAGTCTCCAAAGACATACCTATGAAAAGATGCTCTATTTCGGGCTGCATGGAAAGAGGCAAAATAATATGTAAACAAAGATTCCACTTTATCCAGAACATCCTGTGCAACATCTCTTGCAACATATGCTTCTACGCGCTGATCTTCTACTGACCAACAATCTCTTTTTACCTACTCTTTCTTTCCATCAATCAGACCATTCATGTTATTCAGTTTCTCCATTCGTAGCTTACTATCTTCTGCCATTGCTATACTCCCACTCAATCTGAAACCCCTGTGAGTGACCTGTAATCAAAAAACACTACCAGATCTGAACCACCTGTTAGTCAACCCAACCTGGCTCTGATACCACTTGTCAGGGAAACCTAGAACAATAAACATGCTCTGATCCCACTGTGTCAGGATCTTGCTCTACCAATTAGAGCACATATGATTACTTCTTGTATTAGCAACTAAACACGGAATTTAACCAGAATCAATAAGTAACTAGAAATATGAAACAACACAGGAATTGAGAGACAATACACAATTGTATTAATAATCACTCAGAAGAATATACAATAAAGAAGATGCCACTTCTTCTTCCACCTCAAAGGTTTGCCACACCTCAAGACCTTCTTCCCTCTCTCTCTTGGTCACAACAATCAACTCCAATGCAGAATTGATGTTCACCTCTCCAACCAGTCAATAACACGCTACCAGTTCACCAAGTACACAACTGTACTTCAAGTAGATCCCCTGCTCTCTGCTGCTATCTACAAATAACTAGGTCATACTCACTATGTAGATGTCTTTCTACACCCCTGAAGAACCCTTGTCCTTGCCTCACCAAGTCCTTATGATTCTTCAACCAGTACCTCGGTGGATCTTCTCCAAGAACTTTCACAACCTGCAACTCTCTCTGATCATACACTCTCAGTACCCCTATTTGGTAACTAGGAGGAACTACTCTAGCTCTCTCTACAAGCCCAATGGCTTTCTAGCACACATTTATAATACAGCCTATGAGTCCATATATAGATCTCATGCTTACAATAAATAGACTAACCTAATTACAATAATTAGACACGCAACTCAATACTAAGACTAGCCTTCAACATGCAAACTAACAGTCTCAAAATAGACTCTCCGGACTCAACATGCAAATTTCCTGTTCTCGCACAGGCTGCCGACGTCGGCTCCTCCATGACCGATGTTGGCCGACTGGTGACCGACGCCGGTTGCTTCCTCTTTGCTATCTGACTGACGTCAATTGATCAGACTGATGCCAGTTTCCCTGCAACTGATTCTTCAACTCCCCATAACTCTGCATCCTCCGTAACTTCTCCTGTTTGCATCTTGGTGAAGCTTTTAGCTCCACAACCTAACAATCTCCCACTTGGAGATAAATAGCTGCACCCATACTTGTACCTGTACACCATCTAAATTATTTCCTGGCTTGTATTCCTCTTCAAGATCAACCCTGAAGACCAACCACCACACAACCTGTGATGCTACACCTGTCATCAAAGTAACCCACCATATCCAAACCTACATATCCATGTAGTGAAGAATTTGACCCTGCATAACAAGAATCCCTGATGCTAGTCCCACTAAACTACCCTCCAGTACTCCTTCCCCGAATTGGCTCCATACTTTTTGACAACCCCACTGCTTGGGAAAAAACTCAGGTCTACACTAGACCTCATGTGATTTCGAACCCTGTTTCAAGCTAAGCTTGAACTGTCCAGCGCTTGGTGTGCTTTCTGATTCTACATCCTACATCATGAACCCCGCCAACACCGTCTTCACATCAGCTCCCACTGGAGATCAAATCTCCATGTCTCTTATGCCAAAGAATTTCCCTGCTCCAAATTCTTCATGACACGCCTCTGAACTAACCTTACCTTTAACTCAGCAAATCCCTGTATGTACAAACCTGCTAGCAAATAACCCACATAAAGTAACTAGATAATGTTGCAATCATCATCCACTTGGTAAGATAAAACCACAATAGTTACACTGACATTGACTGAAGCCATGCTTAGTCATCCACCTGTCAAAACCTGTACCACTGTCCTGCAGCTTCCTCAAGACCATATGCCTTGGCCTTATGTCTCTTGTATCCATCCACTCTCTTCTTTAAAATGGGAATCCATTCCATCTCTCAGTGCTTACTTCCAACTGACAAATTTACCAACAAACACCTATTTGGTTCTTCTCCAAGGACTCACACTCCTCATCCATGCCAAGCTCCCACTGTATCTGGATTCTTCCTGCATTGCTTCTTCCATCTTCTTGGTTGTTGACAATCAATAAGCAATATAAAGAAGGTGAACAATGAATATGAGGTTCACTTACCCTTTCTGACCTCGACATGAGCATTTGAGACTTGTTGTCCGCCCACTATCCGTTCCAGTGATCGATCTCAGCCATCTCCCAGTCTGCTCCCGACCGATGTCAGGTTCCTGTACTGACCCTGACTACTGACGTCATTTCCCTGGCCGATGCCGGTGTCCCTCCTACCGATGTCAGTTTCTTCATGACCAACATCGGTCTTCCTTCTGCCGACATCGATTACTATCTGACCGACGCCGGTGCCTGTGTTCATCTGTGAGTGATAACTTTTTACCCGCAAACTCTCCATGGATCAAAATCCTAATCAAATCAACCCTGCTCTGCTCAGAATAATTTAGTTCCCTCACCTGATCTCTGTTCGTCATCTCCTCCATGAACACCAAGGGTTTCCAGTTCTTTAGCTTTTCAAAGACATCTGACTTCCGCTTCAAAACCTGCATTCTCCTTCTACATATGTGACTAAGCCTACGAAGCCACATCTCTGCAACAGAAGGTGAATCAACAATATAAGTAGATAGATAAAGGATACCTACTTTCTTACCACCATATAATTCAAGTGTATCCGCTATGAGAGTTACAATGCATCTCTCATCACCCAAATTTCCTGAAGAAATTAGACTCATCTCCAAGACTGGTACCTGCATGACTTCCTTCAACCACTGTCTGTCATCCGTCTGCAATTTCAATGTCACTTCCCCTTCGTCAATTATCTGACAAGGCTCTCCAACCCCTAAATAATTCTCTCCAATGTCTCCAAAGACATACCTATGAAAAGATGCTCTATTTCGGGCTGCATGGAAAGAGGCAAAAGAATCTGTAAACAAAGATTCCACTTTATCCAAAACATCCTGTTCAACATCACCTATAACATATGCTTCTACGCGCTGATCTTATATTGACCAACAATCTCTTTTTACCTGCTCTTTCTTTCCATCAATCAGATCATTCGTGCTATTTAGGTTCTCCATTCGTAGCTTACTATCTTCTGCCATTGCTATACTCCCACTCAATCTGAAACCCCTGTGAGTGACCTGTAATCAAAAAACACTACCAGATCTGAACCACCTGTTAGTCAACCCAACCTGGCTCTGATACCACTTGTCAGGGAAACCTAGAACAATAAACATGCTCTGATCCCACTGTGTCAGGATCTTGCTCTACCAATTAGAGCACATATGATTACTTCTTGTATTAGCAACTAAACACAGAATTTAACCAGAATCAATAAGTAACTAGAAATATGAAACAACACAGGAATTGAGAGACAATACACAATTGTATTAATAATCACTCAGAAGAATATACAATAAAGAAGATGCCACTTCTTCTTCCACCTCAAAGGTTTGCCACACCTCAAGACCTTCTTCCCTCTCTCTCTTGGTCACAACAATCAACTCCAATGTATAATTGATGTTCACCTCTCCAACCAGTCAATAACATGCTGCCAGTTCACCAAGTACACAACTGTACTTCAAGTAGATCCCCTGCTCTCTGCTGCTACCTGTAAATAACTAGGTCATACTCACCATGTAGATGTCTTTCTACACCCCTGAATAACCCTTGTCCTTGCCTCACCAAGTCCTTATGACTCTTCAACCAGTATCCCGGTGGATCTTCTCCAAGAACTTGCACAACTTGCAACTCTCTCTGATCATACACTCTCAGTACCCCTATTTGGTAACTAAGAGGAACTACTCTAGCTCTCTCTACAAGCCCAATGGCTTTCTAGCACACATTTACAATACAGCCCATGAGTCCATATATAGATCTCATGCTTACAATAAATAGACTAACCTAATTACAATAATTAGACACGCAACTCAAGACTAAGACTAGCCTTCAACATGCAAACTAACAGTCTCAAAATAGATTCTCCGGACTCAACATGCAAACTGCCTATTCTCGCACAGGCTGCCGACGTCGGCTCCTCCATGACCGATGTCGGCCGACTGGTGATCGACGCCGGTTGATTCCTCTTTGCTATCTGACCGACATCGATTGATCAGACCGACGCCGGTTTCCCTGAAACTGATTCTGCAACTCCCCGCAACTCTACATCCTCCGTAACTTCTCCTGTTTGCATCCTGGTGAAGCTTTTAGCTCCAAAACCTAACATGAGTGAAAGTAAAAGTTAATAAAGGACACTAATTCACCCCCCACTCTCAATCATCTTTATTCCAACATAATTAAATTGAATGTTTGATTGATAATAAACATTACAAAGGTCACATTCTTCTAATTGACAATTAATCACCTTGATTTATTAGCCTAAGTCTTCTAATAAAAAAAATTATGGATTTAGAATTATCTATTCTATATAAAATAAATTTGTAATATTACTTCACATTAGTGGCATAATTTGTAAATTTAATGGAATAGGGAGTCGAGTGTAAGCAAGATTGCTTATGAGATGCCCACTTACACACTCATCTATGACATGGCATATGGCACACTCCAAGAGGATTAATGATTTTACTTTTATTCCAAACCTATTCCAAACTCTAAAATTTCCTTAAATGGAGTCTCTTACACACTCTTTCTTGTGTAATAATGAGTTTGAGGACTTCTTATCCACTATTAATCTTAATCTTAGATCTATGGCTCACATTCACACCAAAAGCCTATACATGTAAGGGCCTTTGGCCATTATAGACAAAATCTCTTGAACTAAACTTATTATGACAAAATTATATTAGATGTTCACTTTTATTCTCAAGCCAATTATCAACACATCATGTAGACAAGGGGAAATGTTTCCCACACATGGAGACAACATTGCTAAAGATCTCTAGTCTACAAGCTGAGCACAAGCCTCTTCAAACTAGTAAACAAAGGAGTATCCAAGGAAGGCCCTCTTCATTATTATAGTTTAAATAATTAACCTATAAAATAACTTACTTCATCTCATTTTCCTTAAAAATTTACATGTCCATCCCAGGTGAAAACAATAATTTCACCCTATCTATTGGTGGTTTCACTCTTGAAATTGATAGTTTTAATTTTTAAATCAATGGTTTTGCCTTTCAATTTTTTATTTTTCTTTCATTTTCTAGGCCATTGTAATCAATATTTTTGACCTGATATTTGATGAAAATACACTTAAAATTAATGATTTCATGTATGGTAACTTTCATTTATTTATTCCTACTTTTCAGTGGTTTCACCCTACTTTTCAATGGTTTTTCCCTTTATTTAAGTGTTTTAGCCCTTCTATGTGTTTTTTACTAATTGGTGGCTTCATCTTGTGTTTCAGTGATTTTTCACTATTAATCAACAATTTCACCAGTTTTATGTATGGTTTGTGTTTATAGGTATTGATAATTTCACCCTAACAAATGATAGCTGTGCCTTGTGTATAAAAAATTGAGACTTAAACAACCTCATTTTTTATTTCCCTTGTAGATCCACTTGAAAACATTTGTGATCCTTATACGATTGTTGAGGATGTTTTCTTAGACATTAACACAAGTAATCCTAGTATTTTTTGCAAGGATTGTGTTGCCTTTTACCCTCATATTACTATTACACATGACTTTACCATTAATCAACCTAGCCATTATATTCCCATAACACCTCCCAAAAATGTTAATTAGGACCGATAGAATCACACATTGTTGAACTCTTCCCATGGTGACATCTCAGTGGAATTTTTTTTGGGGAACTAAGATCACATTCAGGCAGAAGAACAATCTCTTAGTGAAACCTCATTTGATGTGCCAAGGGAAAATCAAAGTATAAACTCGACATCCTTTAGTGAAACCTTATTTGAGGTGTTAGGGGAAAATCAAAGTCTAAAATTGTCATCCTTTAGTGAAACCTTACTTAAGGCTCTAAGGGAAAATCAAAATGATTTTTAGCATCCCTTAGTGAAACCTTATCCAAGGCACTATTGGACAATCTAATTCAAAATAATCAAGAAGGCTTTGTTGGTGAAAAACTCTTTGAGGCACCAATACTTGGGCCAATTAGCTCCTCATTACTTTATGAATACATTAATAAAGTTAGTATCAAAATAACTGATAATCCACAACATATTCAGATTCTAACAACTCTCAATCTTAAGAAATAAAAAAATATTATGGTCCTATTGAAAAATGTTGTCTTTAGCCCTGCCATAACCAAACTATGTCAAATTTAGAATCAACAATAATGTGCATGACTGAAAATCCCAATCTTCATTTGTTCCCCAACAATTATACCTTCCATTGTGATATTATTATTCATTCAAGATCTATACTCCATTGTCCAACCAAACCATATATCTAATGCCTATCCTTTTGTACTCTTCCTGGTAACACTCTTTTTCAAAGAGAATATAAAGACATCTTGTCTAGAGGTTTGGAAACATTAGAATCAACAACCAACAACAATAATTTTTTTTAGTGTAATCCAAATCAATAGTAGGTTCCAGATATAACTACTATTCCAAGTGGGTATTGGTTAAACAACAAAGGGTCCACATCATACATCTCATAATCCTCTATTGAGTTGAGATGCTAACAAATCTAAAAAAATCCAAAAATGATTAAGCATATTAAAAAATCAAAAGAGAAATATAAATAATTCATCCAATAGTGAAAATCATTCATGTGGCACCTTGGGCAAGTACCATGATGAAATCAAATTTATATCATCATGCGTAAATAATTTATTGTCTATAAATACCCTGACATTTGAAGGCAACCTCATTGAATTGAAGTCCATTTCATTCCATTCCATCCATTTTATCCATTCAATCTTATTCATCCCAACCCATCTTATTGTGACCATTAATCTTCTCATCTTATGTGATGTCCCTTACTTAGGGGCTCCTTTTACTAAGCAAAAGCTCTGAACAAGATACAATTTTGTAGAATAAATTCAAATAAACAATAATCCACAGTACATCTCTTAACTGCCAAATCACAAATCTTATTATTCATCCAGATGATTACAATAGATGTCCTCTGTCATGCATATACAGGCAAATTTGAATATAGTCTTAAAACCCTGATCTTCTGCAAACCTGGAAGTGAAACCTGAATTCTATAAGGTCTCAGCTTTTCTGTGTCGACACACAGATGCCATCATCGGTCGATATCTCACCGAGGTCGGTCACTGTCGGTCGGCTTTCTGCCGATGTCGGTCTTCAGTCGACCAATGTCGGTCACTGGGATGCCGATGTCGGTTCCTGTGTCCTCTGCGGTGCTGTTCTGGCCTGCTGCCGTACTGTACGGAATTGCACAGATCGATACAGTCCGTATCGAAGCAAGATAATATGCAGCGGACCTATATTCTGGATCCTTGATCTAAAAACCTCTATCTGTATAATTATTTGAATCAAAACATAAAGGAATAAATACCTGGAATATATGTAATAACTTCTGTGTGAAGTTATCTCTCAACCCTAAAATTTTGTGATAACTTCTGGATGAAGCTATCTCTCAAATCTGTACCTCTGTGATAACTTCTAGATGAAGATATCTCTCAATTTGGCAATAAATCAGCTGATATCTCACAGCCTCTAAATCACACACAATGAAGAGTTGACGTTCTCCACTGTAATGGAATCCTGGAACCCTTGGCTCAGTCTTCACAGAAGAATTTCTTCAATATCAATAATCAATAATCAATGCATAATCAATAATGGCCTCCATGAGAAACCCTTATACCCTCAAAAAGATATGCTTGCCCTAATTAGGGTTTCTTAAATTAGAATTAGGGTTTCTAATTAAAAATAGGCTAAAAAATTAATATTTGATTAAATAAATCAAATATTAATATCTCCCTCAATACATGTCGGATCCTCGAACCGTTCGAAGCTGGTGAACTAGGGAGTGATTCCGCACATGACCATACCAAAATAAAGGTGCTCTGCTACATGTCAAATATCCCTAAATAATAGGAGCTCAAACCCAATGTGTCTGAAATAACCTGAATGAAAACCAAATGTAGAAATTCTGTGAATCAAAGTCAAGCCAAGCTCCATTATGACCCTCTATCCATCCTATTAGCCTACGAAGGTCGCATAATAGGCTAATCATCAAGTCTGTCAATGTCCACGAAAAAGGGGACATGACAATCCGCCCCTCCAGAAAATGCTTGTCCCCAAGCAATCTCGAAACAATGAACCACTCGATCCACCTGGATCCCAAATGTAGTTATGCTTTGCACTGCTGTGAATCAATGCAAGTACCTGCAACATCAACAGAAGTAGAACAAAGAGGAACCCATAATCAAATTGGCGAATGCAACTCAAGCGACCTCTAAGATCACAAATATCATATACACCTTCCACCATGGTATGTGGAAGGCACACTCCAACTCTGCAACAACTCCCAAATGGAACTATGCCAAGTATGGAGAATCCACACACTGTACCTCTACTGTGGTCAGCATATCTGATCAACTCATGCTCTAAGTCATGCACCAACAAACTATCAAATCCATCTACAAAAGATGGTGCCAATCCATCCCATAATTGATCCCTCTATAAAGGCGGCATAACCAACTATACCACACTATCATCTGAGTGAGAAGAATCAATCTGGAGACTCGCCTCCACTGGTATCTCAAACTCATCAGAACCAGGTACTCCCAAATCTTGAATATGTGTGTCAGCATCAACATGCTCCTCATCAGCAGCTAAAAAAACATACTCATCACCAATACTCAATGTACTAACCTCTGAGTATACCTCCACACTCTGAATGCAAGCATCAGGCTCATCCTCACTGACTAACACCTGAGTTGAACTCACCTTAAGACAAAGCTCATCCACAACATCCCCAACTGCTCCTACTTGTGAAGATAATGCAAATAAATTATTACCTGAAGATGTGTTAATGTCTCTCTGTACTGGATCAACATGTCTGTCAAACTCATCATCCAAACTTCTGAATGTCATAGGGAAAGTACTACGATCCTTAGGCCTATCAATTAAATTCTTTAACCACATACCGGCTCTAGGTGAGACATTTTTCTCTTTTGTCCAGACATACCATAAATCTTCTGCCGAAAGTTTAGAGATTTTATCCTCCTCCTCAAACAAGATTGTGAACATGATAGAGTGCATTGATGCTAATACATCACTGGAATGAAACTCATCTAAAATATTCCAAAATATTTTAAACATCTTGTGAATGCCACCAATAAAACCTACTAACATCATAATGTTTTCAAATCCATACCTTGCAAATGTTTCAAGTAATCTCGCCCTCTTTGAGAAATGAGGGTCTCTAATGTCATCCAACTTTTCGAAGCTTTTTACCATGGCATGAAGTACCTCTCTCATAATCCGATCATCATAAAAATTAAAGCCAACTATTATCCTCATGATTTCACTAATACAAGAGAGAGTTGCAAGTCTTACCACCTCATCATGATGTCTCAATAATCGGGGCTTCACCAAAGAATCAAGTGCTGGAGATAACGCTGTTTGCATCTCATAAGAATTTGACTGCTCAACCTTGCTTAAATAAATTTCTAACTCCTCCAAAGTTTTTAGAATGTCATCTGCTTGCTGGAATGGATTATCTAGCTTCTTCTTCGCATTGTGCATTCTTTCTTCCAAATCTTTGACACCTGTTAAAGCCATATTGATACCCAAACTACCCAACAGGATGGCAAGACATTAGCTCTGATACCATTGTGATGTCCCTTACTTAGGGGCTCCTTTTACTAAGCAAAAGCTCTGAACAAGATACAATTTTGTAGAATAAATTCAAATAAACAATAATCCACAATACATCTCTTAACTGCCAAATCACAAATCTTATTATTCATCCAGATGATTACAATAGATGTCCTCTGTCATGCATATATAGGAAAATTTGAATATAGTCTTAAAACCCTGATCTTCTGCAAACCTGGAAGTGAAACCTGAATTCTGGAAGGTCTCAGATTTTTTGTGTCGACACACAGACGCCGTCGTCGATCGATATCTCACCGACGTCGATCACTGTTGGTTGGCTTTCTGCCGACGTCAGTCTTCAGTCGACCGATGTCGGTCACTGGGGTGCCGATGTCGGTTCATGTGTCCTCTACGACGCTGTTCTGGCCTGCTGCCGTACTGTACGGAATTGCACAGATCGATACAGTCCGTACCAAAGCAAGATAATATGCGGCGGCCCTATATTCTGGATCCCTGATCTAAAAACCTCTATCTGTATAATTATTTGAATCAAAACATAAAGGAATAAATACCTAGAATATCTGTAATAACTTCTGTGTGAAGTTATCTCTCAACCCTGAAATTTTGTGATAACTTTTGGATGAAGCTATCTCTCAAATCTGTACCTCTGTGATAACTTCTGGATGAAGCTATCTCTCAATTTGGCAATAAATCAGCTGATATCTCACAGCCTCTAAATCACACATAATGAAGAGTTGACGTTCTCCACTGCAATGGAATCCTAGAACCCTTGGCTCAGTCTTCACAGAAGAATTTCTTCAATATCAATAATCAATAATCAATGCATAATCAATAATGGCCTCCATGAGAAACCCTTATACCCTCAAAAAGATATGCTTGCCCTAATTAGGGTTTCTTAAATTAGAATTAGGGTTTCTAATTAAAAATAGGCTAAAAAATTAATATTTGATTAAAAAAATCAAATATTAATATCTCCCTCAATACATGTCGGATCCTCGAACCGTTCAAAGCTGGTGAACCAGGGAGTGATTCCGCACATGACCATACCAAAATAAAGGTGCTCTGCTGCATGTCAAATATCCCTAAATAATAGGAGCTCAGGCCTAATGTGTCTGAAATAACCTGAATGAAAACCAAATGTAGAAATTCTGCGAATCAAAGTCAAGCCAAGCTCCATTATGACCCTCTATCCATCCTATTAGCCTACGAAGGTCGCATAATAGGCTAATCATCAAGTCTGTCAATGTCCACGAAAAAGGGGACATGACATCTTAACCTTATTATGAAAGTAGAAGATATATTGAGACCTATTTGGGAAACATTTTGGTGTATTACCTACACAACACTTTGAAGACTAGACACATTTAGTTCTCATGTGACATAGTCCTTGGAGATTCCTAGTCATTTCCCTCATTGTCATCAATTATTATCTAACATTATCCATTTGTCCTTCATTAATTATTATCTCCCATCTCCTGGATGAACTACAATGGCTTGAGGTCTATTTGAACTATGTAGGTAGTGATCAATGTCTGAGGTTAGATTGACCATTCTTTTCTCATGCTCTCACCTTTTTATGAGTTATTATCCATTCTGATGCTAGAACAAGTTTTCCCTTTCCTAATGAACCCTTATGGATATATTTATACAATCAATGCCAATGCCAATCTATACCCTTCCCTATGCCATGTTTTGAAATAACTATAGTGGCTTTAGGTCCTTTTGGACCATGTAGGTAATGCTCAATTTTTGAGGTCAGCTCAACCACCCTTATTTCATGATCTCACTATTTTATGATTTAATCCTACACTCTCATCATTTTGTGAATTTACATTATTATATGCTCTCATAATATTATGAGAAATTTAAGCCACACTCTCACTATTTTGAGATCCTTTTAAGCCACATTCTTATAATTTTATGAGTCATTTAGCCATGCTCTTGGCATTAATGAATAATGTAAGACACACTCTCGCTATTTTATGAGTTAGTAGTTTGAACCCCTACCCAAGGTTAATTTTTCCTTTGCTAGACAATTTCATTAAAAATTTATTTATATCCCCTTGTACATCCTACTTGATTAATATTCCTATAATTATATTGTTCCAAAAATCATAAAAACTTGAAATTCTAAAAAACCTAAAAATCTAAAGAAAAATCCCTAAAAATCAGAAAACATTGACAATCTCTAGGAGAGATATAAAGCAAAAAAATTTAAAAACATTTGTGTTGTGCTAAATATATTCAACAATATTAAATATAAACAATTCAACCATCATTGGGATGTGTATTTATCAAATCTAACCTATTTAGGTCTAATCCAATAAAACTATCCAATCCAAACTCATAGCATTTTCCCTCTTTTGGGTAGGTCAAGCCTGCAGCTTATTTGAGGATGTTTTATTCTCACTTCATCCCCTTGCATTTATCCTTACTTTGGGGCACCATCCAATTCTCAACATCATTGATCCTATCAAGTGGTTTATTTGACTTGGTTAAATGACAAGATGTTTTTTTGTTGTTTTTATTTTCAGTTTGTGTTTGTTTATTTGTTTGTTTTCTTTTTTGTTGTTGTCTTGGCTTATTCCATTGTGCTAATGAGGTCATAGTCATGGTGATCCTTGTTATGCACTTTTACTCAATTCCATCCATCAACATACATAAAATTACCATCATGGTTTTTATCATTGGTGAATTATTGTCAATTTTTATTGGATCAGGGTTTGGTCTTTACACACATTGCATCTAGGTCATCATGTTATTTTTTATCATGATGCATATCATTTTGTGCTCTATATAAAATCAAGTACTAGGATCTATACATAAATGTTGTATCAATAATTAATCCCCTTGAAAAATCATCTATTATCTAATCTCATCATCTTGACCATCTTGGACCGCATCACATCATCACATTTTCCATGATCAAATCAATAATTGAACATTCTAGCTACATATATGCTAATCAGATGTGCATCTCCAAATAAGCATATCAAAGAGATTCATACAATTTTTTTTACATTATATTATCATCTATTCTATTCCTCCTCATATATTCTCTTGATTTCTAGGAGAACTATATTGGCCTGAGGTCCATTTTGGACTATGTAGGCAATGGTTATATAGATGATGTATCTAAGGTCAACTTGACTTCTATTCTCCTCATTATTATTCATCTATTTTCACTATATTACTCATTCCATTTTCTCCCACTTCTTGGGATAACTACATTGGCCTGAGGTCTATTTTGGACTATGTAGGCAATGCTTAGATACATGACATATCTAGGGTCAGCTTGGATGCCATTCTCCTCATTCTTATTCATCTGTTTTGAACTATTTTCCTCATTTCATTTTATCCCACTTCTTGTGATTACTACATCACCCTGAGGTCCATTTAAATTATGTAGGCAACACTTAGATATATTCAATTTTTGAGGTCAACTCAGTCACCATTATCTCATTATTCTTCAACCATTATTGTCTTCTTCTAATCATTTCTTTCATTACCTTTGAGCATTCTCTTGTGCCTAGTTTTTTGTGGATTATTCATTATTTGAAAAGTCATTATACCATCACACCTATATTTTCATCATTTATCTCATCTTTAATCTTTGTAAAATATTTAATCCTTAAGCTATGCTTTCCAATCAATCATTCAAATTAATTAGACTGATCAATGATCAAACCTACCATGTTGGGACAAATTATTTAATCAACGATCAAATCCACCCTGTTGGGGAAAATAATTTAATCAAAAATAAAATCCGACCTACTGAAGTAAATCATTTAATTAATGATCAATATCTCCCTAGTGGGGAAAAACACCGATCAATCAATTCTTACCACTTTTGGGTAATTCAATCAATCTGTCTTTCTTCTAATTTCAAGCTCATAGATTATGCTCTATTTGGGGAAAATCAAAGTGTGTTTCTTGTTTCAAGATATATCATACCCTAAGATCACAAATTGTAGCCTATTTAGGTCAATTCAAAGTGTGTCGCATATCTTGGGATGTATCCTTCCCAATTCCCCATCTTTGGGGCCAATCATTTTTCTAATCTTCCATTATTTGATATCACAACATGCAAGCATTAGCTCAAGTAGGTTAATTTTAACCATGGGTTAATTTTTCCCATTCTTACTTCTTCCTCTCTTTTTAAGAGACCATCTATGTATTTTATCCCTTCATGGCCTCTTGATGGGGAATCATGGATCACTAATTATTTCTTCGTCTAAGTTTTCAAATTCTTCTTAACAATTTTGTCATTCTTTGAAAACATGTTACTTTGTCTTATATCTCATAACGCCTTCTCAAACAAGGGAAACATGTAGACAACTCATTTTCATCACTTCTATGTTGAAATTAAAATTGGAATGACTTTACATAATAACACATAAAATTGATTAAAAATTTCCAATTGATCCAATTTACTCACACAACTACCAATTTAATTTAGAATCACAATGATGCATCCCTGATTTGGGTAATAGATCATATTGCAACATTAATCTTATCAAGAACATCTTAAATCAATTTGATGCTTTGTAAATGTGTTCATAGGGATATTAAATGAAATGATTGATTGATAATAAAAATTGTAAAGGTCACATTCTTCTAATTGATAACTAACCACCTTGATTAATTAGTCTAAGTATTATTTTAATAGAAAATTTGATGGATTTAGAATTATTATTATTATATAAAACAAAATTACAATATTACCTCACATGAGTGACATCATTTGGAAAGTAAATGGAAGAGGGAGTGGATTTCAAGCAAGGGAATGGATTATAACAAGGTGGCTATGACATGGCCACTTTACACTCTCTTACACCTATGACAGGTCCACTTACACACTTATTTATGAAATGGCCTATGACACACTCCAAGAAGACTAATGATTGAAATTTTCTTCCAAACCTCTTCCACACTCTAAAATTGACTTAAATGGAGTCTCTTACACATTATTTCTTGTGAAATAATGAGTTTAAATAATCCTTTACCATTAATCTTGATCTTAGATCAATCGCTCACATTCAAACCAAAAGTATATAAATACAAGGGCCTTCAGCCATTATAGATAAACTCTCTTAAACTAAACTTATTATGACAAAATTATATTAGAACTTCACATTTATTCTCAAGCTAATTCTAAAGACATCAAGTAGATAAGGTAAAATACTGACAATGCATGGAGTTGGCATTACCAAAGATATCTAGTCTACAAGCTGAGTATAAGCCATTTTGAACTGATAGGAAAAAAGTCTCCAAGGAAGGTATAATGTGTTTGTTTACTTTCTACTTGATTCACCTTTTATTTGATATTGCTCAATCTTAGGGATTATGCTTAGAATGCTATGTTTTTAAGATTATTTTTGGTTTATTCACTAATGATTAAACTAACCCTATTTGATTCTTGATATACAATAATTTCTTCAAAACATACTCTTGATTCTTTCTAGCTAGTCCTAAGATTTCAAGGCCATAGACCAAGCCTCCCTTAGGGTTGATCTGAGCAACAATTCAGGCAACAATTCAAGTGACGGTTTTACCCCAATTGATGACGAAAGTTTCAGGAGCCATAACTTTTGCACCATAGCTCCAATTGAATCACCGTTTGAACCATTGGAAAGATAAGAATGAGGATAACATGGTGAGATGGCATGTATCTCCACTCAATGGATTTTGACCCTCAAAAACCCAATGAAAGTTCCCCAAATTTTAATTTTAGTAGTGTAGTCTAAAAATAGTAAGTTTCTAAAAATAGTAATTCCTCAAATTTTGTATTGTTGTAAATCATGGAAGTCAAACCACTTAATCTCCCTCAATATTGGTGACCTTCCACATCCTCCTCCTACCTTCAAAACATGTATAAATGAAGATGTAACTTGAAATGGAAATCAGACATCTCTTTTCAGAGATAGGCATATGTTTGGGTCTACAAAATTAATGAATAAAACATCTCTTCTCAGAGATAACATTATTGTTAATGTGTTGTTCTTATTTCTTGAATTGCCTTTCAACCAAATATTTTGAGTTTTGGATCAGTGGTATTAGAGTGGTTTGTCTTTAGAGTGTATGATCCCAAGGATGAGGTCAGATTATAAGAAGCTTAGGTGGAAAATAGAACCAGTAGACTATCCACCTATTCGCTCTAAATGACTTCAAATGGTAGACAACACCAAGACATCTGATCCTTTCAAGGAAATGGTGAATGAAACCCTCCAGCAACAACAAGCACAAATGCTACAATAATTCACCCAAATTCTCTAACAAATTTTGATAGGAAATTTTGGCTCCTCATCAACAACCCCATATCCTTTCAATGCCTCAACACCCTTAAAAGTTCTAGTGAATTTTGATATCCATACATTTGAAGGGAAAATCAATGCTAATGTAGTAGAAAATTGGTTGGATCAATTTTCATCTTATTTTTCTATAAATAAATTCACCAATAAAGAGAAGATCACTTTTGCTCTTTTGAAAGCATCATTGCCTTTCAAAAATTGGTGGGAAGTGTACAAAAAGAGATTCAATTCGGATGATATTGGCCTTGAGGTAGAACCTACCTAGGATGATTTCAGAGAAGTTGTAAAGGAAGAATACTACCCCATTGGAGCATATGATGATCTGTATATAGAGTGGCAACAACTTCACCAAGGTAAGGAACAATCTGTTCAAGATTACACTGATATTTTTCATTCTCTATCTACGAGATTATTCATCTAAGAAAGTGAGAAACATAAGGTTCTCAAATATCATGGTGTAATACAATGGTACATAAGGGGAGAAATGGAACTCTTTAATTTGGAAACCCTTGGTGAGGTGTACAAGTTCATAGTGAAGATTGAGTAGAAGCATGGAAGAATGAATATGAAGAGTTAGCCTTCAAAATGGAAAAGTGACAAAGAAGGTCAAACATGAGGCCAAAATTGGAAGAAAAAGGAAGGAAATACTGGGAAGTGGTGTGATTATCACAAATCTGGAACTCACTCCAAAGAATAATGTCGAGCCATCAAGTCCTTACTTTTTGAGTCACAATCCTCAACATCTACTACTCTACCTCATACACAGCCTACAATTGAAGATGATGAAGAAGAGATTGTAGATGATAATATTGATTCCATCATTGCTTCATCACAGATCCATGAGTAGAGGCTAGATGACAAGGAAAGGTTGTTTCATTTTAAGTTATGGGTGAAAGGTAAGCCTTTACATTTCATTCTTGATAGTGGGAGTCAAAAGAATTTAATCTCTGCTTAATGTTGTGAAAAGCCTAAATTTGTCCATGAAGCTTCACCCAAAGCCATACAGTATTGGATGGTTGAGTCCAGGGAGAAACCTCTGTGTCACCCACCAATGTCTTCTCTCATATGCAATAAAACCTTTCCAAGATGAGGTCTTATGTGATGTGGTCAATCTAGATGTTTGTGATGTACTCTTTGGTTAGCCATTCATGTATGATCGACATGGCATCTATGAATCAAGAACTAAAAAAATCACTCTCACTCTTGGAACACAATGCTACAGGGTACTAGAGGTACCACCTTCTATATCTATCTCCCTGATTAGTGCCAATAAATTTGTTTTCATGGTGGTCAAACCACAAGAATCCAAAAGGGCTGATGTTGTAGCCTTGACTACACAAACAAAACAAAAATAGAGGTCAATAGATAACAAGCTAAAGAAGTTTATGGCCTTCCATCCATAGATTAATGGTCAGACAGAAATGGTGAAAAATTAGTCCCTATATAGCTCC
The DNA here is from genome assembly GCA_037957365.1 of Torreya grandis. NCBI lineage: Eukaryota > Viridiplantae > Streptophyta > Pinopsida > Cupressales > Taxaceae > Torreya > Torreya grandis. The sequence continues at coordinate 1,205,197 of JARHVA010002661.1, forward strand.
ACAAAGCACAGTCCATTCCAAGTATGCATCAAGAATCAAATTAAGACACAACTTCCACACCTGATAAGGAATATTAATGCAGTGGGGACCATTGCTTCTCAAGGAGGGAGGAATGATTTGAGCAATAATTCAGGGACAATTCAAGTGACGGTTCTACCCCAATTGATGATAAAATTTTTGAGAGCCATAACTTTTGCACCGTAGCTCTAATTAACTCGCCATTTAAACTGTTGGAAATCTAAGAATGAAGAGAACATAGTGAGATGGCATGGAGCTCCACTTGATGGATTTTGATTCTTGAAAACCTAATGGAAGTGCCCCAAATTTCAATTTTAGTAGTGTAGTCTAAAAATAGTAAGTTTCTAAAAATAGTAATTCCTCAAATTCTGTATTGTTGTAAATCATAGAAGTCAAACCACTTAATCTCCCTCGATATTGGTGACCTTCCACATCCTCTTCTTACCTTCAAAACATGTATAAATGAAGATGTAACTCGAAATGGAAATCAGATATCTCTTCTCAGAGATAGGCATATGTTTGGGTCTACAAATTTAATGAATAAAATATCTCTTCTCAAAGATAGCATTATTGTTATTGTGTTGTTCTTATTTCTTGTATTATATTTTAACCAAGGCTTTTGAGTTTTGGATCAAGGTTTGTAGTCTAGGTTGAGCTTCTCAACTTATCAGTGCATTTAGGGTCATTTCTAGACCCAATTATTACACCCATTAGACATGTTTTCCATGAACCATATAAGTGGTACACCTCTCACCCCAAAAAATGGGTTTGTGTCATGGTTGACTTATCTAAGGAGCCAAAGGAGTTTATTGGTTTCCAGTGTGGTGACATCTTTTGGTCAATTTTTTTTTTGTACTTCAGCTTAATTAACACTTGCTTTCATTATCAGGCTTCCAACCATCATATCAAATATTGTCCCCTCATGAGATAATTGAAGCCCTACCTGACCCCTCCATAAACCAAAAATCTCAAGGTGGTGGACATAGGTGATAGTTGGACTATGGTTACCTCAAAAAAACCATATCCAAGGATAAAACACTCCCCTTTAATAACTTCTTCTCCCATAAATAAGCTTTTTTAGGATAACCCACCCACCTCCCACTCTTGTATCAGCCCTCATGCCTTACAAAGCTTCATTTTTAATAGTTCCCATGCTTTCATGGTTCTTGTCACTGGGATATCCTCAACAAGTAACTCCTTATCTAGGTGGTCATGTGTCACACCCTATGGTTGTGTCTACTCCCCCTAAGATGATTATGGGGATAAACATCATTCCATTATGCTTGAAGGAGTTCCTTAGCCAGACCAACACAATAATTTTTTAGTTTTAGTGAATTTTGAGGGCATACATGGGGAGTTACACATGGATGATATTTCCCAATGAATATTTTATCTTGGAATGTTGGAGGTCCTACAAATTCCTCCTAAAAATAATCTATGTGTGTTGCCTATCAACATATAAGTTATATAGGTTTTGTTTGCTTGCAAGAAGTTAAAAATTTTAGGGTTTCTTATGTAGAGCTATCTGAGATATATTAGACTTGATGCCACCCAATTTTATACATTACATGAAGATAGATGTGGTGGCACCAAGATTTTGTTTTCACCTAAAATTTCCCCCTTAATTATTGCCACCATGGAGGACCCATTTTTTAGTGTAGGTTTTAATTCCATTTAATGGTTTTCCTTACATATGTTCAGTTAGCATACTTAGGAGTATTATTAGGTCATTATGAAAGATTGTCCCACATTTATGAGGATGTGAGGACATGTTTATATTTCACCTACATAATGTACCTTACTAAATATTTTATGGCTAATGTTCCTAATGCTAATATTATAATATTTTGATTGTTGAGTAATAATCTTCTTCTGGCTCATATTTGATTTTGCTACTACACACAGGTAATTTATTCATGTATTCAATAATATCCAAAATGATCCTTGATTGTGGCCCACTTTGACTTAGTATCAAAACATTTATGGTAGTTGAATGCCATTATTACTTTATGAAATATTGAGTTTTAACATGTATGTCACAGATATACCATCCGTTGAACTAGCTATTAAAGATACACTCTTTCCTAGATTTTGCTCTTCTTCTAGGGTCCTCTATTGTTCTAGATTCAAAAAAACAAGAGAAATTGCCTCTTACTGGTCATATTTCATCTAATAGGTTTTCATGCAAAACATCCTACACTATTAGATTCATAAGGTGTCAAAACCTTAGGATTGGTTGTAAATATGATCTAGTTTTGTGATAATAAAATTTTATCTTTTTTTAGGGTTTCAGGGCTTTTTCAGTGATTTCACACAAATTCATATTATATTGGGTCTTCAAGGGAAAATTATTTCTAGTGTTTTCTAGATTTTTGGAGATCCTTAGTGGGGTTTTGATATATTTTTCAAAGGTGAACCGGATCTAAGGTTTTCATACTTGGTACAAAATTTATTCCTACTTATACCCACTAGAATTCTTAATTGCTCATGCAGTCCCCATCTTCGATAGTTTCAGAAGGGTGTCCTACCTAGATGTATCTAACTATGGCCTATCAATACTTTTTACTACAATCACATCCCTAAAACTTAATGATTACAAGGTTAAGTTTCATCTTTAATGGAAAGTTTTGGCATCCAAACTATCAACTACCAGAGTAGTTCATAACCCTGACATTGGGATTATCAACTATTAAAGTAGTCTGAAATATGGCATTGGAAAAATTGACTACCAGAGTAGATAAAAACCCTAGCATTGAGAATATTGACTGCCATAATAGTAAAAAAACTTGATGACTACAACCCCCATTACAAGACTAACACATTTCTATGACTGCAGGAAAGGTCACCAACTCATGTATCAAGACTTCTAGTTGAATGTCCAATCCTCAATCCTAACTTTAGTCATCAATTGTAACTCAAATAGAAAACTTCATCAACTATAAAGGTGATGACAAATTTAAGCCCATGAATTATGACACTATTCATTTGAAAATTAGAGTCATTTTTGGGTGACACCACTCCCACAAATTAAATCAATCAAGGGGGCACCTTCATCTTACGCATTAGCGCCATGATCACATGGGAATTTAATCTCTTAGTCACAACCAACCCAAGGGGGCCTAACTTTTCCTCACAAAATGCCATCCAAACTTTTTACAGACCAAAAACTTTTAACCCATTTTTTTAAAAATTTTATGAAAAGTGGAGAATATTATTTTTATGAGCAAGAAACATTCAAACTTCCATAAATTTCAATCGACATCTCTTTTTGGGTTTCTTTTTTATTGAAAGTGCAAGTTTTTACAATCTCTATGTATTGGTGATATTCTCATGCCTTATAAAATTAAACCTCTATAGATTTAGGGGTTTATATATCATTATATTTATTGCACACTCAATTTAATACAAATTTCCTTATTGTAATGGACTAGTCTCAAGTTCCACTTATTACTCCATTCAACTATCATGAGTGGAAATTTAAAATACAAATCTTCTTGAGGAGTAAAGGCTTACATTAGATCACTATAGGTATAGAAACAAAACTAACACCAAATGTAGAGAAGGTGAAGTGGTATAATAGAACTATGCTTGTCTATGTCTCTTGACTTGCTTTTTCATATTGAATCTAAAACTAATATTAATGGAGTGTGTGGACGACATTAGAAACACTCTTTGGGGAGTAGGACATCATGAGGGGTCATGAGTTGGACATTGAGTTCATCAATTTGATTCTAGATGATTTTGATATGATACAAGACTTATTCACAAATTTCAAATCACTCAGGTTGTATTTAAAAATATGCGACATTGACAAAAAATATGATCAATTGATTCTTTCCATCCCTGCCAAATTAGGATCTAACTACTATGTCTTCATTTCTACCTTCCACACCACCAAGTGTGCCCTTAGATCTAAATAGACCATGTCATCCTTGGATGACTTTATTGTTGACTTAACTCAGGATCAATAAAAACTTATTCAAAATGGTACACTCAATTCATATAAATTGCATGTATTAATTGTGAGTCATGATAAATAGAAGGTTTCGATTGGAAAGGAAAATAAACAAAACAAAAAGGACCCAAAACAAAGAAACGATTATAAATATAATGCTAAGTCCAAAGCATCAAAAGAGTCCTCCTATTCAGATGAGAAAGCCAAGAAAGAGTGACTCACATGTGCCTACTATAATAAATTTAGGCATAATGAAACCAAGTGTATGAAGAAGTAGATTGAACAACTAACTAAGATGCTTGAGAAGCATAATATTAGTTCCTTGATTCTTCAAATCATAGTTCATCAACATAAGAGTCTTATAAAGCCAAAGACAATAAAAAGGAAAAAAATAAGGGTAAATAAATTGTTGTAATTACATCCTAGCCTTCCATATGGATAATTTATTTTGTTCCATTGCACCACATGGCTTCATAATAGGACATGCTCTCATCCTTGGAACCTTGTTATATGATTTCCATCTTGTTGGGTGATGATACTTATATAGAAGTTAGAGGGAGAAGATATATTAAAGTGAATGATGGGACATTTCATGATGTTTTATGTGTTCCCTCTTTATCCACCAATCTTCTATCTATTCAGTCACATCAGTTCAGGCAAGAGATTTGAGTTCACACATAATTTAGTGGGTATTGGGGAAGTAGACAATGACTCCATAGTTTCATTTGGGAAAATATATCACTAGTTACAATTGTATACTTTCTCACATTTTGCTCCTAGTCAACCCTCTATTGCACTACTCACTCACTTAGATGCAGTGTGTAAATTATGGCATGAGTGATTTGACCATCTCAACTATCACTACTAGGAGAAACTCAATTGTCATGACACAATTTTAGGGTTACCATGAGTCAAGTTTTTTGAGAAGGTTTGATAGGGTTACATAATTGGTAAGCATCCTAAAGAGAAGTATGATAAAGGAATATCATAGAGAGCTAAACAAATATTAGAGATTGTCCATAGTGACATTACTAGTAAATTTATAAAACCTTCATTCAATAAGACTAAATACATGCTTACTTTCATTGATGAATTTTCAAGGTACACTTGGGTGTACTTTCTTAAACACAAATATGAGGTCTTTGATCATTTTCATGACTTCAAGGTTCTTGTATAAAAATATTTAGGTAAATCCATCAAGATTTTGCACACATCAATAATGGTGGTATGTTAGTAATCATTTTGAATAATTATGCACATAAGAGGGGATTAAACTATAACATACATTTAAATATAGTCCTTAGTATAATGGTGTTGTAGAGCACAAAAATAGTTCATTATAGGAAATGGCTAATTATATGATACACTCCAAATCTCTTACACCTTAGTATTAGGTCGAGGCTATAAATTGTTCTTGTTATATCTAGAACCAAGTTCCTTACAAATCATTGAAGGGAGTAACTCCTTTTAAGCATGGAGTAGCCATAAATCCATAGTGAAGCACTTTTGAGTGTCTGGATCTCCTACTATGGCTCACATTCCAAAGAATAAATGTAAGGCAATGGAACCTTAGAGTCAACCTTGCATCTTGATTGGATATCTAGAGGGTGTTAAGGGATACATACTTCTCCATCCCACCACTTATGAAATGTTCATTGAAATAAGTGTTCTATTTCAAGAGGGTCTTTCTAACTCCACACTCGACACCTCTCCCCTTTCCTTAAACACACTGGGATTTGATGACATTTTAATGATTTAGATCCACCTAATCAGCTTCATGGTGATCCAAATTCTTCTTTTAGTTTTGATGATGAGAGTAGTGATGAGGGATCACCTCCTCATTCTCCTAGAATATCTTCAGAGGATGAGGAATCTCCTCTTGACTCTCCTACATATAGTACTCTTTGGGATAGATAGACACTACAAAGTTTTGTCCAATGGGTTAGAGATCCATTAAACAATAACCAAACCCATTCATAATACCAAAATGCCCCACATGCTTTCATTACATTTGTTTCTGATATAAAATTATTTTGTGAGGCATTAGGCACTATTGAGTGGGAAAATTCTATGGAAGAGGAGTATGGTTCCTTATAGAGGAACAACACCTAATATTTAGTACCTCTTCCTAAAGGAAGAAAACTTGTTCGATGTAGGTGGATACATTAAACAAAATTTATAGTAGCTTGGTTTGTAGACAAGTTTAAAGTACATTTGGTAATAATGGGGTTTTCTCAGGTACCTAACATTAACTATACTAAGACGTTTGTGTTGGGCCTAATTTTATGCTAAGTAGTGGATCCGCACCAACTTGATAAACACCTAGGTATGAGGCAATCATGGAGGGTGGTTGTTTTTTTGTCTTCTAGCTACACCAGTTGGCTAGTGGCTAACAACTCCAAGCAAAATTAGGAAATGGGCACATGGGATAGTGACTGGCCATTAAATACAAACAACTCCTATTTGAATCATGAAACATTAAGAAGTGAGTGCATGAGATAATGACTACACATTAAAGGCGAAGCATAGTGGAGGTGGTAGGATGTGTACCTTCAATGCCAACTTAGCAGTCAATATGCCCCATTTCCCATAAACCTAGGTCACTTTGAAGCCTATAAAAGGAAGTCAAGTTTAGCTTAAGGAGGCAAAATGGAATAATAAAACTCTAGTGAATTTCTTCTAGAAGACTGTCTTAGGCTTAGAACTTAGTTTGAGATGCATTTTGATGCTCCCCTTTATAACACCCAAGCTTTCCTATGAGTTTGGGCCTTAGTAATTTATGTTGAGCACTTTCCCAGTTTACATGGACTATGTATGTACTATTGTTTAACGTATTAATAAAGAATGATTTATGTAAATGGTTAATGAGATAAATGTTTAAGTCTTAGAGTGTTTATTGGTTACATGCTTCATTCTGTCAAATATATGTATTCAGTTCTCATGAGCTTCCAACCTAACTCATTCATGGTAGAACTATAAGCTAGTGAAGAACCCCACACCTGTGATATGAAATGTATTAAGTATGGTTAAGACCCTACACCCCATATGAAACCCATGCCTAAGCATAAGACCATGCCTAAGTCTCCTAACCATTTAACCAGTTGGCCCTCAAGCACATGAATGCCATTGAGCCTATGAAACCCAAGGATTGCACCTATGAATGCCCAACCATCATTATGCTAACCCAAGCCCATTAAGAGCCAAGTTTCACCATGATACAACTAGCCCAACATAGACCCCAGTCCCTTCTCTACTGCACTTCAGGGGATAACATAAGGCTTAAGCCTTATGCATATTGATGCCAACATGGTTGAGTGCTAAATTTTGAGCACCATAAGAATAGTCAAGACCTAGACCTCCTTAAAACAATCATAAATTTGACCTGGACTGCCAGGTAAGCACGTAACTAGGTCCATTACTTGAAATACTAACTTTACTACAACATTTTGATTCCATTATCGAGATTGTTAAATTTTATTGTTGTAATGGTGCACTAGGATAATGCGTTGACTCTCACTCGAGAACATAAAACACTAGCAGAATGAGTGCAAGATAGATTTTCACTGAGGAATCTGACTTGTAGAGGATAGAACCCAAGGAAGTGGGTCCATAACCACTTGTATGATGCCCTATATGAGGTGTTCTTTTGTAAACTATTGGAGCAAGTGTACCATTAGTTGGCTACTTATGTGACCCATAGAAGCTAAAGTTATGGATAATGCCTCAAATGGATGAAAGAGTACCTAGAGAGGCTTGATAACTTGGATACCACTTTGAATAGAGACAAAAATAAATGGTGGCAAGGGGCATTGAAAAACTATTTGCTTGAGTTTATGGTTTTGACATACTCTTACCCTGAAGTAGAGCACCGATTCTTACATGAGCCTAGAGGTGCATTTGTGAAATAACTTGGTACCAAACTCAAGAAGTTAATGGTAGATTATGGATTTGAAATAATGAGGATGGAAGGCTAAATACTTCTCTCATATGAGCAATGGAACATGGAAAAAGGGGACATGTAGGTGAGGTGAAATGGAAGGAGATGAGCAGATTGATAACCAAGAGCTTAGGAGACATGCTTATAAAAAGAGAAGGCATGGACTGATATAATATCTAGAACTTAGAAGTTTTGAGACAACCTATAGCAAGAAGGAAGGGCATAGGGAAGGATCTCTTGAATGGCAACCATGCCTAGAGGAAGGAACCCTTGAAACCTTAGAACAACCTCCACAGTTGATGGGTGAATACTCGAGATCCCTTTAGAACTTGACCATTGGAGATGAACTAGATGCACCTACCCCCTTTAAACTTGTAACATGAGCTCATGAACCAAATTATCTAAAATAAAATAGAATATTGACAATTGACCTTGTTGTTGACATAAAATTTGATTGCTTAGCAAATTTGGACTAGGAATTCATGATTGAATAAGTTATCTCATACAAGGAGGTAGGTGAAGATACCTATAAACCTTGAGGTGATAACCTAATTAGATAAAATGTGAGTGAAAGCACCCCAATTTAGCTAATGTTAGCTATGTATCATGGGCAATAACCCATTAGAAGTGGCACTACACCACTAGTCAGTAGTATGGCACCATCATCTTTTATGGTGCCAGTGGTATCCACCAAACTAGTACATGGCATAGTGGCTAGAGGTATTGGAGGAACAATGCTAGGATAAGCACTAGGAGGATAAGTGCCTCAGGTATTGGCTATTCCCTATCCCTCGATATATTATGAGATGGCCATGCACCTACTAGATATCAAGGCATGGAGAACACTGTAGAGCATGTGCTCAAGTGTGAATTACAATGGCATACTCAGGGAATAACTCAATCTAAGCACAAGGCAACTCAATTCACAACAACCTTACTTGATCATGCCCATACTTGGTATAGGAAGTTTGATCTTAACCAAGATATAGTTGATTATGACACCCTAAAAGGAGCCTTTTTGAAGGAGTTTGATATACATGAGTTTGAGCAATAGAGTATTGTAGTGCTTAAGGAGATAAACCAAGGATTATTATAGAATGTGTGCTTGTAAAATGCTAGATTCAAGATGCTCTTTTACAAGCTCCCTTACAACATCCACCCCTCCCATCATGTGTAATGGTTCAATGGAGGACTGCTAGTGCCTTTTAGAAGGGCTCTATACATGAAAACATTCACAGACCCTTAGGAAATGCTAAAACCTACACTTAATGCTGAGGTGGTTAGGATAACTAATATAAGCATTTGCCTATTCATGAAGGCATAGATTGCATCCATAGCCTCCCAACTATAAAATCTGGCTGCTAGTTCATTGCAAGACACTTGAAGTGGTCTGTGGTACACTGACTATGAGATAGAGGGTCATAACAGGAATAACTACCCTTAAAAGAATGTGTATGCATTATTTTTCATCTATGAAGTGTGTCATGAGGAACATGATGTTTGTAACTACCCCTTATTGTAACATGCTAGTCAGGTCAACATAACCACCTACTATAAGTTGTGTAATCCTTACACTCACAACATAGCTAACTACTAAGTAATTGATGAAATGTACCAGAAGATGGAGAGAGGTGCATGATAGGCAACTATGATAGGTAGAGGGTAGGTGAACCAAGGAAATGAGGGTTATGGCCAATAGAATGTTTTCTATGAGAAGCAAAGAGGCACCAGAGGGTAAGGTGGAGGATGTGGTAGAGGAATATTTCTACCACGATCATGTAACAAGTACAGGTCAATCAAGTAATATCAACACAACTATCAAACACATCCAATGTATAGGTATTATCAAGGAATGCATACAGTTGAGAAATGTCTTTACTTGTACAAAAATCTAACCCAAGGTAAAATGGGTATTGATAGGGGTACATGCATGATCAAGTGTGAGCCTCAAGATATGAAATGGGATCCAAAGGCATAACCAACATGTATATATCCAATCAAGGTATAGTCAACCATATAAGTGGGTTCACCACTCAGCCACTAACTACACCAACACAAGATCTACACCTACAATATAGCAAACCAAGACACACCAAGTGCATAACACGGCTAGAGCCAAAATCTACGCCCTACCCTGACCTAGGGTATCAAAAGGATGTCTTACAATAAGCCATGAAAATAATACAAAATTTATAGGGAGAACTCTAGCTAGCCAGAGATATAGAAGTGTAGGCTACTACCTTGCACAAAAATCAAGACAATTAGGAGGCTAAAATATAGGAGCTAATAAAGATATTGTGACTCGTATAAATAAATGGGATGCTTCCCCTACTAAATAATTTACTCTTAGAGCACACAAGGAGAAAGCCATGTGAATTAATTGAGCCCCACATAATTGAAGTTATTGCACTATATATGGAGTGGATGTGTGAAGTAAGGCATACTTATAATGTAGAGTATGACCAAGAGTTACTGGTCAATGCCACCATTAATGGATGGTTTGTCTATGAGGTATTGATTGACACCAATGCAAAGGTCAATATCCTGACCAAGAATGCATGGGAGAAGATGGGTAGGCCATCTTAAAGACCTTCTCCCCATGTAATCTTCATGGCCAACAAGACCCAAGAATATCCAATTGGAATTCTGCAAGGCACCATTGTAGATATTATAGGTGCCAAATTCCATGTTGACTTTGAGGTTATCAATTTGGCTGAACATAATAACTACCTGACACTTCTAGGAAAGCCTTGATGCTACACCAACCATGTAGATATGTGATTCAATAAATAATACATGACATTCAAAAATGGAAAGGAAAGGGTAGTGATCCCCATTTGAAGTGACTAAGGACCTCTATATGCAAAGAACATTGATCTAGAGGATGAGATCAACCATATTTATAACATCATGATGTAGGGCACTAAGAATATCAACCCTTATAATTAAGGAGTGCTCTCTTGGGAGGATGGGTAGTCGGCCTCAAACACCACCCATGTTGCTTGTGACTGATGGGTTAAAGAGGCTTATGAGATCACTAGTCGTAGATGTCATTTAGTGTGCACAAAGGCACCAAATCCCATGAAGACTAGTTAGATCTAGATTGATCACACTTTGATCCGATGGGTCCCATGCTAGGAGAAGAAAGAAAAAATGGTACTCCACCTTAGTAAAGGCAAGCTTGTAGTGATCCTAAAATTTTAAGGGAGAAACCTAGTAGAAAGGTATGTATATGACCTTGAAGCATGAATCCCTAAGGAGACAAACATAATGGGTACACTTGTATATACATTGAGGAACACTGTTGCATGTTGGTGGGCAGTGCAAAGGTCTAGCTTACTAACTTGGCTGGAGGTAAAGGTGGCCATATGCACTAAGTTCAAGAAGAGAAATGAGAACTTGGATATCTTGGCATACTTTAGTGACTCTAACACCATAGCACATGTGTACCTATGTGAAGAAACATGGACTGAATATGGTGTGACTACCCTAAAGAACTTATGGGTGCATGCCTTTTATATGACTATAAAGACATGGGCATAATATTGATACATGATCAATGAGACACACCAAGATATATCCAATTGAGAGGCCCTTAAGGATAAGTTTGTGCATACATTCTCCTTTTCATCACAAAACTTATAACTGGTCAAACCATTGTAAATAATTCTATGGACAGTGTTCAAAGGTATTTCCATCCTCAAGGAGTGCTTGAAAGACATGTTCAGAGAAAAAGGGTTGGCACTCCTGACCTTATTTGAGGAATAAATGCTCAATAATGACTCCAGTGAGGAAGATGATGAGACTTGGAAGGAACACTAATGGAAAATTCTAACTATTAGAAGAAAGCTCATGCACCAAGTAGATGATAATGCCCTTGATGTAGAAGACCCCACTTATCTTCATGTTGAGATAACAGAGGGAACCTGGTAGGTCAAGGATTCTCACCAAGAGAAGAATGATCCTTAACATGAACCTCTAAAGACTATCAAAGTGGACATCAACACATAAGGAGAGCCAAAGATGGCTACTCTAGGCACCTATTGGTTTGACGTAGAGTTAGCGTACATCATAGACCTCTTAAAGGAATTCCAAGACTTGTTATATAGGACTTATCAGGAGATGAAGGGCATCCACCCATGCCTAGGTAAGATGATCATAAAGCTAAATTATGGTGCAAAACTAGTAAAAAAGTACCCCTATTGGATCAATCCTAACATCCATGCCAAGGTGAAAATAGAGATTAATGTTATGTTGGTCATAAGGGTTATTTACCCTATGTAAGAGTTAGAGTGGGTGATCCCAATGGTAATAAGAATCAAGAAGGATGGATGCATTTACATCTGCATTAATTATAGAATGTTGAACACTACTTGTGTGAATGACCCCTTTCTAACTCCATTCATTGATGAAGTCCTCGAAGGCATTATGGGTTGTGAAATCTACACCATCACTGATGGGTTCTATGGCTACCACTAAGTCTAGATTGAGGAGGAGGACAAGTCTAAAATAACCTTTAAAACTAAATGAGCTCATTTTTCTTATAACATGATGCCTTTTAGACTTAAGAATGCACCAACCATGTTCTCTAGAGTGGTGATCACTATGTTCAAATAATTCATCCATAGGTTCCTCCAAGTCTATCTAGATGATTGGATGGTGTATGGCCTTGTCAAAGGCCATTGTGACAACCTGTGCCTAATATTTGAGAGGTGTAGGAATATTCAAATATATTTGAACCTAAAAAATTGCATCTTCACAACACCGTTTGGAACCTTGCTCAAGCACATCATCTGTAAGGATGGTTTAGTTGTCCATCCAATGAAGATCACCATCATCATTCAACTACAAACTCCTTCCACATAGAAAAATGGTCATGCCTTTCTTGGCCACTATGGATAATATAAAAAAATTATAAGGAGTTATGCTAAGATTATGGTACCACTAGAAGATATTTTATACAAGGATGGACCATTTTACTAGGGTGAAGTGTAAGAGGATACCTTCGAGAACTTGAAGCTAAATTTGGCTAGCATACTCATCTTAAAATTCCCTAACTAGACAACACCTTTTCATGTCCACATTGATGCTTCTAGTTCTACGATTAGAACAATATTGGCACATCCTAAAGATGGAAAAATGGATCATCCCATCTCCTTCACCAACAAAAATTTGACTTTAGTAGAGTATAATTACATAACAACAGAGCATGGGGCATTCGCCATGGTGCATGCCTTACAAAAATTTAGACAATATTTATTGGAAACCCCATTCATCTTTTTCATTGATTATGAAGCACTCAAGTACCTCATGAACAAGCCTATTTTACACAAGTGCATATGCAAATAGATATTTATATTCTAGGAGTTCTAGTTCTCTATTATGGTTAAGCCTAGAAATTAGAACTTAGGGCTAGACCATTTATCTCTCATTAATTATGGTGATGTAGCAACACCGATTGAGGATGACATACTAAACATACAATTTTATAGATTCTAGCACATCCTTGAGGATTTGGCAGAGATCACCACATTTCTAACATCAAGAGTTGCATCCTAGATTATGACAAATAAGGAAAAGAAACAACTAGTAGTTTACGTCACCCCATTTCAACTCATTAGTGGAGAATTGTATAAGCTAAGTAGAGATGAAGTGATACACCAATGGTCTTGGAGCATGAATGAGATTCCATATTTCAAGAAGTGCATGAAGGAATAGTAGGAGGACATTGTGCTAGAGTTGCAATGGTGAGAAAAGTGTTGTGGTTAGGCTTATGGTAGCCAAGCTTATTCTAAGATGCAAAAAACTAAACCAAGGCATGTGATATATGTCAATGCATATGGAAGCCTAACCATTAGGATGAGATGCCCCTCATCCTCATTCTTGCCTAGGCACCATTTGATAAATGGGACATTGATTTTATGGGGTTGATAACACTTACATCATGATGTACAAGTGTAAGGTATATCCTAATGGCTATAGATTATTTCACCAAGTAGACCAAGGCCATTATAATAAAATATTACATATCTACCATAGTCATGCACTTCATCTAGGAAAAAATTAATCAGTTGATATGGGTTCTTAATCAATTTGACTAGAGATAGGGGAACTCACTTTATCAATAAAATGGTACACATCCTTTTGACTGAGTATATGGTAGTGTACCAAAATATAACCCCATATCATTTGCAAGAAAATGACATATTTGAGGCATTTTTATAATACTAGGAACATGCCTCACAAATATTTATGGCATTAGTCACAAGGATTGGGATGATTGAGTATCGGTAGTATTATGGGCTTATCACACAACCTATAAGTACTTGAATAAGGCTACGCTATTTCAATTGGTGTTTTGCATTGAGGTGATCTTACCAATGGAGTTCTTGCTACCAATATTTCACATCATTTGCATTAGTTAGTTATATGACCAAGAGTTACTAAACATAAGGCTGAAGGACTTGGAGTGCTTAGATAAGACGTGCACCCAAGCTAAGTGGAGCCAATAGATATAAAAGGCATGCCAAAATCTCTAGAATGACAAACATATCAAGAATAAGGTGTTAGCAAAAGGAAAATTCATTTTGATGTATGACTCAAAGTATTTTAATGACCTAAGAAAACTATAAATAAGGTGGATGGGTCCTTATATCATCCACCACATATTGGATATAGTCACATGTAAGTTCCACATATTTACTGGAATAATGCTTCTTATACACTTCAATGGTAACATATTGAAGCCATATCAACAATAGGGTGGTGCTTACACCATGAGAACACCGCCTTATTGGTTACTAGTTGGTTGAGTTCAGATGACCAAAAGAATGTTTGGTGCAAGCTAAATGGGTCCTTTTTATTTTGTTTTTTATTTAGAAGTAGAGTAAGATTAAAGAAGTGGTGCTTTGAGGCCTACCAAGAAAATATTTACTCATAAATCCAGTCGAGTGAGTTAAGAAATTTCACCTTTTAAGTGTTTGAGGCTATAGACCTAAGTTTTAGGTGATTGAGGATTGCCAACATCAGACAAGAGAAGTACACAAAATCACTATACACTAAATCTTAGAGGCAGGGCACTTGCAAGTCCTAGGCAAGCATTCTTTTGGTCTTTCATGCATAAATCTAACTCGGTGAGTTTAGCCCTTATGCTTGATAAAGTTCTTAAGGCTATAAATCTAGGTGGGTATGTGAAACTCGCCAAACTCAAGAGGAATATGCACAAAATCCTAATGCACAAGAGATATATTACAGGGCTTTTGGAGGCCCAAGGAAGAACCACTCTAGCATTTTTGCATATAATGTTAGTCGAGTGAGTCAAACCCCTTTGATTTTTAAGCACCTAAGGCTAAACACCTAAGTTTTTGGGTGTAAGAAGGTTTCTAGACTTAGATGGAATAGGATCTAAGTGAAGATGCATAAATTGATCATGCACAAGAAAGATAGGGAAGATGCACCTTATGATTGTGCATAAGAGAACCATAAGAGAAGAATCAAGAGCTAGAGGACTAGCGCATGAGTTTTGTATGGGGAAGGATAGGCTAAGGTAGGATGAAGTGCAAGAAACTAACCAAGATAAGCATACCTAAAATAGAATCATAGTAAGAAGAGAAGATGTAATCAAGGAGGTTGAATCACACACATGTGAGGTATTGCATCCAGGTTACCATATTGAAGGTGAAGTTCACACCAAGATAACAAAGCATGGAAGGGGAATCATCATAAATATGTAGTATCCACTTAGATTTGAGTAGGAATTGACCATTTGAACCATAAGTCACTTCATCAAAATACCGTGAGGAGTATTGAATGCGGTGGAAGTGAAGGCATAAAGATCCATAATAAATGAGTTGGTGGCAGATAATTTTTGTTGATTTTGTAGAATTTCATGGAGTTAAAGAAATATAAATGTTTCCATGCCATTAATTCACCTACATTAAAAAAGGTATATGGAACTAGGGTATAAAATGTCATGCGACTGACTAGTTTTTGTTAAAAACTTTATGGAAACTTGAGATGTAAAGTAAACTAGAGCAAACCAATGAATTAGAGAGTTGAAGGATAGAAACCATACTAAAACAAGAATTTGATCACCCTTAAGCACCCAAAGTGAATGATTATGATGCTCTAAAAATTGTGCTCACAGTGAGATTGGTGTAAAGAGGTGTAGGAAGAGGTTTTAGCAAGAAACAGTCGATAGAAAAGTGATTTACTATCAAAGATGTCATTAATGGTTTATGAAGCTCAAAGCAAAAGGTATAGTCACATGTCTCATGACTATAAAGGGACAAGAACCATTCGAGGCTTCGGTAGACCTAACCAACTATGATTCAACACTAGTAAATTTAGGATGGGCAAGAAGTGGAAGGAAATGAGTCTGCAATAAAAAAAGTATAAAGAGGGTTCTCATGGTGGTAGAAGTGACCCTTAGAAGAAAAAAAGTACCACCAATATAAGGGGTCAATGTTAGGACTTGTTCCAAAGTCTTAACATTAGGTTAGATTTTTGGTAGAAAATAAATTACTATTGTAAATGGGGCATGCATCTTTTATAAAGACACCCCCATAAAATAAACTTAGTTTAATTATTAGGTAGTTTTTATGTTTTATATTTGTTAATTAGATTTACTTATGGGTTGTTTTCCCGTATTTAGTTGGTTATATGATTAGTTGTTTTTACCAGTCATTGGTAAAAACTATATAAATCCATGTTTGCATTGTGAAAGGGTTAACGGAGTAAAGGCACCCTTATGTACTTGATTTTTTTGAATAATTAATAAAATACTTGTGCACTCACACTAAGCGGGGACAAGGTTCAACTTATTTGATTATGGAGTTATCAGTGGTATTAGAGCTTGGTTATTTTGGAAGCTTGGTGAATTCGAAGGAGGAAGGTGAAAAATCATTTCACGTGATATCATTTGGCATGAAAATAAGGTATGCCATATAAAATGAAATTTTTTTATTGGTTTAAATGTTTGAAAAATTATTAAATTATTTTAATTTTTCAAATATTATTCACATTTAAACTTGTATTTTCCATATACCACTGTCTGGTCTTTTTGATCATTTGATACTCCATTTTTATGTGTTCAACCTCCTCATCTGGCATAAAAATGAATTTTAGCATTTAATGTTATTAATTCATTATTTTTTTGAGCCAAAATCAGATTTGTATGGCCTATTTTCTATGGAAAACCTCTGCAAATCTTCATTCATGGCTGCCTTTGTTATTTCTATTTATTCTCAAGCTTTTTAATGTCCAAAACATCTGCAAATAGCATTGAAACCTCTATTTTTGCATTTTAAATTGAAAAATATGGAAAAATCAGACTTGTACGACCTCCCAATGTCCAGGCTTCATTTTAATTTCATTTCCTGCAAATACACTTCAAAAATTTTGCAAAAACATAGTCAAAATCTGTTTTACCCAGCCTGTATGGATTTGTACGGCCTGTAGCAAAGAGAGCAGGTGCAGAAAATATCCAGGAGCAGCCATGGCATCCCAAGGCAAGCATGGCGTAGTATAAAATTTAGAAGTTTATGTTTCTAAAGTTTTTTTTTCAAATATTTGCTGGTGGGTCCCATGGGAGAAGCTGGAAAGAAAGGCTGTAAACAAAGGGAAAAATTTAAATTTATTTACTCTCATGTAATTTTTTTTATTTTCCCTCATACACTAAATCTGGAATAAATATAAATTGCTGAGAGTAATGTTCTGCAAATGCTCTTAGAGCAATTGGTTAAGCTTATTTTGTTAAAAGCTTGCAAAGGAGGAGGTCAAGGGTTCAAATCCCTTCTTTTGGAGAAAGTTTATTTTTGCCTTGGAATATACTTTTTTGAAAAAGGAATATTCCATTTTAATTCAAAATATTGTAAAACACATACTTATTGTATTATGTTATTTAATTTTTCGAAAAAGGGGCGAAATTCAATCATTTTTCTTTTACATTGTTGTGGTGAGATAAGGGTGTAATTGGTGGAATAAGGTTGTAATTTGGTGAAATAAGGGTGTAATCATTGATTTTTGGTGTGGTTAAGTGCAAAACCAATAAAAAATACTTATTTTTTATTTTACGCTCTACGCAGAGGTTAAGTGCAAAACCCTATAGAAGTAGTGTCTTGTGTAGTGAGTGTGATATTTGTTTCATTTCTTTCGCATTTTGTCGCACATTTCTCTACTGCACTTGCTTTCATTTCAAAATGCCAAAAATTCAAAATTTGCTTTCATATAGTGATAGATTAACAATTTCCAATTATTCAGATTGGAAACGATTGATGGAGGCTTCACTAGTGTTTAATGAGTTATGGGATATTGTTAAGAATGAAAATCCCACATTGCCAATAGAGCAGGCTAAGTTAGATATTTTTAATTTGCGTGATTTTAAGGCCTTAGCTCTCATTAAATGTTGTTGTACTCGTGATACGTATGTTCATATTGAAAATTCTCCTCATAGTTATACTGCATGGAAAACATTGTCAGATTTGTATGATAAGAAACCTAAGCATAAGAAGATAGATATTCATATGCAATTGTTTACTTTGTCATTAGATGAGGATGGGGATATGGGAGAATATATGTCTAAGTTGAAAAATATCACTACTGAGTACACGAAGGCTGGTTTTGGAAAACTAGATGATGACCTCATAGTTAGTGCTGCTTTGAAAGGACTACCAGGGTCCTATAGGAATTTTGTTGAAATGTTGCATGTCTCTGACAAGATCACATGCATCACCTTTGATAAGTTGGCTAAGTTTCTCATCCAACATGACCTCTCTCTACCCAAGAATTCCAAGAAAATTGAAGAAGCCCATGTTTTAGAGTCAAAGCCTAGTTCATCTTCATCTGGGCATCAAAACAATAGAGGAAATAGTTCTAGAGGGGGTCAAGGTTACAGAGGAGGCAGATATCAAAACAGAGGTAGGGGTCATTTAAATAATCAACAATCTAATCAATCGCATTCACATGAAACAAGTAATCGAGGACATGGTCACAATTCATATAGGGGCAGAGGTTGAGGTAGATTAGACATTCAGTGTCATAGATGTGGAAAATTTGGTCACATTGCCTCAAAATGTAGAATTCCTTTTGATAAAATTCAGAGGCCACAAAAAGCGACTAAGACTAACTCTGCTTAGTATGTTGATCATGACTATGATGAATCTAGTAATGTTGCCCATGAATTTGCATTCACTACTTTGGGGCACATTGATTATATTGAATATGAGGCTAGAGATGAGCTCACAGATGTATGGGTTTTAGACACAGGAGCAACCAAACACATGACATTTAGGAGAGATTTCTTTTGGTCTTATAAGGAAGCTTCTCTCTCTCCAGTTGCCTTAGCAGATAAGTCTATGCATACACCACTAGGATTTGGTTCTATTCGAATTCTTCTTCCTAATGGGTCTATAAAATACTTGGAGGATGTTTGGTATGTTCCCACATTGAAGAAACACTTACTTTCTTTGGTAACTATTCGAAAGAAAGGTTATCAAATTGTGCTTGAAAATGGGCTCATTTACATCAATTTAGTGAAGGATAATTATAAAACAATGTATACATGATATGAAGATGGAAACTTGGTTAGATTGCATTGTAAGGTGCTTCCTCCAAACATAGAACTTGCAGCAGTTATTGACATAGGTACATGTACTATGTCTACACAACGGTTATGGCATCTCCACTATGGACATTTTAATATCCACTCTTTAGTGGATTTGCAGAGATATGGTATGGTGAATGGGTTGCCTACTTTTTGCAAAGATAGTATTCTTTGTGAGTCATGTGTTTTGGGCAAACAAAATCATGAAAAATTTCCTAAATATTCATCTTGGAGAGCTAACAGATATTTACAGTTAGTTCATAGTGATGTATGTGACATGAAAAAGTCATCCATTGGTGGGTGTAGATACTTTGTCTTGTTTATTGATGACTTTACTAGGATGACTTGGGTATTCTTTATGAAAAATAAATCTGAAGTTTTTGCTAAGTTTGTTGATTGGTTACCCTTAGTCAAAAAAGAAATAGGTTCACATTTGGCCACTCTTTGTTCAGATATGGAGGTGAGTATACCTCAAATGAATTTTTAGACCATTGTCGAGAACATGGAATTCATTGACAATATAGTAATGCTTATACTCCACAACAAAATGGAGTATCTAAATGAATGAATAGAACTTTAGAGGGCACATCACGTGCCATGTTGCACTATAAAGAGCTTGATGATAAGTTTTGGGCCGAAGCTATTGCTACTGTAGTGTATTTGAGAAACAGTTCCCCCAAAGTTGCACTTTTAGGACAAACTCCATATGAGGCATGGTATGGATTTAAACCCAAAGTTAAACACTTGAAAGTGTTTGGATGTCTTTGTTTTGCTTTGGTTCCTCCTAAACATAGAACTAAGTTGGAACCACGAAGTCAAAAATCCATCTTTTTTGGTTATTCTGAAGATAAAAAGGGGTTTCGTTTGCTTGCACAGGATTTAGGCAAATTCATAGTGAGTCAAAATGTAATATTTGATGAGTTTGGGACTATGAACACTGCAGAGATTGATTCTCAACTTGATAGATTAGAGAGGAAAAATGCAAAAAGAGATAAGGGTTTGAATAATGGGGATAACTCTTCGAAGTTATGGTATGAAACTCAAATTCCTTCACTTTCCTCTCCTTCATCTACAAGTTCACAGGTTGATGACTTAGAAATTGTTGAAAATTCTTTAAGTCCCCCTTCAAATGATGCACCTAATGAGAATTCTGGAGTCCCTAATTTGAATAATTTGTCTAAGTATCCAAAATGGGCTCAAAGTACTTTTTCTGACTTGACAGAAGATGAATTTGGTTTAACAGGGCCCAAGAATTCTTGAAAATAGGTGAACTATGCTATGGTTGTTACTACTTCTTCCACTGATCCATCCACTTTTGAGAAGACATCTACTGAACATGTTTGGCAACATGCAATGAAATGTGAGTATGATTCCATACTTAACAATAATACATGGGTTTTAGTTGATCTTCCTCCACATGTTAAACCCATCGGATGTAAATGGGTTTATAGGACTAAGTATAAATTAGATGGCTCCATTGATAAACATAAGGCATGACTTGTTGCTAAAGGATATGCGCAACAAGAAGGTATTGATTATGAGGAAACATTTGCACCAACTGCCAAATGGCACACTATTTGTATGGTACTTGCCTTAGCAACACAAAATGGTTGGAAAGTACATCAGTTGGATGTTAAAAGTGATTTTTTAAATGGTGATTTATAGGAATAAGTCTATATGAAACAACCTCAGGGTTTTGAACAGGTGGGTGCTGAACACAAAGTGTGTAAATTGACAAAAGCTTTGTATGGGCTCAAATAGGCACCCAGGGCTTGGTATGAGAAAATGGATTCATAATTGAAATCCATTGGTTTTCATTACAGTGAATCAGATGATACTCTCTATTTTTGAGTGTAGGGTAAGAAAATGGTGATACTAGTTCTCTATGTCGATGACTTGTTTATTACAGGTAATGATGAAAATCATAACAAGTCTGTGAAGAAGGAATTAAAAGATGGGTTTGAGATGACAGATCTTAGACTTCTTCACTACTATCTAGGTATAGAGGTAACTCAGAAAGAGCATAGTACTTTCATTTCACAAACTAAGTATATTCTTGATTTATTAGAGAGGTTTGGCATGAGTGATTGTAAACCTGCCCTCACTCCCATGGAAAGTAACTTGAAATTATCTAAGGATGGTAGCAGTGCCTTTTTTGATGGCACCACATATAGAAAATTAGTGGGAGGTTTGATATATTTGATGACTACCAGGCCTGATATTTCATTTTCAATTGGAATTTTATCTAGGTTTATGCATGAGCCTAGAGAAATTCATTGGCATGCAGCAAAATGAGTACTTCGTTACCTTCAGGGAGCGAAAACATATGGCCTTGAATACCACCGTAACAAGAACTTCAAACTTGTTGGATATTGTGATGCAGATTTTGGTAGATGTGTGGATGACAGAGTGTCAACCATAGGATACACTATGCATATGGGTTCAATTGCCATTGCTTTGTGTTGTAAGAAGTAGGATACAGTGGCAAATTCATCAGCAAAATCAGAGTATATTACAGCATGGGATGTTTCTAGAGAAATTGTTTACCTTCATCGTATTCTTGAAGATCTTTAGGTTTCTCAAATTGCTCCTACACAGTTATACATTGATAATTAGAGTGCAATCAAGATGTCCAATAATCTAGTGTTTCATGCCAAAACAAAACATATGGATGTCAAATATCATTATCTGCGAATGCTGGTGGCAAAGAAAACTCTTGATCCAATATATTGCCCAACTGCCGATCAGACAGCTGATATCTTCACAAAACCCCTTGACAGAATCAAATTTGAAAAATTTAGAAAAATGCTTGGTATGTGTCCAAAGACCTGACTTTGGATCATAGGGGGGTTTGTTAGGACTTGTTCCAAAGTCTTAACGTTAGGTTAGATTTTTGGTAGAAAATAAATTACTATTGTAAATGGGGCATGCATCTTTTATAAAGACACCCCCATAAAATAAACTTAGTTTAATTATTAGGTAGTTTTTATGTTTTATATTTATTAATTAGATTTACTTACGGGTTGTTTTCCCGTATTTAGTTGGTTATAGGATTAGTTGTTTTTATCGATCATTAGTAAAAACTATATAAATCCATGTTTGCATTGTGAAAGGGTTAACGGAGTAAAGGCACCCTTATGTACTTGATTTTTTTGAGTTATTAATAAAATACTTGTGCACTCACACTAAGTGGGGACAAGGTTCAACTTGTTTGATTCTAGAGTTATCAGTCAACATCATGCAAGTTAACCCTGAGGTGTCGACCAATATATACTATCAAGTCATGCAATTTCCCCCACAAGTCATAATAGGGGAAAATTAGAATTCATTTATGCATACCTGTCAACTAAAATAGTAAAACCATCATAATTCTAAACATGCACAATACTTGGCATCATATTGGATTGTGGATACAGGGAGCAAGATGAAGTAGGGCATAGTGTTCTTTGATGTCTCCATTTGAGATAGATTGATATCCTCTAGTGAAACTCAACTATATGATTTACCTAGTTTTAGGAAGCTAGAGGATCTCATTCAATTTATTCTATCATGAGTCTATAGTGATCACATATACTTTGTAAGGAAGAGCATGAGGATATCGATGTGCCTCATTGATAGGATAATCAGGGTTGCAGATGTTAGAAGGAACATCTATGAGATGATGGGTGATAATGAAAAGGTGGAGTGCATAAAAAATCTCCTGAGTTACTATAAGAGGGATTTATATTCCCCATCAAAGATTACAAGGACCCTGTCATTAGGGTGGTATCATTCTTTATGAGCTCAAAACTTTGCCCTGGCGGTTGATGGATTGATGTTACAAAAGCTTACCTCTACATCACCTACCATATGGCACAAGGTGTACAATTTAACATTACCAAATTCATTACTAAATAATTTATGAAGAATGTGTTAGAGTGTCACAAGATGAAGGGGACCTTTAGGTGGGGTTCCATTCTCATCCTGATAGTCATGGAGGAAATCGGCATACCAAATGGAGACAACGACAATCTTTGGGTTTTTCTAGAGTATAATGAATCCCTAGTGGAAAAATACAAAGACTTCAACTTTCCATAATTATTTTAATGTGAAATATAAAGTGTACATGATGAGATGGTGCAAAAAATATATAGAGGCATTTGGGATCGAGTGGTGTATCCCTTAAGAGCTCCCAAAGAGCATGTATGGGATAGTAATCTTTGTCATTATACAACACTTTTGCATAGTATGCTTTTTGTTGGTTGATGGCAACATGTCAGGTTGGTTAAAGCTCTCAATGCTTTCTCCACCAAGAATTTCAAGGATGTGCTCAGAAGGATCCCCAATGCATAATAGTTGGATAATTCAGTAAGGGAAATTGACATGGAGAGGAACAAGTTGCAACACCACTTCATGCACCTAGATGGGAAGGAAACAAGGGATGAAGAGGATGTTTCAGACTGTACTAACATCCAACCTCTTCAAGAAGTTACCATACTCAGGCACATCCATAGGTTATACTATGAGATGAAGCCAATGAGGAAGCACCCCAGCGCCAAGTAGACCATTGACCCCCCCATTATGATCGATGATGAACTGATGCCAGACAAAAATAAGGCTCCCAAAAAGAAGAAAGGACAAACACTTGAGGAGATTGAGAAACACATAAAGATTAAGATCACCCTAGGCGATGAAGCCCCTCCATTGACTCACATAATGAATTGCATAAAGTTCATGTCAAAGACTTCTCCTATCTCAAAAGAGAAGAAAAAGAAGCCAAAGTTCCTATCTGTGATGCCCATCATCACCCTGTTAGACATAAAGGTGTAAGAAGAATTGGAGAAGGAGGTAGAACTAGGGAAGGGTATGTATATTATGTCAGAAGAAGACTCCTCATCTAGTGAAGAAACTCTCCCACCACCTTGAAGTGAAAAGGTGAGGTAGGAAAAATATTGGAGGAAGCTTGGCTTTAGCGACATAAACATTCAAAAGGTGTAGGAGCTTTAGAAGAGAAAAGAAGAAATGAGGAAGGTGGGAATGGTGGAGGAAGGGAGTGAGAAAGCTAAGGCCAAAGAAAAGTGCATGATACAAGGAGAAATACAGGAAGAGCCTAGTGTGATAAAAGTACATAAGGATCTCTAAGGTGGTACTATTACCACGCTTAGAGAAGTAAGACCATTAAGCACACCAACCAAAGAGGATTTAAAGTGAAAATCAAAGGGCATGGGCCTAGGTCATGATCACATTGAAATGATGATAGATTTGTAGCATAAGAGAGAGGCCATAATGGCCAAGGGCATGACCCAAGCTAAAATTTATAAAGTGGAGGCCGAGGAGATAAGGGCCAAAGAGGAGAGAACTATCACTATCATCAAGAAAAGGAAGGAAGAAATAAAGAAGTCCCAAAAGGAGAAGGTCAGTAAGTAAAAATAAGAGAAGAGGGTTTCTATAGGTATGTAACCTATTAAGGATAAAATAGTAGAGGCACCTAGCCCCCACACTAGCCTAGCTAAATAAGATATAGAATAGGCACACCTTAGTACTAAAGGGGCACTTGGAGATAAAGACTATGATGTTCACACCTCAAAGGAACAAAAAAAGAAGGAAAGGAAAGAGCAAGCTAGTGCCAAGAAGGAAGCTATATAGGTTCATGCTAAGGATCCATATGAAGTATAAACAAACAAAGGGGAGGATTTCAAAGAATAAGAAGAAAACCTATAGGAAAGAGAAGAATAAGAAGGCTCCAAAGAGGGTAGTAACACAAGTGAAGAGGGGAAATATCATAAGGAGCTAGAAATTGAGAAAGAGGAATTAGAGCCACGATACTAGGAAAAGGCACAAATGGGGTTTACCATAGATGAGGTCTTCTACATGTTGGAATACATGCCCTCTAAAGCTGCAAAAATATTGATACACCATTAAGTGTCCTTTTCACTTGACTACTAAATGGACAAGCCTCATTTTGAGGTGTTAGCCAAGGAAATATGGAGTGTTGAGAAGCCATAAGAGGGGCATAAATACCAATTGGTCAACCCCTGAGACATGAAACTAATAAGGTCAGCTAATGCCCTCCTAAAGATGGCCTTTGAGGTAGCATGCGAGAACATTATCAATGATGTTCGTGTCACCAAGTGGAAAGACATAGTGCTTAAGGAAAAAAAAGAACTTAATGCCATGAAGCTCAAGCTCAAGTAGTTGGTCAAGCATGTTGAAGAAGCAGAGCCATCCCTTTTGTATGGTACCGACACTTCCTAACTTTCAGAAGTAGATAAGGTGTGTGCATTGGTTAGACAAATGCTCCCTTAGATGAAGCTAGTGTAGGAATAGGAAGAAGACCCTTGAGAAGCCATAAAGAAAGAGATCAACAAAAATATTGATGAGGTAAAGGACCTCTTTTCAAGGATAGAGGAACACACAGATGATGTTGATGTTATTGTTTGTTACTTTTTCACCCAAGTGTTAGTCATCAATGTGCACATCCAAAAGGTGAAGGGGGAGAAAGATGCATTGATGAAGTAAGTTTTGACTATCATCAGGGCCAAACACACATAGATAATGGCATAGGTTAATACATTGAATTCCCAACTAAAGATCCAAGAGCAAGATCTGGAGGAGCTCTTCCACACCTTCTATATGAAAGCGAGTGAGTAGGGAGCCATCCTAGATGGTGGGGTCTAAAAGGAAAAGGAAACACTAGAAGCCTTATGCAAGGAACTATATAACACTGATGTGTTCTCACTCAAGGATACCTATATGAATATTTATAGTACCATTAAATAAATAAAGCTTATGATCTAGGGATTTGAAGACTTCAAGGTAGAACTTCAATAGAGCGTGTTCAAAGTTTTTACAACTAAGGCATTAGAAGGATAGTCCAAGGGTGAACTAACTTTTTTGTATGGGGTAATATTGGGACCCATTTTGTGCTAAGTAGGGGATCTACACCAACTCGATAAACACCTAGGCATGAGGTAATCATATAGGGTGGTTGTCATCTTTGTCTTTTAGTAGTGCTAGTTGGCTGGTAGCTAACAACTCCAAGTAGCATTGGGAACCGGTTGTATAGGATAAAGATTAGCCATTAAAGACAAATTATTCCTTTTTAAATCATGCAACATTGGGAAGTGGGTGCATGAGACAACAAATGCATATTGAAGTCAAATCATAGTGGAGGTGGAAGGATGTGTACCTCCAACACCAGTTCAATAGTTAGCGTGCCCCATTTCCTATGAACCTAGGATGTTTTGAAGCCTATAAAAGGAAGCCAAGATTAGCTAAAGAAGAAGGCAAACTAGATTAGTGAAACTCTAGTGAATTACTAATATAATATTATCTTAGGCTTAGAACTTAGCTCAAGATGAATTTTGATGATCCTCTTTTTAATGCCCAAGCTTGCATGTGAGTTTGGGCCTTAGTAATTTATGTTGAGGACTTACTCAGTTTACATGGACTATGTATGTACTATCATTTAACATATTAATGAATAATGCTTTGTGTAAATGGTTAATGAGATAAATGTTTAAGTCTGAAAGTGTTTGTTAGTTGCATGCTTCATTCTACTAAATATGTCTATTGAGTTCTCATGAGCTTCCAACCTGACTCATGCATGGCAGACCTATAAGTTAGCAAAGAACCCCATGCCTGTGATATGAAATGCAATAAGTATGGTTAAGACCCTGCACCTCATATGAAACCTGAGCCTAAAATCAAGACCATGCCTAAGTCCCCTAACTAGATAACCAGTTGGCCCTCAAGCACCTGAATGCCATTGATCCTATGAAACCTAAGTCTTGCACCTATGAATTCCCAACCATCATTGCACTAACTGAAGCCCCTTATGAACCAAGTTGTGCCATAGCACAACTAGCCCAACATAGATGCTGATCCCTTCTTTGTTGTACTATGGGTGAGAAAATAAGGCTTGTGCCTTATGTATATTGATTTTAGCATGATTGAATGCTAAATTTTGAGCACCATATGAATAGTTAGGGCCTATGCCTCCCTAGAAAAAGCCTAGATTAGACCTAAACAACAAGGTAAGTGAGTGACTATGCCCATGACCCAAAAGACCAAATTTAATACAATAATTTGACCCAGTTTCTAAAATGAACTCAATCCAAATCACTCTTGATATTACCATAGCACATAATTTGGATGTTCATTAGTTGGATGTGAAGAGTGTCTTTCTTCATGGTGACCTCAAAGAATAAATATACATGGATCAACCGCAATGATTTGTGGAGGATTCCTCCTTAGATTGCAAACTTTAAAAATCTATCTATCACCTCAAAGAAGATCCTTGAGCTTGGTATGCAAAGATGGAATCATTTCTTCTTTCAATTGGGTTCACTATATGCCATTCATATTCAAATGTATACATTTGATTCTCTACATGGATGACCTATTGATCACATAGAGTTATTCATCCACCATCATAGCATTGAAAAATAATTTTTCTGACATCTCAATAACTAATTTGGGCTTGTTTCACTACTTCCTTAGAATTAAAATATCTTAATCTAACTCTATGATCACTATTACATAATCCAAGTATGCTCTTGATTTACTTTCATGGTTTAACATGACTGACTATAACCCAACTCTGACTCCTTTTCTATTTGGTGTGAATCTTGGGGATAATTGTCCATCTCCTTTGGTTGATGCTACCTCATATCAAAAACATGTTTGAAATCTAATCTACCTTACACACACTATACTTGATATTTCATATGAAGTGGGCATGGTCACTAGTTTTATGAATGAACTGTAAAGTAAAATTTTACTCTACGTTGCATTTAAATTTTCAGTTGAGCATTACAGTTTTGGTTTCGGAAATACCTTGGTCATATCAGCAAAATTAGAGCAGGGCGTGGGTTCATTCTCCATCAAAGTGTTAAAATGTAGGGGAGGTTGCCAAGTGGCATCATTCGAGCACGGACCTTTCTTTCTCTTCTGACTCTTTGTTTCAATTTTGTGTTTAGTGTTGAGTTCACGTAGAAGCCACCACGTGTCACCTTTTGAAGCATGAATTCAACCAGGTGGCATCCCCCAAGGCCCTTTTGTAACTTTTGGGAAGGCCATGAAATGTGCCACGTATCCAATAGCAGTTAAGCAGAATGCACCACATTTCAATGTTCGAATCTCATAGAGGCACCCATGTTTCATTCTACCCTTTGGCAAAAACTTTCAATAGACCAAGCAGCACAGAGAGCGGAAAGTGCCAGGTGGTAGTTGCGAAGACCCTAAACTACCCTTTTAAAGAAGTAGCAGAAGTCACCATGTGTCAACTACTGAGAGACTTTGTTTCAATGCTTGGGTCTAGTGCTCTCCTTTAATGCATAAAGGCGTCATTTCATTTTGCTTAAATACTAAAGTGCAGTGGAGGCTACCAAGTGTCACTCTCTGAGTCCCTCTCTACTTCATCCCTAGCAAAAGTGAAAGGTGCCACACACCCCTAGACAAAGAAGTGGAAGATGCCACGTATCTTCCCAGAAGCAGTGGAGGCTGCCATGTGCCAATTTTTGAGAGACCATCTTTGAGTTTCATTACTAAATAGAGGTTGTGGTGGGCCCCAGATGTTACTTCAAAGTCTGCAGAAGCTACCAAGTGTTGCCATCCGTAAGAGTCTGATATGAGTCCCAAATAAAACTACAACACAGCCAAAGAAAAGGAGAGAGCCACGTGTCTTCAATAGATCTGGCAAAAAGTGCCAAGTGTCATTTTTTGATGCCTAGAGGGTTTTCAAAAAATTGACTAAGTGTCCTCTCCCATTTCAAATATAACAGAGTGTTTCGTGTATCTGTTGTGGCAAAGCAAAATGGAAGGAAAATTGGCTGGAGTTAATTTGAGTAGATGGAATAGTTCATCTGGTAGATTTTTGGAGCCCCTCATAGCATTGAAGGAACCGTCTATTTGTCCCCTGTGAGTGAAGGATGGAGAAAATTGTGTGGGAAAGATGGATGATGAAAGGAGTGATCTAAGGCTATAAAAGAGGAAGAATTGTAAAAGAAAAAGGAGGGGAAATTTCCATAGTTTTAGACTTTCAGAGTTTTGACCAATAATATCATTTTCATTTGTTTCATTCTCCTGAGTTGAAAGTTTTATATGACTGTGTGTGTTTCTACATCTTTTGTATGACTGGAAGATTCAATAAGAAGATGGTACACTATGCCCTTGTTGATGTTATATGTGTCATTTGCAAAGTAGTCTATGCTATAGATTTTCTAGTGTTGTGATTGGAAATGTTATTTTCTTTTGTCTCATTTTATGGAGTCTGAAGTTATACATAACTGTGCATGACTTATGCACCTCTTATGTGAGTGAAGGATTCTATTAAGAAGATTGAACACTATGCCTTTGTTGACAATTCATATATCTCAGCAAAAGACTCCCCTATTTTGAGCCTTTGATTCTATTACTCCAATCTTTTACATTGATCATGCACTTGTCTGCTCTTAAATGTAATTGAATCATATAATAGTCTCACTGTGCTCAGGTTAGGATTAGGATTACACTCAGGTGCATCGCCATAGTTAGGTTTTAATTCCTGCATTTTGCGTTTCTGTTTAGTCTCCTATCCCTTTTCCCAACACCCAATACCAACATAAGAGACCAGCTTCTCTAAAATCTGGAGGTTGTTTCAAGCCGCATTTTCCCATAGCTTGAAACTTCCCATTGTTGATTGGTTAAGATCTAGCGCAATTTTACACCATCAACACAAACCACATAGGTTGCACTACAAAGTAGATAAGAAAATTCTCCACTACATTTAAGGTACTCATAGTTTTAAGTTTCACTATAGAATTGGCATCGATGTTGACTTAATTGGTTATATAGATTCAAATTAGGCTAGGGATATTTATAATCATAAGTCTACTTTAGGTTATAGTTTCTCCTTTGGTTCAAGTCCTATTAATTAGTCAATCAAGAAGATAAATGCTATTATTTTATCTTATACTAAGGCAACATACAAATGAGTTTTTAGTGCTACCACTGAGGCTATTTATCTTCAAGGGATTCTCATTGAGTTTGGCATCCAATTTTAATGACCAACAATAATGTTTAGTGACAACCAAAGCATAATCTAAATATTCAATAATCTAGTCCTCCATCAACAAACCAAACATATTGAGATTCACATACATTTCATTCAAGAGCTTATCCCTAAGTAAGTTATTGATCTACACTACATCTATACAATGGAGTAGTTTTTTGATATATTCACCAAACCCTTCATTGAGATTATCTTCATTTATGGGCTCTTCTTGGGGTTTGGGTAGCTCCGACATCCTCCTTTAGGGGGCATTTTTATGTAGTTGGATACTTCATTAGGCCTTTATTCTAGGACCCAATTCCACTACCCACCTAAGCTACAATTAAGTGGGGGGGGGGGGGGTGTTAGTGTAGGTTTTTATTCCATTTAATGGTTTTTCCATACATATGTTTACTTAGCTTGTGTAAGTGCCTTTTTAGGTCATTATAAAAGATAATCCCACATTCATGAGGATGTGAGGACATGTTTATATTTCACCTATATAATTTACCTTCCTAAATTTTTTATGGATAATGCTACTAATGCTAATATTTCAATCTTTTGATTATTGATTAATAATCTTATTATGGCTCATGTTTGATTTCACTACTACACACAGGTAATTTATTCATGCATTTGATCCTATCTAGACCAATTCTTGACTATGGCCCACTTTGATACCATCACACTGAGATGTATAGATACTTTTGGATATTGATGACCATTCATTAGGTGTTCTTAACATTTACACCTCTAATATTGGTCCTAATAAATATTGAATTTGAAATTCTTTGGTTGATAAGCTTCCCTTTACCACGTGGCTAATGTACAAGGATGTTAACATGATTGAGCATCCCAAGGATAAATTTGGTACCTTACCTATGAGGTGGTGCATCAGAGATGTGAAGCATGGTTTTATTTTAAGAATAAATGGGGCCTCGTATACCCTCTCCTCTAGCAACACTCAATTAATACCACATCTTGGTTTACATGGTCTAATTGTCATACTAGGGATAACCACATGATCAAAAGGCTTGACCATTATATGTTGGTATAAAAAAATATTTTTTCTTTCTCCAACATTAATGGCTAGCCTGTCATGGTCCACTTATACTTGGTTCTCTTTGATCATGCTCCTATCTCCTATAGATTGGAATGCATCATAGGGTAATAAAATGTGCCACATAATCAATTTATCCTTAATACCTCTCTTTTGATCATGTTGGCACCATTTATCTAATAGCCCAAATATGGAATCATTTCCCCACCCTCTTTATGTTTCTATCTAGATTAAGTGGTGAAATGAGGCCATTCTGTGCACCACCACCTTCATCCACCATTATGAGAAGCAATTTTCTCATGTTAGGAAGCGATGTGAGGATACCACACTCAAGGAATTTTGGAGGGCTTCCTCCCTTCTTAAGCTTAATCCTTTTCACACTCATCTGCATAATATTTCCACCTTGCTCAAACACCACATTAAGGTGGTGGATGGCCACACTTCCATAGGGTTGAAATTGCACACTCAAATACATTAGCTCAAGGTCAGAGTCAAAGCTTCCAAAGACTTTTCAAATTCTCTTAGGGCCAAATAGGCTCTTGACCAGATCAAGACCATCAATTTGTCCCAAACTGAGTTTATCTCCCTCTTACACATATCCTTGGATTTCCTAAATCACTACAAGCAGTGTTCGAAGCTCAAGATGAAATGGAAGAAATATCTTGGGCATCACATTAATGCCTTGATGTGGTTCCTCACAAATTAAAATATGTTGACCAATGTCTTAGTGACTTACCACTAACCCTTTAGGAGCTCAAAGAGGCTCTCTAATGCATAAGCAATGATAAATCCCATGACCTCAATGGGTTTTCATGTGAATTATATAAAACCACAAGGGAGTTTGTTGGGCCAGACTTGCTTTAGGTCTATAAAGAAGCTCTACAAAGCCATTCTTTATGATCTTTAATAAATCAAGATAATATCAAGTTTATACCCAAAACATGAGAAAAATAACTCATTACCATTTGGAGGCCAATCAACTTGTTGAATGTGATCCAAAACTCAGATGTTCTAGTTGATAAATATTTTAATAGCATATAAATAACACAGTAACAATGAATTCTCTGAGAAGAGATGTAGTATTACTCAAGATCGCAATTCAAATATATGCTTATCTCTGGAAAGAGATGTCTGTCTCCACATTTTGGGTTACCTCTTCATTTATACACATTTTGAAAGTTTGGAGAGGATGTGTAAGGTCACCAATCTCAAGGGAGATTAAGTGATTCGACTTCCAAGTTTTAAAATAATATAAAATTCAAGGAATTACTATTTTTAGAAACTTACTATTTTTTAGACTGCACTACTAAAATTGAAATTTGGGGCACTTCCATTGAGTTTTCAGGGGTCATGATGTTCTCCTCATTATTATCTTTCCAATGGTTCAAATGGAAAGTCAATTGGAGCTACGGTGCAAAAGTTATGGCTCCCAAAAGTTCTGTCATTAATTGGGGTAGAACTGTCACCCAAATTATCGCCTAAATTATTGCCCAGATCATTCTTCCTCCTTGAAAAGCAATGGTCCCCATTACATCAATGTTACCCATCAGGTGTGGTAGTTGTTTCTTGATTTGATTCTCTGTGAGCCACTCACCTTGGTGGCTAAGCTGGCCCCTTTTGACCACTCGATAAAGTGGAATAGAGCGTCCTCTTGTTGTCTTCATCCAGGTATCCACAATCTAATCCTCTTCCACTAGAGGAAAAATATGTGGATCAAGCTCATCAATGTCTAGTTGTTCTTCTACAACTGATGTGTCTAATAGAGGTGGGTGATATGATTTGAGGAGCTCCACATTGAATATTGGATGCAGACCAAGGTAGGCTGGTAAGTTCAATTCAAAAGCATTTTCTCCAACTCTTCTGGTGATGGTGTAGGGACCATATTGTAGAGGCTGAATCTTTTTGTGTGGGCCTACAAGTCATTCCTTCTGAAGCTACAACCAAACCTTGTCACCAACCATAAAATGGTGTGCGATCCTATGTTTGTCATGGCATTGCTTATACTTCTAATTCATCTTCTCCAGGATGACATGAACTTGTTGCTGGATGTGTTGCATTTGTTCAATAAACTTTATTTCTTTTGCTACCTCAGATCTTCCATGAGGTGTATATTCCATGGTGGAAAATGGAATAGCTATATCAATTGGTGACATGGGTTAGAACCCAAAACATACATGGAATGGACTGTGCTTGGTTGAGCTGTGCAACACCTGATTGTATCCATGTTGTATGAAAATAAGTCCCTCATCCCATGTACGTGGATGTTTGGAGTGATACATCTGAATCATGTGAACAATCAAGTGGTTTACCACCTCTATCTAACCATCAGTCTGTGAATGGAAGGTTGTGTATTTCATCAGCTTAGTATCCATCATCTTCCATAGAGTGGACCAGAAGATGCTCAAGAACCTGCTATCTTGATCTGAGACAATGGACTTAGGGAGACCAAAATGGAGCCATATATGACTAAAATATAGTTGATCAGTTTCCTTCGTAGATATGTTTTTCTTACAAGCAATCATGATAGCCATTTTTGAAAAATGATCAACTACCACAAAAATACAGTCCTTACCATGTTTTAAAGTGGGCAAACTTGAGAGAAAATCCATTGAGATGGATTCCCAAGGCCTGGTTGGTTCTGGCAATGGCATGTACAATCCTTACTTCTTATTTGTTGGCTTGGCTATCACACATGGGGTGAAAGATTTGAGATATCTTTCCATATCTTTTTGCATATGGGGCTAGTAGAAGTGTTTTTGAAGAACTGCCAATGTCTTTTTAATACCAAAGTGTCCAGCTGTCCTACTGAAGTGTGTTTCCCATATCATCTTTTATTGCTCTGCAACTAGAACATAAATGTGCCCCATATGATAGAGGACATTATCTTTCAAATATAAATCAAAAACATGTTTACCTTTTTGAAGTGCTTGATATGTATCAGCAAAGGTAGGATCTGCTTCATACAGAGCACCCCAAGTGGTAGTCTCATGTCTGCACAGGTCAAGAACTATTGTGAGTGCAGTAATTGGTGGGCAGCTCAGACAATCTATAGCTATATTTGAGCTCCCCTTTTTGTGTTTGATTATCAAGTGGAATTTCTGAAGATATGTTGCCCACTTTTGGTGCCTCTCATTTCATAGTTTGCTTTACGTCTGGATGAATTCCAATGGTTTGTGGTCAGTGTGGATGACCGTCTCTTTCCCAAAGATGTAGTGTTTCCATTATTTGTAGGCTTGCATAATGGCATAAAGCTCCTTATCATATGTTGGATATTTCTTGACTATATCAGTGAAATTTTCACTGTGATATGCAATAAGATGGCCATGTTGCATGATGACAGCTCCCATGGCATATTTAGATGCATCTATCATCAACTCAAAAGGTTGATGCAAATCTGGAAATGCAATAACAAGGGCTAAGTAGAGTTTGTTCTTTAATTTATAAAATGCCCTTTATTGTATTTCACCCCACTGAAATGTAGCCTTAGATCCTCCTTTAGTCACTTGGGTTAGTGACCAAGCAACATGTGAAAATCGAAGAACAAACCTGCAGTAGAAATTTGCAAGACCTAAAAAGTTGTGAAGCTCTGTGAGGGTCCTTGGTGTGGGCCATTCTCGAATAACCTAAATATTTTTTGGATCAACATGGACCCCTTCCTCATTCACAATGTACCTAAGGTATTAAATTATTGTCATCCTGAATGTGCATTTGTCAAGATTTGCATACAACTTGTGCTCCCAAAGAGTTTGAAGCACCTTATGAACATGTTGCAAATGTTCTTCCCATGTTTTGCTATAGATGAGTATGTCATCTAAGTAGACAACCATGAATGAGTTGGTGAAGGGTCATAGGATGTCATCCATCATCCTCATGAAGGTTGCAGGTGTGTTAGTTAAACCAAAAGTCATAACCAACCATTCAAAGAGCCCCTCCTTAGATTTGAATGTAGTCTTTTAGACATCAGTGGGGTCGATGGGAATTTGGTGATAACCAGATTTGAGATCAATTTTGGTGAAGAACTTCATACCATGGAGTTGGTCCAGTAGGTCATCAATCCTGGGGAGAGGGTAGTGATTCTTCATAGAGATTTTATTTAGGGATCGGTTGTCAATGCAAAGCCTCCATGTTCCATCTTTCTTAGGTGCCAAGACAATTGGGCTACCACAAGGTAAAGATCTTGGCCTGATGTGACCCTTTTGGATCAATTCTTGAATCTATCTTTTTATCTCATCATTCTCCAAAATTGATCTGTGATACACAGGACTGTTAGGCAAAGGTGATCCTAGGATCAAATTGATAGAATGTTTTACCTGGCAATGTAGTGGAACTCCTGTGGGTGACTTGAATAAGTCATCATATTCTCCTGTGATTCATCTTATCTAATTTTTTTTGTGTTGATTGTGTAGTTAGGACTGCAACATCAGCCTTCTTGGATTTTTGTGGTTTGACCACTAAGAGAACAAATTGCTTTATCTTCTCCACCAATCTCTTGCATAGCTTAGCACTGATCAGGGAGATAGATGTGGGAGGTGGTACCTCTAGTACTGTATAACACCATGTTCCAAGAGTGAGGGTGATTCTTTAGGTTCATGATTCATAGATGCCATGTCACTCATACATGAATGGTTGACCAAGGAGTACATCACAAACATCTAGATTGACCACATTACACAAAACTTCATCTTGGAATGGTTTTATAGCATATGAAAAAAGACACTGATGGGTGACACGAAGGTCTCTCCCTGGGCTCAACCATCCAATATTGTAGGGCTTTAGATGAGGCTTCATGGATAGATTTAGACTTTTCACAACTTTATCAGAGATTAAATTATTATGACTCCCACTATGAAGAATTGAATCCAGAGGCTTACCTTTTACCCGTAATTTGGAGTGAAACAATCTTTCCTTGTCATCTGGTATTTCCTCACGGGTCTGTGATGAAGTGATGATGGTGTTAGGCTCAACATCTACAATTTCTTCTTCATCCTCTTTGACTGTGGGTTGTGTATGAGGTAGAGCAATAAATGTCGAGTATTGTGACTCAGAAAGCAGTGACTTGATGGCTCAACATTCTTCTTTAGAGTGAGTTCTAGTTTTGTGGTAATCACACCATTTTATAGCCTTCCCCTTCTGGGATTTATTATCTTGAAACTCTTTTTGCTTCCAATTTTGGCCTATTATTTGACCTTCCTTGTCACTTTTCCATTTTGAGGGTTGACTCTTCGTATTCTTTCTGCCATGCTTTTGTTCAATCTTCACTGTGAATTTGTATGCCTCATCGAGGGTTTCCAAATTGAAGAGTTCCATTTCCCCCCATATGTACCATTATAGTCCACCATGATATTTGAGATTCTTATGTTTCTCACTTTATTGAATGCCCAATCTTGCAGACAAAGAATGAAAAATGTCTATGTAATCTTGAATAGATTGGTCCTTACCTTGGCAAGGTTATTACCACTGTATGTACAGATCATCATATGCTCCGATGGGATAGTATTCTTCTTTCACTGCTTCTACAAAATCATCCTAGGTAGGTTCCACCTCAAGGCCAATGTCATCTGTACTGAACCTCTTTTTTTACACTTCCCACCAATTTTTCACGAGCAATGATGATTGCAAAAGAGCAAAAGTAATCTTTTATCCATTGGTGAACTTATTTACAGAGAAGTAGGAAGATAGTTGATCCAACCAATTTTCTACTACATCAGCATTGATTTTGCCATCAAATGTAGGAATATCAAAATTTATCTAAACCTTGAAGGGTGTTGGGGCACTGAAAGGATGTTACCTGGATGAGGAGCCAGGAAGTTTAGCCACAGAGCTAGAATTTCCCATCAGAAGTGTTTGAAGACTTTAGAAAAAATATTATAGCATCTGTGCTTGTTGCCATTGGAGGGCTTCATTCACCATTTCCTTGAAAGGATTAGATGTCTCAGTGTTGTCCACCATTTGAATTCATTTAGAGCAAATAGATGGAAAATTTGGAAGCTCTGTTGTTTCCCACCCAAGCTTCTTGTAGCCTGACCTCATCCTCGGGATCATACACTCTCAAGACAAACTGCTCTGATACTACTGATCCAAAACTCAGAAGTTCTGGTTGATAAATATTTTAATAGCATATAAATAACATAGTAATAATGAATTCTCTGAGAAGAGATGTAGTATTACTCAAGATCGCAATACAAATATATGCTTATCTCTAAAAAGAGATGTATGTCTCCACATTTTGGGTTACCTCTTCATTTATACACATTTTGAAAGCATGGGGAGGATGTGCAAGGTTACCAATCTCAAGGAAGATTAAGTGGTTCAACTTCCAAGATTTAAAACAATACAGAATTCAAGGAATTACTATTTTTAGAAACTTACTATTTTTTAGACTGCACTACTAAAATTGAAATTTGGGGCACTTCCATTGGGTTTTTGGGGGTCAAAATTCATCAAGCGGAGATCTATGCCATCTCACAACATTATCCTCATTATTATCTTTCCAACTATTCAAATGATGAGTCAATTACAGCTATGGTGCAAAAGTTATGGCTCCTGGAAGTTTCGTCATCAATTGGGGTGGAATTGTCACCCGAATTGTCACATGAATTGTTGCCCGGATCAGAATGTCTCCTACAAAATCCTTGCCAAAGGTCTTTTCAATAAAATTAATTTCATTCTTCTTATAATTGTGAGATCTAAATAAACTAGCTTTATCAGAGGGTAATATATACTTGATAATATTATTGTTGTCTAAGAAGGCATGGAATGGGATAGAGTTTCTCATCATCGAATCATTTTTATCAAGTTGGACTTTAAAAAATCCTATGATAGAATTGAATGGAATTTTATCTTAGTTATGTTAAAGGCTCTTGGTTTTGGTAAGTACTTTTTTTGGCATTCCAAACATTACTTATATATGCCTTGGCCTACCTCACCATTAATGGCTTAAAATCTTACAACATATGCCTTCAACACTCTAATAGGTAAGTTTTCCCTCTTGCTTCGGTTCTGTATGTCATTTTTGCAGATCCTTTAGTATATATTATTGGATCTTGATCCAAATGGGGTTTGGTTAGATGTATTATTCTACTTGACTGCTCATCAAAACTCATTAATGGGCACTTTACAGATGACACCTTCCTTACACTCAAAGAGCAAGAACAAACCTTTTTAGAAGACATGAAGTGTCTTGATATATTTTATTTAGCCTCTGGTTCTAGATTTCAATGGAGTAAGATAGAATATTTCAAGAAAACCATGATGCATATACATGGCTCATTTCTCTAATTTAAGTGGAAATAGATTTTGTGAGGAGAGAAATTTAAATTTCTCAGCATCCTTTTTTCATTCGATAGTTCTCCTACTCAACTATGGAAGGATGCCATCAATAAAGTGGAGAAGAAGGTTGAGTATTAGATTATAGGCTGATGTCCTTAGCAAGGAAAAAATCATGGGTCTTACTCATATTTATTATTCCTCCTATTGGGCTCCTTCCAAGAATTCCTATGATATTTATTTAAAATCCTTAGGGACTTTCTTTGGTCTAGTTCCAAGCAGACAAGGGGATTCCATCATGTTTCTTGGAATGTTTTTTGCCTCCCTCAGGATAAAGGAGCTATGGGAATTTTAGACCTCTACAAACAAAGAACAACCTTATGTGACAAATAGGTAGTTCAAGTCATTGAAGATAATAAGGCCTAGAAAATCTTGTAAAGTCATTGTATCTCCATTGGATTGCCTTATTAAAAATCTAGTTGGAAGAATATAGGCTTATACTCCCTTCTCATCACTATGGATCCTATTAAAATCAAAGGCTCTATTATTTCCAAAAGTATATATATGTCCTTTGAAGTTTCCAAGCCTCACATGAAATGGATTGGCAATGGTTTTTTATAGGGTTATCTTTTAATGATCATAGTTTATGGTGGTCTCCTATTATGACATGTTTTAATGTTTTATCTCAGAAAGGTATCCATACCATTCATGATTTGGTTTTTGTTAGGGATTGGATCCATTGGCCAAATTTAAAATCAAAGTATCAGTTAAATAATGTAGACTTACCTTATATTCTTCACATTCAAGAACTTATTCCAAATGTTATGCTTCATAAGTCAAGCTTGTAGTTGCCCTGGGCATGGTGGAAGGACTAGAGGTGGAATTGTGACACCCACTTTAAAAACTACTCTTTAGGCCTTATTTATCATACCATCAATCCCTTTTCCCCTACTCTCTATAATCTTAATAAGCATTGGAGTCTTAACTCCTCCCCCAAAACTTGGCTTGCCATACTTAACATAATTTTTAAGGCTCATATGGAACCCAAGATAGCCCACTTCATGTGGTGCTTACTACTATTGTAGGCTATAATTTCACCCTTGTGGGAGAGTTTTTTAAGATCTCTCACTCTTAGCTACAATGTTGGAACAACCTCATGCTATGGGTATCCTGTAGTGAGTTTTAACCTCTAGGCTTTTTAATGAGGCTAGTTCCTCAGATGCTTCACTTTGGCTTGTTTCCCACACTAGAATCTACTGCTGACTAAGGAAAAGGGAGAGAAAGATAACATGAAAGGGGAATCTAAGCTAAGGATGGTGATGAACCAAATATGGAATGAACCACTTCCAACTTGGAAGACTTAATGACTACTAATGAATTTAATCAAGGCATAGACTAATCTGATCCTATCTCAAGGCCATAAGCATAAGTATTTATGTGGAGGTCGAAGGGAAACTCTACAATTTGAAGGATAGAAAGAAATAGGTCTATATGAGACATTATAAACTCATGACACCTCAATAAGGCACTAATGTCTAACACTTCAAACAACTTGCAAGGAACCAAAAGATTTGAAGAAAGGTGTATGGGGGATTTATAAATGATGAAAAGAGATATACATTCTGCAATTTAAAACCCCAATAATGCACACTTCACTCCAAACTAGAATTAAAAAGTTTATCTTATTGATTTAAGAGAGTGTTACAAGGAAATTTTAATAGAGTAACTCTATCACCAGTCGAGGGATGTCTTTTTAGGCTCCAAATCCTATATATAGCAGAAAGAGATGAGAGAAAAGGGGGAGAGAGAAAGGAAGAGGAGAGCCTATTTGAGACATGAAAGCTAAGCTGTTACCTTACTGTAATGAATGATCCACCATATTTTTAACTAATTAGGGCACTATTTTTTACCTTATACAAATGAAACATTTTGTTCCTAATAACCTTTAGCTTCATTATTAATTAGCAAACATGCTAGAAGATAAGACCTTCTCTAAGAACATCTTTAATGCTCAAGCTACCTTTTCTAGTCACCTGATCTTCATATTTCATCCCCATGACATCTTTCACTTGTCTTGTACATATAAGGACAAAATCCCCATAATCTTGAATCTGGACTAAGCCATGTTGCTTCTATGTTGAGTGGTTGTTAGAGATGATGGCCATATCGAAGGATGAGAGCTTCTCTATTAATTGCATATACCAATTCCTAATTTGAAACTTGGACCGGATCTTTCCTATAGATGGAAAACCAATCTAAGGACATTGGTTTTACTGTATCCTTTATGTCGATGTAAGTCTATAGATTGTGTATCTTCTTTTGATCTTTATTAGGTCTAAAAGGCCTATTTTTCCCCTTGTAGAGCCTAACTGGAAACACCTACCCTTTTTAATGCATTTGGTCCAACTCGAGTTTGCTTTGCATTCAAGTCCCTCTTTTGGAACTAATAGAGCCATGTCAAAGGTAGTTTCATGTCTCTACCAAGTGTAAATGATTTAATCTTTGCATTTAAAAATTAGCATGCCCCTTCACTTTGCATGTCCTGTATATAGGTTGTAGACTACATCATCAAAGTTGAAAGGATAAGTCCTCATCATCTTTTGTTGATTGTTTGGAGACCCCTTTAGTAGCTTTTGAATGCCAATGGATATTTTAAGAGATCCATCTTTGATGTCTACACAAACATCTTAGGATTTTCAAATCCAAATGGCTACTTGTAGGGGTTCAAATTTTGACATTTATGGGCCCGTCATAGGATATTTGAATCTGAATGGCTATTTATCGAGCTTAAACTTTGACATTAGTGCAAACATCATTAATCCCTTTAGGTTGTTTCCTTTGGACACTTTCCTGTGGGCTTTTTCTCCCCAAGAAGTCTCCTTTCCAAAAGGAAAGGACCCTTAAGATTTTTGAAATGGACCGTCAAATTTGCAAGTGCTCCCTTTTGCTGAGAAAAGTACCCTTTAGCATTTGAAAAAATGCCCCTTCAGAAATATTGAAAATGTACCTTTTTGAAGAGAAAGGACCCTTTGCCTTTTGTCCTTAGGCACTTTTCTAAAAAATCACCCTTTAGACTTCTTTTAAAGGACCTTCAGATTTTTTGGAAATGAACCTTCCCAAAAGGAACATCCACTTTGAGAAACTTGAAAAGTCCCTTCAAATTTTTGTTTTGAAACTTCTTTTCGAAGGAATTCCTTCAGAATTTTTCCCTTTGGCTTTTTGAAAAGGTCTTTTGCTTCAGTATAAAAGTTCTGAAAGAAATCTTCCTTCAAAAAAATTGTCTCGAATAATTTTTCCCAAAGGAAATATGTCCCTTATAAAATTTCTTCACCCTTTTGACATCGGCCTAATTCTTTCAGACTTTTTTTTGGTCCTTTCCCTTTGGAAATTCCTTTCAGAACTCTGCTTAATGCCTTTCAAAACTTGGAAATGGGCCGTTTGCTTGAGGAAAAACCCTTTGGGTTTTTCATTTTGGATCATCAAAACTTTGAAATGGACCATTTCTCTGAGAAACAAATCCTTTGAAAAAATGAACTAGGCTATTCCCCTGAGAAAAATACCCTTCGGAGTTTTGAAAAGAACCTTTTTGACTTTGGAAATTCCCTTTGAAAAAAAAATGTAAGTGGTCCCTTGGCTTCTTGAAAGTGCCTTTTGGAACTTTGAGAATGCCCTTTAGAGAGTTTTTTTTTGTTTCAAATGATTTTCCCAAGAAAATCCCTTCAGTCAAATTGTCTTGGCCACTTCTCTTTGAAAAATATATCTTTCAAAACTTTTGCTTGGTACACTTTCCAAGAGAAATATACTTTGGGCCTTTTGTTTCAAAGAATTTTTTTGAAACAATTCCTGATAATTAGTCCAAAAGACTTGAAACAAATCTCCTGAAAGAAATAGGTCTTCAGGGAAATTTTTGCAAAACAACTTCCCCAAAAGAATTTAGTCTTCGTATTTTGCTTTGGACATTTTGTTCCAAAGAATTCTCTTTGGAAACTTTGTCTCAAAAAACTTGTCCGAAAGAATTCAACACTTAGCCAAAAAAGGGTCCCAAAAGAACTATCTTAGCAATGAAAAAGCCAAAAGAATTCTGAAGTAAAGACTTAGCCCAAAAGGATTTATACTTACCTTTTTTAAGGTCTGTAAGCCCTTCTAGACTTGTTCACAAAACTGTTGTTTGACCTTCAAGCTTTAGAATTTTTCTCAGCTTATTCATCTCGGTACAA
The DNA here is from genome assembly GCA_037957365.1 of Torreya grandis. Lineage (NCBI taxonomy): Eukaryota > Viridiplantae > Streptophyta > Pinopsida > Cupressales > Taxaceae > Torreya > Torreya grandis. The sequence goes on from JARHVA010002661.1 coordinate 1,248,263, forward strand.
GCTTGGTATGTGGGCCAAAAAATGGCCAACATCTTTGGTGACACTCAGATAAGCATGCTTGTTATGCTTGATAACCCAGACCACTTGCTTATATAGTCCATTGGGCATGGAGTCATTAGCCTCTACAACTGAGCTAGTTTGAAACTAGATACAAGGCTGACCCTTTTTGGAACTTCCTCTTGAAGCAATAAGGACAACAAGAACAAAAAAAACACTGTGCCCAAGGCACTTAGGGAAGGGGCACACACAACTAAAAATATGTGCACAAGGCACTTAGGAGAAAACATGAAAAACTATACAAAAAGTACAATATATATAATGGCTACAAACTCTTCTAATAGTAATGCTTTAGATGAATCCCATTGACTAGGATAGGTAGTACCTCTCCATATAGTTGGGCCAATTGAAAATCATTATATTGTTTTCAACTATGGATCAAATAAAGACCACTCCACAAACTATCAAATTTGGTATGGTTGCCTAGATTGGCCTTGTTTAAATCCCACTTGAGGACTAGATTCCCTTCTTTGAAGTCCCTTACTATGGCTCTCTTGTCAAAGGCTTTCTTGACTTGAGTTTGATGTGAATCTAGTGTTTTCATTACAAGGTCTCTCATTTATTCAAGCTCCATGAGTTCTGTCAGTCTCATATTTATGGGCTCATCTTCCATCAACTCCAACTGATGGGCTAGTTCTAATGTAGGTAGCTCAAGAGAGATGGGTAACTTGGCCTCCCTTCCATATACTAATACATATAGATAATTGTAAATGGTAGCCTTAGGAGTCACCTTGTTAGCCCACAAGGTTGTCTTTAGGTTAGTGTGTCATGTCATCTGATTCTCTTTCATAGTTCTTCTGATGATTCTTAGTAATTTTTTATTTGTAGACTCAACCAGTCCATTTCCTTGAGGATAATAGTTGGAAGAGGTGCTGAGGTAGATGCCCATCTTGAGAGACCATTCACTTATTTTTATATCAAGGAATGTTAATGAATTATCAAAAATGATAGTGGATGGAACATCAAACCTAGTCACAATGTTGTCATAGAAGTCTAGTATTGCACCTTCATTAGCTCCTTTCAATGCAAAGGATTCTACCCACCTCATGAAGTATTCAGTAATAGTAAGCACCCATATATTCCTTTCACTTGATGGAGGCTTGATCACTCCTATGAAATCTAGCCCCCATTGCATGAAGGGCTGCTCCACCTGAATTGGGTTGAGAGGAAAGGATGTCAATATTTGCTAACCCATAAAGAAAGCACACTTTTGACACTTTCTTACCCATGCATATGTATCCTTGAAGAGGTTGGGCCAATAATAACTGGCTCTCATCACTTTTACCACTATAGTCCTTGAAGGAAAATGGCCTCCTACAGGCCCATCATAGAATTTCTCCAAGAGCCTTGTCACTTGGTCATCATCTATGCACCTTAAGATCACTCCATTGAGGTCCTTTATAAATAAAACCCCATCAACCAATACATAAGGTATGGAATAAATTATAAAATACCTTCTCTTTGCCTTATGTAGACCCTAAGGACATTCTCTTGTTAGCAAAAAATGTGCCATATCATGGAGCCAACTCTTATGAAGTAGAGGTGCCTCTGCCTATGAGTTGTCTTGTATCACCATGGAAACTTCTCTATCCTCATGAAGGTCATCAACCATATTCTCAAACAAGCCTTTACCTCTTATTAGCTTAGTGACCTTGATCTCCACATCATACTTTGTACCTTTGGCAATCCAACCAACTCTCTTTTCATTCAGGTCTTTGTTAAGAAGGAAGTCTTTCACTCTAGGTTGAGACAATATAAGATATATTTTTCTATTGGAGAGCATTGGCCTAAAATTTTTAAGGCTTCTTACTATTTTAAGGACTTGTTTTTCCACAAAAGTATATCTCACCTCATACACCTCAAGCCCCTGACTAAAAAATGCTATTAGTTGCTCAAGTCTTTCACCATTCTTTTGCATCAGCATGGTTGATATATTGTCAATATTGGTAAAGGCATACAATCTAAAATATCTTGAGAAATTAGGATTCATGAATGTGGGTGTTTGGGCAATGGTTTGATTGATAGCCTCAAATGCTGATTTACCTTCATTTGACCAAGTGAACACTTGGTTTTTCTTTGGCATAACAGTGATAGTTTTGACCAAATTTACAAAACCAGGTATAAACCTTCTCACAAAGTTTATTTTACCAAGGAAACTTTGGAGTCCCTTCTTATGCTTGGGTAAGGATAAGGCTAATATGGCACTTATTATATTAGGATCAATAGACAACCCTTATTTTGAAATAGTGTGACCCATCAACTTACCTTCGTGCACAACAAACACACACTTCTTGGAATTTGAAGAGATCCCATCCTCTATGCATCTCTCAAAGATTCACCTCAGGTGGTCCATGTGTTTTTTTGCATCCTTGGAGAAAATTGTTATGTCATCTAAGTAGACAAGGACCATCTAATTTAGCAATCCTTGGAAAGTCATGTCCATGGCTCTTTGGAAAGTTTTCCCATCATTTGATAAGCCAAAAGGCATATTTTGGTACGCATACATGCCCCATTTGGTGGTGAAGGTAGTCTTTTACTGATATTATTTTTTTACTAATACTTGGTTGTAACTTGAATATCCATCCAAAATAGAAAAGTGTTTTGAACCCACAACTATTTGAAGAAGTTGCTTCATGGATGGTAGAGGGTAATGGTCCTTTAAGGAGACCCTGTTTAGATCTCTAAAATTAACACACAACGTAATCTCCCCAATAATTTTCCTTATAGGCACCAAATTGGCTACCCATGATGAGTGCTTGATGGGAAAGATGATCTTGGATTCAATTAACTTGGTCAACTCTCTCCGCATAAGCTCTTCTATTTTGGGGTTAACGGGCCTTTGTTTTTGCTTCATAGGCTTAGCATTAGCCTCCAGTTCTATAGTATGTTGGGCCAACTTTGGATCAAAATATTTTAGGTCAATATATTCCCAATAAAATATGTTTGAATATTCCTTAGAAATTTGAATGAAATCATGTCTTTCTGCCTCATTGCTTACCTTCCGAAGCTTAAGGAGCTAGTCCTTGAAAATAAGGACTCTTTCATAGTTTTCCTCATCAGTTAACATCACTACCTTATCTATCCTCATATGATCTCCCTCATTGAAAATAAATTCAAGGGTGACCATCCCTTTAGGAAAATTTTTAGACTTGATTTGAACAATTTAATCCTCATATTCATGTTGAAATTTACCTTGGTTTATTAAGGAAAAATCTACTTCCTATTACAAGAAACAGGCAATTTGTTTATCATTTTCAAAGACCTCCAAGTGGGCTTCATTATCTAGTACTGATGGCCTCACCACCACCTTGACATGTGGCTAAATGTTGGCCTCACCACCACCTTGACATGTGGCTAAACCTTGGCCTCTTTTAGCTTACTTGGAATATTAAACTAGGCTCTCACAGCTGGCAACCTGTTAGCATGTTGATTCTGGTTCCTTGGCATAGCTTAAATGCTAAAGGCTTCAAAATCTTCAATTAGGTACCATAATCTATTTTTTTAGGACCTAATCAAAGGATTCTTCATAATGTTTAGGCCCCTAACTTGGTTCACTATAAGCTCATTGTCTCCATATGCTTGTAACTACTTGATTCCCCTCTTACTGGCCCATTGGAGGCCATGGATTAGACCTTCAATATTCTACTACATTAGAAGATAAACTAGAATGGAACCTATAAGAAGAGAAATAATTATCATCTAAAGGGGAAACTAGCATTTCCCTTACACCTACTCCATTTTTGCTCCTTGAAGCATCAAAGAACAACTTCCACATACCATTGAGGTCTTCTTTAGGTCCAATGAGGGAAGGCATGAGTTGATTTTATTCATGTAGCAAATAGACACCCATGTCTCTTTCTTTAACACCTTCCAAAGGGTTTAGAAATTGATTATCCCCCCATAGCTCATCCAAGAATAAGTCTGGAATATCCTCAAGATAAGTATTCATTTCTTGACCAATTTTAAATTCATCCTCATCAAGGATAGTAAAATTGAGGTTTATGTTATCTAGCTAATGAAGCTCAATGTGAAATTGTGCCATGGGCTCAACCTTGATTTATACCTTAGTCCCATACCTTATTCTGAAAGCCATGTAGGACCAATATGCTACTTGATAACCCCTATGTTAGGATCTATCAAGACAATTGATTACTTTTGTGCAAGCAACTAAACACGGAATTATACCAGAAAGAATAAGTAACTAGAATCAAAAACAACAAAGAATATGAGATACAGGAAACAACCCAAAAACTTGTATTAAACTCTTCCAAAAGGAAATACAATGAAGAAATATCTCTTTCTTCCACACGTCTCAGAAATACAGATCTCTTTCCCTCAAGAGTTCTCTCTCAATTACAACCAACTCCAACACTTGGATTGATTCACATATACATGTATGTTATACTATAAACTATGAAGATCTAACCCTATTATATAATACTAGGATTCATGAGCATGCATTCTCCATCGTTAGATATACCTCCTAATCAAAGGTTTAAATCAGTCCTGCCAAAAATAAAAATGTGGACTTACAACTAACAGTTCAACTTATCATGCAAACAATCTGTTCTACCACCAAAATAGAATTCTGGATGCACAGGTGACTGACGTCGGTCCCTGCCTGTCTACCTATGACCGACATCAGCCGATCTATGACCGACGTTAGCAGCCTCTGGTCGATTCCTGATCAACATCGGTGACTGTGTAACTACAACAACTTCTGCATTCACTCATCTGGTGAAGCTTTTAGCTCCACAACTCAACAATCTCCCACTTGGAGATAAACAACTACACATGTACCTGTACAGCATCATCTTCTAGCTTATCCATCTTCAAGCTCAATCTTGAAGACCTACAAAAGTTGAATGAAGATTCAACTTCTCCTTTGTTACTAGCTTGGTTAACATATCAGCAGGGTTCTTATATGTATGGATCTTTTCCAGCTCAATTCACCATCCTCCAATACCTGTCTAATGAAGTGGTACCTAAGCTGTATATGTTTAGTTCTTGAATGAAAGGCTAAATTATTTGCCAAATGAATTGCACTTTGACTATCACTGTATAATATATAACTCTCTTGCTCCTTTCTCAACTCTTCCATGAACCGTGTCATCCATATCATTTCCTTGCTAGCCTCTGTGACTGCAATATATTCTACCTCTGTAGTAGACAAGGCAACAACCTTCTACAACTTTGAAATCCAGCTAACTGCTATTTCACCAATAGTGAAAATATATCCTGTGGTGCTTCTCTTGCCATCCAAGTCACCTGCCATATCCAAATCTACATATCCATGTAGAGAAGTGTTTGACCCTCCATAGCTTAAATGCCTACTACTGGTCCCTCTTAGATATCTGAGAATCCACTGAACTGCTTTCTAGTGCTCCTTCCCTGGATTGGCCATAAACCTGTTGACAACTCCCACTACTTGGGCTATATCAGGTCTAGTACATACCATTGCATACATTAAGCTTCTAATTGCTGAAGCATATGGTACTCTACTCATCTACTCAACCTCATCATGTGATTTTGGACATTGTTCTTTGCTCAACTTGAAGTGTCCAGCCATAGGTGTACTTACCAGTTTTGCATCCTGCATATTGTACCTCTTCAACACCTTGTTCACATAATCCTCTTGAGAAAAAATCAAACTGTGATTTTTCCTGTCTCTCTTGATACTCATGCCAAGGATTTTCTTTGCTACTCTCAAATCTTTCATGGCAAATGTGTGAGCTAATTTTACCTTAAGCTCATTAATATCCTACATGTGTGAACCTACAACAAGCATATCATCTACATACAGTAACAGGATAATATAACTACCATTATCCAATCTTTTGAAATAAACACAATGGTCAGATTGACATCTACAGAAGCCATGCTCTGTCATAAACCTGTCAAATTTCAAATACCATTGTCTAAGAGCTTGCTTAAGACCATATAAGCTTTTCTTCAACCTGCACACAAGTTTCTCCTTACCTTTGACCTCAAATCCTTCCGACTGATCCATATATATTTCTTCATCCAAATAACCATGAAAAAACACTATCTTAACATCAAGTTTCTCAAAATTCAAATCCTCAATAGCAATTAAAGACAATACAGTCTAAATAGAAGTCATTTTTACTACAGAAGAAAAAATTTCACCAAAATCAATACCTGGTTTCTGTGCAAATCCCTTCACTACCAACCTGGCCTTATGTCTCATCTTTCCATTCTCACCTTCCTTTACCTTGTAAACCCATTTGTCTTTCAGTGATCTCATTCCATCTGACAACTCAACCAAAGCCCACGTTTGGTTCTCTTTCAAGGAATCAATTTCCTCATTCATGCCAAGCTCCCACTATTTTTGGGTTTCCACCTGCATTACCTCATCAAAGCTTTTTGGTTCTCCACCATCAGTGATCAATAAGTAGAATAAAGAAGGGGAATATCGAATCGGAGGTTTATTTACCCTTTTTGACCTCCCTATGAGCGTCTGAGACTCATTCACTACTTACTGTCCGCCCAAATTCCTCTCTGTCAATGACCAATCTTGGTCATCTCTTGGTTTGTGCCTGACCAACGTTGGTTCCTGTATGACCGACATCAGTTACAGACTGACTGATGTCAATTCCTACTTGACTGACGTCAATTTTTGTGTTTTCTAGATTGTGATTATTTTTCCCTGTGAGCTCATTTTGGACCGTTACCTCATCCAATTCAACATTGCCCTGCTCAGTATTATTTAGCTCTTGAGTTAATCATTGTACATCACCTTCTCATTGAAAACAACATCACGACTTCTAATAATTTTGTTAGTTCCTAAATTCCACAACTGGAATCCAAAATCTTCAGAGCCATAACCAATAAAAGTGCACCGCATAGATTTAGCATCCAACTTCTTTCTATTTTCTTTATCAATGTGCACAAAAGCTTCAGAACCAAAAACTCTAAGAAATGAAAGATCTACCTTTTTACCTATGCAAGCCTCTTCTGGAATTCCACCATCCAGAGCAGTAGAGGGTCCTCTATTAATTAGGTAAACTATAGTATCTACAGCTTCTACCCAAAACTGTAAGGGCAAACCAACATGCAACCTCATACTCCATGCACGCTCCATTATTGTCCTATTCATCCTTTCAACAACACCATTTTATTGAGGTGTCCTTGGAACCATCCTTTCCCTACATATTCCATATATATAATAGTAGTTTCTGAACTTATTGGTGCAGTCCTCACCACCATTGTCAGATATAAGGCATTTCAATCTCAACCCTGTTTCATTCTCTACTAAAGCTTTCTAGTTCTTAAAAGTGTCAAAGACATTAGATTTCTTCCTTATACAATAAACCCATACCTTTCTTGTTACATCATCAATGAAAGAAACATAATACTGTGATCCTCCAATAGAAACTACCTGAGTCGGTCCCCACACGTCTGTGTGAACAAGCTCCAACTTGTGCTTCTTGTTTGTTGACCTAGTCTTGAGAAATCTCACTCTCTTCTATTTTTCAAAAATACAGTGCTCACAAAAATATAGATCTATGCATTTCAAATCTGAAAGCTTGCCTTTTGACTTAAGAACAGTCATTCCCTTCTCACTCATGTGGCCAAGCCTACAGTGCCACAACTTTGCATCTACATCTGAAGTAGATAATACAGAAGGAGAATAATTAGTAATACAATTACATAAATAGAGAGTACCTACTCTCTTACATCTGGCTAATACAAGTGCACCCTTGGAAACTTTCCAAGATTCAGCTGTGAGAGTTACTGTGCAACCCTCATCCCCCAACTTTCCTGCAGAAATCAAATTCCTCTTAAGGGTGGGTGCATGCATGACATATTTCAACACCCATGTGTTGCCATTCTGCAATTTCAACTGCACTTTTCCTTTGCCAATAATTTTACAAGGCTCATCATCCCCTAAATAGACTATTCCAAAATTTCCATGGACATAATCATTGAAAAATTTCCTATTTGGGGTTGCATGGAAAGAGGCACCAGAATCTAAAACCCAAGATTCTATTTTATTATCCAAAGAAAATATAAGAGCATCTTGTGCAACAATACCTACAACTTTTGCTTCTTCTTTACCTTCATGCTTATTTTCATCTTTGACTTTTCAACCAACAATCTTTCCTTGCATGCCCTTTCTTTCCACAATTTCAGCAGATTATATTTCTGCTATTTCTGGATTTGGATCTACCTCTCATCTTTGACTTAGACCTTGATCTCCCTTGCTTGCCCTTCTCTCTTTGCCTTCCCCTGCTTTCAAAACTTAAAGCATTACCTAATGTTTCCTTTGTGCTTTTGCTATGAATTTCTTCATTCAAGATTACACTAACAACATCATCTACTTTCAAGATATTTGAAGTAGATGTAGTATTACTAACTGCCATTACCAAACTATGCCAACTTTCAGGTAAAGAGCATAAGATTAAAAGAGCCTTAATTTCATCATCAAAAACTATTTTGACTGAATTTAATTGATTTACAATTCCATGGAAATCATTAAGATGATTAGATACAGATCCACCTTCTTGCATTTGCAAATTAAATAACTGCTTCATAAGATATACCTTATTTGAAGCTGAGGGTTTTTCATATAAATTTACTAACGTATCCACTAACTGTACCGTTGACTTTGCCTATGATAAGTTGGATATCACAAAAGATGCCAGACTCAATCTTATAGATCCAAGAGCCTTTCTATCAAGAACATTCCATTCTTCATCTTCCATATCTGTGGGCTTCTTTGAAACCCCACCTAACGGTAAGTATAAATCTTTTTGATATAGATAATATTCTATCTACATCCTCCATAATTGATAATTCTTGCCATTAAACTTTTCCATTCTTAGTTTACTTTCTTCTACCATTACTTTACTCCCACTCAATCAAAAACCCCTGTGAGTGACCTGTAATCAACAAACACTAACCAGATCTGATACAACCTGTTAGTCAACCCAATGCTCTGATACCACTTGTTAGGATCTATCAAGACAATTGATTACTTTTGTGCAAGAAACTAAACACATAATTATATCAGAAAGAATAAGTAACTAGAATCAAAAATAACAAAGAATATGAGATACAAGAAACAACCCAAAAACTTGTATTAAACTCTTCCAGAAGGAAATACAATGAAGAAATCTCTCTTTCTTCCACACCTCTCAGATGTACAGATCTCTTTCCCTCAAGAGTTCTCTCTCAATTACAACCAACTCTAACACTTGGATTGATTCACATATACATGTATGTTCTACTATAAACTATGAAGATCTAACCCTATTATATAATACTAGGATTCATGAGCATGCATTCTCCACCATTAGATATACCTCCTAATCAAAGGTTCAAATCAGTCCTACCAAAAATAGAAATGCAGACTTACAACTAACAGTTCAACTTATCATGCAAACAATCTGTTCTACCACCAAAATAGAATTATGGATGCATAGGTGACCGACATTGGTCCCTGCCTATCTACCTATGACCGATGTCGACCGATCCATGACCAACGTTAGTAGCCTCTGGCCGACTCCTGATCGGCGTCAGTGACTGTGTAACTACAACAACTTCTGCATTCACTCATCTGGTGAAGCTTTTAGCTCCACAACTCAACACCCTAATTTTGGTTGTGAATTCTTTAGAAAGGCATAATGTAAAGCAAGGGGTTATATCAAGGATCAACACATCTTAAACCATTAAAACACTAGGATAAGCATGCAAGGTCAAGTTTAAATCCTTGATGATATCAGATGGCTTTATGGAAGAACCATCAAGCTACATAACTCCCTTAGTATGTGGTTCATATTTGAGGTTCAGCTGATTAGCTATAGACTTTAGCATTACTGAAGTGCTAGCTCCATTATCTACCATGTAGTTATGTACCAAGGAGTCACCAATGACTAATGAAATTTAGAACGAAGGAGGTTTGACCACATTACTTCATCCTTCTCCCATAGGACCTTAGGTTACATTGGTGAGGACCTCAATATCTTTACTCAGTTGCTTACCTACAGTCATTGTAACACTTTCTTGGACAAACCTTCTTGAAGGATATCTACTTGACCGAGCATGGAAATCATGTCCCTTATCGATACAATCACACTAGATTTCTTCATTTTATCAAAAATGTTGATTGGTGGACCACCAACCTTTACTTGTACTTTGGGGGCCACTACTGTTATTTATTGAATTTATGAGTTTTAGGGATCAAAATGGGTCCCTTGATTCTAATTTTTAGGAAGTGATAGGACCTTTGGAGTGACAATAGGCTCATTAAGCTTAGGTAATGAAATAGTAATGACAAGAGGTTCTTTGAATGCTTCCTGTTTGTCACTCACATTCCTTCTTTTGAATCTTGTATTAACTAACACTGGAATGTATGCTTGGCTAGAACTAGCTTGTTGATTGAGTACATAACACTCTTCTTGCTCATTGATGACCATTGTAGCATCTAGCTGGTTTGGTACCTGGTTAGATCTTTGGAATTATAGAGACTATCCCAATTTTGTCATCATGGTGATCTCTGTGTTTTGAGCCATTAAGGCTTGATTGTATCCATAAGCAATAGCCTGCTGCCATCAGTCATTGAAAGCATGGTTAAAACCCTTATTTAAGACAATGGATTGACCAAAATATTGATCCCAAGGTATGGTCCCTTCAGCCTCTTGAGCCATATTATTTTGAAAAGGAACCAAGGAGTTAGAAGAGCCTACAACATTGGGTTATAGCTACTCTGCTTATTATAGCTAAGTTGTCCTTGACCTTGCTCACGGTTCTGGTTTTGGAAATTTCCTTTGAAGGGTGGTCTATTCCCTTGATAAGATTGATACTAAGGTTGATGTGGAGCTTGATAAGGTTTATTAAAATGAGTTTGTTACCTTTTAACATTAACCACATCATTTCCTGAGGATTGGAGCATGCTCTTAAGTTTTAGGTAGTTTTTCTGCTCTTGGAAATCAATTGATCTGCTAGTGGAAGCCTTTTCCTACTTAGGTTAAGGTATAAAAATAATTGTTGGGGTTGGAAAATAACATCAAGTGGGGGAATAACCATAGGGGGTGGTCTAATTTTAGGGAAAAGAGGCATTGGGGGTCTAGGAGTAAGCTTGTCAGCCTGAACTAGGAAATTTTTTGCTTTAATAGCCACCTCATAAGCATTTGGAAATATGTCCCCTCCCATGGATTAGATCATTACAACTATATCACTATTTGGAGCCTTCAAGTAATATAGGAATGCAAAGTTAGGGGATGGTTTAATAGAGGCTAGAATTCTGTCCCAAGCTTTTTGAAATCTTGTGTTGAAATCTTGAATGACTTCATGGGGGATTCTCTTGATTGTGGTAAGTTGTTCTGCTAGTGATAAATGGTCACTCTTGTCTACAAATTTATTACACAAGGCCACTCCTAGATGATTCCATGATTGAATAGAATTAGGAGCTAAGCCTCTATACCAACCTAAAGCTTTTCCATTAAGGGATACAACTAACAGTCTAATAGTTATATTTTCTATAATGACATTATGTATATTGCAAAAATAGGCTATCATTGATGTATTCAGTAGGGGTTATGGCTTGGTCTCCTATAAAATATGGGACACTTTTGAGAGCTACTACTGGTATAGGATCATAATTTGGTAGATTCAAAGGACTTTGGCCATTGAAGCTTACAAAATCTCTTTGGGGAATCATGGTAATAGGAGGAACTATCAAGAGGTTATTTGCAAGGGTAGGCCTTAAGACTGGGTTAGGAAAAGGTTTCCTTACGTATGGTAGAGTATTGGTGAACCTTAACCTTTTAGATGAATTTAAGGGGAATTCAACAAACTCAAAAGGAATAACTCTAGAAGCTGATCTTGTAGTCACCTTTAACATGAAAGATAGTTAATGTTCTACCACCAAATTAAAGAGTGTTCTTCAAAGTTGCCACATACTAAAAGATAAAAGCTATAAACATTGTAAATTGATCAAACCAGCATCAAACTTGACCAATTTTCATCAAAATTGGTCCCATCGAGCATTCCAAAAACTATTGTAGGCTAGAATTGCATCCTTATGGGAGAAGTTTTTAGGCTCTCTCACTCCTAGCTACAATGTTGGAATAACCTCAAGCTATGGCTAACCTATAGTGAGATTGAACCTCTAGGATTTTTAATAAGGCTAGCTCCTCAGATGCTTCACTTTGGCTTGTTTCCCACACTAGAATCTACTATTGACTAAGGAAAAGGGAGAGAAAGATAACATGAATGGGGAATCTAAGCTAAAGATGGTAATTCACCAAATATGAAATGATCCACTTCCAACCTAGAAGCCTTAATGACTACTAATGAATTTAATCAAGACACAGACTAATCTGATCCTATTTCAAGGCCACAAACATAAGTATTTGTAGGGAGGTCGAAGGGAAACCCTACAATTTAAAGGATAAAAAGAAATAGGTTTGTATGAGACACTATAAACTTGTGACACTTCAAGAAGGCACCAATGTCTAACACTTCACACAACCTACAAGGAACTAAAAGAATTGAAGAAAGGTGCATGGGGGATTCATAGATGATGAAAAGAGATATACATTCTACAAGTGAAAACCCTAATAATGCACACTTCGATCCAAACTAGAATAAAAAAGTTTATCTTATTGCTTCAAAATAGTGTTACAAGGTGATTTTGATAGAGTAAATTTATCACCAATCAAGGAATGTTTTTTAGGCTCCAAAGCTTGTATATATAGCAGAAAGGGATGAGAGAAAATGGGGAGAGATAAAGGAAGAGGGGAGCCTATTTGAGACAAGATAGCTAAGCTGTTACCTTACTGTAATGAATGTTCCACCATGTTTTTGACCAATTAGGGCACTTTTTTTTGCCTTGTATAAATGAAACTATTTATTCCTAATAACCTTTAGCTTCCTTATTGATTAGAAAACATGCTAGAAGAAAAGACCTTTTCCAAGAACATCTTTAATGCTCGATCTACCTTTTCTAATCACATAATCTTCATCTTTCAGCCCCGCACCATCTTTCACTTGTCTTACACGTATAAGGACAAAATCCCCATAATTTTAAATCTAGACTGAGCCATGCTACTTTTATGTTGAGTGGATGTTTGTCAGAGATGATGGCCATGTCGAAGGATGAGAGCCTCTCCATTAATTGCATATACCAGCTCTTGCTCTGAAATATGGACCAAATCTTTCTTGTAGATGGAAAACCAATCTAAGGACATTGATTTTACTATATCCATTTATGTTGATGTAAGTATATGGATTACGTAGTTTCTTTTTATCTTTATTAGGTCTAAAAGGCCTATTTTTCCCTCTGTAAAGCCTAACTAGCAACATCTACCCTTTTTAATGCATCTAGTCTAATTCGGGTCTGATTTTCATTCAAGTCCCTTTTTTGGAACTGACAGAGCCACATCAAAGGTAACTACATGTCTTTGCCAAGTGTGAATGATTTGATCTTTGCATTTAAAACTTGGCATGCCCCTTCAGTTTGCATGTCCTGTATGTAAGCTATAGACTACGTCATGGAAGTTGAAAGGATAAATCCTCATCGTCTTTTACTGATTGGATGGAGACCCCTTTGGAAACTTTTGAATGCCAACAACTATTTTAAGAGATCCATCTTTGATGTGTATGCAAACATCTCAAGATTTTCAATTCAAAATGGCTACTTGTAGGGGTTCAGATTTTGACATTTGCAGGCCCATCATGGGATATTTGAATCCCAATGGCTGAGCTTGAACTTTGAAACTAGCACAAACATCATAATCCCTTTAGGTTATTTCCTCTATACACTTTCCTATGGGATTTTTCTCCTCAAGAAGTCCCCTTTTCAAAAGAAAAGGACCCTTCATATTTTTGAAATGGACTGTTGAATTTGCAAGTGCTCCATTCTACCAATAAAAATGCCCTTTGGCATTTGAAAAAATGCCCCTTCGTAAATACTTCAAATGTACCTTTCTAAAGGGAAAGGACCCTTTGCCTTTTGTCCTTAGGCACTTTTTTGAAAAAGCACCCTTTGGACTTCTTTTAAAGGACCTTCGACTTTTTTGAAAATGAACCTTCCCGAAAGGAACATCCCCTTCAGGAAACTTTAAAAGTCCCTTCGGATTTTTATTTTGGCATTTATTTTTGAAGGAATTCCTTCAAAATTTTCCCTTTAGCTTTTTGAAAAGGTCTTTTACTTCAGGACAAAAGTATAGAAAGAAATCTTCCTTCAAAAAAATTATCTCAGATAATTTTCCTGAAGGAAATGTGTCCCTTAGAAAATTCCTTCACCCTTTTGACTTCGGCCTAATTCTTTTCGACTTTGTTTTTGTCCTTTCCCTTTGGAAATACCTTTTGAAACTATGCTTAATGCCTTTCAAAACTTGGAAATGGGCCATCTACTTGAGAAAAAACCCTTTAGCTTTTTTGTTTTGGACCATTGGAACTTTGTAATGGACCATTTCTCTGAGAAACAAATCCTTTGAAAAAATGAATTGGGCTATTCCCTCAAGAAAAATACCCTTCAAAGTTTTGAAAAGAACCTTTTTGCCTTTGGAAAGTCCCTTCGAAAAAAATCTAAGTGGTCCCTTGGCTTCTTGAAAGTGCCTTTCAAAACATTGAGAATACTCTTTGGAGAGATTTTTTTTTGTTTCAGACCATATTCCCAAGAAAATCCCTTTGGGAAAATTATCTTGGCCACTTTGCTTTAAAATGGATATTTTTCAAAAAAATTTCTTGGTACACTTTTCAAGAGAAAAATCCTTCGGTCCTTTTGTTTCAGAAAAAATGTCTGAAACAATTCTCGATACTTAGCCAAAAAGACCCGAAACAAATCTCCTGAAAGAAATAGGTCTTCGGGGAAATTGTTGTAGAACAATTTCCCTTAAAGAATTTAGTCTTTATATTTTTCTTCAGACATTTTTTCAAAAATAATTCAACACTTAACCAAAAAAGGGTCCCGAAATAACTATCTTACCAATGAAAAGGCTGAAAGAATTCCAAAGTAAAGACTTAGCCCAAAAGGCTTTATACTTAGCTTTTCCAAGATCTGTAAGCCCTTCTAGACTTGTTCATGAAAATGTTGTTTGACCTTCAAGATTTAGAATTCTGCTCAGCCTATTCCTTTGGTCACAATCTTGGTATGTGGGCCAAAAAATGGCCAACATCTACCACAACCTCTCGCTCAAGGAGCGACTCTCTCATATGAAAATTGCTCCACCCAAGTTTCAAGCCTACAAGCATCTTGAATCCTTTAAACATATTTTTTGATTTTTCCCATGAGCCTAATCTATATGGAAATAGATCCATATTTTATTCTATCCTTATCACCCTGAGCCCTTCTCTTAATGTCTTGCTCTTCTTGGGGACTTAACCAATTGGCCACCTTCTATTACTTTTATGTGGATTTTTTCAGAGCTATTATTATTTTCCAATTATGGAAGGCCAAAAATAATGCTATATTTAATAATGATGAATTCTCTTATCTATTCTCCATTAATGACAAGGTTTTTACTATATCTTCAGCCTGCATGTATATTCAAGCCCAAATAGACATGGTTATGATGGAAGTCTGTGTCAGGATCCTACTCTCCACAATAAGAGTATATATGATTACCTTGTATTAGCAACTAAACACGGAATTATACCAGAATGAACAAGTAACTAGAATTCACAAATGACACAGAATATGAGAGACAATACACAACCTTGTATTAATACTCATCCAGAAAGAAAATACAATAAAGAAGATGCCACTTCTTCTCACACCTCTCATAGGCTTCCCACACCTCAAGGGCTCTCAGTAATTCTCAATCAAGAGTTCACTCTCCTACCAAAAATGGTCCCAACACACAACTCAAACATAGAATTGGTGTTCACCTCCAACTAGTCAGCAATAACACTGCCAGTACACAAGTACTCAAAGTACTTCAAGTAGATCTCCCATAAGCTTGCAACAACTTGCAACTCAAATGATCTTACTTACCATGTAGATCAGCCCTGATCTTGCACAACCTGCAAATCAAAGATATTATAATTGGAAGGATCTCTTCCTTGTCTTTGAATCCTTAATTACAATACAGCCCATGAGTCTATTATATAGATTCCATGCAAAGAATAATTAGACACCTAATTACAGTAATTAAAAACACAACTCAAGACTAAAATTAGCCTTTACATGCAAACACTCGGTTCAATGAACTAACTGTCTGTGCAACGAATAGTTTTGGAACCACCACAGGCGACCGACATTAGTCCCTATCTACCTAGAGGTGACTGACGTCAGCTGACTCTTGCCAATGTCAGTTGCCTTCTGCACTGTGGATGACTGTCATCGATTACACTTCCAATGCCAGTTTCTCTAGAACTCAGTAACCTCCTCCATGTCTGCATTAGTGAAGCTTTTAGCTCCACAACCTAATAATATCCCACTTGGAGATAAATAACTACACTATACCTGTACCTATACATCATCTAATTTGTTCCCTGGCTTTGTATCCCTCTCCAAGATCACTCTTGAAGACCAACCACCACATAACATGTGGTGCACCTCCTGTCATCCAAATCACCTGCCACATCCGATTCTACATACCCATGTAGAGAAGTGCTTGACCCTGCATTACATGTATAGCTACTGTTGGTCCCTCTCAGATACCTAAGAATCCACTAAACTACCCTCCAGTGCTTCTTTCCTGGATTGGCTCTAACCTTATGACAGCTCCCACTGCTTGGGAAATCTCAGGTTTAGTACACATGTACTTAACCTCATTATGTGAATCAGGACACTGTTCATAGAATTGTCCAACCATTGGCGTGCTAACTGGTTTCACACAATCATATAGAGACAAAATCAACCTGTGACCTTCCATGTCCCTAGAACACACTTATGCCAAAGAATCTTGCTGCTCCCAGATTCCTCATGACACACCTCTGAACTAGCTTTACCTTTAGTTCAGCAATTCCCTGTATGTGTAACCCTGCAACAAGCACACAATATAGTAATAGGATAATGTAGCTAATATTGTCCAATCTGATAAAGAGAAACACAATGGTCAAACCTCCATTGTTTTACAGCTTACTCAAGACCATATACCCTGGCCTTCTGTCTCACATGTCCAATCCCGCTCTTCTTTATCCTGATAATCCATTTGTCTCTCAGTGATTTCTTCCAGCTGGCAACTCCACCAAAAAACCTCTACTTGGTTCTCCTCCAAGGAATCACATTCCTCATCCATGCCAAGCTCCCACTATTTCCTGTATCTACCTGCTCTACTTCTTTAATAACTTTTTGGTTCTTGACCATCAATGAGCAACAAGTAGTGTAAAGAAGGGAAATGATGAATTTGAGGCTTACTTACCCTTTCAATCCTCCATATGGGTGCTTGAAACTCCTTGATAGCTTGCTGTCCACCCAAAATCTATCTCAGTGACCGATGCTGGTCACATCTCAGTCTGCACCTGACCGACGTCGGTTCCATGTGACTGTCTCATCATCGAGGTCGGTTCCCCTGATCGACACCAGTGTTTATCTATCCAGAGTCACCGACATTAGGCTGTACATAGCCGACATTAGTCCCTTTTTGGACATTGACGTTAGTTTTCTAACTGACGTCGGTCTCTGTGTTTTACTTGTGAGCGATGACTTTTACCCACGAGCTCCTTTTGGATCAAAACCCAGTCCAAATCAACCTTACTCTGCTCAAAATTCTTTATCCCCTTGCACTGATCTCTGTCCGTCATCTTCTCCTTAAAAACCAAGGCTTTCTTATTCTTGTCACGAACATCAGATTTCTAAAGAAACATCACTTTCTTCTTTTGCTTTTAGAAATCTCAATCCATGCTTTTCAAGTCCGAAAGCATACCCTTTGACTCAAGAACATGCATCTCCTTCTTATTCATGTGACCAAGCCTATTAAGCCACATCTTTGAATCTACAGCTGAAGTAGATAACCCAGAAAGAGAATCAGTAATACAAGTAGATAGCTAAAGCATACCTACTTTCTTACCTCTTGCTACAATAAGTGCACCCTTGGAAACTTTCCAAGAGTCCGCTATGAGAGTTACTGTGCAACCCTCATCACCCAACTTTCCAATAGAAATCAAATTCTGCTTTAGGATTGGGATATGCATGACCTCTTTCAACACCCATGTGTTGCCTGTCTGCAATTTTAGCTTCACTTTCCCTTTGCCAACCATTTTACAAGGCTTTCCATCTCCTAAATAAATTTCTCCAAAGTCTCCCTGGACATATTCATGAAAAAATTCCCTATTTGGGGATGCATGGAAAGAGGCACCAGAATCTAAAATCCAAGATTCTACTTTATCTAAGGAACATACTAGAGCATCTTGTGTAACAAAATCTGCAACATCTACTTCTTCATGTCCTTCATGCTGATCTTTATTCATCTAGAAATCTCTCTTTACATGCCCTTGCTTTCCACACTTCCAGCAGGTTATTCTACCATACATGGATTTGGATCTCCTGCCTATCTCTGACTTTGATCTCCCATGCTCAATCTTATCTCTTTGCCTTCCCCTGCTTTTAACACTCAAAGCATTCCTTGATGATTCACCTGTGTTTTTCCTACGAATCTCTTCATTCAAGATTACACTCACAACATCATCCACTTTTAAGATCTTTGAAGCAGACGCAGTATTACTAACTGCCATTACCAAACTCTCCCAACTTTTAGGTAATGAGCACAAGATTAAGAGAGCCTTAATTTCATCATCAAAAACAATATTGACCAAACTTAACTGGTTTACCAAACCATGGAAATCACTAAGATGACTATGTACAGATCCACCATCCGACATTTGTAAATTAAATAATTGCTTCATAAGAAATACCTTATTCAAAGTTGAGGGTTTTTCATATAAATTTGCCAAAGATTCCATCAACTGTACCATTGTCTTAGCTTGTGATAAGTTGGAAATCACAGACGATGCAAGGCTCAACCTTATAGATCCCAGAGCCTTCCGATCAAGAACCTCCCATTCTTCATCCTTCATATCTGTGGGCTTGCATGAAACCCCACCCAATGGTAAGTACAAATCTTTCTGATACAGATAATCTTTTATCTGCATCCTCCATAATTGATAGTTCTTGCCATTAATCTTCTCCATTTGTAGCTTACTTTCTTCTGCCATTGCTATACTCCCACTCAAACAAAAACCCCTGTGAGTAACCTGTAATCAACAAACACTAACCATATCTGAAACAACTTGTTAGTAACCCAACCAAAAGCTTTGATACCAACTATCAAGATCCTACTCTCCACAATAAGAGTATATATGATTACCTTGTATTAGCAACTAAACACAGAATTATACCAGAATGAACAAGTAACTAGAATTCACAAATGACACAGAATATGAGAGACAATACACAACCTTGTATTAATACTCGTCCAGAAAGAAAATATAATAAAGAGGATGCCACTTCTTCTCACACCTCTCAGAGGCTTCCCACACCTCAAGGGCTCCTAGTAATTCTCAATCAAGAGTTCACTCTCCTACCAAAAATGGTCCCAACACACAACTCAAACACAAAATTGGTGTTCACCTCCAACCAGTTAGCAATAACACTGCCAGTACACAAGTACTCAAAGTACTTCAAGTAGATCTCCCATAAGCTTGAAACAACCTGCAACTCAAATGATCTTACTTACCATGTAGATCAGCCCTGATCTTGCACAACCTACAAATCAAAGATTTTACAATTGGAAGGATCTCTTCCTTGTCTTTAAATCCTTAATTACAATACAACCCATGAGTCTATTATATAGATCCCATGCAAAAAATAATTAGACACCTAATTACAATAATTAAAAATGCAACTCAAGACTAAAATTAGTCTTTACATGCAAACACTCGGTTCAATGAACTAACTGTCTGTGCAACGAACAGTTCTGGAACCGCCATAGGTGACCGACGTCAGTCCCTGTCTGCCTGGAGGTGACCGACATTGGCCGACTCCTACCGATGTTGGTTGCCTTCTGCACTGTGGATGACTGTCGTCAGTTACACTACCGATGCCAGTTTCTCTAGAACTCAGCAACCTCCTCCATGTCTGCATCAGTGAAGCTTTTAGCTCCACAACCTAACAGTCTGCCATCTCTAGGAGTTGTTGGACCACTAGGGGAGTGCCCCTTGCACTATAAATCATGTTTCACCAGATGGACCACCCCAAGTCTACCACAACCACTTTCTAGGAGGTGCAAAAGGTGTTCGTGTAGTCATGGCCACTTCTCCCCTCATTTTCACCCAAGGGGTGGGGTTCACCACCGTCACATGGTAAAAATGACATAGCTCCTTCTTAGAGGGTCTATCCTATGAGCACTATTACTTATACGTAGTCATTGATGATTAGACTATTGATATGATTATGGATCCCCTGAATGGTTGGGTAGTAAAGGATCCTCCTTTTGTAGAGCCTTCCACTTGGGTGACTCCACCACCAAAGGATGATCCTCTACCTCCTCCTTTGGGTGTTACAACTTGTGCTTAGTTTTTGTGATGTAATTTGAATTTGATGTAAGACTCATGTTTATAACATTTTATTTTTAGAGTTAAGTCAGGATAATGTGTATTTACTAATAACTAACTAATTCAAATATTGTTTTGCTCTCATTCTAGTAAGCTTTGATTGCCATGTTTATTAATTATTCAATGTTAAGTTTTGTTGAAAATTACTTTTAACTTTGTAACAAATTTAGAGACTCTATAAAAACCCATGTTTATTATTGATCCCATTTGGCTCCTTCGAAGCCTTCCTATGACATTTACCTAAAATCTTTAGGAACTTTATTTGGTCCAGTTTCAAGTAGATGAGGGGATTCCATTCTGTTTCTTGGGATGTTTTTTGCCTCCATCGGGATAAAGGAGGTATGGGAATTTTTGACCTCTACAGACAGAGCACAACCTTGTGTGTCAAATGGTTGGTTCGATCCATTGAAGATAATGAGACCTAAAAAATCTTGCAAAGTCATTGTATCTCCATTAGGTTGCCTTATTGCATATCAAGTTGGAAGAATATAGACTTCCACTCCCTTCTCATCATTATGGATCCTATTAAAATTAAAGGATCATTTTTTTTCCAAAAGTATATAGATGGCATTTGAAGTTGTCAAACCTCACATGAAATGGATTGGTGATGGTTTTTGTATAGGATTATATTATATCATAGTTTATGGCATATCCTATTATGACATGTTCTAATGTTTTGTCTCAGAAAGGTATCCATATCATCTATGATTTGGTTTTTGCTAGGGATTGGATCCATTGGCCAAATTTTAAAGCAAAGTATCAATTAAACAATGCAGACTTACCTTATGTTATTCGCATTCAATAACTTATTTCAAATGTTATGCTTCATAAGTCAAGATTATAGTCACCCTCGACATGGTGGAAGGAATAGAGGTGGAATTGTGACACCCACTTTAAAAACTATTCTTTGGGCCTTATTTATCATGTCATCAATCCCTTTTCCCTTTCTCTTTGTAAGATCAAAAGGCATTGGAGTCTTAAATCCTCCCCCAGGACTTGGATTTCAATACTTCAAATAATTTTTAAGGCTCGTATGGAACCCAAGCTAGCCCATTTCATGTGGTGCTTAGTCTACCACAACCTCTGGTTTAGGGAGCGACTCTCTCATATGAAAATTTCTCCACCCAAGAGTCATGCCTACAAGCATCTTGAATCCTTCAAACATTATGTTGGTTTTTACCATGATCCTAGTTTACATGGAAGTAGATTCATAGTTTATTATAGCCTTATCACCTTGAGCCCTTCCTTAGCATCTTGCTCTTCTTGGGGACTTGACTAATTGGCCACCTTCTATTGCTTTTATGTGGATTTTTTTAGAGTTATTATTATTTTCTAATTATGGAAGGCTAAAAACAATGCTATATTTAATAATGATGAATGCTCTTGTCTTTTCTCCATTAATAAAAAGGTTTTTGTTATATCTTCAGCATGCATGCATATTCAAGCCCAAATAGACAAGGTTGCGATGGAAGTCCACCATCTCTAGGAGTTATTGAACCAATGGGGGATTGCCCCTTGCACTGTAAATCATGTTCCACTAGATGGACCACCCCAAGGCTACCACTGGCACTTCCTAGGAGGTGCAAAATGTGGTCATGTAATCATGGCCACTTCTCCCCTCATTTTCACCTGAGGGGTGGGGTTCACCATCATCACATGGTAAAAATGACATAGATCCTTCTTAGAGACGCTATCCTATTGGCATTGTTACTTATAGGCAGTCATTGATGGTTAGACTATTGATATGATTTCAATTCCCCTGGATGGTTGGGTAGTAACAAATCTTCCTTCTATAGAGCCTTCCACTTAGGTGACTTTACCACCAAAGGATGATCCTCCACCTCTTCCTTTGCATGTTACAACTTGTGCTTAGTTTTTGTGATGTAATTTGATTTTGTGTATTGTGTTTTTTATAGCCTTTTATGTTTCCTATTTTTTAACTGTGTTTTGAGTCAGTGTTTGCCCTCTGATGTGGAGTATGAGCCATGCATTCTAACTGACTACTTTGTTATGTAACCTTCACATACTTTTATTATTTATTTATTTATTATATAATATATGATATCCTCAAGCATTCTAATAGTAATTAATATAGAAAAACTTGGATAGACATGTTGAATTCATCATCATTATTTATTTATTTTTTAGATAATATAATAATATGTTGATATTGAGTGTACAAATAATCTAAAGTTATTTTTATTTAATGTTAAGATATTAAAAATCTTTACACTAGTAAATTCACTTAAGATTTATATTTGACCTCATCTTTATTTGATATATATAGTTTTAAAATGAACATTAATAAATCTTTTGGTGTCAGCTTCTAAAACTTAATAGTAAATTAATGTTTATGGAGGGGGAGTGGGAGTGCCCTTGGGGTGTTTTCCTTATCCCCCTAAGTGAACTATGTGGTTTGGATCTGTGATGAGGCCTCAGCCCTTTTAGAAGGCTATTCAACTTTCACTTCTCTTTGCCTTGCACTATGCATGTGCTTGATGGTGCATTTGCCTTGGACATGAAAACCTTTCTTTTGATGATGGTTGGTTCAAAGACATTTCTCTGTTATTTTTTTAACCAAATTTAGTTTCTAGTTAGAGGTTTTAGTAGTCGTTGCTTCCCTCCAGGTTCTTTTGTACCTCTATGTGGAAGACTATTTGTGTCCCTAAGTGATCGAGGTTGAAGGTTTGAGTAAAGTCTTTTTCATTTTTGTTGTTTCTTTGTGTCTTGAGACTATTGTCGGTTGGTATAGCTTCACTATCAGAACATTTTCAAAGCTATTAGTTTGGTTTCTAGTAGGGATGGCCCTGAAAGAGGTTGTTCAACCCTGTTTTAGAGACAATGAGGTCTAGTTGGGCATGAATCCCTTTGAGATAGAAGTTTTCTCATGTAGTACTTTTGGAATAACAAAGCTTTATCAATCAATGAGGGTGATTTAATGGAAACACTCATTTGTATTTTTGGGGTTATGGGTCTGGTCTAAAATGATATTTTATTTTATGTGTGACCCTAAACATTAGTAGCGCTGAGCCCCTGTTGAGACAGAAAGATGTAAGACTCATGTTTATAACATTTTATTTTCTGAGTCAAGTCAGGATAATGTGTATTTACTAAGAACTAACTAATTCAATTTTTTTTTCTCTTGTGCTAGTAAGCTTTGATTACCATGTTTATTAATTAGTCAATATTAAGTTTTGTTGAAAATTACTTTTAACTTTGTAATGAATTTGGAGACTCTACAAAAACCTATGTTTATTATTCCTCTTATTGGGCTCCTTCCAAGCCTTCCTATGACATTTAGCTAAAATCCTTAAGGACTTTCTCTGGTCTAGTTCTAAGTAGATGAGGTGATTCCATCATGTTGCCTAGGATGTTTGTTGCCTCCCTCGGGATAAAGGAGGTATGGGAATTTTTAACCTCTACAGACATAGCACAACCTTGTGTGTCAAATGGGTGGTTCGAGCCATTGAAGATAATGAGACCTAAAAAATCTTGAAAATTCATTGTATTTCCATTGGGTTACCTTATTACAAATCTAGTTGGAAGAATATAAGTTTCCATTCCCTTCTCATCGCTATGGCTCCTATCAAAATCGAAGGCTATTTTGTTTCCAAAAGTATATAGATGGCCTTTGAAGTTGTCAAACCTCGCATAAAATGGATTGGTGATGGTTTTTATATAGGGTTATCTTTTAATAATCATAGTTTATGGTGGTCTCCTATTATGACATGTTCTAATGTCTTATCTTAGAAAGGTATCCATACCATTCATGATTTGGTTTTTGCTAGGGATTGGATCCAATGGCCAAATTAGAAAGCAAAGTATCAATTAAACAATGTAGATTTACCTTACATTCTTCGCATTTAAGAACTTATTTCAAATTTTATGCTTTATAATCTAGGCTTGCAGTTACCCCAGGCATGGTAGAACGACTAGAGGTGGAATTTTGACACCCACTTTAAAAACTATTCTCTGGGCCTTATTTATCACATCATAAGTCCCTTTTCCTCTGCTCTTTGTAAGCCCAATAGGCATTAGAGTCTTAATTCCTCCCCCATAACTTGGCTTTCCAGACTTGACATAATTTGGAAGGCTCGTATAGAACCCAAGCTAACCCACTTCATGTGGTGTTTAGTCTACTATAGCTTCCCGCTCAAGGAACAACTCTCTCATATGAAAATTTCTCCACCCAAGTGTCATGCCTACAAGCATCCTGAATCCTTCAAACACCTTTTTTGGTTTTGCCCATGAGCCTAGTCTGCATGGAAATAGATCCATAGTTTATTCTAGCCTTATCACCCTGAGCCCTTCTCTTAACATCTTGCTCTTCTTGGGGACTTGACGAATTGGCTGCCTTTTATTGCATTTATGTGGATTTTTTAGAGCTATTATTATTTTCCAATTATGGAAGGCCAAAAATAATGGTATATTTAATAATGATGAATGCTCTTGTCTTTTCTCCATTAACAACAAGGTTTTTGTTATATCTTTAGCATGCATACATATTCAAGCCCAATTGGACAAGGTTACGATGGAAGTCTGCCATCTCTAGGAGTTATTGGACCACTAGGGGAGTGCCCCTTGCACTGTGAGTCATGTTCCACCAAATGGACCATCCCAAAGTTACCATTGCCACTTCCCAG
The DNA here is from genome assembly GCA_037957365.1 of Torreya grandis. Classification (NCBI taxonomy): domain Eukaryota; kingdom Viridiplantae; phylum Streptophyta; class Pinopsida; order Cupressales; family Taxaceae; genus Torreya; species Torreya grandis. The sequence goes on from JARHVA010002661.1 coordinate 1,273,489, forward strand.
GAGGTGCAAAAGGTGGTCATGTAGTTGTGGCTAATTTTCCCCTTGTTTTCACCCAAGGGGTGGGGTTCACCATCATCTCATGGTAAAAATGACATAGTTCCTTTTTAGAGGGGTTATCTTATTGGTATAGACACAGTCATTGATGGTTAGATTATTGATATCACTGTGGATCCCCTGGATGGTTAGGTAGTAGTGGATCCTCCTTCTGTATTAGCCTTGCACTTGGACGAGTCTACCACCAAAGGATGATCCTCTGCCTCCTCCTTCAGGTATTATAACTTGTGCTTAATTTTTGTGATGTAATTTGATTTTGTGTATCGTGATTTTTCTAGCCTTTTATGTTTCCTATTTTCTGACCGTGTTTTGATTCGGGGTTTATCCTTCGACGTGGAGTATGAGCCATGCATTCCAACTGATTGTTTTGCTATGTAACCTTCACGTATTTTTCTTTCTTTCTTTATTTATTTTTTATATAATATATGATATCCTCAAGCATTCAATAGTAATTAATATATAAAAACTTGGATAGACATGTTGAATTCATCATCATTATTTATTTATTTTTTAGATAATAAACTAATATGTTGATATTGAGTGTATAAACAATCTAAAATTATTTTTATTTAATGTTAAGATATTAAAAAAACTTTATGCTAGCAAAGTCACTTAAGATTTATATTTGACCTAATCATTATTTGATATATATATATTTTTAAAATTAACCTTAATAAATCTTTTGGTGTTGGCGTCTAAAACTTAATAGTAAATTGATGTTAATGGAGGGGGAGGGGGAGCGGGAGCAGGAGCACCCCTCGGGGGCTTTCCTTCGCCCCCTAAGTGAACCAGGTGGCTTGGATCTGTCGCCAGGGCTCAATTCTTTTAGAAGGCTATTCAGCTTTCACTTCTCTTTGCCTTGCACTATCGGTGTGCTTGATGGTGTGTTTACCTTGGATGTGAAAACCCTTCTTTTGATGATGGTTGGTTTAGAGACATTTCTCTGTTGGTTTTTAAACCAAAGTTAGTTTCTAATTAGAGGCTTTGGTAATCATTGCTTCCCTCTAAGTTATTTTGTATCTCTGTGTGAAACGTTGTTCATGTCCCTAAGTGATCGAGGTTGAAGGTTTGAGCAATGTCTTTTTCAGTTTTGTTGTTTCTTTGTGTCTTGAAACTGTTGTTGGTTGGTATAACTTCACTATCAGAGCATTTTTAAAGATATTAGTTTGGTTTCTAGTAGGGATGGCCTTGAAAGAGGTCGTTCGACCCTGTTTTGGTGACATTGAGGTCTAGTTGGGCATGAACCCCTCTGAAAGAGAAGTTTTCTCATATGGTACTTGTGGAGTAACAAAACTTTATCAATCAATAAAGATGCTTTAATGGAAACACTCATCTCTATTTTTGGGATTATAAGTCTGATCTAAAATGATATTTTATTTTATGTGTGACCCTAAACATTAGTAACACTAAACTCCTATTGAAACAAATAAATGTAAGACTCATGTTTATAACATTTTGTTTTTAGAGTCAAGTCAAGATAATGTATATTTATTAAAAACTAACTAATTCAACTATTGTTTTGTTATCATGCTAATAAACTTTGATTGCCATGTTTATTAATTATTCGATGTTAAGTTTTGTTGAAATTTACTTCTAATTTTGTAACAAATTTTGAGACTATAAAAACCCATTATTTATCCTTATCAAATAAATAAACCGAAAAGAAATCCTTTGTTATCATGAATTTTTCATTTAATATGAAAGAGTAAAGTGGCTAAAGGGGGCTTTTGTCCCTTTTTCCGCGAAAACAACTTCACACCATTAATCAAGAAAATGTCACCGCTTTATTAAATACGTGCCATCACGATAATGAGAGTGATTAATAGACATGTGCCCTAAATACTATTCTTTTATAAGGGACATGTTATACCCTTCCCACCATTAATAACATTATAAGACTATTTCACATGATAAGATCTCTTATAACCCAAAATAGTATATGCTCAAATATTTTAATTAAATATCCATCAAGATAACATAATTATTTCTAAGGTTTGTATTACCTTTCATGAAAAGAAGTTTGTAGACGCATGTGAAGGTTTATAATAAAATGTTTGTGAAAGCTTTAAGATTTTATGCTTGATGAATAAGTAATTTTTGAAAAATTGTGTTGTAATTTTTGTTTGATATTTTGATCAAATTCATGATTTATTATAAGGAAGAATGATAGATTTATGATTTAAAATATTGAATAAAAATTAGTACAATTTTTTTCAAAAATTCTCATAATTCATGATCTATGATAAAGAAGAATTGTAAATTTATGATCTTATATATTGAATAAAAATTAGTACAATTTTTTTCAAAAATTCTATTCATCTAATCTATAAATGTATTATTTGAGGTGGAATACTAATTTATCTTTCAAAAGAAAGAAATGAAAGATATTGTTCTAAGGTGATGAGGTTCATTATAGAGGTTGAGAAGTCCAAAACAGTTGATTAAATTTACTGTTTCTTCTCCTACTAACAAATACTTCCCCAAGCTAGTTTCATTGGCTCCAATAAAAAAACTAGCTCGTTTACCCAATTATATATAAAATTGGGTAAACGAGCTAGTTTTTTTATTGGAGCCAATGAAACTAGCTTGGGGAAGTATTTGTTAGTAGGAGAAAAAACAGTAAATTTAATCAACTGTTTTGGACTTCTCAACCTCTATAATGAACCTCATTATATATATATGGGGAAGTATTTGTTAGTAGGAGAAGAAACAATAAATTTAATCAATTGTTTTGGACTTCTCAACCTCTATAATGAACCTCATTATATATATATATATATATATATATATATATATATATATATATATATATATATATATATATATATATATATGCTTGTGTGTTGTGTGGGTCCTCTTACCTTATGATTATTACCAAAAATACATAAAGAAAGAAATGTCATTATGTTAATAACTATTCATGGAGGTCATCTTGACATGACTTAAATACATACAAGTAAAAAGCCTACAAAAATAAATAATAATTTTTACATTGAGAAATGCCGACTATGGATTTATTAGTTGTTAGATCACATTATTCTAAGGTACTTGTGTAATTTTTTTAATATTGGTCCAAATTAGGTTTTATTAGTATTTTTTCAATCATTTTCAATCGTGTCCCCCCTTTCTTCTCTCACCCCTCTTTTTCTCTCTTCCCTCTCACTTTTTTATTGTTTCTAGTGCTTGGCCCCCCTCCGTCCTAAAACCATACTCATGGATTTATGTTTTTATAGTTTATGATATGTGCATAGACTTTTGTGAGATTAGGCTAGAATCTAACAGTCCTATGGGGAAGCACTTATGCTAGGGAATAAGAATAAGAAGAATATATACTATATTCTTATTAGAATGCAAAATTCATGTGCATAATAAATACATGAATTCCTTCATTTATTGATTCCTCATTTCTTAATTTGCTCATTACAAATGCACTCCTAGAGTGCTCAATATATAGGAAGGAGAGAGGGGTAGATAACCCATAGTGGTCACGTCATCACCATGTGCACACACCAAAGTGAGGTATGCCACCTCCATGTGCACACACCAAAGTGAGGTATGTCACCACCATGTGCACACACCAAAGTGGGGGATAAGGGGGTGGACAACCCATAGTGGGGTGTGGCTCAAACATGTGGAGTGACTAGATTGTGCATAAACACATGTGCACATAATTAGCCATCTAATTATGTGTGCATATTATTAACTCCTACGTAAAGTTAATAGTGAAAAAGAGTAGAATTCATCTAAAGGTAAAACAAATTCACCCAAGGGTGAAACCAGTTTAGGTGAGAACCCGTTTCACACTAACACCTCTCTTTAAGTGCAACTTAGGGGTTAAACATTCATGCAAAAAAACAAATGGGTCCCAGAAACAAGGCTTGATGAGGTACCTATGTATAATAAATCCCATCAAAACATAAGAGAAGGAGAAAACTCATAGGAAAAAAATCCCCCCATGAGAGGATGAGTAGGAATGTCAAGTGACACCCCTTGATGCAGTGTCTCACACCACTAAGAGAGTTCGTAAGTGATGAAACTTTCTCTCAGTGAAAGGTTTGGTGAATATATCTGCAACTTGTTCTGTCATAGGATAATAGCATAGATCAATGACCTACTCCTAAATTAACTCTTTGATGTAGTACATATGGATCTCGATGTGTTTATTTTGCTAATGATGAACCAAATTCTTTGAGATTTGAAAGGTACTTTGATTATCACAAAGGATGATAGATGGTCATGGAATAGTGATATCAAACTCAATCAAAATATTTTGAAGCCAAATAGCCTTAGTAGTGGCATTAACAACCCCCTTGATACTCAATATTAATAAAAAATAAAGATTTTTACTCTATCAGCTAATGGGCCCTGAACCAAGGTGAAATTTATAACTAGATGTGGAATTACAATCCTCAAAATTGCCAACCTAATCAAAATCTATATATCCAACCAAGTCTAGACTCATCCCTGATACATAGTGTATCTCATGTTGAGGACTTCATTGGATGTAATGTACTATACATTTGGCCACTTTCCAATGAAGTTCATGTGGCTTTTGCATAAAATGAGAGACCATACCAACTATAAAAGGAATGTTAGGGTGAGTGTGCATGAAATATATGAGACTTCCAATAAGTTGACGATATAAAGTGGCATCGACTAGTGGAGTGGAACACTTCGCCTCAAGCTTAACTCCATATAGAAAGGGAGTCAGTGTAGGTTTACAATTAGCCATGTTGAATTGAGCTAGAAGATCAAGAGCACATTTGGGATGAACAAGATAGATCCCAAAAGAATACTAAGTGATCTCAATCTTGATAAAGTAGTGCAAAAGGCCCAAGTCAGCCATAGCAAAGTTGTTTTAACTCTATCAATAATATATGAATAACTCCCAATAAGTATTAAGTCATCAACATAGAGGACATTAGTAAATGAGATTCATTTTGTCTTAGAATTTAAACATTGGGATTGGAGTGACAACACAAAAAGCTGGTCAAGAGAAAAAATCAAATTATCTTGGCATACCAAGCTCGAGGGGCCTGTTTGAGGCCATAAATACACTTCTATAAGTGAAAGACCAAAGAAGAGTCCTTAATGAACACTTATGGCTGCTCTGTGTAGATTTATTCTTGAAGATCCCCATGAAAAAATTCACTTTTCACATCTATCTGATGAACAACCCACCTATGAGGTATAACAATAGAAATAGTCAAGCGAATGGAGTTCATCTTAGAAACAAGCACAAAGGTCTCAGTGTAGTCAACACCAATAACTTATGATAAACCTTTGGAAACAAGGCATGCTTTGAACCTATCAAAATTTTTATCCACTACATATTTGGTCCAATAGATCCACTTACAACTAACCATTTTGCTTCCCTTTGGAAGGGGGACTAAATCCTGAGTGTTGTTCCTCATCAAGGAACTATACTCTTCCTCCATTATTGAGTCCCACTCAACATGACTAGATGTTTCATAAAAATATTGTGGATCAGAAGCAAGTGCAATGTATACATGTGTAATATGGAAATGTTATGATCAAGTCCTTTGATTGTCTAAAGGATCCCCAACAAAGGTGCTTATTGATTAAAGAGTCTGCTGAACCCATCAAGGTGATGATGAAGATGGTGTTGTAGTAGTTGCTAAAAATGGCCCTTGTAGAAGTGAAGATGCATCATTTGATTCATTGTCATCTGATTCCAATGTGTATGAAGGATATGGAGTATTAGAGGCCAAGGGAGAAACTATATCCTCAAACTTAACACTCCTAACAATGAAAAGCTCTTTTATTTGTGGATCCAAGAGCTGATATTCCTTGACACCATCAGGATAGCCAATAAAAAGACAATGTTGGCTCTATTATTGTAGAACTTTACATTTCTCTAAAGGAATACATGCTAATGTAGGGGAGCTAAAGACTCAAAAATGTCCTACAATAGGTTTATGACCACACCAAGCTTCAAAAAGAGTCACACCTTTCAAGGATTTATGAGGAATGCGGAGCTGAATGTGAGTGAAAAAATTAATAGTTTCAACCCAAAATTTTGGACTAAAAGAATGAACATGGATCATGAAATTTTCCATTTACTTCAAGGTTTTGATAATACCATTTTACTTTGGTGTGTAGACAATGGAATGTTGAAGGTGGATCCCTTCAAGTGTTCAAATTGCTCAAGGCAATGATTCACATATTCTCGACCATTATTTGTGCAAAGAATTTTGAGAGATTTTTCAAACTAATTTTCAGCATGAGCCTTAAAGTCTTGAAACCAGTTGAAAACTTCACTCTTATGATGAAGGAAGTAGACCCAAGTAAATCATGAATAGTCATCAATGAAATTGAGGACATAATAGGTTTTTATAAAAGACAATATGTGGAATGGACCCATAAGATCACTAGGAACAAATTCAAGGACTTGTGAAGCCCTCCAAGATGACCCTTTGTCAAATTTATCCTCTAGATGCTTGTTGATTGTAAAACCTAAACATATGCCATTGGAAAATTGGATGGGAGGGAGTCCTTGTACCATATCCTTTGAACTAATCTATTGAAAGTAGTAGTAGTTGAGATGGTCAAACCACTTGTGCCACATTTTACTCATCAAATCTATATGAGTGAGCAAGGTAGTAGAAGGGGAATGAGGTACAAAATGGGAGAATGCATATAGATGAGACTCATGACCAGATTTTTCCATCACAACTAAAGCATCATCTTTGAGATTCTAAATTTCTCTTGAATCATGAAAGAACTCAACTTTCTTTCCATTCCCAAGATTTGTGATTTGGTAGATTGAGATAAGGTTGGCACATAAATATGGAACACAAAGTACATCCAAAAATTGCCCTCTTGCATTACAACTGATATTTTTCCAATAAATTCCACTGATGTATTATCTCCTATGAGAATGTGAGGCAATGAACAAGGTTCCAGTGAAGAAAATTATTCTTGATTAGAACCCATATGATGTGTGGCCCTAGAAACAAGTATCTATTGTTGAGAAGACTTGTCAACTATGACAAGTGATTGACCTTTCCCTTTCTTTGATTGTGAAGAAGTAGAAGGAGAGGACTCCTTTGTATAAGATGATGGAAAATTGGCATTTTTATTCTTGAGCAAATGCTTTAATTCATCAAGTTGCTTAGCATGACACTGATGCTCATCATGACCAAGTTTCTTGCAGTAAGAGTAAGATGGTTATCCCTTCTTCTAAAAATCCTTTTTCTTCTTGTAGGACTTTGACATTGATGGTGAAGGATGTAAAGACTATGAAGGTGTCTTCCTTAGCTTGGGTAATTATTGTTTTTGATGCTTAGGACTTCACGAATGTTAAGGAGGTCTTGTCATCAATGTTTGTGACTTAGATGGATTGAGAAGACCCATAATGATCAACTTCATTTTCTCAAGCATGAACATTTCAGTAAAGGACTCACATGTGGTCATAACATAGGCCTAGTTCATTGTCAACCAATGAGTATGAAAGCTAGATACAAATGCTAGATATTCAATAGGAAGTTTTCCAAGCACATTGAAAATTAATTGAACATCATTTTTATTAACTCCATATTCTTTGAATTATGTACATAGTTCATTCACCTTAGTGACATAGTATTGAATGTTATCAAAATAAGATGGATCAAGATTAGAGAGTTCATTATAAATTTGATAACCTATAACCTCATCCATTTGACCATATAATTTCTTAAAGATGTCCCATGCCTACTTAGGGATTTTACATTGATCAATATGAAATAGAATATCAAGTGAAACAAATGTGCACAAGTACCCAAGTGTCTTTGTGTGTTCAATCAACTAAACATTATTTTATTTTGGATTGGTGGGTTTGGGAAATGTTCTCTCTATATAGTGGGTGTATCCTTTTTCCATTAGTGCATTCTATGTATGTGATTTCCATGGTTTTAGTTATATAGAGTTAATAAAGGAAAATTTGGATTACCCATGGTAAAAGAAATGCAAGCATGCAAAGTGTGAAGATAAGTACACCAACACAACCCCTCCCCCCTCCCCCCCCCCCCCCCCCCCACCCCACCACAAGAATTCACTAAATAAAGAAGCCATCCCTAAAACAAATAATTTGGCACTTTATATTTAGTGCGATTATAGTTTTCACTAGCAATAAATGTAAAATAGACTTGACTTCAATGTTGTACAAATCCTCATGGAATGAGCATATACTTAAAGTATAATTTTGACACAATACCAAGTGAAATTATTAGTACCACTATAAAGTACACAAAAAATCATGCACCTTCAAAAAAATAAGTGGCTTGATCCAAGGTCATAAGCAGAAGTTATGCAACTTTGAAGTTCTCAAAATGAGAACTAGGCAGTGTTACCTATAAGAATCTACAATTTATGTAAAAACCAGGCACTAAAATCTAAAACCATCTACACTAGTATGGATATCATGAAAAATCATCCCAAGTTAAAAAGTATTACTCAAAAAATGGAGCTTTGAAGATCAAGATATAGCCTTCTGAAGTTGAACTACAATTTCAAAATTGCCAATGGAGAGGGGTCTACCAAAAATTTGCCAGATTTAATAGAACTACTTGCAAGTTCATAAATCTATCAAATATAGTAAAACCACATAAAAATTTAGCAAAAATCTATTTGATGTAGACGAAGTTGCATATTTAGAGAAACCTACCATATTTAGTGGAATAGTTGCTAAATGGAAGACTCTGCCAAAGTTAGTAGAGCTATCGCTAGATTTAGAAGGATTTGACCAGGTTTGGTGAGCTACCAATTTTGACCAATTTTTTTCAAAAAAATTGCATTTTCCATGTTGGGATAAAACCAAAATAAAAAATTATAGCTACTATAATTTGACCAGATTGGTCTTACAAAAAAAAATTGTTCTTGGTTGTGAAGAATCCTTGATTTGAAAAAATCTAAGTTTGAAGTGTTTTTTTTTTTTTAAAACATTATATATATATATATATATATATATATATATTTGAAAAAAACATAAAAAAGGAAGGGTCGAAGGACTTGGGTGGAGGCAAAGCCTCCCACCACAAACCTGGCCTTGGTAGTGGGGTGACCCCCCACCAAAAAGTTGTAGGCCTTGGTAATGGGGCGATCCCCCACCAAAAAGTTGTAGGCCTTGGAGTTGGGGTGATGCCCCAACTAAGGTGTTAGCCTTGAGTAGGTTGTGACCTTTATAAACAGGCCATGTGCCTTAATTATATATATATATATATATATATATATATATATATATATATATTTCAATATATTAAAAAAACCCTTTTTTATATTTTTTTTGAGTTTATATATATATATTGATTTTTTTGTTAATTTTTAGTATTTTGACAATAATATTTATAGTTTTTGTCAAAAAATTAAAAAAATTACAAAGAGACTGGTAAGAATTAAAAAAAAAAAAAACTAGATCTGGAGGAGGATTTGCTGAAAAATAACTACAATTTGAAGGGGAAAAAAATGTATTTGAGATAAAAAAATTGTCAAATTTCTCCTTCAATTTGCTAGATGTATGCAAAACTATTGCAAAGACCACCTATTGATGGGGCTTTCAATGTTCAGCTGGAATAAATTGGGAGTGCTAAAAAATGATATGAACGTGACAACAAGCTCAGATGTGCTTCAATCAAGCTTCAAGAAGAGAACCTAAAAATAAACACTTAATGTAAGTTCCCCCAAAGTCTAGTTATCCATCCCAAGTCATTCTTATTCTCTTGCATAAATGCTTCTCATATGAATATTAGATTCTAACTTAATCTCACATAGTATTAGAGTTGGCTAAGGTACCTAGGATAGCCTAGTAGGATCAAAAGTTGTTTATTTCTCTTACTGTCAAATATGCTCTTCTCTTACATCCTTAGAATGGTCCTAAGAATTAGAAAGATGTGAGAAGAATAACTAGATTCTGGGGGAGCTTTGATCCAAAACTCAAAATCTTTGGTTGAAAGATAATTCAGAAAATAAGAACAACACAATTCAAATAATGCTATCTCTGAAAAGAGATGTTTTATTTATCAAAATTACAGACCCAAACATATGCTTATCTCTGAGAAGAGATGTCTGATTTCCATTTCGGGTTACATCTTCATTTATGCATGTTTTGAAGGTGTGGGGAGGATATGGAAGGTCACCAATCTTGAGGGAGATGAATTGGTTTGACTTCCATGATTTACAACAATACAAAATTTGAGGAATTACTATTTTTAGACTACACTACTAAAATTGAAATTTAGGACACTTCCATTGGGTTTTAGGGGGTTAAACTTCATTGAGTAGAGCTCTATTCCATCTCACGATGTTCCCCTCATTATTAGCTTTCCAACGGTTCAAATGATGAGTTAATTGGAGCTACGGTGCAAAAGTTATGGCTCCCAGAAGTTCTACCATCAAATGGAGTGGACCCATCACCCGAATTGTCATTTGAATTGTTGTCCGGATCAAGCTTCCAAGAAAATAACCTATAAATAAATACTCAATATAAGCTCCCCTAGAATCTGATTATTTTTTTCACGTCTTTATAATTCTAAGGACCATCCTACGGATGCAAAAGAAGAGTATATTTGACAGTAAGAGAAATTAATAGATTTTGATTCTACTAGGCTATCCTAGGTACCTTAACCAACTCTGATACCATGTGATATTAGGCTAAAATCTAACAATCCTATGGAGAAGCACTTATGCTCAGAAATAAAAATGAGAAAAATAGAATATATTCTTATTAAAATGTAAAACTCATGTGCAAAGCAAATGCATGATTTCCTTCATTTATTGATTCCTCATTTACTCTTTACAAATGCACTCCTAAAGTGCTCAATATATAGGAAGGAGAGAGGGGTAAACAACCCATAGTGGGAATGTCATCAGCATGTGCACATACTAAAGTGGGGTATGTCACCTCCATGTACACACACTAAAGTGGGGTATGTCACCACCATATACACACACCAAAGTGGGGACAAGGTGGTGGACAACCCATAGTTGGGTGTGGTCCACACATGTGGAGTGACTAGATTGTACACAAACATGTGCACATAATTAGCCATATAATTATGTGCTAAATATATGTGCACATTATTAACTCCTAAGTAAATTAATAGTGATAAAAAAGTAGAATCCACCCAAAGGTAAAACCAATTCACCCAAGGTTAAAACTAGGTTGGGTGAGAACCCTTTTCACACTAACAATTTTTTAATGAAAAATTATGCGATAAAGCTTTTGATTAATGTTTTAGATCACAAATTGTAATCAACCACCCAAAACATTGATCAAAGGCTCTATCACATATTTTTTTTAAACTTGTGCATATACACTATACATTTCTAGGGAAGTGTGTTGTTTGGGTCCATTTGAGTGATTTTGATTCTCATGGTTTCATTTTGTCCACCTTTTTACCTATTTGATGTTGGTTTACATACCAATAATGTCCAAATTTCAATTTAAAAAATATATAAGTAAACATGTGTATTAGTGTATTTAGGCTGATATTTAGAAGGTAACCAATAATATAAAGGAAACCTTAAAGAACATTTATCATTTCTTTCCACAACATTATATTGAGAATTTACAAGCATTATAGAGGAAACAAACATTTAGAGAGCATCCATTCTAACAATAAAGATCATAGTAGTGACACATTATATCACATTAAACTGATTGGCTGAATCATCATTGCTTGCATTTATTTGGTGTGTTGTTTTAAATATTGTATACTGTTGAGAGGCTGGATACGTAGTGTGTGATTAAAAGCCTTATGAAACCTGAGCACAAGCCCCAAATTAAATCTTTTTACATATAATTTACAAGATCAACACCCTATTAGGGTTTGAACAAAAAGAGCGATTTCACAACAAACGACACAAAGTTAAAAAATATTGAATAAGGTTTTTAGGGTACCAAATTGAAGAAGAAAGCCATCAAATAGTTTTCACTTGCCTATCATTTACCAAAAATGTGATGTCTATTGTCTTGGGGCCTAAAAACATGGAGTGCACAGTTTTGGGGAGGTCTTTATTTGCCATGAGTTTTTCAGGGTTCTCATTGTCTTTCCAAAAAAGCCCCAATTTTATATGTTAAGATATAACAAATGTTTCCAGATTATCTATAAATAAAAATACTCTTACAAAACCCTCTCTTATTCATTTATTTATTTGGACTTAGGTTAATTAATTGGGGTTAAGTTGATATTTTACATTTGATTAGACTTACTTAAATTTATATGGGGTATATGTATTGTATTTTGATGTAAACCCCATTTATCTATTCTACATTTCGGTGAACCCATGTTGAGATGCTCTCTTATACCCATTTTACAAAATCCTTCATCCCTGAAATTATATCTTGTTTTGTATATAATCAAATATAAATTTATCCAATTTCATAGGGTTAATTCTATTGTATGCTCTTTGATTCAATATCCCTAGCTCCCTTTTATTTGATTTTTTTGATCCTTAGCCTTAGGTGTTTTTAACTTCTTATAAATTTGTTAAACCCTAGTGTGCTTATAATGGTTCACCCTTTAGATATGGTTTTTCAAGATGATATAAATTATTCTATTAATGTCATGTCTTTGCATAATGATATTAGAAATATGTGAGGATCCTTCTGCACAGATTTATGAACTATAGAAAATAAAATAATAATGAAATGAACTTTAGAAAATAACCCAAAATAACCTTTATATTACAGGCCATTTCGAGGGGGAAACCTCCTTTGATAAATCTCAATATAATAATATTCATGGATGCCTTCATTGGGCCTCAACACTTATTTAAATAATAAATCTATTCTAACAATTAATACTTCCCATGTATGTTAGATAACTCAAATATGCTCAAGGGATGACTTACTAAGCATATGCATCCATAATGACTGATACACTAATAATGTAAATAAAAGGGCAAGACATGGGTTCCTAACATCCTCTCCCCCTAGAAAAAATTTCATCCTCAAAGCTTTAGATGTAGGAATTGTTATTGAATTTGGAATATTGGTTCCCATGTTACATCTTTTGGTTATATGTCATGCTACTAAATTAAGACTTATGTGATTGAGTGGGAGATAAGTTGGAGGGTGCACCTATCTGGGATTTCATTTGGTTTGATAAGAATGGATCCTTCTTTATCAGGTTCTAGTAAAAATGTTTTCACTTTGATGGTGGTTCCAAGAACTTTCTTCACATAAGAGACATGAAAGACTGGGTGAACTCGGGAGGAAGGTGGAAGCTCCAACTTGTAAGTAACAAACCCAATCTACCGAAGAACCTTATATGGCCTAAAAAAATTTGGAGCAAGCTTATGACCCCATTTTAGTTTTAGGGATGATTACTTGTATGAATACAAACAAAAAATCTACATATTACTGGATTGAAAGGTACATTCAGAGTAGTGTTAATTAGCCTGTTGCTTTATTCAATTCTATGCTAGATGGAGATTACCCTACAGGGTGTTGAGAATATGATTTTGATGTTAAAGAGTAGTGTCAATTATCTAAAATGGTGAAATATCAAGGGTATACAGGAGAAGTGATAGGGGTAATTGACCATAAACCATTCTATGAGGGGATGCCAACATTATATGAGGGGAAGCCACTTTGCCCATTATTGTTGTTATTCCAAAAGAAAGCAAAGAAGGAATGTTTCCAAACATTTGTTGACAATTTTTGTTTGGCCATTTGTTTGGGGGTGATACTCAAATCTCATATTTAGTGGTATGTCTATACATCAAAATAACTCCATCCAAAAATGGTTGGTGAAAGTTGCATCATGATCAAAGACAATTGAAGAAGGGATACCATGAAGATAGAAGATCTGATCCAAGAAACCTTGTGCGACTATGGAGGTTGTATAGGGATGGCTGAGGGCACAAAAATGACTATATTTGGAGAGGTGGTTTACCACAACCAGGATAACTATTTTTACTCTAGATTTAGGGAGCTCCTCAATGAAATCCATATAAATATATGTCCAAATCCTAGTAGGAATGGGCAAGGGCTTGAGCAAACCAGGAATCACTGTTGTTTCACCTTTGTTGCATTGGTAGGTATCACATTTAGCCACCATCTATTTAATTTCCCCTTTCATCACCTTCCAAAAGAAGTTTTGACATTCTCGCTTATATTTTTTGAGAAATCCTAAGTGTATTATTGATGGAGAAGCACACATTTAATATAATATGGCTTGATGAATGTTTGTGCTATGAAAAAACACTATATAACCCTTGTATCATAGATAAGTACCATCTCATGAATAATATGGTACTATAGAGGGGTTAATGGCCAATTTTTTAATGAGGTGGTGCAAGGAGGAATAATTTATATACCCTTGGCATACAAATTCCAACCAATTTAGAATGGGCATGGAGATGGCATAAAAGGAAGTTTAGTCCTCGAATGTGCATGAGAAAGTATCTGCCATGACATTATCTTTAACCTTATTGTAAGTGATATCATAATCATAGCCCATGAGTTTGTTGACCCATTTATATTGTGTCTTTGATAAGACCAATTATTTTAGGAATATTTCAAACTCTGGTGATTGATTTTGATGCAAAAATGATTCTCATGTAAGTATGGCCATCATTTTTGTACTACATGAAAAATTATTATCATTTCCTTTTCATATGTAGATAAAGATAAATTTCATCTAGAAGGGGATTTACTAGTGAAATCAATGGGATGATCCTATAGGCCATTTCCAAAGGCATCACTTTTGATGGTGAAAGTTTGGTGAAGTCTAGAATGGCCAAAACTAGTGTGCTACACATAGTCTATTTGAGTGCAATGAATGCCTGGTCAGTTGTGGTATCCCATGTGAATACATCTTTATTAAATAAAGAATTCAAGGGAGTCATGATCTTTCCATAATCCTTGATTAACTTATGGTAGCATCCTGTAAGTCTTAATAATCCATGAAGTCTCTTAAGGGTGTTGGCTAAGGCCAATGCTTCATAACACTAATTTTTTATGGACCCCATCGACTGAAATAATGTGACCTATATATTCAGCTTCCTCTTGGCTTAAGTAACACTTGGATTGATTGGCACATAATTGATTGTATGTTAAAATTTGTAATGCCTTGTCAATATGATAGAGATTCTCAACCCATGTGCGGTTGTAGATCAAAATACCATAAAAAACCAAAGCAAATTGACAAAAGAAAGGCCAAAAGATTTTATTCATTAGTGATTGAAATGTTGAAGGGGAATTTTTAAATCCAAATGGCATGACCAAGAATTCATAGTGACCATCATGAGTGTGGAAGGCTATCTTTGGAATGCCATTAATATACACATGGATCTGATGATAACTTGAATGAAGATCCAATTTAGAGAATGTTTTTTCCCTATGAAGCTCATCAATAAACTCATCGATGACTAGAGATAGGAATTTATCTTTGATGGTAAGGTGGTTAAGGGAATGGAAGTCAATGCAAAGGAACCACAACCCATCTTTTTTGTCAACAAGAAGCACTAGGGAGGATTATGGGCTTGTGTTGGGGTGAATAGTTCTAAACTTGAGGAGTTCCTATACTAGTTGCTCAATCCCAGTAGTTTATAGATGGGGATATTAGTATGGTCAAATGTTGGGTGGGATGTTTTTTGGAAGGAACATGATGTGATGATCTTTAGGGTGTGAAGGTGGAAAACCCACTATATCTATAAAAATGGTTGCATGCTTATTAAAGACAGATTGTAAATCAACATGGTAGTTAGTAGTAGTGAGGAACTAGAGTTCGATGGAGTGTAGCTAAGAAATGACCCTATGTGAGCCTTTATTCAAAAGATTTTCCATGTGATGAGAGTTGATGATGTGAGCAGATCTAGGTAATACACATTTTAAGGTGTGCTTATAGACACTATATGTGAAATGCATCTAAATCTCAACAAAGTCCTATATAATAGGTCCCAATATGTGGATCCACTTTTCCCCTAAGACCACACCAGATCCTCCTAAGGGTAGGGAAAACATATCTGATTGAAGAGTGTAATCACCTATCATAATACACACATTTAGACACTTCCATTTACATGGACATGTTCCCCCTTTATCAATCATGACTTCAAAGCTAGAACAAGAGTGTACAAAATAGTTTGCCTGCTTAACAATACGAGCATAAAAAATTGCCAATTGATCAAATTTACTCATACAACTACAAGTTTAATCTAAAATCATGAAACATCACTAATTGGGGAAATAGATCATATTACAACATTAATCTTATCAAGTTCATCTTGAATCAATTCAACACTTTATAAATGTCTTTGCAGGACAATTAAATGGAATTTTTGCTTGATAATAAAAATTGCAAATGTCACATTCTTCTAATGGAAAATTAATCACCTTGATTAATTAGTCTAAGTATTATTCTAATATAAAATTCCATGGATTTAAAATTATCTTTTCTCTATAAAAAAAATTTGCAATATTACCTTACACTAGTGACATCATTTGGAAAGTCAATGGAAGGAGTGAAGTGTAAGTAAGGTGGCTTATGACATGGCCACTTACACACTCTATTACACCTATCATAGGGCCACTTACACACTCATCTATGACATGGCCTATGACACATTCTAAGAGGACTAATGATTGTACTTTTTTCCCAAACCTCTTCCACACTCTAAAATTATCATAAATGGAGTCTCTTACACACTCTTTCTTGTGCAATCATGAGTTTAAATACTCCTTCTACACCATTAATCTTGATCTTAATCAATCGCTCACATTCAAACCAAAAGTATATAAATACAATGGCCTTTAGCCATTGTAGACAAGCTCTATTGAACTAAAATTATGCCAAACTTATACTAAATCTTCACATTTCTTCTCAAGATATCAAGGAGACAAGGGAAATGTCATCCACGTATGGAGTCAACATTGCCAAATATCTCTAGTATACAAGCTAAGTGACTAGTATTTGATTCACAATCAAATATACTTCTCTAGATCAAAATGAACAAGGTGAGTTACCATAGACCTGTACCTTATACTTTATTTAAATGTCAATTTGAGGACGTATACTTGATAGGATGGCATCACTATATGTGCACACTCAATATTCTAATTTAACCTTCTACTAATTGTTATCTAAGATGTTGAAGTCATGCAGTAAATGAAATGCTGAAAATTAAACATGAACATAATACTGTGAAATAAATGTTTACATATTGGAAGCTTCCTTAAACAAATCTAAGCAAGAATGTAAATCACATAATTCAAAAATAAAACACGTAATGCATATAGAAATCAAATAATATGCTTATCTATTTAAATGGGTTGGATTATTGCTATAAACTTCCAAAGGGAGACTTTCCTCCTTCCGACTTCAACTTCAATCCTTTCTCTCATAACACTTAATTGAACTCAAAAATGTTTGTTCATATTAATAAAAAATGTAGTAATGAATTGATACAAAAAATTATAATAATAGTTTCTTGACAAAATGCACTTTTGATAGTCTCTAATCAACATCTACTATCTCTCAACTCTGTTGTTACCCATATATATATATATATATACACCGCATAGGAGATTATTTTATACAAAACAATATATATTCTAATCTAAGAAACATTCGATTTAGGATAATTGAAATTGGCTCCTTTTACTAAAGTCATCCTTCATGTGAATTCTAAAACATTGCTATAAGATAAACAAAGCTATTCCATTCTTCAATTGCTTTTTTATTGGGATTCATGAAGGTTATAGTTCTTTATGTGATTCGGTTGAAAGAAGAATCAAAATTTGTTGATTCGTGACTTTGGTCACACAGTGGCTACAGGATAGTCCATGTAATGATATTCTTTCATTGTAGGGCATTCCATGCTATATACCTATTTCTCCAAAACATCCTTAAAACACATTATAGAAAAAGTGTCCTAAAGCAATAGATAACTATCATATATTTAATTCTAATACATAATTTTAACTATTCAAAGAGTATAGAAACATAATTCTATTTATAAGATTATGGCAACTTAAGGAATGAAACTTATGGGAAAGTACTCAAAATCATGGTTAACAAGAAGGATGAGTGCAATAGATGAGGATAAGAATAAGACATTTCTAGGGCTCATCACACCCCCCAACTTAAGATCTTACTCAACCATGAGTAGCAAAATTATTCATTCCCATTTCATAAAGAACTCTAAAATCCATGGGATTTATGGCACCACTGGAAAGGTGAACATAAAATCCATGCCTCTGTTCAAATAGTTGCCAAATTTTGATCTTCCTAGCTTCATCCAATGGGACTTTATCTTGCCAATCTGGAATAGGATACTAAAATAGAGGGGGCTCAAATTTGTGGTTTAACAATTGAGATCCCATTTTACTTACAAGAAGAATATATTTTGTGATCCTGTTAAATGTTGCCTTTAAGTTAAAAAGGGAATATGGATTTCTCTTCCTTAGTGTAGGAGTTAGCTCATTCCATCATTCAATGCAGGACACTTTAGCTGTAGACAATAAAAGTTCTCAATCCTAAGTAAAAATCTTGGGCTTCATCACAATTCTTAGCAAACCAAGTTCTGACTTCCTCCTTCAACATGATATTATCCCATTCAGTCAATACAACATTAGGTATCATTGATTCTCTCTTGATAAGCATCTTGCTTTCATTCTCCTTTTTCCTATATTCAACTACTTCTCTTCCTCTTCTTTACTCATTCAACATAAATGATGAAAATACCTTTATTTGGATATCTCTAACATATAAATTAGGGTTCCACTCTCTGTCATAAGGAAAAACATAATTGTGAAAGTATAACTCGCACAATAATGTTTGTTCTTCCTGTGAACTTTATTTATAGATAGAAAAGATGGAGAGAAGATGAATTAATTCATGAGGCATGCCACAATAAATTCGCATATATTTAAGCTTATGCCATTTCTCCTCGAGATAAACTGAATAAACTCTTACATGAGGTTTGAAATCAAGGAGATTATGGCTAAGACTAGCCATATCTTCACTTTTCTACTTCAGTTTGGATATTATTTCTTCCTTCAACCTATTCTCTTCTTTAAATTTCTTATTTTCATTTCTTAATGCTTTCAAATTTTCAAACTAACTATCCATCCAATTCATCAATTTAGAAGATATTGCAAATTAGGAATGATACTTGACTTATTAGGTGGTTTTATGTTCTTCCTATTGATTTATCTCTACAGAAAGTTGTGAAATAATGACTACAAAATGGTCTTCAATTGAGGGTTGCAGCTAAAAAGTTGTTGCAACAAGTGCATCCAATCCTCCTCCAGACTGATCCTATATCTTTTTTCTTAGTCGCTCAATTTCTTGTAAAGCTTACTCCAAAGTGGGAAATTTTAATTTTATGGTAAGTTGCTCTATTTTTTCCATTTTTTCCTACATTGGTTCCTCTTTCAACTCTTTAAGACTATGCTCTACTTGTTTTGCCTCTTAATTGTATTCTAGAGTACATTCTCCCTTGTTTGTTTAATCCTCTAGAGATTCATCATTGTTAGAAATCTATTTTTCTCTAGATTATTCATTAATTTAAATAATATAAGGTTTACTTCTCATTTTTAATCTCAATCTATGGGATTTGTGAGGAGTATAGGTTACCTTAGCCTTTTTGGGAGAAGGTGAAAGCTCCTCTTTAAACTCCTCTAAATCAGACTGGAAAATGAGTTTCTTCATTTTTCTTCTAGATTCCCTACTTATGGAAGTCCTTTATTTAGTCCTTGCTATAGGTTCTTGTGTGGTTTTAGGAAGGTATCCTTTTATAGGTTCTTTTAGAGCTGTAGGAGGTCTTTTTGTGTAGGTTTTTGTGGAGCTATAGGAAGGCTTTTTATTGCAGGTTCTTGTGGAGATATAGGAAGGGATTATTCTGATATATGTTATTCTACCTCTAATTCCTCTTCTATTTCATTTCCCTCTCTATCATTTTCTCCATTTCTTGGTACTTGGAGAAATTATTCCCAACTTATGTTGGGTCTAGTCCTTTGCAAACAGTCTTGAACAATCAATTATATTAAACAATGATGGGAAAGAGCTTTGGAGTTACCTTTTTAAAATGCCTCTACCATTTTTGTGATCATGTGGAACAATAATTTGGGGATGTTTATCTCTATACCATGCCATAAATGATTCATGAACTTGAAGTGAATGCCATGCATCATGGAATACCTCCCTTAAAAAATGAAATATTTGTAGATGAACTCAACAACTTTGGCCTATCTTCCCAGTAAAGATAACCATGAAGTGCCCTATTTTGAAGTTTCCAGGCTTTCATTTCCTCTAATGAATTTTTACCTCTCTACTTCAACATCATTTTTTTTCTATGCCTCCCCTATTCATGGCAATCATGTTACTGTACTAATGATGGTTTATGTCAACTTTATATCCATTCCTCACTGTTGCATGGTTTTTATGCAATGAGCTAGTGAATTCTTCTATAATTCCTTGATTTAGGGCTTGTATCCTCTCAAAATATTGTGCCCATCCTACATTCTAGAATAGGGCCAAGATGTATGAGTTATTGGTTGAATGAGTGATATCAATAGGTTCTTGTTTAAGCAAGTCCCCTCCCATATTATGAGATAAAATTTGAGTTGCAAGTTCATGTTCTTACAACAAGGGTTTTATGGATTTGATGAAATGTTTTTGATTTTTACTTTGGGAGTGAAATAATCCATTTAAATTATGGAAAATATTCCCTCCCAACTTAAATTATCACTTGTCCTCAAGGGACGAAGCTAACATATGCAAATGGCTCATAACAATAACAAATGTTGGTGATAACAGTGCATTAAAGGTCATATCAATCAGTGAAGGAGAAGATATGGTGAATTGGCATGATAAGGAGAAGATATGGTGGCATGTTAATCTAATTAAGACCCATCATCTTTAGTAATAGTTAAAATGTATGACATGAAATAAATATAAAATAATTACCTTGTTACTTATAGAAATACATTTTATTAATGCATAAATGATGATTCAAAGTGTGGTCTAGTGTGTGTTATCATTTGATTGGGAGAAAAATGCTTTATGTAGGATGGAATGATAAGAATACATCCTATAGCAAGAAATATTTCATGTAACAACAAGTGTTTCCTGTAGCAATAAGTTTTTCATCCTAGAGCAGCACATTTTTCATCCTGTAACAAGAAGGAAAATGTATCTTTGCTCCAAGGGAATGAATTTGCAAGAAAATACAAATGAAAGCAAAAAGTTTTATTGCAGTAGTATCTTTCCTCTTTATTTTTTTTAAAGATTTTTTGGTCCAAACTCAACTAGAATCACAAGAATCCAGGAGGTAGGATTTTATTCAGCCTAAACCAAGCCATTGAGAATGGCTTGTTCTTGGTTTCAAGAAGATTTTATTCTTCTTGGAAAATATTAGAGAAGGGTTGAAAAAAATATCATTAAATTGTAGGAACAAGTTAATTTGCTTCATGAAGAAAAGATGGATGTTGTTCTTCAAGAAGTTGGTGGGTGAGATTTTCTTTGAAAAATAGTTTCTTATATAGCTTGATCCTATGGCCATTAACAAGCAGTTAGAATTGAATAGAGTCAATGGTCATGAGCTTTACAATTTAATTGTCAAAAATTTGTTCTATCTCATAAATCCCAAGCCATCTATACTATATATTTCCTTTATGATCCTTGTATTTAGAGTTAAATAGGAGTGCCCATTCACTAGGGTAAAATTTGTTAGTCTTGATGTTCTTGTCATGTCAATCCACACGTTGTCTTTGCACTATTTCAGTGTGATGGAGTGCTTCCTTTTTTAGTTCATCAAGTGCATTTAGTTGCATGATCCTATCTTGTTGAGCTTGGGAAATATCCACTCCCAAATCAAGTATTTTCCTTAATGTTTAATGTTCAAACTCAATGGATAGAATAAGATTTTTACCATAAACTAGTTTATATAGAGTGAAACTTATTATGGTTTTCTAGGTGATTCTATAAGCCTAGACTATTTATAGAAGATGAGTTGACCAATCTTTTCTATGCAAGCTAACAATATCAGTCACTTCCACCTGACCATTTGACTAAGGATGGTAAGGGGTAGACTTTTTGTGTTTGATTTCATATTATTTGACCGAGGCAATTGTGAGGTTTGATGTGAACTATGGGCCTTGGTCTGTGACTATTTTTCTTGGTACTTCATAGTGGGTGAAGATTTATTCATATAAGAACTCAAGTACTTTCTCATCTCGGGTGTGGGTTAAGGCTTTGACCTCAGCCCATTTTATGACATAATCAGTGCATACTAGTATATATTATTGTTGGATTTAAGATCAATGGGACCTATAAAATGCAATCCCCATTTGTCAAAGGGTTCTAGAACTAATTGTGCTTGTAATGGTATTTTATCAGAGTGAGTGAGTTTTCCCATATGATGGCATTGATCACATATGTGGTTATACATCATGACATCCTTATGCAAATAAGGCCAATAATATCTGGTAGTGATTACTTTCATGGTAGTCTATTTGATAGCAAAATGACCCCCATAGGGTTCATCATGGTAGGCTCTGAGAATGTCATAAGCTTCATCTTCTTGGATACATCTTCTCATAACTGAATTTGGTCCACTGATAAAGAGATATCCTTTAATCTAGGAATAATGTCTATTCTTTTGGATCAGATGTTGTTTGTCCCTGGGTGAGAAATGTTGTGGTAGTGATTCTTCAACAATATAATTAGCAATATTTGTGAACCAAGGAGATTGAATTATTATAATTCACTAGGAAAAGATTCATCAATAATAGGATTGTGCTCATCATTTTTCAATTGAGATAGAAAATTTTCTACTACATTATCCTTACCTAGTCTATCCATAATGGTAATATCAAACTCCTATAGTAAAAGCAACTAAAGAATTATCCTACCTATTACAATAGGTTTGTTCACTAAATACCTAATTTTTGCATGATTTGTATGGATGAATACTTAGTAACCTATAATGTAGTGTCAAAATTTGTTGATGGCATAAATGATGGTAAGAAATCCTTCTCTATTACAGTGTAGTTGAGTTTAGCCCCTTGAAGATTATTGCTAATAAAATAAATTACATAAATCAAAGATTCATCTTTTTGGCCAAGGACATCTCCTAAAGTGGTGTTAGATGCATCTTTGTGGATATGAAAAGACTTCTTCCAATCAGGCCCTCTCAAAATAAGAGTTGTTACGAGAAAGTCTTTGAGTTAATGAAAGGTAGTTGGATAATCATTAGTCTATGTAAGTTCAACATCCTTAGTAAGCAATCCAAACAATGGGGTGGTAATTTTACTAAAATATTTGATGAATCATCTATAATAACTAACATATCCTAAAAATATTCTAACATATTTTTGTTTCTTGGGTGTGGGTAGATCCTTAATGATACTTATCTTTATGAGGTCAAATTGAATTCCAATAAAGGATATGTGATGCCCCAACATAATCCCTTTAGTCATGAATATGTAACCCTTTTCATTGTTTAAAGATAATTGGTGGTCCTAGAAATTTTGAATAACTTTCTCTAGGTTGGTCAACATTTATTTGAATGTCTATCCATAGATAGTGAAATCATCCATGTAGATTTCAACTTAATCATGGGAGAGATCATAATATATTCTCAAAATAGCCCTTTGAAAAGTAGTTGGGACATTGCAAAGGCCAAATGGTAATATGACATAGGAATAGGTTCTCTAAGGGCAAGTAAAAGTGGTTTTATCTTGGTTTTGTGGAGCAATTCATATTTGATTATAACCACTATATCTATCTAGGAAGGAAAAGTACTTTTTCCTTGTTAATGTATCCAACACTTGATCAATAAATGGAAGGGGAAAGTGATCCTTCGTAATAACAACATTCAATTCTTTGTAGTTAATGCAAATACACCATTTCCCCTCTTTTTTAGGGATAATGACTAGGGGAAAGACCCATTGTCTATCCAAAATAGGATAAAAAATCCTACATCCAAGAGTTTTTATAATTTAGTTTTGATAATATCTTTAACTACAAGATTCATTCATCATTGGGGTCGGTGAATAGGTTTGTATTCTTCTTTAATGTAAATGTGATGCATGCATAAATCTAGGGGTATTCCTCTCATGTCATGGTAATCCTATATAAATGTTGTTGTGTGCTTTCTCAGAATTGTAAGAAACTAAATTTCTTGTTGGGGTGTTAAGGAGGTGCTGATGTTGAGAGGTTTGTTTGGTAGAATGTCTACTTTCTTTGTTTAAGAAAGCATGGTTTCTATGTTAGCAATTAAAGGAGTATATTTGCATTGATGAGAAAGCAATTGATGGAATATACAAATGTCTCTTGTGGTTTCAAAAATATCATTCTCAGAAAAGGTATTTTGAAGAGTGCATAGTGTAAATTCTAATAGATTGGTGGCTATGGGATCTTATCAATAGGTGTTTTCTAAGATATCAGTAAGGATAGTGTCTTCTTCTTATGCCTACAAAGCTAGACTCTAGTAAATTATGTAGAGAGTCTACAAAGGGATAATTTATTCAAAGTCATTGATCCAAGGGGTTGGGCCATCATTCTAAAAAGGCTAAGCTGGTGGATACAAAACTAATTTCTTAGTGTCATTTTTGTTAGAAATTAGCATTTTTCCTGACATGCAACTAATAAAAGCATTAAAAGTGGCCAACCATGGGCGGCCAAGTATGCGAGGATAACCCTCCAAGTTATTTTTTGGATACAGGACTATAAATTCTATTGGATATTTCCAACATTCCACAGTGATAATAAGGTCCTCAACAATCCCCTAAGGCTTAATAGTTGATATGTCAGCCATCTAGAGGATGATGGGTGTTAGATAAAGAGTGGTAAGTTTTAGCTATTGCATGGTCTCTGTGGTCATCACATTGATGGTTGTGCCCAAATCAATTAAAGTATTGGAGATGGGTTAGCCATGGATGCTAACATTAACTACAAGGCTTTTTGGATTAGAATATTTTGGAGAAACTATATTTCCCAACATAATATTTGCTAGTTGCCAATGCCCTAGACTATTTTAAGATCCTTCTTCTTTCTTTCTAAATTTTTCAAACATAACTTTCTAATAGCTTTATTGTAGATAGGAACATCTTTGATTGATTTAAAGAGTGGGATTTTTACACACACATTCTTGAGTCGTCCTAAAATATCAAATTCAGGCTTTGGTTTAGGATGCGATATGTTCAATCTCTTCAAAAACGGAGAATTTTTAGATTCTTTTTCATTTTTGGATGAACTTGGCTCAAGATTGGCCATGGGTGGTTGTCGACTAGTATGGAGTAGGATTGGTTCAAAGTGTTTTGTGATTATGGGTGATGTGGGTTATGGAATAATATGACTTGATCAAAGTTGAAATTGATTAATATCTAAGGTGTATATTGGATATTACATTATTTTAGTTGATTATGTTGGTTGAACCAACTTATTGGTAGAATTAGGGATGGTCTAAGTAGGTAATTGAGTGGTTCGAACAAGTTGCTGAGTGTTTGGAATTATGGTCTATTATTGTTGTGGTTGTTTCATTTGTTGGGGAAAGCTTTGATTACCTTTTCATTTTTGTTACCATGTATTAGAGGGATCGAAATATTGTTAGTTTTGGAATTACCCAGGTTGAGGTTGTTGTCCATTATGTTGCATCCATAACTAATTTTTGGGTAGCTGTCAATTCATTTGGGAACAATTTTGATTGGGTATACTTATCCAAGAACCATATTGAAGATTATTTGAGAATTTGCAAACATAGAGTTTGATGGCATAATTGATCTTTGTACCCATGGTTTCCATTGAGCCACAAAAAGTACTTGATCTCATCTTCTCCTATGGCATGCATATCCACTGTCTCAAGATTCTCCTTAGTTATGTTGGCTACCTGAGCTTTCATAGAATGGTATATGCAATATTCCTTCTTCTTTTTGAATTTAGGGCAATAGGTGGCTAAGGATTTATTAGTTTATTCTTACTTATTCTATGTATGTAATGTATCAAGATGAGTAGCTAGGTTACTGATAATGTCCTACTTCATGTCCTGAAGTAGGTTGCTAACTTCACCTTTAGACAATCCTATTGTAGATGTTGTAGGAATGGTTTTTCCCCTACTTTTGTTCATGGTTAATCTAGAGTAGTTTGTATATAGAATTGTTAGTTCATCAAAGGCCAGCATAAAAACATCACCACTAGACATTAGATTTAGTGTTTCTAGACAATCATCTCTAATCCCTTTCAAGAATATTAGCTTGACTGATTCCTTGTCCATTGTAGTATGATTGGATTTTTGTAAGCTGAACAAAAATATTTTCTTATATTCTTACAATGACTTATCATCAACTTGTGTCATTCAGAATATGTCATCTCTGCTGTAGTTCCTACCCTTGCAATAGTCATGTTATTTTATCAAAAACTTATCCTTCATTTCTTTCCTAGTAGAAATGGTATCCTTTCCAAGTCCCATGATCCATCTAAGTGCTACATCTTGAGTGTTACTAGAAACAATTTGAGTTTTTGAGTGTCTTGATCATAATTATAACTATCCAATAAGATGTTGAACTAAAAAATAAATGTGTCTATATCCTCAGATGCTTTTCCCATAAAAGTAGGGAGGGTGGAGTGAGGGATATTCTTTATGGGTGTATTTCTATCAAGAGTAAGGATAGGAAATTTTAAAGTAGAAGACTCATTGGTATTGTTTTCTTCCTAGTGATCCCCCATGAATACTCTTTGTGTTGGTAGACTGGAGGTTGTTGCTACCCACTGCATAAAATTCCTTTCAATTATTTTATTTCTTAAGGTGTACAAGATGGAGATTTTATCTTTTTCCTTAGGAATGTATGGATTTTTATACAATGGGGATGGTGTGGAGGTTTCAAAAGATTAAACTAGTGTCTTAGCAAAGAGTCTCTCTAAATTAGAAGATTCTATTGGCTTGGTGTTTCTTCTAGGAGTAAAAATAGCCTTGAATGCCTCTTTAACAAGAAATTTAGGTGACAGAGGGAAGCAAACTTCAAATTCATAAGTATGAGGTGATAAGGTGAGAATTATAAAAGGTGGTACATATGGGTCTCTTCTAGGGGTATGAACCTCCTCAAGGTCTCCAGCTTGTGCTACTAGTCCAGTCAAAAATTCTTCCTTCTCTACCTCTTCTATTGACAACTGTGAGTGATCTTTAACAATTCCTTCATGTTTCTTAGTTGTTGTAGGATGAATTTATGATCTTGTAGCAATGATTGATGATTTAGGAACAAATATTCCTATATATTCCCCTTCACTTTGCATATGTCAACCACTTTTTTTTAACTTTTTATCCACCATGTATGCACGGGTTAATAATATGGGGGTTTTTGAAAATTTTCACTATCCTACTTGAAAAAAGGAAAATTTAAACTATGAAATCAAGAAATTTTTAATTTAAAGAACAAAAAGCTTTGAAAATAAAAACAATAAACATCTAGAAACAATTAATATCAAGATTGAAGATTATAAGTGTGTGACACCCTTCCCCAGCAATGGCACAAAAAATGATTAACAGTTGATTCACAATCAAATATACTTATCTTGATCAAAATGAAAAAGGAGAGTTACCATAGACTTGTACCTTATACTTCATTTAAATATCAACTTGAGGGTGTAAACTTGATAGGATGACATCACTATATATGCACACTTAATCTTCTAATTTGACCTTCTGCTATTTATTATCTAAGATGTTGAAGTCATGCAGTAAATGAAATTCTAGAAATTAAACATGAACATAAGACTATGAAATAAATGTTTACACGTTGGAAGCTTCCTTAAATAAATCTAATCAAGAATGTAAATCTCACAATTCAAAAATAAAACACACATTGCATAAATAAATCAAATAACATGCTTAGCTATTTAAATGGGTTGGATTGTTGTTGTAGACTTCCAAAGGGGGCCCTTCCTCCTTTTGAATTCAGGTTCAATCCTTCCTTTCACAACACTTAATTGAACTCAGAAATGCCTGTTCATATTAATAAAAAATGTAGTAATGAATTATTGTAGAAAATTACAATAATAGTTGCTTGACAAAATGTACTTATGATAATCTCTAATCAACATCTACTATCTATCAACTCTGCTATTACACACACACACCATAGAGGAGATTGTTTTATTATATATATATATATATATTCTAATATAAGAAACATTTGATTTATGATAACTGAGACTGGCACCTTGTTAAGTTGTGGAGCTAAAAGCTTCATTGTTATGCAAATGGTGGAGGTTGCTGGGTCGATAGTATCATCAACATCAGTCAGGCATGGATCAGAACCGACTGACATCGATAAGGGATTGGCCAACATCGGTCATATGCAGACTGACAACGATTGGCATCGGTCACCTGTGTGTGTGCATTTGCATGCATTTCCAGAATTAGATTTGTTCTAATTTTAGTCAGACAGAGTGTTTACATGTAAAGACTAATTTTAGTCTTGAGTCTGTGTTTCTAATTATTATTCACCTTGGATCCTATTTAAGATACCCATGGGGCATGTATTGTAATTTAAGTTGTAAGCAAGATCAATTAGATCTGCAAGGTGCAAGATCAAGAAGATCTGTGGTCTGAAGAGAAGGGAATAACAAATCGGTTATTGAGTTGATTATAATTGATTGAGAGAGAGAGAATTCTTGAGAGAGAAATATTGTACACCCAAGAGGTGTGGAAGAGTGAGATTTCTTCATTATATTTTGGAAGAGTTTAATAAAGATTGGTTGTTTCTCATATATCCTCTTATTTGCTATTTCGTATTTCTAGTTACTTATTATTTTTGGTTTAATTTCGTGTTTAGTTGCTTATACAAAAGTAATCAATTGTACTTGGTAGTTCCTAACAAGTGGTATCAGAGCGAGGTTAGTTTTTGTTGATTACAGAATTCACTCTCAGGGGTTTCTGATTGAGTGGGAGTAAAACAATGGCAGAAGAAAGTAAACTAAGAATGGAGAAATTCAATGGCAAGAATTATCAATTATGAAGGATGCAGATAGAAGATTATCTGTATCAGAAAGATCTATATTTACCATTGGGTAGGGTTTCAAACAAGCCCATAGATATGCAAGATGAAGAATGGAATGTTCTTGATAGAAAGGCTCTTGGATATATAAGGTTAAGCTTGGCATCTTCTGTGATTTCCAACTTATCACAGGTAAAGACAATGGTAGAGTTAATGGATACTTTGGCAAATTTATATGAAAAACCCTCAGCTTCGAATAAGGTATATCTTATGAAGCAATTATTTAATTTGCAAATGCAGGAAGGTAGATCTGTATATAGTCATCTTAATGATTTCCATGAAATTGTAAATCAGTTAAATTCAGTCAAAATAGTTGTTAATGATGAAATTAAGGCTCTCTTAATCTTATGCTCTTTAC
This sequence comes from Torreya grandis, assembly GCA_037957365.1. Classification (NCBI taxonomy): domain Eukaryota; kingdom Viridiplantae; phylum Streptophyta; class Pinopsida; order Cupressales; family Taxaceae; genus Torreya; species Torreya grandis. The sequence goes on from JARHVA010002661.1 coordinate 1,302,903, forward strand.
CTGAAAGCTAGCATAACTTGGTAATGGTAGTTAGTAATACTGCATTTGCTTCAAATATCTTGAAAGTTGATGATGTTGTTAGTGTAATCTTGAATGAAGATATTCATAAGAAAAGTACAAGGGAAACATCAGGTAATGCTTTAAGTATTGAAAGCAGGGAAAGGCAAAAAGAGAAGGGAAAGCAAGGGAAATCAAGGTCAAAGATGGGAAGGAGATCCAAATCTAGAAATGGAAAAATAACCTGCTAAAATTTTGGAAAGAAAGGGCATGCAAAGAAAGACTGCTGGTTGAAGGATAACAAAGAAAATCAGCATGAAGGTAATAAGGAAGAAAATGTTGTAGGTATTGTTACATATGATGCTCTTATATTTTCTTTGGATAGTCAAGTAGAATCTTGGGTTTTAGATTCTGGTGCTTCTTTCCATGCAACCCCAAATAGAGAATTTTTCAATGATTATGTCCATGGAGATTTTGGAAAAGTTTATTCAGGGGATCACGAGCCTTGTCAAATTGTTGGCAAAGGAAAAGTGCAGCTGAAATTGTAGAATGGCAACACATGGGTGTTGAAGGATGTCATGCATGTACCCATTCTGAAGAGGAATCTGATTTTTGTAGGAAAGTTGGGTGATGAGGGTTGCACAGTAACTCTCACAGCTAAATCTTGGAAAGTTTCCAAGGGTGCACTTGTATTAGTAAGAGGTAAAAGAGTAGGTACACTTTATCTATCTACTTATATTACTAATTATTCTCCTTCTATTTTATCTACTTCAGATGTAGATGCAAAGATGTGGCACCATAGGCTTGGTCACATGAGTGAGAAGGGAATGAATATTCTTAAGTCAAAAGGCAAGCTTTCAGATTTGAAAAGCATAGATCTAGATTTCTGTGAGCATTGTATTTTTGGGAAACAGAAGAAAGTGAGGTTTCTCAAAACTAGGTCAACAAAGAAGAAGCACAAGTTGGAGCTTGTTCACACAGACGTGTGGGGACCAGCTCAGGTAGCTTCTATTGGAGGATCACAATATTATGTTTCTTTCATTGATGATGCTATAAGAAAGGTATGGGTTTATTGCATAAAGAGGAAATTTGATGTTTTTGACACATTTAAGAAATGAAAAGCTTTGGTTGAGAGTGAAACAAGTTTGAGATTGAAGTGCCTTAGATCTGAAAATGATGGTGAGTACTACAGCAATAAATTCAACAGCTACTACTCTATGAGTGGAATACACAGGGAAAGGATGGTTCCAAGGACACCTCAAAAAAATGGAGTTGTTGAAAGGATGAATAGAATAATAATGGAGCGTGCACGAAGTATGAGGTTGCATGCTGGTTTGCCCTTAAAGTTTTGGGTAGAAGCTGTAGATACTGTGGTTTACCCGATTAACAGAGGACCTTCTACTGCACTGGATGGTGGATTTATAAAAGAGGCATGTACATGTAAAAAGGTAGATCTTTTATTTCTTAGAGTTTTTGGTTCTGAAGCTTTTGTGCACATTGATAAGGAAAATAGAAAGAAGCTAGATGCTAAATCTATGCAGTGCACTTTCATTGGTTATAGCTTTCGAGATTTCAAATTCTGATTGTGGAATTTAGAAACTAACAAAATTATTAGAAGTCATGATGTAGTTTTCAATGAGAAGGTGATGTACAGTGATTAGCTCAAGAGGCTGAATAATTTTGAGTAGGGCAATCTTGATTTGGATGAGGTAATGATCTAAAATGAGCTCGTAGGTAAAAATCATCACTCACAGGAAAACACAGGAATTGACATCGGTCAAGTAGGAACTGACGTCAGTCAAGTAGGAACCAACATCAGTCAAGAAAGAACCGATGTCGATTAGATAAGAACTGACATCGATCAGATAGAGATCGATGTCAGTCAGGTGGAACTGACATCAATCGAGTGTAGACTGATAGATGATTGGGATCGATCACTGTCAAAAAATTTGGGCAGACAACAAGCTGTAAATGAGTCTCAAATTCCCATGTGGAGGTCTAAAAGGGTAAGTAAACCTCCAATTCATTATTCCCCTTCTTTATATTATGTGTTGCTCACTGATGGTGGAGAACCAGAAAGTTTTGATGAGACAATACAGGTAGAATCTAGGAAATAGTGGGAACATGGCATGAATGAAGAAATTGATTCCTTAGAAGAGAACCAAACGTGGGATTTGGTTGAGTTTCCAGTTGAAAAGAAAGCACTAAAAAACAAATGGGTTTATAGGTTAAAGGAAGGAGAGAATGGACAAATGAGACATAAGGCCAGGTTGGTAGTAAAGGGATTTGCACAGAAACTAGGTATTGACTTTGGTGAAATCTTTTCTCTTGTAGTAAAGATGACTTATATTCAGACTGTATTGTCTTTAGTTTCTATTGAAGATTTTCACCTTGAGTATCTTGATGTTAAGACAACATTTCTTCATGGAGATTTGGATGAAGAGATATATATGGATCAGTCGCAAGGTTTTGAGGTCAAAGGTAAGGAGAAACTTGTGTGCAAGTTGAAGAAAAACTTATATGGTTTTAAGCAAGCTCCAAGATAATGGTATTTGAGGTTTGACAAGTTTATGACAAAGCATGGCTTTAGTAAATGTCAATCTGATCATTGTGTTTATCTTAACAAATTGGATAATGGTAGTTATATTATCCTGTTACTGTATGTAGATGATATGCTTGTTGCAGGTTCACACATGCAGGAAATTACTGAGCTTAAGGTAAAATTAGCTCACACATTTGCCATGAAGGATTTAGGAGTAGTAAATAAAATCATTGGCATGAGCATAAAGAGAGATAGGAAAAATCACAGTTTGATTTTGTCTCAAGAGGATTATGTGAATAAGGTGTTGGATAGGTTTAATATGCAGGATGCAAAACTGGTATGCACACCTATGGCTAGACACTTCAAGTTGAGAAAAGAAAAATATCCTAAATCACATGATGAGGTTGAGTACATGAGCAAAGTTCCATATGCTTCAGTAGTTGGGAGCTTGATGTATGCAATGGTATGTACTAGACTTGATATTGTCCAAGTAGTGAGAGTTGTCAGCAAGTTTATGGTCCAAGAAAGGAACACTGAAAAGTAGTTCAGTGGATTCTCAGATATCTGAGAGGGACCAACAATAGGTATTTATGCTATGCAGGGTCAAACACTTCTCTACATGGGTATGTAGATTCGGATATGGCAAGTGACTTGGATGGCAGGAGAAACACCACAGGATATGTGTTCACTATTGGTGGAACAGAGGTTAGCTGGATTTCAAAGTTGCAGAAGGTTGTTGCCCTGTCTATTACAGAGGTAGAATACATTACAGTCACAAAGGCTAGCAAGGAAATGATATGGATGACTCAGTTCATGGAAGAGTTGGGAAAGGATCAAGAGAAACGTAGATTGTACAGTGATAGTCAAAGTGTAATTCATTTGGCAAAGAATTCAGTGTTTCATTCAAGAACCAAACATATACAACTTAGGTACCACTTCATTAGACAGGTATTGGAGGATGGATAGTTGAAGTTGGAAAAGATCCATATGGATAAGAACCCTGCAGATATGTTAACAAAGCTGATAATAAAAGAGAAGTTGAATCTTTATTTAACTTTTGTTGGTCTTCATGATTGAACTTGAAGATGGAGAAACAAGCCAGAGAAACAAGACAGAGGATGTTGCTGTAAAGGTACAGGTGTAGCTATTTATCTCCAAGTGGGAGATTGTTAAGTTGTGGAGCTAAAAGCTTCACTATTATGCAAATGGTGGAGGTTGCTGGGCTTAACCAGTAACTGCCATCGACAGTATCACCAACATCGGTCAGGCATGGATCAAAAATGATCGACATCAGTTAGGGATTGGCCAACGTCGGTCATATGTAGACTGACAGCGACCGGCATCAGTCACCTGTGTGTGTGCGTTTGCATGAATTTCTAGAATTAGATTTGTTCTAATTTTAGCTAGACAGAGTGTTTGCATGTAAAGACTAATTTTAGTCTTGAGTTTGTGTTTCTAATTATTGTTTACCTTGGATCCTATTTAAGAGACCCATGGGGCATGTATTGTAATTTAATTTGTAAGCAAGATCAATTAGATCTGCAAGGTGCAAGATCAATAAGATCTGTGGTCTGAAGAGAAGGGAATAGCAACTCGGTTATTGAGTTGATTGTAATTGATTGAGAGAGAGATAACTCTTGAGAGAGAAATATTGTACACCCAAGAGGTGTGGAAGAGTGAGATTTCTTCATTGTATTATGAAAGAGTTTAATAGAGATTGGTTGTTTCTCATATCTCCTCTTATTTGCTATTTCATATTTCTAATTACTTATTACTTCTGGTTTAATTCCGTGTTTAGTTGCTTATACAAAAGTAATCAATTGTACTCGGTAGTTCTTAACACTCCTTTTACTAAAGTCATCTTTCATGTGAATTCTACAATATTATTGAAGGGTAAACAAAGTTGTTTCATTTTTCAACCGCTTCCTTATTGGGATTCATGGAGGTTATAGTTGTTTTTGCATGTCACTTGAAAGAGGAATTGAAATTTGTTCATTCATAGCTTTGGTCATGCAGTGGTTGTAGGATAGTCTTTGTAATGAGATTATTTTACTATAGGATTTTCCATGTTATATACCTATTTCTCCAAAACATCCTTTAAACACATTATAGAAAAACCATCCTAAACCAATATTTAACTATCATATATTTAATTTCAATATATAATTATAACTATTCAAAGAGTATAGAAACATAATGATATTTATAGGATTATGGCAACTTGAGGAAGGAAACTTATGGGAAAGTACTCAAAAATATGGTTAACAACAAGGATGAGTGCAATAGCTGAGGACAAAAACATGACATTTCTAGGTCTCATCATCAAGCACGAGTTATTTCATACCAACAAGAAAAGAAGTCTCTAAGGAAGGTATAATGTGTTTATTTACTTTCTAATTGATTCATATTTTGTTTGATCTTGATCAATCCTAGGGATTAGGATTATAATGCTATGTTCATAAGGTTATTTTTGATTTATTCACTAAAAATTGAACTAACCTTCTTGGGATTCCTAATTTACAATGGTTTCTTCAAAACATTCCCTTGATTATTTCTAACTAGTACTAAGATTTCAAGGCCATAAACCATGCCTCTCTTAGGGTTCTAGTTTGGTTTGAGATTCCCGACCTACCAATGCATCTATGGTCATTTCTAGACCGAATTATTATGCCCATTGGACAGATTTTTTGCCATGAACCACAAAAGTGGTACACTTATTGGCCCTACAAATGGGTTTATGTCAAGGTGTACTTATCCGAGGAGCTGAAGGATTTCATTGATATCTAGTGTGGTGACATCCATTGATAAAAACAAATTATGTATTTCAATTTTCTTAACACTTACTTTTATTATCAAGCTTCCAAACATCATATCAAATATTATCACCTCATAGGATGATTGAATCCATACTCAACCCCTTCATAAACCAAGAATATAAAAGTGATGGACAAAGGTGATGATTGGAATATGGTTACCTCAAAAAAATTATAGCCAGGGCTAAAAGCCTCCCCTCTAATAACTTTTTCTCTAATAAACAAGCCTTCTCAAGAGATACCCACCTACCTCCCCCTATTATATTAGCTCCTCATGCCTTGTAAATCCTTGTTTCTAATAGTTCCTGGGCTTCCATGGTTCCTATCATTCAAATATCCTCAACAAGTGGTTCCTTCTCTATGTGGTTGTGCAACCCATTCCATGGTGGTGTCACCTCCCCCCAGGATGAACATGGAGCTAAATACCACTCTATTATGCTTGAAGAGTTTCTCAGCCAGACCAACCCAATAATTTTTTAGTTTTAACAAAATTTGAGGGAAGACATGGGGAGTTCCACATGGATGATATTTCAAAATAAATGTTCTATCCTAGAATGTTTGAGGTCTTACAAAGTCATCCTAAAAATACTTTATGCATGTTTCCTATCAATAAATAAATTATATAGAATTTATTTGCCTACAAGAAGTTAAAATTTTAGGGTTTTTTCTACAAGCCTCTTTGAGATGTATTCAACATGATGTCACCCAATTTTCCACTCTACATGAAAATGGATGTGGTGACATCAACATTTAGTTTCACCTAAATCCCCCATTCATTATTTCCACCATGGAGGACCCATCTATTAATGTTATTTTTTATTCCATTTAATGGGTTTTCCCTACATATGTTTAGTTAATTTACTTAGGTGTCTTTTTAGGTTATTATGAAATATAATTACAAATTCATGAGAATGTGAGGACATGTTTATCTTTCACCTATATAATTTACCTTCCTAAAGCTTTTATGGATAATGTTGCTAACGCTAATATTTTAATATTTTGATTATTAATTAATAAGCTTATTTTGGGTCATGTTTGATTTCACTACTACACACATATAATTTCTTCATGCATTCAATCTTATCTTGACCAAACCTCGATTATGGCCCACTCTGGCATGGTATCTCTACATTTATGATAGTTGAATGCCACTATTCTTGTTGTAAAATATTGAGTTTTAGCTTGTATGTCACAGATCTATCATTCGTTGACTTAGTCATTGAATATACAATCTTTCCCATATTTTAATATTCTTCCTAGGTCCTCTACTGATCTAGATTTAGGAAAATAACATGAGAAAGGTGTTTCCTCTTGGTCATAATATATGGTAGATTTTCATGCAAAATGTCCTACACCATCATATTTAGAAGGTTTCAAAAGCATAAACTTGGATGTAAACATGACCTAGTTGACAATTAATTTTTGCCTTTTTGGAGGGTTTTGGGGCCTTTTTAATGATTTTACATAAATATATACTATCTAGGGTCTTCAAATGAAAATTATTTCTAGTTTTTATAATTTTTTAGAGATCCTTAGTAGGTCTTTGGTAGTTTTTACAGGTGTACCAGATCTAAAGTTTTCATACTTGGCAAAAAAAATCCCTACTTGCACCTCCCAAAATTCTTGATTGCTCCCGTAGTCTCCATTTATGATAGCTATAGAAGGGTGTCCTACCTCCTACTCCTCTAATTCTATCCTATCAAGAATTTTGACTACAGTCACAACCCCAAACCTTGATGACTGTAAAGTCAGGTTGTATCTCTAATGGAAAGTTTTAGCTTCAAAACTATCGACTACCAAAGTAGTCCATATTCTCAACATCAAGATTATCCACTGTCAGAGTAGTCTGAAATCCTAACATTGAAAAAATCAACTACTAGAGTAATTTAAAACCTTGACATTGAGAATATTGACTATTGGAGCTATTAGAGTAAATAATTTGGGTTAAGAGTAAATTGAGATTAACCTATGTAATTTGGGTATTAAGAACAGATGCTTAACCTAGGTTAGTTAGACTGATGTGTGGTTTAAACTTGTAACCCACATATCTAATTATGTAGTCAACATGTTAAGTTTGAATGTTGACAATAATGCACAAGATAGGTATAAAATTGTGCACATGGTAGGACTATTTATTTGGCAACTAGTTGGTTTCACATTGCCAGATAAATTCACCTCACCTACCCTTAACTATTATAAATACAAGGGTAAGGTGTATCATAATAAAGAGAGAAGTTGAGGAATTTAATATTATAATAGCTCCTTGAGGGAAATAGATATAATCTATTTTTTTAATATTATTTGAGTTGTCTTATTTTACATATCATTTTTTTTGTAATTTCATGTGATATTTTTTGTTGCTAACTCTTCAGATCTTGTCTTATTAGAATGTTTTTACCATTTCTAACATGGTACCATAGCTTTAGAGAGTTTCATCCATCCATTAGCTTGCAAGTTTTCAGATAACTCTATTTGTTTGTAAGATTCTCTCTCTTTTTGACTCAGACAAGTGTCTTTAGTGGAGAGGTGGTATCCATGTTTTGAGACCAACATTGGAAGAGGAGGATCTAGTAGAGAGCTGTTGTGTAGTGATTTCTCACAAATCTATTTTTTTTGGACAAACTATTTTACCAAAATGCGATATGTATTGATCAATGGATATTTACTCATATAGAATTATATGAAACTATTTATGGGTTTTGATCTCCTCTCTCACATCTTTCTAAATCATTTTATGGTTTTAAAATCTATTGCATATTAAGAAGGTTATGGCTGTTTTAATCTATTGTTCTGGGCATTTTTCCTTAAAAACATATTTTTTATATAAATCAAATGTTTTTGACTTTCAAAAGTGGTTTGTATCCCACAAACATTAGCATGGTTATTTTTCACTTTAAATTATTTGAGAACATCTGTGGTTCATTTTTAATTCTAATGAGTGGTTAAACACCTACCTTAATTTTTATTTTCGTCACTAAAATCCATTTCTAGTGTAATTTTTAATATTTTTGTTGCATTTACGATAATTCGTAAAAGCCTATAAATTTTAAACTGTAACTCAAAATTGAGTTTCATTTTGTTCAAAATTATACATTTTTTTATTCTCTATCCATTGATGTCATTACTTTGTAAAAATGCACTATTTTTATAAAGTGTCAAAATTGGGGGATCCCTAATATAATCTTTTGGGGGTTATCTCGATACTAATTTATGCACCTTTTTACTTTTTTTTGGGTCTTTAGTGATTAAATAGCATGTATTCTACTTTTGGTATTGATCATTGTGAGTCTTTGAATACACATAATTACCATACATGGAGACCTTGAATGGAAACAATCATCAAATGCAAAGAATTATGGTCCCTAATGAATGAAACTCAACCACAATTCACAAGAGAATATGAAATTTTTTATCACCAATGTAATTTTTATGAGTGCATGAGTCTAATAGGGATTATGTGAGTGATATTTTATTATTTCATTTGGATTCCTGTGATACTCCATTGAAAATGTGGGCTAAGCTAAAGGGTTTATTTGGGAAAGTAGATCACATGAGAGACATGCAGTTTGAAGTAGAGTTTACTTCACTCAATATCGATGACTTTGCCTCTATTATAGACTACCTCACAAAGTTTAAGAATTTATTGACATAGTTAAAAGTGAGTGGATGAGATAAAAAATATGAAAAGTGTGTGTACTTGATTTTTTCCAAGTTGGGTGCTCCATTCCAAATCTTTACTTCTACCTTTTTCTCTAGCATTGATGCCTTAGGTATTGCATTCAAAATGATTGATTTAGAGTTGTTTTGTGAGAGACTTAATAGGGAGGAATGTAAATTGTCTTACCTTGATTCTTTCACCTCTCAAAAATCATTAGTAGCATTACATCCTAAGATCAAGGAAAAAATAAAGAGTAAGAAGAAGAACACTCCTCCTCCATCTCAAAATGCACCTAAGCCTAATACCAACACATCTAAACCCAAATCATATTCCAAATCCAAACATAAGCCTAACCTATCATGCTCCTATTATGGGAGGATTAGTCATGAAGAGTCTAGGTTTTTAAGATAATGCAAGCCCTAGAGGATGTCATTAGGAAACATAAGATTTCTATCTCCACTCCTTATCCATCTCATGAATATAGGAAAACACTTAATTTTGTCAAGAGATCACAATCACCTATTTTAGATAGTTGGGTTCTAGATTCAGGTGCATTTCACCATATAACTTCTTCAAAGAAGTCCTTTGTATCTCTTAGTTTGAGCTCTACTTCCAACATTGAGGTTGTATATTCTTAGTTTATTTTTGTTAAGGGACATGATGGCATATAACTTGATGGTGGCTACATCAATAATGCATTATATGTTTTAGACATCACCACCAATATACTTTCAATTTATCAAATTTACCATTCTATTTAGTGTAAGACGTGACTTTCACACCATAGGGTGTTGAAGTTTGAGCTTTATTAGAGACTCACACACTTATTACACAAGGTGTTGTTGGTCATAGTTCTTGACTATATTACTTTGAGGTTTTGATGATACTCCTCCTCTAATGTTGTGTTTTGCTTCTCATTTATATTCTAAGAGTTAGCTTTGACATGAGATATTTGTACATCTCAATTATAGATATTTGAAGGATTTTAGCACTCATAGTATGGTAGAGGGTCGTCCTATAGTTTCATGTCTTGATGAAGTTTGCCCTGGTTGTGCATTAGGGAAACAACACCAAGATCCATTTCCTAAGGGTATGTCTAAGAGAGATTCTTCACCACTTGAGCTTGTGTACAATGATTTGATGGTCTTTCCAACTCCTTTTAATAGAGATAAGTATGCACTTACTTTTATTGATAATTTACTGAGGTATAGTTGGGTTTATTTTCTCAAGTACAAGAGTGTTTTCTCACTTCAAAGTCTATAAGGCTTTAGTTGAGAAATAATCTTATAGTTGCATCAATAAGATTTGTACAAATATTGGGAGAAGTAATTCAATCAAGAGTTCTCTAATTTTTTGGTAGTTTATGGTATTATTCACCAACATCCTATTGTTCATACTCCATAATAGATTGGCTTAGCGGAACAAAAGAATAGAACTTTGAAGGAGATGGCTAACTGCATGATGTATTCATAGGATTTACCTCTTATCTATTGGGTAGAGGTAGTTAATTATGAATTACACTCAAAATCAAACACCACATAGAGCACTTGAGCATTTGACTCCAAAGGAGGGTTGGTCTATAACGAAGATTGATGTCTCATTTTTTTGAGTCTTTAGGAGCCATGCTTGGGCATTTATACCAAAGAATAAAAGAAAATCATTGGATACGAAGAGAAAATTTTTGATTTTTGTAGGGTATTGTGAGGACATGATAGTTTATCATCTTTTAGATTTTGATACTCATAATGTTCATTTTAAAACACATGTATAGTTTGATGAGCACTTCTTATCTCATGATTCTTCCTCTTCTTCCATGACTTCTTTTGATGATTCATCACCTCCTTTTGAGGATTCATTCTTCAATGATCCCATTAGAGAGGTTCCTAAGGAGGTTATAGAGGTTGAGGATCCCACTCCCACTGATGTTACCACTATTTCTAAGTGGGCACACACTAGAGTTTCTATGGCAACCCTTTTCATATAAGATCTTCTACCTATTTGACATCATCATGAATATTCTATGGGTACTGGACTTTTTTGTCAAGCATTCTCTAGGGATCCACAATATTTTTCATAGGCTCATGGGATAAAGGAGTGGGACGATGCGATGATAGATGAGTATTATTATTTGATGAAGAATCATACTTGGGATTTGGTCACTCTTCCTAAGGGAAGAAAATTGGTTAGGTGTAAGTGGATTTACCACACCAAGTATGCAATCGATGGGTCCATTGACAAGTATAATACCCATATTGTAGAAAAGGGTTTCTCACAAGTTAAGACTCTAAGACTTTTATACCCATTGCCAAGATGGATTTTGTATGACTTGTACTTTATCTAGTTGCATCACAAGGTTGGTTAGTGTATTAGATGGATATTAAGAGTGCCTTCTTACATGTAAAATTGCATGAGAAAATCTATATGGATCATCGTGCTAGGTTTGTTCATGATTATTCTCTTTTTTATTGACTTCAAAGGTCTCTTTACGGTCTTAAATAGGCACCTCAGGCTTGGTATGAGAAGATGTATTATTTTCTTCTCTCCACTGGCTTTGTTCATTACCACACGGATCCCACAGTTTATATTCAGTGTATTAGGGAGGACATTTTTATACTAGTCTTATATGTTGATGATTTTATTCTCACAGGCAACGCCTCTTCTCAAATTCAAGCTATTTATTAGGCACTTTCCACACAATTTGATATGATAGAGTTTGGTCTTTTTCATTTCTTCCTTGGTTCACAGATTTCACAATTACATATATGTATTTATTTGAGTTAGCAAAAGTACACCCTTGATCTTCTTCAACATTTTTACATGGATGATTGCAAGCCAAGTCCTCCTTTTTAGTCTGGAGTGCCTCTCACTACCACTTATACTACTTCTCTTTATGATCATATATTTTATAGATAGATGGTTGGGAGTCATATGTATTTGGCCCATACTTGCCTCAATATTTCATTTTCAATTGAGCTTGTATCTATCTTTTCACATAAACCTCATGACAATCATTGGCACGATGGAAAGAGGATTTTATAATATCTAAAAGGTACTAATCAATTTGGATTACACTATACCAAGGGTTATACTCAGTTGGGTATAGTGATTCAGATTGGGTAGGTTCTCTTGATTATAGTTGTTACACTTCTGGATATATTTTTTCTTTTGGTTCTTTACCTATTGCTTGGTTGTGCAAGAAAAATTAGGATATCACACTTTCATCTATAGAGACTGAGTATAAATCAGTAGTTACAGTAAGTCAATAGGGTTTTTAGCTTTATCAGTTATTGGTCCAAATTTTGGCTTTCCATAGGATTCACCTACTATACTTTGGTGTGACAATTAGATTGAAATTCACATATCCCACAACCTAATTGAACACTAGCAGACCAAGCACATAGGTACATATGCACTTCATTCATCAACACATTCAGAATGGATTTTTTAGTTTGGAGTACAATTTGACTCAACAAGTTGTCGACATTTTTACAAAGCTTTTTACTTCACTTTGTTACCTTGAGTTGTGTGGTATGTTTGGGGTTTTAAAATTTTCCCTTGAGGGTTGCTATTGAGGACATCTTCCTTATTCATTTTGATTATACATAGGTATTTCATCACACTTGTTGTAGGAACCCATTTTTAGATTTTTTCTCTCTCTCCTTAAGTTAATCTTAAGGGAGAGTGTTAGAGTAAATAATTTAGGTTAAGAGTGACTTAGGATTAACCTATGTAACTTGGGTATTAACCAAGGATGCTTAACCTAAGTTAGTTAGACTCATGTGTGGTTTAAACTTGCACACCCACATGTCTAATTATGTATTCAACATTTTAGGTTTGAATGTTAACAATAGTAAACAAGGTAGGTATAGATTTATGAACATGGTAGGATTATTCATTTGAAAAATAGCTAGTTTCACATTGAAAAATAAAATCCTCTCACCTACCCCTCAACTGTTATAAATAAAATGGTAAGATGTAGCATAATAAAGAGAGAAGCTGAGGAATTCAACATTGTAATAGCTCTTTGAGGGAAATAGATAGAATCTATTTTCTGAATATCATTTGAGTTGTATTGTTTTACATCTCATTTGTTTAAAATTTCATGTGATGTTTTTTATTACTAACTCTTTAGATCTTAGTTTATTAGAATGTTTTTACCATTCCTAATAGGATAAATTAAAAACCCCAAGGACTATAGACACCCATTGCAAGTCTAACACATTTATCTGACTACAAGAAGGGTTTCCAACCTTGACATCGAGACTTAAAGGTATCGTGTAGTCCTCAATATCAATTGTAACTCAAATAGAAAACTCTTTCAACTCTGAAAGGACTCCAAAACTATGATGACAACCAAAAGGACATCAAATTTAAGCTCATGAATTATGACTCTATTCATTCAAAAATTAGAGTCATTTTAGGTGACAACACTCTCAAATAATTCAAATCAATCAAGGGGAGCACCCTTATCCTACCCCTTATCCCCTTGGTTAGATGAAAATTTAAGACCTTGGTCATAACCAACCCAAGGGGGTTTAACTTTTCCTCACAAAAATTCATCCAAATTTTTTTCACACAAAAAAATTTCTGCCCATTTTTTTTCAAATGTATGCAAAGTGGATATCATTATTTTTTGTGAGCAAGAAACATTCAAAATTCCATAACTTTTAGCTGAAAAATCCTTTTTGGGTGCCATTTTTTTGAAAGTACAAGTTTTTTTTAGCTCTATGTATTAGTGATAGTTTTTTTTAAAAAAAATGAACCTCTACAAATTCAGGGGGCTACATATCATTGTATTTTTTGCACACTCTATTCAACACATATTTACTTACTATAATGGATCAGTATCAAGTAATGATTATTACTCCATTCAACTATAATGAGTGTAAATTTGGAGTGAAGGCTTACACCAGATCACTATGGGTATAAAAATAAAATCGACACTAAATGTAGAAAAGGTGAAGAGGTACAATAGAAGTGATGAAGCTTACGATCTACAATTTTTGTCTGTCTCTCAAATTGATTTTTCATATTAAATTTGTAACTAATCCTTATGGAGTGTGGACCACATTTGAAACACTCTTTGTGAATTAGGAAATCATCAAGTATCATGAATTAGAGAATGAGCTCATCAATTTGAGCCTAGGAAATTTTGATATGATACAAGACTTATTAACAAAGTTCAAATCACTCGGGTTATATTTGAAACTATGAAACATTAACAAAAGTGATGATTAGTTATTTCTTTCCATCCTTGCAAAATTGGGATCTAACTATTATATCTTTAGTTCTACCTTTCACACCACCAAGTGTGCCCTTAGAGCTACATGGACCATGCCATCCTTGGATGACTTTGCTATTTACTCGACTTAGGAGCAAGACAAACTTATTGAAATGGTTACACTAAATTCATCTAAATCACATGCATTAAATTGTGAATTCTGACAAACATAAGGCTTATAATAGCAAGGAGAAGAAACAAAATAAGAAGGACCTAAAGCAAAGAAAAGGTCAAATTTTTGATATTAAGTCTAGAAAGAGTGACTGGCATGTGCATATTATAAGAAATTTGGGCATGAAGATGTAGATTCACCAACTAAATAAGATGATTGAGAAGCATAATATCAGTGTTCCTACTTCTTCAAAGTAGAGTTTATTATCATAGGAGTCTTCTAAGGTCAAAGATAGTAAAAAGGGATATGGAAAAAACACTTATTGCAGTTACATCCCAACCTTCCATATGGATAATTGATTCTAGTGTATCACACCTCATGGCTTCATCACATGACATGTTCTCATCCTTGAAACCTTTTTCTATGCCTTCCATCTTGTTGGGTGATGATACTTCCACATAATTTAGTGGGAGAGGATATTTTGAAGTAAATGATGGGACATTTCATGATGTTTTATGTGTTCCCTCTTTATCCACCAATATCCTATCTATTTATCAAATCACTCACATCAGTTCAGGCAAGATAGTTGAGTTCACACCAAATTTAATGGTTATTATGGAAACAGATAGTGACTCCATAGTTTCATTTGGGAAAATATATCATGCATCATTATTGTACACTTTATCACATTTTGATCGTGATCAACCCTCTAATGCACTTCTCACTCATTAGATGGGTTGAGTCAATTATGGCATGAGTGATTCAGTCATCTCAATTATCATTACCTAGATAAACTCAGTCATCATGACATGGTTTCAAGGTTTTCATGAGTCAAGTTTTATAATGGAGTTTTCCAGGTTTGCATACTTAGTAAGTATTCTGGAGATAAGTATGACAAAGGCAAATCATAGAGCGTTGAACAAATATTGGAGATTTTCTACAATGACATTTTTGGTCCATTTCTAAAACCTTCATTCAATAAGACTAAGTACATGCTTTCATCAATGAATTTTTGAGGTATACTTGGGTGTACTTTCTTAAGTATAAATCTAATATCTTTGATCATTTTTATGGACTTAAAGGTAGTTACAGAAAAACAATCAAGTAAAGACGTTAATATTTTTTACACCAATAATGGTGGTGAGTATGTTAATAAAAATTTTGAATAATTTTGCACATCATAGGGGATTGAACTACAATGTATAGTTCCACATAGTCCTCAGTAGAATAGTGTTATAGATCACAAGAATAGGTCCTTGAAGGAAATGACCAATTATATGATACACTCTAAGTCTTTTACACGTTAGTATTGGGTAAAGGCCATCATCTATGCTTTTTATATCCAAAACTGAGTTCCTAAAAAATTATTGAAGGGATTCACTCCTTTTGAAGCAGGGAGAGGTCAAAAACCCACAATGAAGCATTTATGAGTGTTTGGATCTCCTACTATGGCTCATGTTCCAAATAATAAATGTAAAGCAATGGAACCTCAAAGTCATCCTTGTATTTTTGTTGGATATACAGAGTGTGTTAAGGAATACAACCTTATCCATCCCACCACTCATGAGTTATTTTTTGAAAGGAGTGTTCTCTTTCAAGAGGGTCTTTTAGACTCCACACTTGATACCTCTCCATCTTCCTTATATGTATTGGGATTTTATTAAATTTTTGATGAGTCAAATCTACCTAATCATCTTCCTAATGATCTAAATTCTTATTCTACTTCTGATGATGAGAGTAGTGATGAGGGATCACCTTATCCTTCTCCCAAAATATCTTCAAAATATGAGGAATATACTCCAAACTTTCCTACATTTGGTCCTTTTTGGTCTAAACAAACACTACAAAGTGTTGGCTGATGGGTTGGAAATCCATCAGGTAACATGTGAACCCATTCCCAATTATAGAATGCCCCACATGCTTTCATTACATCTGCTTCCAATTTAGAATCCTTTTGTGAGGTATAAATCAATCCTAAGTAGGATATTGCTATAGAAGAGAGTATAGTTCATTGCAAAGGAACAACACTTGGGATTTAGTCCCTCTTCCTAAGCGAAGAAAAATTGTTCAATGTAGGTGGATCTACCAAATAAAATTTATAGCAGATGGTCCATAGATAATTTCAAAGCATGTTTGGCAATAAAGGGTTTTTCTAAGGTACCTGACATTGACTATATCGAGACATTTTCCACAATTACCAAAATTAACTCAATTCAACTCATTCTCACTATTATCGCAACACATCTTTTGGATGTCCATCAAATGGATGTGAAGAGTGCATTTCTTTATGATGACTTCAAAGATAAAATATATGTGGAGCAACCATAAGAATTTATGGAAGATTATTTCCTAGTTTTAAATCTTCATAAATATATCTATGGCCTCAAACAAGTTCCTCAATCTTGGTATGCCAAGATGGACTCATTTCTTATTTCAGTTAGATTCACTAGATGCCATTCATATCTAAATATCAACATATTATGGCATGATAATTCACTATTGATTTTGGCTCTCGACATGGATGACCTCTTTACCACATGGAGTTCTACACCCACCATTGCAAGAGTGAAATTTTTTTGTCTAATAGGTTCTCAATAACTGACTTGGGATTATTGTATTACTTCCTCAGGATAGAAATTTCTCAGTATGACACTAGGATTTCTATTATACAATCCAAGTATGCTCTTGATTTTCTTGCATGGATTAACATGATTTAATGTAAGCCAACTCTGACTCCTTTTCTATCTGGGGTGAATCTTAAGTTTGATTATCCATCTCCTTTGGTTGATGATAAATCGTATTGACAACTTTTGGCAATCTCATCTACCTTATCCACACTAGACTTGATATTTCATATGTAGTGGGCATGCTCTCTATATTTATGTAAGAACCACATGAGATACACTAGAAAGTATCTAAGTGGATTCTCCACTACATATATGGTACTCATAGTTTTAGGATTCACTATGGAATAGGCATTGAGGTTGATTTAATTGGTTATACATATTCAAATTGGGCTAGAAAATTCAAAATCATAAGTCTACTCTAGGCTATATTTTCTCCCTTAGTTTAGGTTTGATTAGTTGGTCAAGTAAGATAAAAAATGCTATTGTTTTATCTTCTACTGAGGTAGAATACATAGTTAATGCTAATACTAAGGCTATTTAGCTTTAAGGGATTCTCATTGAGTTTGGCATCCAGTTTTGATGACCAATAACCATCTTCTATGACAACCAAAACACAATCTAGATTTGTAAGAACCATGTCCTTTATAAATAGACCAAGCACATCAAGATTCACATGCATTTCATTCAGGATCTCATTGATGAATAAGCCCTTGATATATTATACATCTAAAAAAGGGATCAAATTGATAATATATTCACCAAACCATTCACTAAGAGCAAGTATCTTTATTTGTAGGCTCTTATTGGGGTTTGGGTAGCTCCAACATCCTCATATGGGGAGAATTTCTATGTATTTGGGAACCTCATCAGGGCTTTGTGCTGGGACCAAATTCCACTACTCACATAAGTTATGCTTAAATGGGTATTAGTTTAGGTTATTTTTCCATTTAATGGTTTTTCCCTATATATGTTTAGTTAGTTTTCTTAGGTGTCTTTTTAGGTCATTATGAAATATAATCCCACATGCATGAAGATGTGAGGACATGTTTATCTTTCACCTATATAATGTACCTTCCTAATAAATTATGGATAATGTTGCTAATGCTAATATTGCAATATTTTGATTGTTGAGTGATAAGCTTATTCTTGATCATGTTTGATTTATCTACTATAGACAGGTAATTTTTTCACACATTCGATCCTATGTAGACTGATCCTTGATTATGGCCCATTTTGACACTGTCACATCAAAATGTTTGGATACTTTTGGATATTGATGGCCATTCATTAGGCATTATTAACATTTATGCCCCCAATGATGGTCTTGACAAATCTTTATTTTGGTGGTTTTTGGTTGATAACCTTCCAATACCACATGATTAGTGTGCAAGGATATAATATGATCGAGCATCCCAAGGACAAATTTGGTGCCTTACATATGAGGTGGTGCATCATAGAACATGAAGCATGGTTTTTTTTAATAATAAATGGGGCCTTGTCAAACCTCTCCTTTGGTGGAACTTAATTAATACCACATATTGGTTTACATGGTCTACCTAGCATACTGGGGATAACTATGTGCTCAAAAGGCTAGACCATTATATGTTGTCAAAATAAAATATTTTTTCCTTCTCCAACATTAATGGCTAGATTTTCATGGTCCACTCAGACTTAGTTCTCTCTGGTCATGATCCTATCTTCTATAGAGTGGAATGGGTCATGGGATAATACAAGGTGCCATGTAATCCATTTATGCTTAATACCTCCCTTTTGAGCCATGTTGCCACCATCCACCTGATAGACAAAATATGTAATCTTACCCCCTGACCTCCTTATGCTTCCATCTAGATTGAATGGTGGAATGAGGCCATTCTAGGCCCCACCATCTTACTTCACCATTATGGGAACCAAGTTACTAAATTTAGGATGTGATGTGACGATGTCATATTCAATGAATTTTATAGGACCTCCTCCTTTATTGACCTTAATCCATTTGTTACTCATTTTCATAATATTTCCACTTCAATCAAATAATGCATCAAGGTGGTGGGTGGCCATATTACTAGAGGGGTGTAGTTATGTGCTTGGCTACACTGGCTCAAGATTAGAGATAAAAATTCCAAAGAATTTTATAATTCCCTTAGGGTCAAGCAAGATTGTGACCAGATCAAGGCCATCAAGTCAGCCCAAACCAATTTTATCTCCCTCCTACACATCTCCTCATCTTTCTTGAATCCCTACAAGATAGTGTTCCAAGCCCAAGAGAAAATAAAAGAAATATCTTGGGAATTGCAGGAATGCCTTGATGTGGTTCCTCACAAATTAAAATATGTCATCCAATGGCTCTATGGCTCTAATGCTAATATTGCAATATTTTGATTGTTGAATGATAAGCTTATTCTTGATCATGTTTGATTTATCTACTACACACGGGTAATTTTTTCACATATTCAATCCTATGTAGATTGATCCTTGATTATGGCCCATTCTGACACTGTCACACCAAAATGTTTGGATACTTTTGGATATTGATGGCCATTCATTAGGCATTCTTAACATTTACACCCTCAATGATGATCTTGACAAATCTTTATTTTGGTGTTTTTTGGTTGATAACTTTCCACCTACCACATGACTAGTGTGCAAGGATATAAAATGATCAATCATCCCAAGGATAAATTTGGTGCCTTACATATGAGGTGGTTGATCATAGAACATGAAGCATGGTTTTTTTTAATAATAAATGGGGCCTTGTCGAACCTATTCTCTGGTGGAACTAAATTAATACCACATCTTGGTTTACATGGTCTACCTAGCATACTGTGGACAACTATGTGCTCAAAAGGCTAGTCCATTATATGTTGTCAAAATAAAATATTTTATCCTTATCCAACATTAATGGATAGATTTTCATGGTCCACTTAGACTTAGTTCTCTCTGATCATGCTCCTATCTTCTACAGAGTGGAATGGGTCATGGGACAATACAAGGTGCCATGTAATCCATTTATCCTTAATACCTCCCTTTTGAGCCATGTTGCCACCATCCATCTGATAGACAAAATATGGAATATTGCTCCATACCCTCCTTATGCTTCCATCTGGATTGAATGGTGGAACGTGGCCATTCTATGCCCCACCATCTTACTTCACCATTATGGGAACTAAGTTACTCAAGTTAGGAAGTGATGTGAGGATGTCATGCTCAAGGAATTTTATAGGACTTCCTCCTTTCTTGACCTTAATCCATTTGTTACTCATTTACATAATATTTCCACCTCAATCAAATATTTCAATGTGGTGGGTGGCCATATTACTAGAGGGGTGTAGTTATGTGCTTGGCTACATTGGCTCAAGGTCAGAGTTAAAAATTCCAAAGAATTTTCCAATTCCCTTAGGGCCAAGCAAGCTTGTGACCAGATCAAGGCCATCAATTTAGCCTAAACCAAGTTTATCTCCTTCCTACACATCTCCTTAGCTTTCTTGAATCACTACAAGATAGTGTTCCAAGCCCAAGAGGAAATAAAAGAAATATCTTGGGAATTGCAGGAATGCCTTGATGTGGTTCCTCAAAAATTAAAATATGTCATCCAATGGCTCTATGACTCACCACTAACCCTTTAGAAGCTCATAAAGGCTCTCTAATGCATAAGTAATGACAAGTCCCTTGATATCAATGGTTTTCCATGTGAATTATATAAAGCCACATAGGAGTTTTTAGGGCCAGACTTGCTTTAGGTCTATACATAAGCCCTACAAAACCATTCTTTAAGAGCTTTAATCAATCCAGATAATATCAAGTTTGTACCCAAAATGGTATATCTAGATCTCATTAGTAGTTGACAGCCTATCACCTTGTTTAATGTCTCCTACAAGATCCTTGCCAAAGCTCTTGCCAATCATCTTCATTTCATTCTTCCTGTAATTATTAGATCTAAGAAAACTATCTTTATTTGAGGGCGGTATATACTTGATAATATTATTGTTATTTGGGAAGGCATGGAATAGGCTAGAGTTTATCATTAGCAAACCATTTTTCTCAAGTTGGACTCAAAAAAGTCCTATGTTAGAATTGAATATCCTTTTATCTTAGTTATGTTAAAGGCTATTGGTTTTGCCCAGTACTTTGTTTTGAAAATCCAAACATTACTATAGATGCCTTAGTCTACCTCAACATTAAAGGATTCAAATTTGATAGTATATGACTTTAGCACTCCATTAGGCAAGGTTTCCCTCTTGCTTTGACATTGTATGTCCTTTTTGTAGAGGCTTTAGGATATCTTCTTGCCTCTCAAGCCAACCAGGTTTTAGGTCAGGGTATTATTCTACTTGACTATTCATCCCAAATCATTAATGGGTACTTTATAGATGACACCTTCCTTACACTTGAAGAATAAGAACAAACCTTTTTAGAAGCTAAAAAGTGTCTTGATATATTTTGTTTAGCCTTTGGGTCTAGTTTACAATGGAGTAAGACATAGTGTTTTAAAGAAACCATGATGCATATAATTGAGTGGCTTCTCCAATTTAAATGGAAATGGATTGTGTGAGGAGAGCAGTTCAAATTTATTGGCATCTCTTTTGCCTTTGATAGTTCTCCTACTGAGTTATGGCAGTAAGTCATCAATAGAGTGGAGAAGAAGGTTGAGTATTAAATTACCAAGTTACTGTCCTTAGCAGGGAAATTATAAATTTACACTAAAATATTGGGTGATACTCATGTTTATTATTCCTCTTATTGGGCTCCATACAAGGCTTCTTATGAAAATTTAGCTAAAATCCTTAAGGACTTTCTTTGGTCTAGTTCTAAGTAGATGAGTGGATTCCATCATGTTGCCTGGGATGTTTATTGCCTCCCTCAAGATAAAGGAGGTATGGGAATTATCGACCTCTATAGACATAGCATAACCTTGTGTGTCAAATGGGTGGTTTGACCCATTGAAGGTAATAAGGTCTAGAAAATACTACTAAGACATTGTATCTCTGTTGGGTTACCTTATTGCAAACCTAGTTGTAAGAATATAGGCTTCTGCTCCTTTCTCATCACTACGGCTCCTATCAAAATCAAATGATATTTTGTTGCTAAAAGTATATAGAAGGCCTTTAAATTTTTCAAACCTCAAATGAAATGTATTGGTGATGGTTTCTGTACAAGGTTATATTTTAATGATCATAGTTTATGGTGGTATCCTACTATGACACGTTTCAATGTTTTATCTCAAAAAGGTATCCATACCATTCGTGATTTGGTTTTTTCTGGGATTGGAACCCTTGGTTGAATTTAAAATAAAAATATCAATTAAATAATGTTGGCCTTACCTTATGTTCTTCACATTCAATAACTTATCCCAAATGTTATGCTTCATAAGTTGGGCTTGTAGCCACCCTAGGCATGGTGGAAGGACTGGAAGTGGAATTTTGACATCCACTTTAAAAACCATTCTCTAGGCCTTATTTAGCACGTTAAAAGTCCATTTTCCCTACTCTCTATAAGCTCAATAAGCATTGGAGTCTTAACTCCTCCCACAAACTTGGCTTGCTAGACTTGACAAAATTGGGAAGGATAGTATGGAATCCCAGTTAGCCCACTTCATGTGGTGCTTAGTTTACCAAGGCCTCCTGCTCAGGGAATGACTCTCATATGAAAATTACTCCACCCAAGTGTCCTACCTACAAACATCTTAAATATTTAAAATGCCTTTTTTGGTTCTAACCATGAGACTAGTTTACATGGAAATAGATCCATAGTTTATTCCAGTCTTATCACCATGAACCCTTCTCTTAGCTTCTTACTTTTCTTAAGGACTCGACCAATTGGTTGCCTTCTATTGATTTTATGTGGATTTTCACAAAGATATTATTATTTTCCAATTATGAAAGGCTAGAAACAATGTTATATTCAATAATGATGAATGCTCTTGTCTTTTCTCTATCAACGACAAGGTTTTGGCTATATCTTTGACCTACATGCAGATTCAAACCCAAACAGACAAGGTTGTGATGTAAGTTCACCATCTCTAGGATCTATTGGATAACTGGGGAAGTGCCCCTTACATTGTAAGTCATGTTTCACTAGATGGATCACCTTAAGGCTGTAACTGCCACCTCCTAGGAGGTGCAAAAGGAGGTTGTGTAATCATGGCCACTTTTCCCCTCACTTTCTCTTGAGGGTGGAGTTCGTCATCATCACATGGAAAAAATGACATAGCTCCTTCTTAGAGGGGATATCCTGTTGGCACTACTTAGATGCAATCGTTGATGGTTAGACTATTGATATGATTATGGATCCCCTAGATGGATGGGTAGCACTGGATCCTCCTTCCATAAAGCCTTCCACTTGGGTGACTTTGCCACCCAAGGATGGTCCCCCACCTCCTCCTTCAGGTGTTACAGCTTGTGTCTATTTTTTGTGATGTTATTTGATTTTATGTGTCTTATGTTTTTTGGCCTTTTATGTTTCCTATTTTCTACTTGTGTTTTGAATCAGGGTTTATCCTTCAACGTGGGGTATGAGCCATGTATTGCAACTGACTGCTTTGCTATGTAACCTTCACATATTTTTTATTTTTATTTTTTTATATAATATATGATATCCTCAAGCATTCCAATAGCAATTAATACATAAAAACTTGGATAGACATGTTGAATTCGTAATCATTATTTATTTATTTATTTAGATAATAAATTAATATGTTGATATAGAGTGTACAAATAATCTAAATTTATATTTATTTAATGTTAAGATATTAAAAAATATTTACGCTAGCAAAGTCACGTAGGATTTATACCTGACCTCATTTTTATTTGATATATATACTTTTAAAATGAGCCTTAATAAATCCTTTGGTATTGGCTTCTAAAACTTAATAGCAAATAAATGTTTTTGGAGGGGAAGGGGGAACAAGAGTGCCCTTTGGGTGCTTTCCTTCTCCCCTTGAGCGAACCAAGTGGCCTGGATTTGTGACAAGGCCTCATCCATTTTAGAAGGCTATTCAACTTTCACTTCTCTTTGCCTTGCATTGTGGGTGTGTTTGATGGTGTGTTTGCCTTGGAGGTAAACCCTTCTTTCGATGATGGTTGGTTAAGGGACATTTCCATGTTGGTTTCTTGACCAAAGCTAGTTTCTAGTTGGAGGCTTTGGTAGTCACTGCTTCCCTCTAAGTTCTTTTGTATCTTTATGTGGAAGATTGTTTGTGTCCTTGAGTGATTGAAGTTGAAGGCTTGAGTAGTGTATTTTTTCAATTTTGTTTTTTCCTTGTATTGAAATTATTGTCGATTGGTATAGCTTCACTATCAAAACATTTTCAAAATTGTTGGTTTGGTTTCTAATAGGAATGGCCCTGAAAGAGGGCGTTCAACCCTATTTCAGTGACCATGAAGTCTAGTTGGGCATGAACCCCTCTAAGACATAAATTTTCTCATGTAATACTCATGGAGTAACAAAGCTCTAATCATCAAATATGCTTAAAAATTAAAAAAATAAAAAATAAAAATAAAATCCTTTCGTGTCATGAATTTTTCATTTAATATTAAAAAGTAAAGTGGCTAAAGTTCGAATCTCTTCGCATAACTTTTATATGTGAAAAAGTGTAAAAGAGGATTGCATGCCTACCGTACAAAATGTGAAAGTGGGTTTTGTTTCCTTTTTCGTGAAAACAAATTCACACCATTAATCAAGAAAATGTCACCACTTTATTAAAAAAATGGATAATAGATAGGTTACTCGTTAGACCGTGGGTTTGTTAAGGTGCATCACGATAATGAGAGTGATTAATAGATATGTGCAATAAGTTTTTTCAAAAAACCTATTCATCGAATCTTTAAATCCATTATTATCTTCCTTAAGAAATAAATGAAAGATATTGGTCCATAGCGATGGGGGTTCATTTTAGATGTTGAGGAGTCTAAAACAGTTGATTAAATTTATTGTTTCTTTTTCTATTATTAAATATACGAAAAAAGAAATGTCATTAAGTTAATGATTATTCATGAAAGTCATTTTGAAATGATTTAAATATATACAAATTAAAATATCACAAAAATAAATAATAATTCTTACATTGTGAAGTTTAGACTATAGATTTATTAGTTGTTAGATCATATTATTCTAAGGTAATTGTGTAATATTTTAATATTGGTCCAAGTTAAGTTTTATTAATATTTTTTTGATAGTTTTTAATTGTGTCTCCCTTTTTTCTGTCACATCTCATTTTCTCTATTCCCTCTCATTTTTTTGTTGTTTCTAGTAACCCCAAAAAAATCATACTTATAAATTTTATGCTTTTATAGTCCATGCTATGTGTATACTTTTTTTGGGAAAAACTATGTGATAGAGCTTTTGATCAATGTTTCACATCACATCTTGTGATCAACCACCCAAAACATTGATCCAAATCTCTATCACACATTTAAAAAAAAAATCTATGCATATACACTATACATTTTTGGGAAAGAATGTTGTTTGGGTCCATTTGGGGTGATTTTGATTCTCGTGGTCTCGTCTTGTCTACCTTTTTACCTATTTAATGTATGTTTACATACCAATAATGTCCTAATTTGAATTTAAAAAATCTATAAGTAAACATGTGCATTAGTGTATTTAGGCTCATATTTAGAAGGCAACTAATAATCTAAAGGAAATCGAAAAGAGTATTTATCATTTATTTACACAATATTTTATCACGAATTTACAAGCATTTTAGAGGAATCAAACATTTAGAGATCATCCATTGTAGCAATGAAGATCATAGTAGTGACACATTATATCACATTGGACTATTTGGCTGAATCATCATTGCATTTATTTAGTGTGTTATTTTCAATATTGTATATTATTGAGAGGCTTGATAAGTATTTTATGCTTAAAATCCTTGCTAACCCTGAGCACAAGCCCCATAATAAATCACTTTTATTATCATTTACAAGTTCAACACCCTATTAGGCTTTGAAGAAGAAGAAGAACGATTTTCCAGTGATCGACATGAGGTTTAAAGATACCGAGTAAGGTTTTGAGGGCCCCAACTTGAAGAACAAAGTCTTCAAAATAATTTTTGCTTACCTATCATTTACCAAAAATGTGATGTGTATTGTCTTGGGACCTGAAAACATGAAGTGCATAGTCTTGGGGAGGTTTTTTATTTTCCATAAGTTTTTTAGGGTTCTCATTGTCTTTCCAAAAAACTCTAATTGTATATGTCAAGTTGTAATAATTATTTCTAAATTGTCTATAAATAAAAATAATCTTATAAACCCTCTCATATTTAATTATTTCTTTGGACTTTGGACAATTAATTGGGATTGATTTGATATTTTACATCTTATTAGACTTAATTAAGCTTGTATGGGGTATATGTATCACATTTTGATGTAAACCCCACCTATCTATTATATATTTTGGTGAACCCATGTTTTCTTATGCCCATTTTACAAAAGTCTTCATCCTTAAAATTAGATCTTATTTTGTATACAATCAAATATAAATTTATCTAATTTCCTAGGGTCAATTCTATTGTATACTCTTTGATTCAATGACCCTAGCTCCTTTTTGTTTGATTTGCTTGATTCTAAGCTTTATGTCATTTTAATGGCTCACCCTTTAGATGTGGTTTTTCAAGATGTTATAAATTCTTCTATGAATATCATGTCTTTTCATAATAATATTAGAAATAGTGATTATGATACTAACGATAACATTGATGAAAAGTAAGGAAAAATAAGTTATACCTCTTAGGTCCAAGATAATATCCATATGAAAAGAATGTATTTGGTGTTGGTTCCTTTATATAGATTATGAAAAGTCAAATTTTGATATGAAAGAACTAATTAGTAATGGAAAAAATAATAGCCTCAAATATAAAAAGTTAAATAAATATAGATTTGGACTTGAATATGCACAACAAATTATTTCTCCTTAGCCAAATGTTTCCTTTGTATATTATAATAAAATACTAACACAAATCATAGGGAATAATGTGGATTCAAATTCATGTTTTTCATGCAAATATCAGTGTTCCTTATTTTAATGTCAATGATAGTAATAATATGAATGATAGAGCCTCTCAAGGCTATTATTAGAATAGATAGATAGATAGATAGATAGATAGATAGATAGATAGATAGATAGATAGATAGATAGATAGATAGATAGATAGATAGATAGGTAGGTAGAGATAAAGTAGAAAAAAAATAGAAATGAAAATATTGATAGCATTAAAAATGTGATATGAATAATCTTTCTAATATTTATAGAATCATAAATTCATTGAAATATGTAGTTTACTAAAATATCTATTTTCATGATGTCACTTTGAAAATGCCTTCTAATCCTAGTCATGTCTCTACTATTGCTAATATTTTTTCTTCTCAAAACATTAGGTTGTTATATTTACAAGATATTTCTATAGTTTTTCCCTCTTATCATAACATAGTTCCTTCAAGTTCTCAACATATTTTACTTCCTTTTCAATATTTTTCAGTGTCTCAACATACTTCTCAAATCCCTCTTGTTCAACCATTACTTGAATATAATATTTCATAAATTTCTTTGTTAACCTTAACTCATCTTTTTCATTCTAATATAAATTACTAATTTGTCTTTTATTTTTATGAAAAATCTAAAAATAGCTACTATGATGAATAATGTTGTGTGACTTGCAATAACAAATTGGATTACTTTTTCAAGGATATCAAAAACCAACTAATAGGGTCAATTATTTATATTTTATTTTAAACTCCTTGGTTTATGAAGTACTTACCTATTTATTTACAATATAATTTATTGCTCCAAAGTTTAGATTGTTTAATGGAAAAGGAAACCATTCTCATCATATTGAATTGGAGCTTTGTATATGTCATAGTTAGATTTTGCTTATAATGATAAATTAATCACTAAATTCTTTCCAAAAAACTTGAAGGAATATTCACTTGATTGTTTCTATGCTTTTCAATGTGGATCCATGCATTCCTTGGAAACATTAGTAGATGATTTCCTAACTCAATATTTGATCAAATGAAACTATTTTTAAATATGTGATCTGATTCATAACCATGGTTGTTACATCCTATCCTAATCCTTAATAAACAATACATATTTTTAAATATATAGTTATACTATTAACTAGTTAGACCACTGATTTGTGTGGAATAATCAACTTAATTTTGCTATGATTATTTGTTTGGACTACTGCATTATCTATTCTGAATCTCTTTTTTCAGTACATCTATTTCATAGAAAATGTATGATTGTAGTTAACTTTTATGTATTTTGGCATGGATAATATAGTAGTATTTATATCATTTATTGTCAGTTAATTTTACAGCCACACACACACACACATACACACATAAAAAAACACAACATTCTCCTTATTTAGATGGATGCATAATAGTTTTGCCCCCACAATGTAGTACTAAGGGAGAACATCATAAAGGAGAGGGAAAAATATCATTGTAGCTAGGGAAGAATAGAGCAAACCCATAATAGTCACACACACATGTGATTATTTAAATAATAATGGTCTTGTAGTGTTTTGCTCTGTTTCATATGATTGATTGATTGATTCTCGTGATACTCTACCATGTGTTTTTACTCTATGTGGACTATACATTGTGGTCATA
Organism: Torreya grandis; assembly: GCA_037957365.1. Lineage (NCBI taxonomy): Eukaryota > Viridiplantae > Streptophyta > Pinopsida > Cupressales > Taxaceae > Torreya > Torreya grandis. The sequence continues at coordinate 1,331,548 of JARHVA010002661.1, forward strand.
CTTACATAATTATATTTTGTATACTTGCAGGTCATAATATTGAATTGTGGGAAACTAGTCTCACAAGATACACATGCCCTCATGTTGCTTACCAATCTATTTTGATTCAGAGTCTTATTTTTGTACTTCTTGCATAATCTTATTTAGTCTTTGTTACATAGTGTATCAACATGTTGATCGTAGACTTGTCTTAATTTTTATTTTATATTTATTTATTACTTACATGGTTGTATCTTAAAGAGGAAAGGTTTTAATATAACGATTTGGTTTACATTAAAAGGGCCCTATTGAGAGTGAAATAATGGTGAAAAAACTCCTTTTTGATGCTTATAGGAATCCTTGGAAATATTAAACTATTATAGTGGTGTATATTACATAACTTAGAGGGTGTCATGAACCTTAAACAAAGGTAAAATAAAAATATTTAGTAATGTCTTAGGGACATGAGGTAATGAATAGTTAGGCAATGTATATTTTGGATACACAAAAAATTTCATTATTTATTTAGGGTTCCACAACTTTGGTTACAAAACACAAGAGTTGTCAAATGATGAAGTCTTTTAACTTTTGTTCAACTCGACTGAAGGAATGCATATTGGTTTAGGGTAAAACTCTGTATGATGTTATGAACCAATTGGGTTAAATAACTTGAATTCGACTTAAGTTGCATTAAATGCAAGCACTAATGGCTTAGAACTATAATGAGTAAAGTACAGAGTTTTACAAAGATAATATAGGGCCATGCAAACATGGTCATGGAAAAGTTAATGGAGAATGGAAATAAAGAGGGGATAAAAATAAAGGAAGGAGGACAACAACTATGGAAGAAGAGGAGAAAGAAGTTGGCATGGGACAACATTGTGGAACTTAATCCAATTATAATTTCCCACCTCCTTAGGCAAGTAACATTTTCAATAAACTATATGTATGGATTTTAAGGGTTTCTTGTTTGTTTAAAGATGTTAACAGGTTGTAGTTATGTTGCTACTTTCTTTGTTTGTAATATTACAAATTGGTTTCAAAGTTTTGAAAAAACCCTTTTTATGGTTGAAATACATGAAACCATAGGGATGTGGAATGGTGGTTAGATCCTTTCCTTGTGGCCATGGTATTCCTTTTGAAGTCATGGTTATAATTATTGTTTGTCTATTTACTTGTTTTCAATATGTGTTTTATTGTTTAAATGGCTATCTTTCATCCATATGGACTTGTGGGTGATAGTCTGAGGTCCATAAGGATGATATTTCTATTTAATACTTAGAAAATGATTATAATGAGTTATTTGTTGTTTAATATTATATATGTGAAGGTTATTTATTGTCTTATAAAAATTGTAACTTAAATTTATAAATCCCATTTAGATGGTTGAATAATGATGATGATTGGTAAAAGACTGCTTAGATTTGGTAGTTGATGATGATGATGATGATTATGGTGGTGGTGGTGGTGGTGGTGGTGGTCTTGTGTCCAACTTAAAATCTCATATGGGAAACATGTGAGCCATTACAAAACCAATGATTCACATAGTCTCATACCTATCATACATGTCTTTATGACTTTAAGTATTATAAGTGTTTCTTGATAAGATCAGTTTCATCTAATTATGTGGGCCCCTCTTTTTTATTTTCATCATTATTTTCTATTTTGATAGATTTAAAATTTATTCTTTTATCTTTTTTAACTCCAATTTTTGTTTATTCTTTAGGATGTACTTCTATAGACCTCTTATTTGGTTAATATTTTATCTTTAACACTTCCATGGACCAATATTAATCTTTTATGAACATTAATATTAAATTAATTTCAAGTTCAATGCAACTCTATGGGTACATTCCCTTAAAGTTTGTTTGGATTTTCAATTATTCTTACCAATCAGAGCTTACCTAGTGTGTGCCTAGTTATGTGGATAAACGTTCTACAATGGTAGTCAGGGGTAAGTGGTGGGGTTGTGAGTCGACTCTAATGTCCACAAATTGTTAATAATTAATTTTAACCTTAAATTTGACATTTAGTTAACCATCACAAGATAGATTTAAATTTAAATATGATGTTCATTTGATTATCATGTTGATGTTTTTTCTTCTTACTTGGAAAAGTTGATTGAAAAATCATAACATATTTCATATATAGTAAAATTTGGAGCCCTTGTTTTGAAGAGATTTTTTGTGCTTAATAGAGCAATATAACTAGATTAATACCATCTATCATTAATTAATAGAAAATTATTGACAAAATTAATATAATTATTAATCAATATAATATGTATTAAATATAAAACATGTGAGTCAAAATTAATATTTCTAGCATTTTTTATTGGATAAGGCAAACGCTTTTGATTGGAGCTATGAACCAACTCTGGGACACAACTAGGGGCCCAGTCCTTGAAACAAGCTAAAACACAAAAGCTATGGGAAGCAAGCAATATCCAACAAGACTAACAGGGGGAGGGAATATATGTAACATGAATCAACTAATAAAGACAAAAAACAACTATGGATCGCCAAACTTCTACCAAAAGTTAGCAAGAGAACCAAAAAGGGACCCAACCGCTTTAGTGAACCTACAACCAAACCATCACCAAAAACCCAAACAAAATGAAATAGGAGTGATATCTAACCAAAAAGAGCCTAATAAGGATGCCATAGGCCTTAACCAAAGGTAATAGCCTCAACCACAAGTTAGAGCTTATTTTATCTCATGCCTTGAGAGAAGGTCATTCATCATCCACTGGGAGTCATTGCGCACCAAGTCTTATGATTCCATTCTCAGTAATTCTACCTTAGAACATCTTCTTTTCTTCTTAGTAGTGGTGCTGACATTAGATTTGGATTTACCAAGACACAAAGGGGGGAAACAATGATCAAAGCAAGATTAGGTGAAGGGGCAACAAAGGAGAAGGGGCAAGTTACAAAGGGGGAGTAAGTAAATCAAGGGAGGGGGATCCATAGGCTAGGCATGCAAAAGAGGGGAAGGTAGAACTTGGTAAGAAATATCATGATTTCACTACCTAAAATCCTAGATGGGAGAACCCTCTTTCTTCCTCTAAACCTATTGAGAGGGGGGAGAGGGAGGTGAACAAATTGCTGAAGAACATGCTTTTTCCTTATGACCTAAGAGATTGCATCGAAAGCAATGAAACAAGAACCATTCATAGTTGAGGAATTAAGTTCACTTGCCCCTAGAAGAAGAGAACACAATCGAATGAAAAAGGGGTTCAGAAATGTCCATGAGAGTGTAAAATCTCACAAATCTTCCATTTAACAAAATCTCATCTATTTTCATGAAAGAACCCACTTTGTTGACCAACTACAAGATCAACGCCTCTTTTCACATGATAGGTGGTAAGTGGTATAATCTGATCTAGAGGGATGCTTAATAAATATTCACTTCTATCAATTTAAAGAAAGGAGACCACAGGAATAAGGGAAATCTAGAATTGTGGAAAAACCACAATATAGAAGACCAAAAAAATTCTCTATCCAAAGTGCTTTGAAAAATAACAAGGAAGAAATTAAACTCGATCGGAGAGAAGGAAAGGGCAACCATAGCCTTCCAAGAATAATGCAATAGAGGGAAGGGAACCCATGCATTTGAGAAAAAGAACTTTACTACCCACATCAAGCTCCAAGTTTGTGATGAGGGAGTCTAGGATGACCAACTTAGGGTCAACACTAGAAAAGAGGATTGGAGCATCCCCCAATCGAAGGGAAGGGGGAGGAACAATAGGTAAAGGAGGGCTGTCAAGGGGAAGGTTTTTTGTAAGAAGCAATGTGGCCAAGGGAAGGGAAGCAAAGTGGGGGAGGTGAACCAAAGAGGACAAAGCAGGAGGGGGAAGAAGGGCCAAGCAGAAGGCGGAGCAGACATGAAAAGTGTTGCAGAAATTTCTACATTCAATGTAGCCAAACAAAAATTTGGATCAAGGGTATTAGAGGCATCAAAAGGAGAAGTTTCCACCACTCAATGTAAGATGGAGCTTGGAAAGAAGAGGGAAAGGAGGAGTCTCAATTGACAACTGCCACTAGTGTAGGTCGTGCATCTTCAGTTAACGTTGAGGAATAGGAAAGAGGGTTGTTGCCAGCCAGCATAAGATCATCCACCTCAATTCTAGGGGAAAAAATCTTATTGCCTTTATCAAGAGCTAAGAAGCCCCTGCACAATCCCAAAATCTTATCCTACTACCTGCCAGAGTCCACTTTCGAACTATAGGGAGGAGGATTGTGTGCAGAATGATTGGGTGGCAAGGACACATGGTTCTTGCAACAAACAATTGTCACCTCAAATATAACCAAATAATAGGTAGAAAGTGGTGAAGGGATGGCTTTCGTCAAGTGACCATTACATTGAGCATGGACAAACAATTTAAATTTAAGTTTGTATTTTCTCTTTAAACCTCTATTCTAAAGAGGAGAGAACAAACCAAATAATCAATATCAAATATAACATTGAAATAATTTTTTAACATTTTTAAAATAAATATATTTTAAAAAATTATAATAATCACCCCACGTAACTTAAATACCAATAATTATATGTACCAAATATTTTTGATCACTTAATATTTAATTAAGTGAAAGAATTGTTGGCACATTTTCTACCCATCATCAAGAGACAACCTTAATTAAACATGTCACATCATCATCATCATCATCATCATCATCATCATCATCATCATCATCATCATCATCATCATCATCATTAATTTATTTTATATAATTCTCGATTCTAAACGTCTAATAGTTATAGAAGCATGGGAAACATATTCGTGAAAGATTCTCGATTCTTATAATGAATCATGAATTTCCTATGACTTTTTAATATTTAGGAATTTATTGATACATCCTGTGCGACTTAAATATTTTTAATATAATATAATTTTTGTTTCGTAAAAAAAGTTCATGAATTTTTATATACCTAATCATTTCATGCCTTCTCTTTTTAATATTTTATGCCCTAACATGAAAAGCATGGAATAGTTGTCAATATCAAACATTCTTACGTTCCACGTCTATCAATTCATGATTTCAATTGCTCTCAAATTAATTTATAAATGAATTAAATAAATCTAAAATTTTTAATTAATGTGTTTTTTTAAATATCTAAGAAGTTTTTCACACCTTTCATCTATCATCACATAAATTAATAAAATGTAATAAGCTTTTTTTAATGAGAAAAACTTGAAAATCATTAGTATTGTCACCTTGTTAAATGGGTAGATAATAGTTTCCCAAGTCTAAGGGGGAAATTGGTCTAGATCTTCACATTTAACTAATTTGTCTATTAGCATTATATATTTATAATTATATATATAAATAGTGGTATATGTTTATATGATATTGTAAAAATAATATTGAACCTCTTTTATGATATAGTTCATATCTTTAAAATTATACATTATATTGATATATATTTTAGGTAGGGATTAGAAATGATTTAGTAAAAGAATAAGGTAACATGGTAGGCTTACTTAACCATTTATGATATCTTAAGCTTGCATGTTTGTTCAAAGTTTCAAGAGATGTCATTGGTAATAATGAAATTTGGTGTTATTTATTATAATTTTGATTTAATGAACAAAATCAAAAACTGATGTTATACATATCTTTGTTATTATCATTGATATGATAGATGTTTTTAAAGATATATTTTAATATATTATGTTGATTTCACCTTTGTGAGATGCACTTTTCTATAAATTCTCAATCGAGAGGGCTCCACTAATTCATTGTATGCCTCAAATAGGTAGCCTTTAAAGAATAGTATACTAATTCCTGATAGTAATTAAGTATTAGCTAAGGTAATAGTCGCACAAAATAGAATTAACATACATTTTGGTTCCATTGTTGGAACCTTTGAATGAGCTTCATAGGTGTAGTATGTTTTGGCATGTAATGCAAAATGAGATTGATGAAATGATAGATCATAAAACTATAGAGTTTTCACAAGAGGAGGTGTTTGCTAAATAAAATATAAAAACATAGATTAATCATTATTTATATGATTCATTGTACAAAATATTTTTTTAATGAGATTCTTAATCATTTGTTTGAGTGGATTGTAGCCTAAAAAGGAGGTGATCTAGTATTCAAAATCAAGATGTTGTGCAGAATCCTAATAACATTTCATTATTGAAGGAATAAGAGACGATGTCAACCCATACCGTAAACACCTTTATATGATGAGCGATTGAGACCTATAATATAGAATATGTAGTGATCACTTACACATATATGAACAAAACTTTTTCTAATTTTCACAAACCCCCTAGAAAATATATTTATTAAGAAGTATGTATTGTAGATTAAGATGATACTTAATAATAAGGTGGAAAGGCTTGTAATGAATTAAAACCTTACTTGTACAAAGGATTTTTTTTTCTTTTTTTTCTATTATTTATTATAAGGCCTGCTTTTAATTCATATTTATCCTAATAACAAATTGTTGTTCATGAATAATAAATCTTATTATAAGCAATTTAAATCCATTACAATGTGGTAGTGGATATCATGAGGGGTGAATTTATATATGGATTTTAAGATACTTAAGATGGTTGACGCTGCTAATTACCTTATATTACTAAGATGCCCATTTTATTTTGAGGCCATGTTTGAGATGATATTCAAGTACTACACCATGAGTTTTGAGAATACCACCAAGCATGTCATAGTAGCCCTTAAATCTTATCAAGTACTCGTCTATGTGCAATCTAATCCTCTTTCCAATGCAATATCTAAATAAGAGTATGAAGCACTTTTCCAACTCAAAATGTCATCATGTGTGGGACTATGTAATAAATTTTCCTTGCATCACACAATAAATCTCATCAATATAAGAAGCAATACACATTCACTAAGATGATTTGTGGCACTTATGATGTTGAAGAATCCCATGTGCATGTATATATTATAATCAACCACTGAAGGGAAAAAAAGAGTAAATATTGGTAGTGGGGATGATCGAAAAGTTGCATATATTTGGGATTATTGATCAAATGCATAATTTTACAAGGGAACATATCTTTTGAGAGTATACAAACAAATTTCCATGAGGATACTGAGAGATGAAAGGTATGCATAATTTTTAAAGGGAATATTCACATACGATTGAAACCTAACACTAAGCACATCGAGAAGCAACCCAATATATTTGATCTAAATTTTCATGATAAGGTGAAGGAATAAATTGATACAAACAACCCTATAGGCTAGTGTGATTTTTCACTTGATGAATATGAATGGGTTAGTGTAATGGTTATTGGATGGAAACATTTGGATTGGTGTGGAATTTTGAGAATTGAATGTATTATGTTTTATATACTCTTTTCAAGCCCCATTTATAAAAGTTATATTGGAAGAAGTTGTAAGAAGGGAGGTATTCATATTTACAAATGAATTTTAAAGATATCATCAAGTTTAAAGATATCATCATGTTTAGATTGACACTAAAACTTTGGAGATGTTTTAAAGACTAAGGAAAATCAAAATTTATTGAGGATGTAATGATGTGAGTGGGACACACTCATCCAAACATAGTAATATTATAAATAAAAGAGAAGGATGGTGTGCATGATACTTTTAGCAAGCATGGGGAATTATGCATGATGCATATGGGGAAATAAACCTAGTTTCAAAGCATGAATTTTAAGTTTAAGAAAAATAAAAAAATGATCCAAAGAAAGTAGGATATTACATGGGTCAAGTTATAATGAAAGTATCTTATGGATGTGATAATGTTAAGCCTGAGTAGAAGGATATTCAAGGTTCATATGCGAGGACAATTAACATATCAAGAGCATATTTTAAAAATATGCATGAACAATTGGAAAACCATCTAATTGGTACATTAGTTGGAAGAATATGAGTTGGAAAAGAGGTCCAAGAAAACCTATAAATAGGAGTCTTGGCCTCTGTTTCTATGCTAATTTCGCTTTCTACATTCAAAAGAGAGAATAAGAAACTAAGGAAATGGTCAAGGTTAGATGTACCTGGATGTAGTCGTGCACACCGTTATCCAGACGCTGTGAGAACTCCTCTTTGGCTGTGGAGGAATGACACCTGCAAAGAAAGATACTAAGATGAAAAAGGCGTTAGATGAGGAGATGGTGGGTTGCCAAGCAAAATCTTGTTCCCAGAAGTATGAAAACTTCCTTAAGGGAGGTCAACCCACTAGTCGATAAAAGAAAAGTCTGATAAAAGATAGAATGTTAAAATACAGATATGATAACAAACTGAAAAGAAATGGAAGCAAAGGATTACCTAAGTGATGCTGTCAGCCTGGTCATAGTCACCGGCATCAGTGGTCGGGGTCTGCCGACGTCGGTTAGTCTGCCGACGTCAGTTGGGGAAGTGACCGGCGTCGGTCGGGGCAGTGGCCTGTGGACAGGTCTGGTCAGGGTCTTGGTCCGTGGATGGGTCTGTGAATGGGTCTGAGATAGAGTTTGGGCCTGGTTGAATGGTCTGAAAGAGTCTTGGGCTTGGTTGAATGGTCTAGGGTCTGGGTCTGAGAGTCTGGTTGAATAGGCAGAGTAGATGGTCCGACAGAGGATGGAGGCAATAGGGAGACAAGATTCGGGACGGGTCTGGTTTGGTTAGCAGTCTGGTCTAGGGGATAGAAGTGCTAAATCTAGTTCATAATACTTAAAAGTAAATGACTAGAAAACACAATGAAAACACAAACAGAGTACTTACCTGTGCCCTGCTGAAGAAGTGTTGCAGACTGGTGTGCTTGTTGTTGGTGTTGCCAGATGTGAAGACCTGTTGTTGATGGAGAATCCCTGTTGTGCTAGCAGAAGCTTGCTGTGTGTACCTAAGGGAGAGAGTGAGAGGCTTGGCTGAGATATGGGCAGATTGAACGGATTGATGATCAGATTGCCAGATACCAGAGTCGGGTGATTAGCTCCCGAGATTCAGAACTTGTGATTAGAAGTTTGTGATTAGCCCCATAAAGAGGTTAGAAGCTGGTTTAAGTAAATCGATGTCAGTGATTCCGCCGGCGTCGGTCGATAGTTGACCGACGTCGGCGGGTTAAGAATGCATAAAAGGGCCATCAAGCCCGTTCTCCATCCGCCAGGTGCTAATCCGTTGGAGAATTGGTCGAAGGTTAGGCTAAATATGCACGAGAGTTGGTTAGGCGGTTGGAAAGGAGTAAGAATAGGTCTTGGGTGAGTCATAAGGTGGGAATTAGTCCAAGGTGAGGTGTCCTAGGTGAGGTGTCATGGGTGATGTGTCAAAGGAGGGGGGTTATTAATTCAAAATAAGTTTATTATTTTAAATTAGTAATTGCATGGTTTAGGAAAGGGTTAGGAATGGACCAAGGGGGGAATTAACAAGGGTTAGACACAATTTTGGTGTCTACATTTTCCCCTTTTTGTCTTGTTGGTTGTTCTGGACGAACTGCAAGACAAAAATAGGAGTTGGTTGCCCCAGGTATGAGATTATGTGGATTGCCCCGATTATGGATGAGGTATTCCCCCTCAAAGCAGGAGTCGAGGGAAGGGAACTGGGAATCAGGTGCTGATTTGACAAAGAGTGGATGAAAAAGGGTGAGGGTGAACGTTTCAAAATTCATGATTGTGTGCATACCACTTCACGAGATGGTCAGGTCAAATGTCACAGGTCAAGGGTCGAGGAGTGCCAAAATTGAAATAACCGGGCCCCAGCATTTAGTCATCTACTAATCAAGTTATTCAATCGTAGATGTAGCTCCAAATGGTCATCATGTTCTAGGTATCCCAGGCTCAGGAAGTGCTCCTAGAAACACGAAAAAGTCACAAGTAGTGTGGATCAACCGGCGTGCGATCCTATACTTGTGAAGGTCAAAAAATAGTCTGCGGACAATTTTGCTAACCAGTCATGAGGTAGCATACAGGAAAAAATGACCAAGGCAACATTGTCTTGGAAGTGGTCAGGGTCGGAGGAGATAGGTATGATCTCCAATGGTCATTGGTCAAGGTGGATGGATGGACGAAAGGATGTGGCCGAGCTAACCTCAGAAGACTGAGTGCTGCCTACATAGCCCTTGTTACAGGGCCTTAGGCCAATGTAGTTCTCCCGAAAAGGGAGGAAGGGTCAAAGGTTAAGGATTGGTCATGGTCGAGGGTAAGGTCATGGTCAAAAGGAGGAAAGAAGGTTTGTCCATCAGAGAGACGAACAAATGAGGGTGGTCGAGCTAACCCTAGAAGACGCGTGTCATCTGAGTGCTGCCTACATAGCCCAGATTGGAGGGGGCCTCAGACCAATGTAGTTCAGACAGAGGGTCAAAATGGTCAATGATTGGCTAGGTCATGTGTCGAAATGATGAGGAGAAATAAGATGTTACAGCCTTTTCCAAATGGTGTATTCTGTAACATTGGTCGAGGGGTCTTTCATCCCTAGCAATTTTCCATATTCGTGATGGATGGATACTAAAAATGAATTGAGGTCTATTTATGCGTCAGCAAGTATTGGTTTATGCTTAACATAAATTGAGGCTGGGTTGATAGTTTCCATGTGTATTGGTGTCCATAGAAACTATGTGAAATGGACGATGATGAGGGTTGTGGTCTGAAAATGGTTGGAGGTGACCAAAGTGTAGAGAAAAAGTGAAAGGAAAATTGCTCTTTCATTGACAAGGACCAGAAGGACATCATAGATAGGGGGTATGAGAACCAAGAGCCCCATTCATGCATGACGTCGTTGACCAGATGATGTGTTAGAGTGGTAATCGAATCACTTTGACATTAAAGTGAGCTCGAAGTCCCTTGAGCAGGTGATAGGATAGGAGGATAGGGTAACCCATTTTAAGAGCAGAGATAACTTTGCCCCTTTTTATAGGAGACCCTGAGAAAACTACAAGCCAAGTCCATGACTCATTTTTTTTTTTTTTGCGCAGACTGATCAATGCAGGAAGCCTGCAAAGAGATGTCATTTGCTTGGTGGTCATTTGCAAAGCTGATCAATGCGGGAAGCCTCTAGAAAGATGTTTTTTGTATCAAGAGTTAGTCATAGCCATCCTTCGAGGGAGTGGTCTATATTTTTCTTGATATATAAGGGCTTTGAATAACTGTCCTTCGAGGGAGCAGTCTATTAGCTACAAGCAGTGATAGTACAGCTATCCTTCGAGGGAGCAGTCTACCTTTTTGATTTGATTTTTGACTTGATTTAGGGACCATGGATATGTTGACATCTTGATTTGTTTTTATTTTGATAGAAAATGTGAGACAGGCAGGCACTAAGCGTTAAATCCTAAGAATCAAATTTTTAGAATCCTGTGGCTTATGCCTTAAAGTGATGTTTGGGAGGTTGGCTGTTAGAAGGGTCATAGAAAAGGTGGTCTATGGATGGTTTCAGGTATGTTTAGGTGCTCAAGAAGTTTGGGTTAGGTTCCGTACATGGCCTGGTGCTAAGGAGCAAGCTCCCCTCACTTCACGAGTCCAGTGATAAGCTGGGCCCGCTTAGCCAAAATATACTTTCCCTAGAGATTAGACTCTGCCAGAGAACAGAGTGGGCTTTCCCCTTGGTGATGAAATCCAAGTAAGATCACCGAGAATGGGTAAGGTATCCACTGGGGGATGAAATCCCAGTCGGGCCTTATCTCAAGTGAGTTTGATGTTTGTTTTAGTGCAAGTGGTTTGGTCGTGTAACATGAAGTGGACTAGATTAATTCAAGATGCATTTATTAATTACTAAGTGTGGTCTAATAAATGTAAGAAGATAGAGATGAAAGTGCAATACGTTTTAAGCCCAAATTTGAAATGTTAAGTTCAGATGAAAAACAAGTTGAGAAAGGGTTTGAGGAATATGATTTTTGACTAGTCTAGAAATGCAAGAAAAGAAAAGAAAAGTTTTTTTTTAACCCTGCTTATGATGTCATTTGGAAGAGAAGAAAGAGGTGAAGAGGGAGGAACCTAATGCACCTAAATGAACGAAAGAAATAAATAACCCAAGGAAGGCCCTAGGGTCCCACCGGGCGTGCCAGAATGTTTCTATGTTAATTTTGCTTTCTACATTCAAAAGAGAGAATAAGAAACTAAGGAAATGGTCAAGGTTAGATGTACCTAGATGTAGTCATGCGCACCATTATCCAGATGCTGTGAGAACTCCTCTTTGGCTGTGGAGGAATGACACCTGCAAAGAAAGAGACTAAGATGAAAAAGGTGTTAGATGAGGAGATGGTGGGTTGCCAAGCAAAAGCCTATTCCCAGAAGTATGAAAACTTCCTTAAGGGAGGTCAACCCACTAGTCGATAAAAGAAAAGTCTGATAAAAGATAGAATGTTAAAATACAGATATGATAACAAACTGAAAAGAAATGGAAGCAAAGGATTACCTGAGTGATGTTGTCAGCCTGGTCACAGTCACCGGCGTCGGTGGTTCTATCGACGTCGGTGGTCAGGATCTGCCGACGTCGGTTGGGGAAGTGATCGGCGTCAGTCGAGGCAGTGGCCTGTGGACGGGTCTAGTCAGGGTCTTGGTCTGTGGATGGGTCTATGAACGGGTCTGAGACAGAGTTTGGGCCTGGTTGAATGGTCTGAAAGAGTCTTGGGCTTGGTTGAATGGTCTAGGGTCTGGGTCTGAGAGTCTAGTTGAATAGGCAGAGTAGATGGTCCGACAGAGGATGGAGGCAACAGGGAGACAGGATTTAGGATGGGTCTGGTTTGGTTAGCAGTTTGGTATAGGGGATAGATGTGCTGAATCTAGTTCATAATACTTAAAATTAAATGACTAGAAAACACAATGAAAACACAAACAGAGTACTTACCTGTGCCCTGCTGAAGAAGTGTTGCAGACTGGTGTGCCTGTTGTTGGTGTTGCCGGATGTGAAGACCTATTATTGATGGAGAATCCCTGTTGTGCTTGCAGAAGCTTTCTGTGTGTACCTGAGGGAGAGAGTGAGAGGCTTGGCTGAGATATGGGCAGATTGAACGGATTGATGATCAGATTGCCAGATACCAGAGTCGGGTGATTAGCTCTTGAGATTCAGAACTTGTGATTAGAAGTTTGTGATTAGAAGTTTGTGATTAGCCCCAAAAAGAGGTTAGAAGTCAGTTTAAGTAAACCGACGTCGGTGATTCCACCGGTGTCGGCCGACAGTTGACCGACGTCGGTGGGTTAAGAACGCGTAAAAGGGCCATCAAGCCCGTTCTCCATCCGCTAGGTCCTAATCCATTGGAGAATTGGTCGAAGGTTAGGCTAAATACGCACGAGAGTTGGTTAGGCGGTTGGAAAGGAGTAAGAATAGGTCTTGGGTGAGTCATAAGGTGGGAATTAGTCCAAGGCGAGGTGTCCTAGGCGAGGTGTCATGGGTGATGTGTCAAAGGAGGGGGGTTATTAATTCAAAATAAGTTTATTATTTTAAATTAGTAATTGCATGGTTTAGGAAAGGGTTAGGAATGGACCAAGCAGGGAATGAACAAGGGTTAGACATGATTTTGGTGTCTACAACCTCTTATTTAGATACAGGTCTATGAGGATTCAAATTTAGATTAGAGTTTGTACGTGAATAAGTAGAGTGGAAATCAGAGTGAAGGTTAAAAGATTATAATATGTCATGAAGGATTTTTAAATTATATATAAAAATTGTAGAATTATATACTAAAGAGAATTGTTATAATATGTGCAGAAAATTTGTATAATGTATGTAGTACTATGAATAAATATGATGTGTATTACTTGACATGATCATGCATTATGTTATAGTTTTTAGGTTTTGAATGCTAGTAACATGTGTATTCTTGCTTTAATATTCTTGATATCAAAGGGGTTCTTGATGTTTTCTTTATGTGTCTTGAGTGAGTGCTTAAGTTATCTGGCTTAAGTAATATGATAACATGGTAGTCTGAGTATTAATTTATTTTTTATGCCTAATAGAGCCTCTATAGGGCTTAATTAGGTTGACATGTTTGAATCATAACATTTTGGTTACATTTTCAAAGCTATGTTTGTAGAGAGTATGAAGCTCAAGAGACCATGTGTGAGGTGATGTTGCAAATGAAAATATTTTTTTGTGTTGAAACCCTAAATTTGGCTGCCTAAGATATGTGTTTTTGTAGTCACTAAACTTAACATTTAGCAATATAAAAATGAATTTGTGACCACTCCTCTATGAAAACTTAACTTATGTTCAATTCCAAAGTTCTAAACCACCATTCCTTTACTTCTATGCAACTGATCCTTACCCTTAGACAACTGTGATAGTGGATAATCCTATTCCTCATTCCAAGTAGTCTAGACTCACTATTAGAGTGATTTACATTCCTAGTTTATCTATCTCTGCTCCTTAGACAAGGTTACTCATTTAGGACAATCTTGTTGGTTAGTAGTGTCTAAAACTACTAGTTTTGTTCTCCTACCAAACAATGATTAATTTATCAGATTAAAATTCACCTAACGAGTCATCCAACATGTTTCACAAGTCCATTTGAGTAAGTTCCCAAAACACCACTATATAAGCACAATTTCAATTCATTTGATCCCTAATTAAATTGAGGCTTTTATATTACAAATACTAGAATTTTTATAGTTATATATTGATAAGAAAATACCTATTCTTCCCAGTTTTGAGTCTATAAAGCACAAGTAGCCATGAGCTAAGTCTAAATACACTAGGTCACAAGTCATTATTCAAGCACTAATTACATCAAGATTGCACTAGCATATATGATTATACCAGTATTTCACATACACCACCATAACATATGAGAAATACATGGAGTTTGATCCCTCTTCAGAGTATTGGTATGTTGGCAGTGCTCAACACATGGGGTGTCTAGATAAAAAACAACTTCAGACTCTAACCCAATTTACCCATTTGACTGCATTTGTTCCTCATTTTCATTGACCTAGTGTTCTAAGTGAATAATAAGGTACACAACATGACTCCCATGAAAGGAATACAAGATTGCATAAACAATTCTTTACACTAACCAAGAGAGGAAAATATGTAAACTAATGGATATTTATTACAAATTAAAAGAAAATACATACAACTTAAAATACGAGTATACCATAATAAGTGGTTTACATGGGTAAAATCCTTTTGATAGAAAAACCCCACACTCCAAAGTAGCTCAATGTATTATTCAAATCAACAAGATTACAACACACTTGCAAAGTAAACCTTCACAAGAGAACCACCTGTATACTACACATAAGAGAAGAATTGGTTCCATAGAGTTTCATTGCCTTTGCAAAACTCTCTATCTTACAAGCTTCTAAAAATATTAGCTACTCACAAGCTTAATTACTTTATTACATTACAAAGGAGAACACATCTTATTTATAAAAATTAAAAATATGAATACCAAATGAAAAAACTTCACGGGCAAGGCAAAAAATGTGCCACCCTTAGTGGGATCACTATTTAGGAATAGTCAGATGCTTATTATCTTATGTATTGGTCAAAAGTGGATCCTTCACATGTGACAAATCATCCTCCACTTTTCATATGCTTCCAAAACTACACCCCACTCTCACATGTGCCTTCAATCTAAAATAGTAACTTGTTCCCCACTATCCCATGTGCACACACATGATTCCAAGAGATTCTCCATCAACTTTTGAATTCTCCTCCACTCAAGATCATGAGTCCAAATAAGAGGTGTACCCCATATATCATTTTTTAATTTTTCACCTAAATAAAAATCATATGATTCACAGAAGACAACATGTCTCCTTAGTAGAGTAGTATGCCCCACTCCCTTCACATGCACTTGCATCATGTAGATTCTTTTATGGGCCATGCCAAATCATCACAATCCATATCAACACATGTATCACCACTTTCATAACCTACCACATCACATGCACAATCATTTATAACTTACCACTACTACCTCATCACATGAATAATGACTGTGAATAGTGACTACGAATAGTAGCTTATGAATAGTATTTTATGAGTAGTGTCTTGACTTATCAAGGTTGAGACACCTCGAATAAAAAAATTATACCAATTATAAAATACCTTGTAATACCCATAGGAACCATACCAACATGAACTTAATAGCTAGGTACCAAGAGGCCCATAGACTCCAAACACCATATGAACTTTTCTTTGCTCATGGGCTTAGTCAATGAATTCATCAAAGTCTCTGCCTTTATCATATCCACCCTACCATCCTTGACCATGTCTCTCATAAAATGATATTTTACATAAATATGTTTGGTCATAACATAAAAACTTAGGTTCTTTTTTAGGAAAATAACACTTTGACTGTCATAATATCCTATCACTATACCCTATTTCAACCCAATATCTGATCATAGTCTCTTAAGGCAAATTGCTTATTTACATGAATGATTAGATACCATAAACTCTACCTATATATAATACAAATTGACCATATCATGTCAATTACTCATCTAACTTATTGCACCACCAAATAAAGTAAACACATAAGCACTGGTGGATATTTTTCTATCAACATCACCTGTCCAATCTGAATCCACATAAACACAAATGTTAAGACAACGTCTATCTCCAATCATGTTACCATAATAACATAAGGAATAATATGAGGTAACCTATAAATATCTTAAGACCCTTTTAACTGAATCCCAATGAAATCTACTAGGATTAGACATATAATGGGAAAGAAATCCCACTGCTTGGGCAATGTCTAGTCTAGTACAAACCATAACATACATCAAACTTCAAACTGAACTTTGGTAAGGTACTCTAATCATGTTTCCCATATCTGATAAGGATTTAGGATAATGTGCATTAGAGAACTTCATTCCAATAGAAAAAGGAACACACAATGGTCTAAAATCATACATGTTAAACCTCTATAAAATTGAATTCACATACTTACTCTAGCCAAGCCATAGCTTTATGTTCTATCTTTCTCTCCTAATATCCATCCCAATAATGTCTCTTGTAGCATCAAGATATTTCATCTAAAATTTTGCTGAGAGTTGATATTTAAGCTTTAAAATCAAAACTTTTCCATTGCCAACAAATAACATATCATCAATGCATAAGGAAATAACCAGGAAGTGATCACCATCTATTTGATAATACACACAATGGTCAAATTTGCATCATTCAAACTCCAAACTCAATACATTTGTATCAAATTTTTGGTACCACATCCTATGAATCTGCTTGAGACCATACAAGGTTTTATTTAACTTGCAAACCAAATTTATTTTAACTTTCACCATGTAGTGCTCTGGCTGTGACATATAAATCTCCTCCTTGAAATCACCATGAAGGAAAGCAATATTCACATACATTTGCTCAATCTCTAAATCATAAGCCATTGCAATAGGAAGAAATAATATAATGGATGTCAATTTAGCAATAAGATAAAATATCTCACCATAATCAACACCCTTAACCTAAGATTGAAATTTTACAACTAACTGAGATTTGCACTTTTCAACACTGTCATATGAACCCATATTTTTATTGAACACCCATTTACCTCCAATGGGCTTACGTCCTTTAGGTAATGGTACAAGGTCCCATGTATCATTTTTATTCAAATATGCCATTTCTTCTTCCATAAAAATCTTTCAGGACTCTGCATTACTCATACCCAAAGCTTCTTTTGTAGATCTCAGTTCATTAATGTTAGTATTGAAAGCAAATATACATCTCTAATCATTAGGAAAATACCTTTCTAGTGGTTTTCTATGCCTTTTAGACCTTTGAACAAGCTGAGATGGAGGTTCTTCTTCATCTACCTCCTCTTAAAAATATTCATAACTTGATGATCTCTCTTCAACTTCCTATCTTTGTCGTGGCCTCGACTCAACTTTCTCTAGTGTAGGAGGAAGTTGAATCACTTATTTATTTTCTATTTTCTCTAGTTGTAGTATAACATAATAAAACTTAGTTTCTCTAAAAATAAAACTTATACAATATATTACTTCTGAGCTACTAGATAACAAATCCTGTATCCTTTCACACCATATCTATAATCGATGAAGATACATTTCACAACCTTGTTCTTCAAAATTTTCCACTTCTCCTTTGGCATATGTGCATATGCCTTGCAACCAAAAACTCTAAAATGTCTCAATGAAGGCTTATGTCTAGACCACACCTCCATAGGAATTTATCAACAAGCTTTGATGTAAGAGACTTATTGATTAGGTATCAAGTTGTGAATACAGCTTTGGCCCAAAACCTTTGTTCCAGTCTAGCAACACTACACATACTCCTAGCCTTCTCCATCAATGTCTCATTTATTCTTTCTGCAACTCCATTCTACTTAGGTGAATATGGATTTGTCTTCCATCTATATATACCACAATCTTTACATAAAAATTCACCACCATTATCAGTCCTCAAACACTTAATTTTCTTTCCAGTTTGAAACTCGACTATTACTTTAAACTCTTTAAAATGATTGAAAACTTTAGATATACTCTTAAGAAAATAAACCCATGTCCTTATACTAAAATCATCAATAAATGAAACATAATATGTGGATTTTAAAATCAAAGGAATATTAATAATACTAAATACCATTGAAATGAATAAGATCCAACACACCACAATATTTATGATAAATCAAGTAAAAATGAATGTGGTTTTGTTTAACATAAACATGATGTTCACAGAAATCAAATTCAAGATTACAATCAACCAAACCTTCAACAAGGTATTTATTATTCAAGGCCTTAGGACCTTTTTTTCCAATGTGGCCAAGTCTCTGGTACCATAACATAATCTTATCTATAGGAAACTTTAACTCCATAGAATGAGCACCCTTAAGTACCCAGAAACCATGACCATCCATAGAAATAGTGATCTTTATCCAAAAGAGTATTCTTAGATTTAGTTTGCATAAAATTACTATTGCCCTCAACTTCACATGCATCAAGCTTGTACAAAGTGCCAATCCTGACACCTTTAGTTATCACCATAACACCTATAACTATCTTACAACCTTATTCATAAAAGAAAACTTACACAACCACATATATTAGTTTGCTCATAGATAATAAATTGTGATATGGCCTTGGAATATGCAACACACCATCAAATTATTTAATCCTTACATCTATAAATCTGATTTTAACTCTGCCACAACCAACAATGGTTAGAAAAGAATCATCACCCAAGTAAACCTTACCTCCATCAAAATATTCATACTTAGAAAACAAATTTCTATGAGTGGTCATATGGTAAGATGCACTTGAATCAATTAACCATGCATCATTACCTGCATGGGTTGCCAAGGTTACAATGAAGTCATCACTATCCGCCTTCTCATATTCAGAATCATAATCATACTTCTTCTTTTTCTTATTTTTTCTTTACACTTTGATCAATAGTGACCATGTTTTTGACAATTCTAGCATCTCACCTTGGGATTTATAGGATATTTGGATCTCCCCCTGGACTTGGATTTAGACCTCTCATTATTCTTATTATTCTTGCCTCTTTCTTTAGATCTTCCTCAAACATTCAGGGCATCTTTGGCACTACTATAAAATTTCTTTCTCATTTATTTAGAAATAAAATAACTTATAACATCCTTAACTTTAAAGGTTATATAAGTACTTCATATAGCTATAACAAGACAATCCCATGAGTTAGGTAAATAACAAAGCAAAATTTAATATTTCTCTTCCTCATACATTTTTACACCAACTGATACCAATTGAGCCACCACCAAATTAAATGATTCCAAGTGGTCTGAAATATATCCACCTTCTTCCATTATTAAATAATACAACTTCTTTCTCAATAAAATCTTATTAACAAGAGACTTAGCTTGGTGTATCTCACCTAGTTTCTTCCATAACTTCTTTGTTGTAGTTTCTTCATGGACATTAATTAATACAAAATTTACCAAGCACAATCTAATGAGACCTTTAAATTTTATGTCCATCACATCATACTTAGATGCTTCATCTAGATCTATAAGTCTCTAAACATTCTCATCAATGGCATCCCATAGATCACGGTCAATCAATAGATCTTCCATATTCGAATTCCACATATCAAAATTATTGCTTATAAATTTTTCAACCTCCATTCTCCATGATATGATTTCCATCTTAAAATTCTTGAAAAAAATAACTATAAATATCTCTTACACAAGCTCCTACTCAAAACTAGATTAGTTTAAAAAATCCAACAAACCCACAACTAGAACTAAAATTGGCCAGGCTCTAATACCATTTGAAAGGAATATGAGATTACATAAACATTTCCTTATACTAACCAAGAGAGGAGAATATGAAAAGTAATGGATACGTGTTACACAATTAAAATAAAATACATACAACCTAAAATACCATCATACCATAACAAATAATTTACTTGGGGAAAACCCTTTCAGGAGAAAAACTCCACACTCCAAAGCATCTCAATGTATTCTTTGAATCAACAATATTACAACACACTTGTAGGGAAAACCTTCATAGGATCATCACCAGTGTACTAAACATATGAGAAGAGATTTAGTGCCTTTGCACAACTCTCTAGCTTACTGGTACCACAAGCTTCATTACTTGTTTACATTATAAAGGAGAACACATATTATTTATATAAATTAAAAAGATGAATACCAAATGAAGAAAATTCATGAGAAAGGAAAAAAATGCACCACTCTTAATGGTACCACTATTTAGGAATAGTAATATACTTATTGTCTTGTGTATTGGTTAAAAGTGGATCCTTCACATGTGATAAATCATCCTCCATTTTTCATATGCTTCTAAAACTATGACCCACTCTCACATGTGCCTCCAATCTGGAACAATAATTTATTCTTGTTATGATCATGATGGGTGGATTTCACTAATGCCTTGTTGTTTTGGTGTAACGGTTCATTAATTTGGTATCATATCCTTCACCTAGGTTTCAGTCATAGAGTGGGTGGCTATGTCAGCATGGCAATGTTCATCTAGGTCTCATATATGCAAGGGATCCTAGTGTATAGGCATAAATCTAGCCTAGAGTCTAGGCTTTAAAATCATGGTGGGATGTTATGATCCTGATGGGTAGATTTTACTAGCACCTCAAGGTTTTGGTGTAACAGTTCATTATAGTTCCCCACTATCCCATGTGCACATACATGCTTCCAAGAGATTATCCATTAAATTTTGTCTTCTCCTCCACTCAAGATCATGAGACCAACTAAGAGGTGCACCGCATATCTCCTTTTATCATTTATCACCTAAAGCAAAACCATGTGAGTCATAGAAGATAATAGTTTATCTCCTTAGTGGAGTCGTACACCCCACTCCATTAATATAGACTTACATCATATAGATTCCTTTGTGGGTAATTCCAAATCATCACAAGCCAAATCAACCCCTACATCACTTTCCACATCACATGAACATTCATTTCCAACTCACAACTGCCACCTCATCACATGAATAGTGATTCTCAATAGGAGCTCATGAATAGTATCTCATGAATAGTGTCCTAACTTATCAAGGTTGAGACACTTAATTCCCAAAATATCATAATGAATCATATCATATACACATGACATATATAGGCAAAGGCACATTTAAAAAATTCACACAGAGGGAAAAAACCCTAATGGATGTTGGCACACCCTATAAATGAAAATATATATGATAGCCTTGTCCGAATAGCATAACCTTATCCTAAATTTAAATGGATCCCTATTCTTGATTCATAGTGACCTCAGACAATCCCATAATTGATTACTTTATTTCTATTGTAGTCCATCAAATCCAAGTGCCAATTAAGTTATTTATCTTTAATACTTTCCCCTTTTAGTTTTTTCATAAAAATAACAAGTTACAATCCAGTCTTATACATTTAATGCATATTTTATATATTATAATTTTCTTTTTAAAAAATCATAATTATATTAGTAATCACTTAAATTCCAAATTTTGATAAAATAATTGCGTAAGGCGTAGGCATGGAAAAGCTAGAGGAGATATCAACTTAGTGAAAGAGATGGATGAGTTTGAAGAAAGGGATGATAGACTATGAATTATGGACCTTATGGAGGGGAGGGGGAGATAAGTGATTTACATGTCATAAAGACTTAAGAGTGAATGAAGACAAAATGATTAGTTTACATGATAATTATAATCACTCCAGTGTGGAAGAATGTGTACACAATATGACATCCCTAGGTGAGAGTCATGTTTTGATGAAGGTTGAGATTCCATAAGGGATTATAAGGATGGCGTGTAATTATAAAGATATCAAATCTATGCTTCACCATCGTTAATGATTGTGCACTTGAATTTTGATACTACCAAAGGTGAAAAGATGATGAAAAATATTTAGGAGAATCCCCACATATATATATTATAATCAACCATTAAATAAAAAAGGGTAAATATTTGTAGTGAGGATGATTGAAAAGTTACATATATTTTGGATTATTGGTTAAATGTATAATTTTCAAATGAAGTATATCTTTTGAGAGAATATACAAATCTATTTAGATGAGGATACCAAGAAATCAGCACGAAGGAAAGGAAGAAGCAAAGGTTGCAGGTATTGCACAAGATGCTTTAATATTCTCTTTGCATAATAATATAGAATCTTGGGTTTTAGATTCTGGTGCATCTTTTCATGCTACCCCCAATAGAGAATATTTTTGTGACTATATCGATGGAGATTTTGGAATAGTGTATATAGGGGATGATGAGCCTTGTAAAATTACTGGCAAAGGTAAAGTGCAGCTAAAAATGCAGAATGGCAACACATGGGTGTTGAGATACGTCATGCATGTTCCTAGCTTGAAGAGGAATTTGATCTCAGCAGGAAAGTTAGGGGATGAGGGTTGTACAGTAACTCTCACAGCTGAATCTTGGAAGGTGACCAAGGGAGCACTTGTAATGGCCAGAGGTAAGAGAGTAGGTACTCTCTATTTGTGTAATTGTGTTGCTAACAATTCTCCTTCTGTATTATCTACTTCAGATGTAGATACAAATTTGTGGCATCAAAGGCTTGGCCACATGAGTGAGAAGGGGATGAAAATTCTTAAGTCAAAAGGTATGTTTCTAGATTTCAAAAGCATAGACCTAGATTTTTGTGAAGACTATATTTTTGGAAAACAGAAGAGAGTGAGTTTTCTTAAGACTGGGACAACAAAGAAGAAGCATAAATTGTAGCTTGTTCACACAGACGTGTGGGGACCAGCCCAAGTTGCTTCTATTGGAGGATCTCAGTACTATGTCTCCTTCATAGATGATGCTACTAGAAAGGTATGGGTCTATTGTATTAAAAAGAAATCTGATGTTTTTGACACGTTTAAGATTTGGAAAGCTATGGTTGAGAATGAAACAGGCAAAATATTGAAGTGCCTGAGATCTGACAATGGCGGTGAGTTCTGTAGCTATAAGTTCAACTGGTATTATTATATGCATGGAATCCATAGGCAAAGGATGGTTCCAAGGACACCTCAGCAGAATGGAATTGCTGAAAGGATGAACAGAACAATCATGGAGGGTGCAAGATGTATGAGATTGCATGTTGGTTTGCCCTTAGAATTTTGGGCAGAAGCTGTTGACACCGCAGTGTACCTAATTAACAGAGGACCCTCTATAGCTCTGGATGGTGGAATTCCAGAAGAGGCATGGACAGGTAAAAAGGTAGATATATCATTTCTCAAAGTTTTTGGTTGTGAAGCCTTTGTGCACATTGATAAGGAAAATAGAAAAAAGCTGGATGTTAAGTCTATGAGGTGCACATTTATTGGTTATGGCTCAGATGATTTCGGTTTTAGATTTTGGAATCTAGGAACTAACAAGATAATCAGGAATCGTGATGTTGTTTTCAATGAAAAAGTGATGTATAGTGATCAGCTGAGGAAGCTGAATCAATCTGGGCAGAGCAATAGAGAATTGGATGAGGTGACGGTCCAAAATGAGTTCGCAGGAAGAAGAAATAATCACTTGCAGGAAAACATAGAGATTGACATTGGTCAGGTAGGAACCGACGTCGGCAGAACAGTAACCGATGTCAGTCATACAGAGACTGACGTCGGTAGGTCAGGAACCGACGTCGGTCAGGCAGAACCGACGTCGGCCAGTTTCAGGCCTGGAAGTGACTGAGGTCGGTCACTGTCAGAGAATTTGGGTGGACAATGTGTTGTGGATGAGTCTCAGACGCCCATCAGGAGGTCAGAAAGAGTAAGTAAGCCTCCAATTCAATATTCTCCTTCATTATTTTATTTATTGCTAACTGATGGTGGAGAACCAGAGAGTTTTGAAGAAGCAATACAGGTGGATTCCAAGGATCAGTGGGAGCTAGGCATGAAAGAGGAAATGGAGTCCTTAAGAGAGAACCAAACATGGGATTTGGTTGAGTTGCTAGCTGGTAAGAGGACACTGAAGAACAAATGGACCTATAGATTGAAGGAAGGTGAGAATGGACAGATGAGATATAAGGCCAGGTTAGTAGTGAAAGGATTTGCATAGAAATCAGGTATTGACTTTGGTGAGATTTTTTCTCCTGTTGTTAAAATGACTTCTATATGGACTGTACTGTCTTTGGTTGCTATTAAGGATTTGCATCTTGAGCAACTAGATGCTAAGACAACTTTTCTTCATGGAGATTTGGATGAAGAAATATATATGGAACAGCCAGAAGGATTCAAGGTCAAAGGTAAGGAGAAGTTAGTGTGTAGATTGAAGAAAAGCTTGTATGGCCTCAAGCAAGCTCCTAGGCAATGGTATTTGAAATTTGACAGGTTTATGACTGAGCATGGCTATAGTAGGTGTCAATCTGAGCATTGTGTGTATTTCAAGAGATTGGATACTGGTAGATATATTATTCTATTGTTGTATATAGATGATATGTTGGTTGCAGGATCACACATGCAGGATATCTCTGAGCTTAAGGTGAAGTTAGGTCAAACATTTGCTATGAAGGATTTGGGAGCAGCAAAGAAAATCCTTGGCATGAGCATTAAGAGAGACAGGAAAAATCACAGGTTGATTTTGTCTCAAGAGGATTATGTGGACAAGCTGTTGAAATGGTTCAATATGCAGGATGCTAAACCGGTAAGCACACCTTTGGCTGGACATTTTAAGTTGATTAAAGAACAATGTCCTAATTCACATGATGAGGTAGAGTACATGAGTAGAGTTCCATATTATTCCATAGTAGGGAGTTTAATGTATGTAATGGTGTGTACTAGACCGTATATTGCCCAAGCAGTGGGAGTCGTAAGTAAGTATATGGCCAATCCAGGAAAGGAACATTGAAAAGCAGTTCAGTGGATCCTTAGATATCTGAGAGGAACCAGCAGTAGGCATTTATGCTATGGAGGTTCAGATACTTCTCTACATGGTTATGTATATTCAGATATGGCAGGTGATTTGGATGGTAGGAGGAGCACCACAGGATATGTTTTCACTGTAGGTGGAACGACGGTTAGCTGGATATCAAAGTTGCAGAAGGTTGTTGCCTTGTCAACTACAAAAGCAGAGTATATTGCAATCACAGAGGCTAGCAAAGAGATGATATGGATGACACGATTCATGGATGAGCTTGGAAGGGAGCATGAGAGTTGCAGATTGTATAGTGACAGTCAGAGTGCAATCCATTTGGCTAAGAATTCAGCCTTTCATTCAAGAACAAAGCACATACAACTTAGGTACCATTTCATACGACAGGTATTGGAAGATGGTGAGTTGAAGCTGGAGAAGATCCATACAGATAAGAATCCAGTGGATATGTTAACCAAGCCAGTTACAAAGGAGAAGTTGAATCTTCATTCAACTTCTATTGGTCTTCATGATTGAGTTGAAGATAAAGGAGCTAGAAGATGTTGTTGTATAGGTACTGGTGAAGCGGTTTATCTCCAAGTGGGATATTGTTAGGGTGTGGAGCTAAAAGCTTCACCAAAGGAGTGCATTACCTAAGTTTCAAGTTTACACAGTCACCGGCGTCGGTCAGGAGTGACCGAAGTCGGTCAAGAGTAGTGCAGGAGATGTCGACGTTGGCAGGTATCGGTCGACGTCGGTCATAGGCAAACATGTAAGAACCGATGTCGGTTACCTATGCGTCCAAAATCTATTTTCGAGGATAGAACTGAGTGTTTGCATGATGAGTTTAAGTCTTAGTCTTAAGTTCGCATCTCTATTATTAGCAAGACTATTTTTAGATCCCTTGTTGAAGAGGCATAACTGTTGGTTGTAAGTGCATGCTCAAGTTTCCTAATTCTATATGTAGGATTAGTTATTCTTAGCTTAGTAGACAATTGTGAATGTTGAAGAACAGTACAGAGTTGAATCATTCCAGGTTGTTGGAGTTGATTGTACTTTAGAGAGAGAGCTCTTGAGGGAAAGAGATCTAGAGAGATATCTGTACATATGAGAGAGGTGTGGAAGAAAGAAGTTTCTTCAATTGTACTCCTTCTGTAAAGAATTTAATACAAGTTTTTAGGGTGGTTTCTTGTATCTCTTGTCCTTTGCTATTATCTGATTCTAGTTACTTATCTATTTGATTTAATTCCACGTTTATTGCTTTCATAAGTGTAATCATATTGTTGGTTGATCCCCAACATCTATATCAACAAGGTTCTCAATGTTCTCTTGTTGCACTTTAGGTGATTGCATTGGATTAAGTAACATGGTATCATGGTAGATTGAGTGTTTATTTATTTGTTGTGTTTGATTGACCTTGTATACGACTTAGTTAGGTTGACAAGTTTGAAGCATACAATTGTTGTCACATTTTTAGGAGCTTATTTTGTAGAGACTGTGGATCTCAGGATAACATGTGTTAAGCATTATCATCAAGGAAAATGGATTGTTGTGATGAAACCCTAGATATGGCTGGCTAATATTTTCACTGCATAAATTATTGGCATGGAAAAACTAGAGGAGACATTAGCTTAGTGAAAGATATCAGAATCTAAGGAAAGGTAGGATATACTGTGAATTATGGTCCTTGTGGAGGAGGGGATTTAATCCATTTTCATGTCATGAAGATCTAAGGAGTTTGGGGAGGAAACATGATTTGTTTGCCTGAGAAAGATAATCTCTCTAATGTGGAATAATGTGTGTGAAATATGATATCCCGAGGGGGAGAGTCAAATTTCATGAAGTTTGGGATTACATAAGGGAGTGGAATGATGATGTGTAATTCATATACATGTTTAATCTATGCTTCACCATCACCAATTCATGTGTGTTTCATGCTTATTTTGTGTGAAGTTTTCTTGAAAACTATTAGAGTTGTGGAGTGTTAAGGAGTTTTGGGGTGAATAATTGTATTTTATTATTTAGTATATACAAGTAGAGAGTATTAATACCATAATTTGGTAGCTTCCATGTAAGGTATATTTTTTTAAAAAATGGAGTAAAATAAAGCACTAATTTGGGGAGTGGTGCACAAATAATTCATTCTGGTGTGTAGTCAAATCTAGATTTTAGGAAATCTGAATGATGTTTCTAGAATATCATAAGATGGAGGGTGAAAAAGAACAAGTTTATAAGTGTCAAATTTATCTCTGTTATAAGGGGTTATATCACTAAGGAGAAAGTCTAGGTATCTAGCCATACATTTATGTATCATGCAAACACTTGGTACAAAAAGTTTGTTCCAACTCAAACCATAGTGTATTTTGGCAAACTAAATTTTTTTTCTTGAGGGAGTTCCACATTCTTGAGTTTTTGTAGTAGAGTATATTTTATTTAAGGAGATATAACAAGGAGATGTTGATACTTTATGTGAGTATTATGCACATTTTAAGACACATTCATTGAATTTTTATTATGAGATACATTCGCTGCAACACACTCAATATTTTTTTGGAGGTTATTTTCAACATTTGAAAGATAGCTAGTTATGAGGACATTTGCCAATGTGTGTGATATAATGGACAATGTATTACAAATTGAGGTAGAAAATAATTTTGATACAAGATTGAGTCTATTTTTAGAGGCTTAGATTTCAAATATGGCTTCATAGTTTCAAATTTTATTAGTGAATAGTGCACAAGAGTCACAACAAGGACTATGGTGCACATATTATGAAGAAGAGGGCCACATGGAGAATAATTTTATTTGAAATAAAGTGTAAGTTTTTTATTCATGTTTTGATGTATGCTAAGAGAGACATGAGACACATATTTATGCACTAGTATAAAAGGCTATGTAAGTTAAACTGATGTGGTGAAAGATCCAAAATACCCACACCTATGACATAATAAAATTATGAGTCATTGATGAGTTAC
Organism: Torreya grandis; assembly: GCA_037957365.1. Taxonomy (NCBI): domain Eukaryota; kingdom Viridiplantae; phylum Streptophyta; class Pinopsida; order Cupressales; family Taxaceae; genus Torreya; species Torreya grandis. Next base: position 1,359,676 of record JARHVA010002661.1, read on the forward strand.
GTGGTGTGTAAAAACAAGGATTTGACCACATGAAATAGAGTGTGTAAAACCAACAACCTTAACAAGTGCAAGGATATAATGGAAGAGGTTATATAAAATGAGGTGGTGGTAGAAGTGTAAATAGATTATAAGTAAATTGTTTCAAATATGCAGAATAAAACCACTATTAGAGAGAGTATCCTAAATTTGTTTCATATCTTTAGCATTATAAAGTGCATAAAATGGAATATTGGTTGGATATTCAACAAAATATTAAAGCGAATTAAATGGAAGTGAAAGGCACGTGAAAAATATGGATTGATCAAGGAACTAGAGGGGGAAGGAGGTCACATAGAATGTTTTTGGCATATAACCAAAGGGAAAAATAACCACCAGAGGTGGAGTGGATACTCAAGAAAAGATGTTAATTATAAAAAAATAAATACCATGCATTTTAAGAGTAAAATTATTGGAATGCTAAGATGCACATGTGAATAGAAGGTTATTAGCTAACACAAATGATATTATGAAAATACATAGGGAGAAGTTGCACATATATAAAAATATAAATGTAAATATTAAATAAAGACATAAGTGTGATGAAAATGATGACAAAGATATATCAAATATCATGGAAATTGTGTCCATGCTAAAGAAACAAGGGATGATACCATTATTGAAGGAATAGATAAGAACTAATATAGGAAGAGTGTGAGTCTTAGGGAATAGAAAATATGTCCATGCTATAAGGAATGTGTATTATTATATGGAATTAATGATCAATGTAAATTTTAATGTTTAGAATCCCCCCAGAGATATATAGGGCTATATCTAGAGTGGAAGGACCCACCATCACTATACGAGCTTTACAAACTTGTTCCATATTAGGTGGAATCCCATGGGGGAAAAGTCTCTCTCCTTTATTCATCTCCATATCTACGGGGGACAATTCAAGATCTAAAGGCCCTCTATATTTATATATGGGGTCAAGGAGGGTTTGACCCTCTCTTTTCCCCTCTCGATAGGGACTGTTTGGGAATGAAGATCGATGAGGCTGAGTTGAGGATAAATATCCCCTATATAGACAGAGTATAGCCAATGCTTAGGAGGCTAAGGGGAAGGGCCTAAAGGCACCCTCACCCTACACACACACACACACACACACACACACACACACACACACACACACATACATATATATATATATATATATATATGGTGATGGCCTACTATAGACCATATATATAGGGATCAACCAACAGTGCCCTACATATACTCTGTCTAGATGGGAGATGGGTCCACCAAGGACTAGATAGAACTAACGTAGGAGTGTGAATTTTAGGGAATATAAAATATGTCCATTCTATATGGAATGTGTTTTATTATATGGAATTGATTATCAATGCAACTATGAATGTTTGGAAGCTTCACAATATTTTGATAGATATAGGTGCAAAATTCAGCATTTTGACACTAAATGCATGGAATAAGATGAGGACTCCTAAGCTTTCATATTTCTCAAATGTGTTGTTCATGGTGAATAACTAATGTTTGAGACCATTAGGAGTTTTGAAGGGAGCTGAGTTGAAGATCATGGGAGTATAGTTCAGAACTAACTTTGAAGTGATTTAATTGGTGGAAGTTGACAATAACTTAATTTTAATAGGAGGGTTGTAATTTTATAAAAACAATGCAAACATGAAATTTAAACAATACTATACAAGTTTTAAAAATGGGATAGGGCATTTAGTGACCTTGTTGGATTGTAACCATGGGCTATCATATGTTGAAAATTTGGATGTTGAATATGAGATAAAACACATCTATAACCTTAACACACATTGAAATGTATACTTAAATCCAAGGAAAGATGGGGTGATAAGTTACATAAGTGGTGCATCAATTTATCTTAAAACCAATCATTCATACACAATATATATGTAAGAAGAATATGAGGTGATTAAATGGAAATGAACACAAGTTAAACTAGGTGGATTGAGTTAGGAGTGGTTTATTTAGTTGGGGACCTATAAAGGTTAAATCATGATTTTTTAAGGAAATTAATTTGGAAATGAGTTCCAAAGGTAACACAAGTACCTAAAAGTGTGTTGAGTCTATGTAAATGAAGACTAGGGAAGTTGCCTCAGTATGATGGAATAACTTATGTAGATACATATGTGTAATACTTGGAGGCATGTTTTCCCAAGAAGGAAGATATGGTTGACACATTTTTTCACATGTTACATAATTCCATTTCATGATGGTTGGATACTCATTGACCTTATGTAATAAGCTAGGATATATGTAAAAGATAATTCTATGTAAGGTTTGGGTGCATAAAAGAGAAGAGTTTGCTACTAGTGTTCTCATTAGAGTCAAGTCTAGCAGAGCATTTAGACCATTGTGAAAATAAATGGAATAGTTTCATGGTTATCATTATTTTATGGTTATGGGTATATGGTTTTTTCACTACATTAATTTTAAGGGCATGTGCATGGTATGTGGTGATTGAATCCAAGAGAGAAACTACATACTGGGAAAAGTTTAAGGAATATTTCACATACACCTTTAGGTTTTCATCCATGGATGAGAATTTTAATGTTATCTTAAAGGTAATGTTTGAAAATATTTTCTATAATGATGTATATATGAAGGATTAGTTTCAAGAAATGAACCAAGAGGAAATTTATGGGAACAAACTTTTGTTTGAAGAAGGTGAATGTTAAAAAATGTTTAGTAAAAAAGTGTAATATATATGGATGTTGGATAAATATATATTGAGAGGGAGAGGGGGGTGAATCAATTATATTAAAATAATCCTTCAATTTCACTTATCATTCATGAAGCATTCATTCAAACACACACATCAACCAATGCATAAAGAAACATCCACATAAGCATATAACATATGAACACAAGAGATATGTGGAAAACCCTCAAGAGGAATAAATACCACTAAAACACAAAATTTAATATATTAATATAATAAATTAATCAAGATTTAGTAAGGCACCAACCCCATAAGGATCACCAACCACTCATTAGTCAAACACCAACTTAACTAGTCCTTTAGCAAGCACTAACTTGTAAGGAGGCACCAACTCCCTAGGTAAATTAGCACCAACTCAACCATTTATAACCTTTGGTTATTTTTGGACACATTTTTATCACTCAATTGATGATGATACCCTTCTTTTTTTCTTCACACTATTTTATGTCTTTCAAACAACCTATTATACCTCTTCGCTCAACTAGCCCTTCTCTTATCAGATTTAGGTCATATGACCTTGATCATCACCTATTTAAGAAATATTATAAATTAATTAAATTTTAAACATACCTATATTATGGTATTAAATCCATCTACCTAGTTTCCAAACCTCTATTTCATTCACTCATTCCATCAATATTCTCACTAGTCAAAATATGCCTATTAGACCTTCTTTTTATACATGACTCTTGATCTCACCCACCTTGGTCAAACATGAAACTATCCATAATTTTATCACCATTGTAATAGATCAAAAAAAAAATTTCACAATTGAAAAAACCATTACATAGGTCTTTCACCACCCATAAGGACCAAAACCACCAATGTAACTAGGCCTAATGCAATTAGGCCTTCTCAAGGCACACATTTCACCTTAACCACTTTGGAACTCCTTGAGCCTCAAAAAATATATTAAATACTTCATAAAAACTTAATTATACACCTTATAATCTCACATAATTTACCCAACACCATTTATCTCATTTCACTCCTTGAACCATGCCATTAGGCCTACTCACAATTAGCCCTTCTCACTGCCAAAAAGTCTATCTTAAAAATATTAAGTGTACACTCAGATTTTCCACATAACCCAAAAAAAATTAACATTTATATAACCTAAATTACCTTAGGGTTATCATAATGTACATTATAATACACCATATGGGGCAAAAGACCTCAAATTGATCACTTTCATATGCTCACTCAGAACTACAAATAGGCTTCAAAACCCAATAAAAAACCTTTGACTTTTCACACCTACATAAGAGTTTATCATAAAAAAAATGTATGAAAATGAACCTATGAGACTTATAAAAAAACTTAATGTGTATTTTATTCTTCAAATCTATGCATAATGACTCAGGAACATCATTCTCACTCACACACAAAAAATTGCTTGTAGCTCCAAAACATAGTCATGGAAACCAAGACTTCAAACATATGTGTGAACAATTTTATGAAATTTAAATGGGTTTATATGATCCTTAATAATAATTTTAAAATATTTAAATATATATATTATAATTTTCAATATCAATATTGGTCTTACAGACCAATCTCATGTCTTCACCGTACACAGACCTCACTGTGTTAGACATATCACTTTGAGAATAAATTTTTGACTGTGTATGAGTATATTAAAAAATTATATTAAAATGGGATATTTAATATAGTTATTAAATAATAAATCCATGCATTTATATCCATCCCTAATCCATTTCAATCCATCCCTAATCTCATTCTCATTTTTGCCTAGTTTTCTCAATATCTTCCTCATTAGTCCTATTTAGTGATAGGTCAGCTTCCATGACCAGTTTATCATGTTTAAGGTATAAAAAATAATAAAAAAATTACATGGTAAAAAAATAAAAGTATCACACATCATCCTCCAATCATTTTGATGCTTTGACCTAGTCAATCTTGCATGCTACATTAAAAATTTGAGAAACAAGGGGTTTCATGTAGCTTCCACTCACTCTTATGAAAAAACAATTCCACTTGGAGGTACTTGAGAGAGTATTATACATGATAAAATCATAAAAATATGTCATTCAATCCATTATGAGCCATTTCCAATAATTTATTCCACATTGGGTCACTATGAGGGTTTTAGGAGGGTTTAGACTACCTTCCCTTATTAACAATCATTCATAAATAATTTACCCTAAAATATTAAAAAAATGCCAATAAATTTGATCTAGGAACCTTACCCAACCTCCATGAACTAATTATGATCTCATGAAAAGTTTTCATGTGCCAATGAGCATAAGAAAATTCTTCTCAATTGTGTTATACCTTCTTTTGTATACACAAAAAACCTCAAAACCAAATTTCATGATTTATCCTTCATAATTTGACCTAAAATTTGGTAAAAATACTTGAAAAAAACTCTCACACTAATGAAAATGACTCATGATCTCTTGGCACCTTGGAAACTGAAATTGATCCCTCATTAGGCCATACTAGGTCTCTTCGCACATTAGGCCTTAAACTACCAATCACACTTAGAGCTTGAATATAACTTGAAACCACTTGTAATAATATCAAAATATAATTATCATACCATAAAACCTCATAAATTTCTCACACACTGCCAATATTATTCTCATTGTTCTTAGACTACTGACCTCATCATGCTACCAAGCCTGTGCCTTCTCACTAGGTCTCTTCATACAAAGACTAAGCCAAGAGCTGACCTAAACACCTCGTCTGAAAGATTATATACCTTATACACATGTTTAAATAGATTATAAAATATTATTACATGATTTACCATTGATTTAGATTCTTAATAACACCTAAAGACTCCCCATTAAATCAAATAGAGTTTAAGATTAGTCTGGTTACATGCTTAGGCTTAAGACCTTACCCTTGTAGATTTACCTTGAAAATTTCCTGAGTGTTCCCACACTTCATATACATGATTTGGAATCCTTGAACATCCAATCATACCTGTGTGTATCCATCTTACCATACCATCATATTTATACGCATGCTCATGATATGAAAATGCTCTTTAAGACTAGTGCTCAAAATTATGATTACCTTATATCTTGATCTTGACCTTAACATGTAATCAACCTAAAAATAATTACCATGTTGAATTAAATTATCTATCAATAGAGAGAAAATAGGTTACCATCAATTTATATCTTGTCACTTGGTTTCCTTGTCATATACCACAATATTGTGCCAAGACCTTATGCATAACTCAAGGACTTGTTAAACCATGATTAAACCATCATGATCACATACCATGCATATTCTATATATATATATATATATATATATATATATATATATGACATAAATGACATTTCAAAACCTTTGACATTAATGAAAACATTAATTTCACAATACCAACAACATGAACATACCTCAACAATCTCCCCCTTTATCATTGATGACAAACACTCAAACAAAGCTAGTCATTCTCATCTCCTTTCCAAGACATTATGTATATATTTATCCCCCTTTGAAATTAATGACAAAGGGTCAACTCTTGAAAACTAACTGAGGACCTAGAACAACACACATTTTTATTTCCAAACAAGATCATTCTCTCTCCCTGTTAACAACTCAACATAGATCAGGATCACAATCAACTACTATAAATCTTTTTGGTAAACACACCTACTTCTTGGAGCATGATTGTATCCCCTTATCTTTGTATACACATAATATTTTTAACTTGTATCAAATACTAATTATTTATATCTTATAGGAACCCATCAAGTCTCAATATCTCTGAGTGCATGCCATAAGGGGTGCATCAAGAAAGGGGTGGGCACACCATTGGTGCTTCATAGGAATGTTGTGCCTTATTTCCACTTATTACCAATCCAATTAGCTCTTAAAACATTTCCCTAAGCTATTACTCCTCTTTTTCACTCTCCTCTAGTATTTTACCATCTTACGTACCCCTTTTCCTAACTGAAAAGACATTTTTATAGTTTACAATATTAGGTTGATTGGGTCAACCTTGTACTCTTATTTGTGAAATTCATTTAGGGTCTAGGTTAGCGCTTGGCCAAAATAGCCTGTGACCTAGTGAGTTTTTATCAATATCAGTACTAGGTTGACTAGGTCGACCCTATCAGCCAAAACTTTCAGAAGGGCTTAGGGTTAAATCGACCTATATATACAAGATCATTTCACCATTATTATAGAGACTTCAAGAGTTATTATTCATTTTCACTTTTTTATAATCTACTCTTCTACCATTGTACTTGAGGAGTCTTAGCTTAGGGTTTCTAATTAGAGAATCTAGTCTTGTGAAAAAGTATTGGATGTTTTGGCCTTTCTTATTGATCCTTATAAATCATAACAACCTCTTGTGAAGCCCCTTTAGCCAAGGGAGAGATTGAGTCTCGATGGGTTCATCTTTAAGGTAAGTATTCTCTAACTTTGCTCCTCTCTTTAGTAGATAGAAATAACATAAGTATTGGCTTTTGAATAATATTACTCTTCTTCTCCATTCATTAGGGTCTTACTCATACATAGATTAATTGATATTCTCTTATGCATATTTACTTTATTTTGTTTACTAACCCCATATTGTGCCACAAGCTTTGGTGAGCACTAGATTAGATTTCTTTGCTTTATTTTTTATTAGTATAGTGAATACACAAACTTAGGGATTAGTTAGGGTTATTGCATGATTTGTCTTGACTGGAGAATTTGGAACCCTCCCTAGTATTATTTTTGTGATAAGAGATCCCCTAATTGGGTCTAGTAGATTCACATATTGGTCATGTTCCTGATTATCTAATGTATCCCCAATCAGAAGTGTTAGTAGGATCTATCTTCTCTGAGTTAGGATTGATTTATACATCTGATGTATTTCTAATTTCATACATTATGGTGAACTCATTGTGAATCTAAAACTTATAGGGTTTCTTTCACATTTTTTTATTTCTATCATTTTATTTATTTATTTTTTTATATTTGTGATATTAGGTTGATAGGGATGGTATAGTTTATAACTTCTGTGCATAGGTTTAATACACAGTCGCATAAAAAACAACTCTATTTTGTTTGCACAATTCTTCATCAAATATAGGTAACTGGGTTGAATAGGTCAACACATTACTCTTATAAAATTCTAGAAAACATACTAGGTCGATCAAGTTGGTATAGTATTTGAGATAGCTTCCAGAAAACATACTAGGTCAACCAAGCTAGTAGAGTCATTTTCATAGGCTTCAACAAGTAAAGAATTATAGAACTAGGTCGACTCAGTTGACACAATTGGCAAAATTTGCAATCAACATTCAAGGCACTTCAACATCAATATCACATTCCTCTATATATTACAACCCACCAAGGTTCCTTTCTCTCTTTCTCTTTCATTCCATCTATTCTTTATAGTTATATTTTTCATAGTTTGCAATCTTTAAAACTTTCCTTATACAACAAACTAGGTTGACCTAGTCGACCTAGTTCTATATTCTATCTTCCATATAAAAGAATAGGTCAATATTGCTGACATAGTTCTTAAAGACCCCTAATTTAGCAGTATAGTAATGATATTATGACTCTATACTATAATATTTACATACATTGTCATCTAGACCAACACTGTAATATGTTTCAAATTGGAAATTAACATTTATATGCTAGTAATTACTTCACACTTTCACTTTCAATTGTTTGCATGCTTATATTAGATCACATAGTCTAATTAGGTGGTTTTTCAATATACCATTTAGTTGCACTATTTTTTTTCTTTCTTACACACACTACCAAATCAAATAATTTCAAAATGCATTTAAACAATTTTTCACCAAGGGCCTACCTACTTGGATTTCATCACCAAGGGGGAAGCTGACTTGGTTTTCTAGCCAAGTATAAATACATGGTTAATGGTATATATTGGAAAAACACCCAACACCCTTATCACTGAAGGATTATGAAGTGAGGGGGTAGGCCCCAATACCAATCCAATACCATTGCTAACATAGATTCCTTTCAGCTTAAACATCCTAAAACCATCCATAGATTGCTTTCCAGTTCCCTAATTTTAGCCAACTTCCCTATCACAATTAAAATAAAAATTTATAAATCTAACAACATTCAGGATGACCACTTAGTTAACATTTACTTTCCAAGTTGACTGCTTGTTCTTTGATCATTGTATGTTGCCAACATTGGTGCAAGGTTTTGTGTTGTGTGGCTCAATTGGATTACTCTCATTGACCCAATTAACTATGTTTCCTTTCATTTCTTGTTTTCAAGTACATTACAATATCTTTCCCTATTTTTTAGTACACTATCGATTTGTTTGATATGTTTCTTACAGTCTATTTTTTCTCCTTACCTATAGTACTAGGTTGACCCAATTGACCTTGTATATCTTTTACCAATCAGATTACAGTACTAGGTTGACCCAATTGAATTTTTAATCTTATCATACTTTGTTTTTCCTAGATTACAATACTAAGTTGACATAGTCATATCTGTACTCTTATTGCCTACCCTATCTATCAGAATTAGTTTTCTATTTCTCTTTTCTTAGCATCCTGTTTATTTCCTCAAGCATCATATCCCCTATTAGAATCTACTTGGAAAACTTGAATCAATTTAGAAACTATATGAGGTGCTCTTTCCTTCTCATCTTTTCCTATCTTTTCTTCCTCTTTTTTACCTTGTGGGGCATCTTGTAATACCCATCCACACATTACTCTATCCTTTGGGGCATCTTGTGATGCCCACCCACATATCATTTCAGACTCTGGGCAATCTTACGATGCCCATCCCTACATCTACTTACCCTTTGAGGCATCTTGTGATGCCCACTTTTACTCTCCATTACATGAAACCAAACTAATTCAACTTTCAGAAACCTTTCGAGACACATATGTTTGTCTCTCACATGCTCATCATTGATATAGCCGTTAATGTAGATTCCTTCCCTTATTTTATTAATATATATATGCTATCTATTTAACACTTTTTATAGGATACTTACATGGGTCTCACCCTCTGTAGTAGTTATCTCTTTTCACAAACCCTTAGTCCTTCCTTTTGGTCTTTTAGTTTCCCCTTTTCTTCATGAGTTTCACTATTAAACCATGGATAGGACCTGGTCTTCCTCATGATGTACTTTTAGTCTCTTTATTTTCTCACTTTTTACACATTTTTGACACCCCTTGGGATTTTATTTTATGAGTTATAGTGTAACACCATGGATAGGACCTAGACTTCCTCATAAAATCACCATCTTATTATTCCTTTTCTAGAATGTGTTCTAAAATGGTTATGAGTTATTGATCTATGTTCTCAACTTTAGCTTTTGCTTCTTTTTGATAGATGAAATTTGTACAACAATCTGTGTTAGCATGTTATCCTACACTTCCATCATTATTATGATAAAGAATCACACTTTTTTATCATTGAATCCTTCCTTTTTCATCCCTTTGTCACAATTTTTGTGATTTGAAGTAATTTAATTTTGTTTCATGTCCCACTTCTATTGATTTCCTTTCCTTCACTCCACATTGGATAAAATAAGGTCAAATTCAAGATAACACTTTTATTTCACCTAACTTTATGAGACTCTTAGACACCATGCTCTCTAAGTTTTCTCTTAGCAACCAAGTCCCAAGTATTCAAATGAAAATAACCTTTAACACCCATGTTTGCTTTTCCAAATCTATATCGAGGATGAATAGAAAAATCCATCAAGAAATTTAAAATCTAAATCATTTAAAACAAAATGCAATGATATTCAAAAGGTAATATATAAATTTCAAAAGTTGAAATCACACTAAAAGATGTGATTACAAGCACATCTCCTATCTCTAATCAAAACTCAAACTACATAGTTGGACTCATACTAGAGCTGAGGTCCATTTGGGTGTACTAGGCTAGTAGATTGGAATAGGAAAATTCAATAAACTCTATGGTGATATCTACTTTCTCATGAAAGTACCCAATCTTTACAGTAGACTGATAACTCATTAAGGGGTCTTGAGGAACAAGGAACACATTTTGGGAAGGTAGGTCCATTTTAATTTATGCATATAGCCTTCATGGGATGATCTACATACTTCATTTGTTGACCTACAACTTGTGTGGCTAAGAGAATTTTTTCAAAGTCCTTAAGGTCAAAAGTCCTCTTATTTTAACAAACCTAGTTTTAGTGTCGATAAAGAGTTCTTCTACCTTGGTTTTTACTTCATTCTCCCCTCTACCCATTTCTTTCTCCCCTTGATAGGAAAAATATGATTTTAAACATGTTTTCCCTCTTCTCTACTTCCTTCCTCTTCAAATCTTAAAAGCATTCTAACACTACTTTGTTTCAATTATATTTATCCTTAGAATAAAACAAACATGTTTGAGCAACTATGGATTACTTTATTTACACCATGGATTTATATTTATAGACATGATTTGATTTCTTTTACCATTTATCACTATTGCACTACCCCTTTTTGTGGACACCTAAGTTTGTTTCTACTTTCATGTACTTTTTCCATTATTGAGTGAGGTTGGTTGGTTACTTCTCACTCATCAATGTTGTTATCCCTTTTATGCACCCTTTTTCCATTTGTGATTGAGTAAGGATTATTACTACGTACTCATCAATGTTATTTTACCATTTTCACTTACCCATGTTTGTTTAAGTAAGGATTGTTACTACTTTCACATTGATATTTGATTATCGTCAGTTTTTGACATGTATCCTTGGTTTGTCTTGGTGAGTTTTCCTTTCTTACTTAAAGTTTAATTGTTTTAGTTTTTTGGTTTTTAGTAGTCTTAGATTTTTGGATACCTGCTTTAATCTAAGTTTTAACTTGGTCATTTGGTCTAACATAACACTTGTCATCCCAGCTTACCAAATTTCCAAGTACATCTCATCCACATAATACCAACTATCTTGGCTTTCCCATGTTTGTTTATTTATGCTCATTACTTTTGTATTCTTGGGTTTGTCAAAATTAGTATCTACACCCTACACAATCAGAACTATAAACACATCAGATAACCATTGAGTGATACAGGTAAGTCAAGACACGCATCACATTTAATTTTCAATTATTTCTCATTTAGTCATTTAATTTCAGTTATGTTTTTAATTTAAAATATTATAACTTTTTTTATCCTTAGTGTTATGTGTTACTATGTTATTTTTTCAAGAACCATCCCTTGTTGCACTTGAGTAACATGTGATGAGATTCAAATGGGGCATATATATACACATAATATTTTCAAATTTTATCAAATACTACTGCTTTCTATCTTACAAGAACCTGTTGAGTCTCAATCTCTTTGAGTGTATGCCCTAAGGGGTGCACTGGTAAAGGGGTGGGAAAACCATTGGTGCTTCATAGGATTGTTGTCCTTTATTTCCACTTATTACCAATCTAATGAGCTCTTAAAACATTAACCTAAGTTATTACTCCTATGTTTCACACTCTTCCAATATATTACCATCTTTTGTACCCTTTTTCCTAACCTAAAACCCCTTTTGATAGTTTCAAGTACTCATTTAGGGTCTAGGTCGGCTCTTGGTTGGCCTAGCCCGTGACCTAGTGGGTTTTTATCAATATCAGTACTAGGTCAATTGGGTTGACCCTATTGTTTGAAACTTTCATAAGGGTTTAGGGTTAAATCCACCTATATATACAAGATAATTTTTCTATTATTAGAGATACATCAAGATTTATTATTCATTTTTGTTTCTTTACAATCTGCTCTTCCACCATTTTGCTCGAAAAGTCTTAGCTTAGGGTTTCTACTCGGAAAATCTAGTCTTATGAAGAAGTCTTGGATGCTTTGGAATTTATTAGTGATCCTTAAAAACCACAACAATCTCTTGAAAATCCACCTTGGCTAATGGAGAGATTGAGCTTCAATGGGTTCACCTTTTAATTAAGTATTCTCTAAATGTGCTCCTCTCTTTAGTAGATAGAAGTAGCATAAGTATTGGCTTTTGAATAATATTAATCTTCTTCTCTTTATGCATTAGGGTCTTAATGATACATATCTTAATTCATATTCTCTTATGTATATTTAATTTCTTTTATTTACTAACCCCCATATTATGCCATAAGCTTTGGTGAGCACTAGATTAGATTTCTTTGCTTTACTTGTTATTTGTATAGTGAATATGAAAACATAGGGCTTAGTTAGGGTTATTGCATGATTTTACTTGACTGAAGGCTTTGTAACCCTCCCTAATATTATTTTTGTGATAATATATCCCATAATTAGGTCTATTAGATCCATATATTAGTGATTTTCCTGATTATCTAATGTATTCCCAATCGGAAGTGTAAGTAGGATCTATCTTCTCCAAATTAGGATTGATTTATAGATATAATTCATTTATTATTGAATACAATCTCCATGAGGTATTCATACACTATCATGAATGTGAATTGGTTTGATGAAGTCATCATAAAAATGCTTTGTAACTCATCTCTTGAAATCACACCTCCAATCAGACTATTGACTAAACTTTGTATTTGAAACTAAAGGTACATAGCTCCCATTAAGACCAAACATCCTTCATGATTTTTCTCACTAGATGAGTACCTCCATGAAGCCTAATGGAGTCACCTCTTATCTCTTGGATGCTAAAATAACATAAACTCAAGAGATTCCTAGATCTCAATGTCCTTACTAGACTAAACTTTCTTCATGAACCTCTTAGACTTGAATTCTTAAATCTCCATTTGAACAACATTCTACCTTGGTTTATTTATCTTGACTTCTTCATCCACAATATGAGCTAATAAGGTGAATTCTTGGCACTCATTTATATCTGAACTATGCTCCACCATGGAAATTAGTCCACTTGGACTTACATTCTGATCATCATTCACCTTAGCTACCTTTGGTCTCCATTCACTATTTTGTCTTCTTTCTTGCACACTAGAGGCATCAATCTTCTTGTTTTGACTTGAGAATCCATGATTATAGAATTTTTCAATATGACCAACCTTTTGACAATTGAAACACACTATTCCTCTTGATGAAAACACATCATTAGCCATACCTCTTGACTGATGATTCTCCTCATAGTTTTATTCATATTCATTCTTGGAGGGTCTTCTAAAATGCCTTGCTCTATGACCAAATTGGTTACAAGAATAACAATAACCATTGAAAGGATTATCATACCTTATATTATTAGGATGCCTGATAGGATTAGTCTTCATTCTACCATCACCATCATTTCTTGATTGACCATTGACCTTCTTGATCATATTAGTGTTCTTCTTTTGGTCTCCATTGAAACCAAGATCTGTTTTATCATTAGCAGTCTTTTGACTACTCAGGATTTTGTCTATATCATTGGTACTCTTTTCAAACTTCACAAAGGTCTTTACCTTACTGGATGCCTAATCTAACTCAGATCTCAAGGAATCCACTTCAGTTATATATCTGGCACATTATTTTTTTAGCCTTTAGGCTTGTATTCATAATCTCAATTTGAGTCTCCACCTATCTGACTATTTCCTCTTATTCCTTGGAGTTATTTCTCAATATAATTCAAACAAGTTGATTTAATCCTCATAGTCTTTAATAAGATACCTCATCAACCTATTCTTATTATTCACCATCTTTAGTTCTTCTAGAGCATTCATCAACTCAGACTCAATGTCCACCTTATTTTCTTCTTCATTTGAATCACCAACAACACCTCCAAACCACATGGACTCTTCTTGATTTGAATATCTTGATTCTTCATATATAAAGAGAAATTCATTGACATCAGGACCATCACCTTCATGGTCACTCTTAAAATCACTTCTCTCACTCTGATCAGATGAGATGCAGTCTTCTTTGGTGTCAAATCTTCTTTTGCTCTTGAAAAACTTCTTCTTATCATCATACTTTTTGAAACTTTTTTTACTCTTTTTAAACCTATAGGAATTCTTATCATCATCATGACCTTCATCATCCTTTTCCTTATGATTATGGGGGAAATTTTTATCAATTTTTCCAATCTTTCCAAAATTAAATAATTTAAAGGGAAGCTTACCCTTGTATTTAACTGAACCTATTTTTAAATTCATTGCAAACATAAATATCAGCTCATCATCATCAATAACATAATCGTCATTGTCTTTGACCTTCTTACCTTGTGTATTCTTCTCTTTGAATTTTTTTTCACCTTGAATGCAACTTCCTTCTTTGCATGTCTTCCTTAACTCATCTTCATTTCATAGGTTGTTAGGGTGCCATGAAGTCTATCCATCTCTAGCTTGTCTAGATCTTGCATCTTTAAAAAAATAAATACTATAGAATCAAACTTAGGATCTATAGATCTAAAAACCTTTAGAACAATAGTATAATCTTTAAATTCTTCACCTAGGTCTCTTATGATGTTGACCACTTCATCAACCCTCAACAAGTAATCTATAATGGTCTCAGCTTCATTCATCCTTAAGATTTTTAATTATCTTCTATGGGTTTGTAACTTATAAAAATTGACCTTGTAGTTTCCCTCAGTGATATTATTTAAATTTTCCCACATTTATTTAGTAGACATACAATACATCACCTTCACAATTTCTTCCCCTGATAGGTCACACATAATACCATTAATTATTTTTGAATGGTTGTCACTAGCCTTATTTCTTGTTGTATCTATATGAGGAATAGGGGGTGCAATATATCCTTCCAAAACTATTTGCCAAACATCATGACCTTGAGACATAAAATATTTTCTCATCCTAACACTCCAAAAATCATAATTAGATCCATTAAACAATGAATACTTGCTTGTAGAGAAAGCACCTTGTGCTTGACTAGCCATCTTCACTTGTTTAGGATCTCCTTTAGGCTATTAGATCTACTAAAAAGGAAATTATTTAATACCAAATTTTGTAAATACATATAATTAGAGGGGGGTGAATAAATTCCCTTAAAAAAATATTTTAATTTCACTTATCAATCATGAAGCATTCATTCAAACACACACATCAACTGATACATAAACAAGCATCCACATAAACATATAACATATGAACACAAGATATATGTGGGAAACCCTAAAGGGGAATATAACCAATTGAAAAAAAAACTTATAATATAGTACTATAATCAATGAATCAATATTTAGTGAGGCACTAACCCCATAAGGAGCACCAACCCCCAACTAGTCAAACACTAACTCAACTAGTCATTTAACAAGCACCAACTTGCAAGAAGGAACCAACCCCCTAGGTAACTTAGAACCAAATAAAACACATAAAATATATGATCACATTTGGACACCTATTTATCAATCAAATGATGATGATCCCCTTATTTTTTTCTTCACACTCATCTATCTCTTTCAAACAACCTATTAGGCCTCTTCACTCAACTAACGCTTCTCTCGGCAGATTTAGGTCATATGACCTTGCTCATCACCCATATAATCATTGTTACAACTTCATGAAATTTTAAACATACCTATTTTATGGTATTAAATCCCTCTACCTATTTTATAAACCCCTATTTCATTTTCTCATTCCATCAATATTCTAACTAGTTAAATTAGGCATATTAAACCTTCTTTTTATAATTAACTCTTGATCTCACCCACCTTGGTTGGACATAAACCTATCCATAATTTCATCACCATTTTAATATATCAAAAAACATATTTCATAATTGAAAAAACCATTACATAGGTTGGTCACCACCCATAAGGACCAAAACCACCATTGGGCCTAATAGAGACCTAATGCAATTAAGCCTTCTCAAGGCACATGTTTCACCTTGACCACCTTGGAACACATTAAGCCTAAAAAAATGGATGAAAAAATTCATAAAAAATTTAATTATAACCCTTATAATCACACCTTAGTTACCTAACAACATTTATCTCATTTCACTCCTTGAACCATGCCATTAGGCCTACTCACAATTAGCCCTTTTCACTACCAAAAAGTTTATCTTAAAAATATGAAGCATACACAAAACTTTGTCACATAACCCAAAAAAAATATCACATTTATAGAAAATTAATGACCTTAGGTTCATCATCATGTCCATTATACTACACCTTATAGGGAAAAATACCTCAAACTAATCACTTTCATATGCTCACTCAAAACTACAAATAGGCTTCAAAACCCAATCAAGAACCTTTGACTTTTCACACCTTTATATGAGTTTATCATGAATAAAAATGTATTAAAATAAAAATATGAGATTTATATAACAAATTAATGTGTATTTTATTCTTCAAATCTATGCATAATGACTTAGGAACATCATTCTCACTCACACATAGAAATAATATGTAGCTTCAAAACATAGTCATGGAAACCAAGACTTAGAACACATGTGTGAACAATTTTATGAAATTTAAATGGGTTTATATCATACTTAAAAATCCTTATATATATATATATATATATATATATATATATATATATATACAATTGATATTGAAACTTGCAATATATATATATATATATATATATATATATATATATATATATATATATATATATATATATATATATATATATATATATTTCAAGTTTCAATATCAATATTTGTCTTACAAACCAATCTCATGTCTTCACCCTACATAGACCTCACTCTGTTAGACATATCACTTTGAGAACAACTTTTTACTTGTGTATGATTATCTTCAAAACTTATATTCAAATGAGATATGTGATATAATTTTTTAATAATAAACCAATGCATTTGGATCCATCCCTAATCCACTGCAACCCATCCCTAATCTCATTCTCACTTAGGCATGGTTTTCTCACTATCTTCCTCATTAGACCTATTTAGCGATTGGTCAGATTTCATGATAAATTTATCATATTTAAGGTATGAAACCTAATAATAAACTTACATGTTCAAAAAATACAAGTCTCTCACATCATCCTCTAATAATTTTCATGCTTTGACCTAGTCAACCCTACATGATACATCATAAATCTAAGAAACAAGAGGTTTCTTGTAGCTTCCACTCACTATTATGATATAATAATTCCATATATAGGTATCTTTGAGAGTAATATACATGCAAAAATCATTAAAATAACTCATCCAATCCATTCTAATCCATTTTCAACAATATCTTCTATATCAGGTCACTATGAGGGTTTTAGGAGGGTTTAGGCTACCTTTCATTCTTAACAATAATTCATAAAGGATTGCCCCTCAAATCCAAAAAAAAATCAAAAAAATTGATATAGGAACATTCCCCAATTTCCATGAACTTCTTAGGATTTCATTCAAAGGTTGGACATGCCAATGAGCATAAGAAAATTATTCTCGGGTTTGTTATACCTCATTTTGTGCACATAGAAAACATCAAAACCAAATTTCATACTTTTTACTTCAGAATTTGACCTCAAACTTGGTTAACATACTTGAAACAATCTCTCACACCTTTTAAAATTCTCTCATGATCTCTTGGCACCTTGAAAACTGAACTTGACCCCTCATTAGACCAAACTAGGTCTCTTTGCACATTAGGCCTTAAACTGCCAATCACACTTAGACATTGAACATACCTTGAAATAATTTGTACTGATATAAACATATAATTATCATGTCATTAAACCTCATACATTTCTCACACACTTCTAATCTTCTTCTCATAAGCCTTAGACTACTCACCTCATCATGTTACCAAGCATGTGCCTTCTCATTAGGTCTCTTCATGCAAAAACTAAGCCAAGAGCTGACCTAGAAACCTCCTTTGAAATATTATATACCTTATACACATGTTTACATATAATAAAACATCTTATTACATGATTTACTACTAATTTTCATTCTTGATGACACCTCAAGACTCCTCATTAGGTTAGATAGAGTTTAGGACTAGTCTGGTTGTATGCTTAGGCTTAAGATCTTACCCCTATATGTTTACCTTGAAAATTTCTTGAGTGTTCCCAAACTTCATATGAATTATTTTTCATGCTTGGTGAATCCTTGAACATACACTTATACATGTGTTTATCCACCTTACTAGACCACCAGCTTTATAAACATGCTCATGATATGACAATGCTCTTTAAGACTAGTGCTCAAAAGTATGCTTACCTTGTATCTTGATATTGACCATGACATGCCATCAACATCATAATAATTAATAGGTTGCCTTAAAATTATATCTCAATAAAGATACAATATGTTGCTTTAAAATTTTATCTTGTCACTTGGTTTCCTTGTCACATACCACAGTATTGTGCCAACACTTTATGCAGAACTCAAGGACTTGCTAGACCATGCTTAAGCCATCATGATCACATACCATGAATCTTCAAAAGAACATATATAGGTCATCAATGACACTAACAAACCTTTGACATCAATGACAACATTAATGTCACAATACCAACAACATTAACATACCTCAACAATGGAAGATTTAAAAAGTGTGCAAGAACATAAGCCGAGTTAGGATAATGTTATTTGCAAGTTTGGTTGAGAAAAAAAATATATATGAAAAGGTTGATCATCTAAACTTAGAAACTACTAAAGGATATAATATTGTTGAATATGTACCAAAATATAAGTAAAACTATTAGTTTTAACTATTATATATGAATGAATATAATGTGGTGACAAAAAAAGAGCCAAGGTATCATCAAGATCATTAAGGACTTCAATGATATGTTACTAATAAATTATCACAAGATGAATGTAGTTTATGAATAATTTAAAAAACATAGTCATTAATTTGTGAAAAGGAACAAAACATGTTAAGAAAAATCCATACATAATGAAATAAAATCATTGGGAAGAGGTACAAGAAGAGATATAAACAAAGCTCGAAGATGGTGTGATATATCCTATTAAAGAGTCTGATTGGGTGAGTCCCATTGTAATCATTATAAATAATGATGGAAGGATTAAAGTGTGCATGTATTATTTCATATTGAATGATATGTGTGTCCAAGATCCATTCCCAATGCCATTCATAGAGGAAGTGTTGGATGGTGTAGTTGGATGTGAAGTATATAAATTTAAATATGGGTTTTTAGGTAATTGTCATGGTTGGATTGTGAAGGAGGACAACCAAAAAACCACTTTTACTACTAAGTGGAGATTACTTAATGTAATGTGATTCCATTTGGATTGAATAATGCATTGGATATGTTTTCATGCATTTTATTAGAAGTGTTTAAGAAATTCATGTATAAATTTCTTCAAATATCTAGATGATTGGATTGTGTATGGTTTAGTAAAATATCACTATATTAATCTTTGTTTGAATTTTAAATTATGTTTATAGATTTAGATATTCTTAAATATTAATAAGTAATCATAGGTCCAAATAATGGCTACTTTCCACCTATGTTTGCACTAGGCGGGCATGTCAACCACCATAGACCTATCTACTTAGCTCGACTTCATCTTATGCCAAATAATGGATAGTTTCCAAATTTAAAAATATTATTTTGGGTCTTCTTTCATGTTTTGAAAGCTTAGATAAAATAAGTCATCAAAAGGTTTCAGTAAATAAGTAAATAAAAACCTCATTTCAAAGGGACTTGGTTCCTATCACGGCACTACCTATTGAGCACATACACACTATTTCACATTGAGAAAATATACACTATTCTTCCCAAATTCAAGATCATTGACAAGACACAACTATAAAATAACTCTAAATTATTAAAAATCAATTCAATATTTATAATTTTAAATTATTAAAGCATATTTCTAGCTACCTACATATAATCAAGAAACACAATTGCACAATCACTCTAGGTGGGATAACTATGTGTTGTTTGATTTCCCTTCTTAGAGTATTTGGATATATAGGTAGTGTTAAGTAATCAAGGGAATGATTGGGGTTAGCTCATCTGATCACACTCCCCCTCTCTTTTTTTAGGTTTTAGCTCTCACAAAGACCCCTAAGGTTTACAAAGTAAATGCAAGGAGAACAATAACATAAATGTGGTCAAATTATACATATAACCATCTCAGCCTTATCAATAGACATAGGTGTAGAAGGAAGAGCCACATGATTTTCATCACAATTAACTCAAACAAGTCCATAGTCAATATACATAGTTGACCTACACTATTGTACAAGTAGCATGATCTGTCTAGGAATATTCTTAGAGTTTACTTCTAATTTGATACAATCAAAGTTATGTATATCTATTTTTCATCAGATATTAATCACAGTCAAAACAAAAAATTTCATAGTCAATGGGCATAACTGACCTACATTATTATCTAGGGAGAGTGATCTTATCATGAAATAATTTCAAATTTTGCTACTGATCATGCATAGTCACAATCTTATTTTATATTGGTTCACGTTGTTAAACATAATAAAGAATCAACAAAAAATCATATTTAAGATAAGTACATCTCTTCTTAGTGTTTTCCAAATATATCATTTTTTCATATTTAGCAACTCAAAAAATTAAAATTGTTAATAATTATATATCTTTGGCATTCTAATCTCTTTCAAGTTTTACACCTATTAGAAAGGGTAAAACAAACTCATTCATTTTTTGAGATGAGTGACTTACATGATGCATCCCTCATCTCAAAACAAGGGTATTTTAGTGGGCTTCTCTTAGAGCCATAAACCTCCATAAGCATAAAATTATAGCAAAGTATAAGTTTTACATATTCCAAAAATTTATAAGGTGAAGATATCAAAATGTTTCATATACATGACAAACATTAGCATATTGATAAAAAAAAGTAAAGCTCATATGCTATGCATATGCATTCATTTTATAGACACTTGATAACATATTCATACATGCTTGAGTGCATGTGCATGTGCATAACAATTTACATGAACATAATTCTATAGTTGCATATTCACTTTACATTTAGGATACACTCTTAAAATTTAGCATATAGATTCAGGGGGCATGATACTAGTTCATGCACATATATAGTAAAATTATAGTTAAATAAAAATGTTGGTCATTTCACTTCATAATTATCAAAACCTGTATACATAATAGGGGTATGAACATTGTTCATTCCCTTGCTGTTATGAATTTTTGTTTTTACATAGATCAAACTTGATCAAATTGGAATGGTACATTACATTTGCATCTAAGATCCATATGTAGTGGTTGATTAATTTATGAGTGAACCTTGTCTGAATGGTTCTCTCATTTACTTGCGTAGTGTTTTTCTTTGGAGTTGAACCTAACCAGATGGTTATCTCTATCATTTTCATGCATAGTTATTTGGGTTAATACATTGTGTAATTTTCCTTACAATCATAAGGTTTGGGGCATGTTACCTTCTCAAATCAAGAATCTGCATATTTAAAAAACTATGAGGTATGATCACCTCTAATTATCCAATACTTTAATGATGAAGCATTATCTCTAACAATCTGTGAAGACAACATGGTTTGGATCAACCCACAGGTGTACACTAACCCCTATTCATTTAATTTTCAAAATCTAGATTTCATATATATAAATTGACTATCTCACTTTTACTTCAAATATTTTATAGAATGAAGCTAAAATAAATTTATTTATCATATGATTATTTTATATATAAAATAACTACTCATAAAAATCATTTAAATAATAACTAAATTATACACAAATAAAAATTCTATAAAAATTAATATTTAATATTATACTAACTTAAAAATTTAAAAATATTGTAATATCTAACATTGCAAGATCATACACTTATATTTGTAAAGTGAATAATGTTAAAAGTTAATCTTTGAACCTCTTGCTTCCAAGTCATTTTACTATCCATAAATCTTCATTTAAAAATATTGATTGATTTATTAGTTATTATTAATAAATTGTTAATATTCTTACTGAAATTCTATTATTAATAAATTGTTAATATTCTTATTGAAATTCTAATTGAGTGTATGACTAAGCACTTCATCATGGATGAATTTCCATTAAAACCATAATTTTTTTTTTAATAAGATTCTTAAATTTTCAATAAATTATGGAACTTTACTTTGATGTCTTCTCATATCAACTACTCTTCATTCAACTATTAATTATGTCCTTAAAAGATCATCTTCTTTGATTTAAAGGTTGAATGCCCTTCTCTCCTCCTCACATTATCAGTAACTACTCTTCATTCAACTATTAATTATGTCCTTAAAAGATCATCTTCCTTGATTTAAAGGTTGAATGCCCTTCTCTCCTCCTCACATTATCAGTAGGAATAGGTTTGTGGCCAACTTTAAATTTTATATAAAAAATATACAAGTTATTGTAGAATCAAAGATTCACATGGTCTTATGCTTATTATACACATTTTTATGACTTTAAATATTATAAATATTTCTTGATAGAATTAAGATTCATCAAGGTTTATCTCATTTCGTAGGAGCTTCCTCTTTTTGAGTTTCTTCATTATTTTCTATTTTGATAAACTCAAAATTTATTCTTTTATCCTTTTTTAAATCTATTTTAAATCTATTGTTTAAGACATGCGTCTACATACCCCTTATTTAGTTAATATTTTATCTTTAACATTTTTATGGACTAATATTAATCTTTAATAAACATTAATATTAAAGTAATTTCAAGTTCAATACAATTTTATGGGTACATTTTTTTAAATTTTGTTTGAGTTTTCAATTATTCTTACCAATTAATAATCAAGAGCAGGGGATAGAAGTACGAGTCGACTCAAATGTCTACAAATTATTAACAATTAATTTTAACCTTAAATTTGATATTCATTTGACCATCACAATATAAATTTAAATTTAAATTTGATACTCATATGATTATTATATTGAAGTTTTTTCTTCTTATTTAAAGAAATTAATTGAAAAAACATAACATTTTTTATATAAATAAAATTTAAAACTATTTTTTTTAAAACGAGTTTTTTTTAATCCAATCTCCACAATTTAAAAAAAAAAAAAAAATCCAACCAAAAAACAACGTTCACTTAATATTGAAAGAATCGTTGGCCATTTACAACCTTAATTAAACATATTAATTTTTGGTGTGGGAGTTTGGAGACTAAAAACTATATTAAATGACAAGTTTATATAATTCTCGATTCTAGACGTCTAATGGTGATATGTCACAAACAAGCATGGGAAACATATTTTGAAGATTCTTTTAATGAGTCGTGCATTTCCTACGACTTATGCAACTTAAATATTTTTAATATAATATAAGTTTTGTTCCGTTAAAAATGGTCATGATTTTTTTATATACCTAATCATTTCATGCCTTTTTCTTTTTTATATTTTATACTCTAACATGAAAAGCATGGAACAGTTGTCAATATCAAATATTAGGTTAGAAATCATTTATTAGGTTAGAATAAGTTAGTACAATAGGCTTAACTAATCATTTATGATATACTAATATTGTACCTTTATTTAAGGTTTTTTTTTCGACAGATGTCGTTGATAATAATGAAATTTGGTATTATTTATTATAATTTTGATTTAAATAAACAAAATAAATAATTGATGTTGTGCATATATTTTAATATATTATGTTGTTTCTACCTTTTGACAATTTACTTGTCTATGAAATCATTTTTGTGAGATGCACTTTTTTTTATAAATGTTCAATCGAGAGGGTTCTAATAATTCATTGTATGCCTCAGGTAAGTAGCGTATAAGGGATAATAAATGAATGCTTGACAGTAATTAAGTGTTGGCTAAGGTCAGAGTCATACAATAAAATTAACATACATTTTAGTTCCATTATTAAGACCTTCCAATAAGCGTCATAAAAATAGTATGTTTTGGTGTGTTATGTAAGATGAGATTGATGAAAGGACATATCCTAAAATTATAGAGTTTTCACAATAGGAGGTATTTGTTAAATAAAATCTAGAAACATAGATTCATCATTATTTGTACGATTCATTGTACAAAATATTTTTATATAAGATTATTAATCATTTGTTTGAGTGGACTGTAACATAAAAAGGAAGTGATCTAGTATTCAAAATCAAGATGTTGTATAAACTCCTAATAACATTTCATTGTTGAAGGAACACAAGACAATGTCAACCACACCGTAAACACCTTTGTATAGTGAAAAATTGAGAGCTATAATATGAAATACGCAGTGATCACCTACACATTTGTGGATAAAGTTTTTTTTTTAATTTTCATTTAAACCACCTAAAAATAAGTTTATTAAGAATATGCATTATGGATCAAGATGATACTTATTAACAATAAATTATAGAGGCTTATAATGAATTAAAACCTTACTTGCAGAAAGGATTTTTTTCCTTTATTTCTATTATTTATTAGAAGGCTCATTTTTAACCCATATTTTTCTTGATAGTGTTGTTCATGGTCAATAAATCTAATTATAAGCCATTTGAAATCCATGACAATGTGGTAGTGGATATGATGGGGGTGAATTTCTCTATAGATTTTGAGGTACTTGAGATGGTTGACACTACTAATTGCCCTACATTACTAGGGTGCCCATTTTATTTTGAGGTCATTGTCAATATAATATTTGAGTAGTGTACCATGAGTTTTGAGAATAACACCAAGCATGTCATAGTGCCCTGAATCTTCTCACAGACATGTGTATGTGGAATCTAATCCTCTTTCCAATGCAATATCTAAATTAGAGTATGAAGCACTTTTCCAATTCAAAATCTCATAATGTATAATGTGTGGGATCTATATAATAATGTTTCCTAAATCACGACATCCCTAGCCTACATAGTCGTATCCCTCTCATGTATGGCCATGTCTCTGGCCTTTAAAGTAGCATCTCTCTCATATGCCAAACCCTACATCAGTGGAGCTAGCCTCCTAACTGGTAAAACTAGGTGTAGTCCTACCCACCATCTTTGGTATGCCCTAGTGCATCCAGCATCAACCACATTTGTGCCTGATGGCAGCTTCTCAAAATTAGGTCCATCTATCTCCAATGGCAAAGGGAGTGATACCTCGATGTCATCATGCCTGTATCTAGGGAAAGCAGGTGGAACATCTTGCACAAGGCTGAGTTGTCTCCTGACCCGTGCCATGGGTATCATCTCAAGCTCCCTTGCTCTCCTACCTCTGACCCACAATGTGCTGTGTAGCCCAACGAGCTCCTCTCCTTGACCTCTAAAAACTAGATACGTCAAGTAGGGGTGCCAAATCATATCTCTTGGACTCAAGCTATCTAGTAGCCCTCTATAGTGTGTGATATCTCGCATAATGCCATCAACCCATGTCTATGCCATGGCCTCTCATCATCATCTGAACCCAACTCTGAATCGCACTGCAATCATGGATGGTAATCCCAATGGCCACGTAACTATGATGTGCTCATATGCCTATCAACACAGTAGGTGTCTAACACATAAACTATAGCATCTATGTAGATGCAAACCCCATAACTCTCTATACAACTAAGCCAAGTATACAGGCCCCCATGTAAAAATTATCCTCTGTTCTATCATTTGAGCCAGGACCCCTGTTAAGGTAATAAAAAATCTGCCACCATCTGTGTCTGGTAGTGCATACACCGTGATGTTGATCATCATTAGGATTTTAAGATGATGCTCCTCCTCATCCACCAAAAATAGAGGCTCAAAAGCAAATAATGATGAGTGATATATAACCTCACTCACATGCTCACCGAATAATGACACCATATGGATGTTGTGCTCCTCCCTCGTATAAGCAAAAAGTTGCTCACCCTGCAGTGGTAATCTAAGGATCTTGTATACATCCTCTAGTGTGACTGTCATCTCACTAGTCGATAGGTGAAAGGTGTTGGTGGTATGATCCCACCTCTCAATTAGTGCGATCATCAAGCTGACATCTCGAGTGACTTGACAATACCACCAAACTCTACCAAGACCAACTACAGCCATGTGGTCCCACTCATCTGCTGACACATCTCTCTTGATCTTATTCAAGAGTGTAAGAAGATGGTCTCTCAAGGTCAACTCATGCCTCACCTACAACCACAAACACACAAAATTAATCAATAAACCTTTTTAACCACTACCTTAACCATTTTCCCTATCCCATGGGAGAACTACATTGGCTTGAGGCCCTTTTGGGCTATGTAGGTAACACTCAGTAGACATGGGGTCTTCTAGGGCTAGCTCGGCCATCTACCCACCTAACTATCCAACCTATCCCATTTTACCCAAGGCCTTATGACCTATCTCTCTTAAACTAGGCCTTTCAACCAATCTTTCACTGTTCAACTGAGCTAAATCTACTCTATGCCACATGATTTGCCTATTCTGTAAGGCCTCATGGCTTTTCAACTCTTTTTCTCCCCATTTTTACCCTTTTTACTTTAACAAGGTCATTGATGTCGGTTGCTTATCGACTAACATTGGTGCCTAGACTTCCGATGTTGGTGCACAACACACTGACATCAGTGCCTTTGCCACTAACATCAATAGGAAGACCTTAACCGACGTCGATGGACTGTCATCGACATTAGTGATTGGTTCAGCTCTAAGGCAAAACCCTGCACATTACCCATTTCTAATTTTAACCTTAAACTACCCTAAAACCCACCCAAATAAGCATAAACATGCTCCTACCTTATAATTTATAAACCAATTACCTTATACCCAATTAACCAATTTATAACCAATTACCTTATACCCAACCTTGCATATTGACCATTTCTTAACGGGTGTCACACTTAACACAGAGAAATGGAAGAAAGGAGCCAGAAATAGCCCTTTTGACCTATTCTTATGCCACCAACGTTAGTCAATCCTTGATCGACGTCGATCAACCTAAGACTGACATCGATGGGATTGCTGATGTCAGTTACTTAAGCAACATTCTAAACCCATTGTGGCCCTCACAAACATTCTTTCTCTCAAGTAGAAACTCACTCAAGAGATTCAAAGCACTCTTACCAAGCTTTTGGTGATTATCCACTGTAACCAGGCTAATAGCTTCTTTGTACCAGTCAAATCCTAAACTGGAATCGATCCATTGTGCAAAGAGCTCAAACTATGGTGAACAGGGGGCACACACTCATCTCCATTCGATTAGTCACCTTAACAAAGCTTTATCAAGAGTATTTCTGTAGGTACTTATATCATTTAAGCATCCTTGTATTCTGTGAATTCTAATTATTTTTTATTAGCATTTACACAAGTCCCGTCCATCCCCAAGGAGGAGTTGCAAAACTCCTTCATCTCCATACCTCTACCTTAACCAAACCAAACTCCTCACCTAGACTTCTTACCATCTCTCTAACCCCTCATTCGACTCTTTTGCAACCCCATTAACCTGTCAAATATCCTTCCCTGCACTCAGGAAAGCCTTCTGTGAATTTTTGACTCCATTGCCCTTACTGACATCGGTTATCCTACCGACGTCGGTGACATTGCCACTATCGACATCGGTTACCCTACCAACGTCGATGACTTCCCTTTGACCCAAATCACCCTGAACCAACCCGAACAACCCTCTAACAAGCCAAACTTGTATTTTGCTTGATCTGTGATACTGACTGCTACACACAGGTTACAAAAAAGATACATGCAACTCTCTCTCTCTCTCTATTTTACTTTGTCATTTCATTTTTAACTCTTTGTATTAAACAATGGACTGTCATCCCCCATAAATTTTGTCACTTCCTGGAACAAGCAAGTTGCTTGGCAGCCCACTCACCAACCTACAAACAAATATTTTGTGGTAGTGTGTTCTTACTTGCAGGTGGTCTTCCCTAGCCAAAGAGGAGTTCCCGACTTCGTCTGGATATAGTGCGCACCAATCCGGGTACATATAATCACTAATCCCCAACCTTTTTTTAATCTATTTCTCACTTCTTAAATTTAATAAAAAAAATTGAAACACTTTATGTGGAAGATTGTTCATGTCCTTGAGTGATTAAGGTTGAAGGCTTGAGTAGTATCTTTTTTTAGTTTTTCTTTTTCCTTGTCTTGAAACTATTATTAGTGGGTATAGCTTCACTATCAAAACATTTTCAAAGTTGTTGGTTTGGTTTCTAATAGTGATGGCCCTGAAAGAGGGCATTCAACCCTATTTCGGTGACCATGAGGTCTAGTTGGGCATGAACCCTTGCGAGACATAAGTTTTCTCATGTGGTACTCATGGAGTAACAAAGCTTTATCAATCAACAAGTGTGCTTAAAAAAAAAAACACTCATCTATATTTTTGAGGTTATGGGTCTGGCCTAGAATAATCTTTTATTTTATGTGTGACCTTAAGCATTAGTATTGTTGAGTCCCTGTTGAGGTAGAAGGATGTAAGACTTATGTTTGTAACATTTTATTTTTAGGGTCTAATCGGAATAATGTGTATTTACTAACAAATAATTAATTCAACTATTGTTATGTTGTTGTCGTGTTAATGGACTTTAATTACCCTATTTATTAATTGTTCAATATTAAATTTTATTGAAAATTTCTTAAAATTTCATAACAAATTTTGAAACCCTATCAAAAACCCATTATTTATTCTTATCAAATAAATAAAGTGAAAAAAAATAAAATTAAAAATTAAAAAAATTAAAAATTAAAAATTAAAAATTAAAAATTAAAACATTTGGTGTCATGAATTTTTCATTTAATATGAAAGAGTAAAGTGGCTAAAGTTTGAATCTCTTCGCATAACTTTTATATGTGAAAAAGTGTAAACGAGGGTTTTGTTTCCTTTTCTGCGAAAACAAATTCACACCATTAATCAAGAAAATGTCACCACTTTATTAAAAAAATTGGATAATAGATAAGTTAGTCGTAGAAATAAATGAAAGTGACTACTAGATATGTGCAATGAATACCATTCTTGTACAAGTTTTTTCAAAAAACCTATTCATCTAATCTTTAAATCCATTATTATCTTCTCTAAGAAACAAATGAAAGATATTGGTCCATAGCGATGGGATTCATTTTAGATGTTGAGGAGTCTAAAACAATTGATTAAATTTATTGTTTCTTTTCTTATTAATAAAGAAATGTTATTAAGTTAGTAATTATTTATGAAAGTCATTTTAAGATGATTTAAATATACACAAATAAAAATCTTATAAAAATAAATAATAATTTTACATTGTGAAGTTTAGACTATAGATTTATTAGTTGTTAGATCATATTATTCTAAGGTACTTGTGTAATTTTTTAATATTGGTCCAAGTTAAGTTTTATTAATATTTTTTTGATTGTTTTTAATTGTCTCCCTTTCTTTTCTCGCCCCTCATTTTCTCTTTTCCCTCTCATTTTTTTGTTGTTTCTAGTAACCCCCCAAAAATCACATTCATAGATTTTATGCTTTTATAGTCTATGCTATGTGCATATATTTTTTTGGAAAAACTTTGCAATAGAGCTTTTGATCAATGTTTCACATCACATCTTGTGATCAATGACCCAAAACATCGATCCAAATCTCTATCACACATTTTAAAAAAAAAACCTATGCGTATACACTATACATTTTTGGGGAAGAATGTTGTTTAGGTCCATTTAGAGTGATTTTGATTCTCGTGGTCTCATTTTGTCTACCTTTTTACCTATTTGATGTATGTTTACATACCAATGATGTCCTAATTTGAATTTAAAAAATCTATAAGTAAACATGTGCATTAGTGTATTTAGGCTCATATTTAGAAGGCAACCAATAATTTAAAGGAAATCGAAAAGAGTATTTATCATTTATTTCCATAATATTTTATTGTGAATTTACAAGCATTTTAAAGGATTCAAACATTTAGAGTTCATCCATTGTAGCAATGAAGATCATGGTATTGACACATTATATCACATTGAATTGCTTGGCTAAATCATCATTGTATTTATTTGGTGTGTTATTTTCAATATTGTATATTATTGAGAGGCTTGAGAAGTATTTTATGCTTAAAACCCTTGCTAACCCTGAGCACAAGCCTCATAATAAATCATTTTTCTTATCATTTACAAGTTCAACACCCTATTAGGCTTTGAAGAACAAGAGCGATTTTTCAGTGATCGACATGAAGTTTAAAAATATTGAGTGAGGTTTTCAGGGCTCTAACTTGAAGATCAAAGTCTTCAAAATAATTTTCACTTGCCTATCATTTACCAAAAATGTGATGTGTATTGTCTTAGGACCTAAAAACATGAAGTGCACAGTTTTGGGGAAGTTTTTTATTTGCCATAAGTTTTTTAGGGTTCTCATTGTCTCTCCAAACAACTCTAATTTTATATGTCAAGTTGTAATAATTGTTTCTAAATTGTCTATAAATAAAAATAATCTTATAAACTCTCTCATATTTATTTATTTCTTTGGACTTAGATCAATTAATTGGGATTGATTTGATATTTTACATCTTATTAGACTTACTTAAGTTTGTATGGGGTATATGTATCGCATTTTTATGTAAACCCCACTTATCTATTCTATATTTTAGTGAACCCATGTTTTCTTATGCCCATTTTACAAAAGCCATCTCTAAAATTAGATCTTATTTTGTATACAATCAAATATAAATTTATCTAATTTCCTAGGGTCAATTCTATTGTATACTCTTTGATTCAATAACCCTAGCTCCTTTTTGTTTGATTTGCTTGATTCTAAGCTTTATGTCATTTTAATGGCTCACCCTTTAGATGTGGTTTTTCAAGATGTTATAAATTCTTCTATGAATATCATGTCTTTTCATAATAATATTAGAAATAGCGATTATGATATCGATGATAATATTGATGAAAAGTTAGGAAAAATAAGTTATACCTCTTAGGTCCAAGACAATATTCATATGACATGAATGTATTTGGTGTTGGTTCCTTTACATAGATTACGAAACATCAAATTTTGATATGAAATAACTAATTAGTAATGGGAAAAATAATAGCCTCATATATAGAAAGCTAAAGAAATATAGATTTGGACTTGAATATGCACAACAAATCATTTCTCCTAAGCCAAATGTTTCCTTTGTGTATCATAATAAAATACTAACACAAATTATAGGGAATAATGTGGATTCAAATTCATATTTTCATACAAGTATCAGTGTTCC
This sequence comes from Torreya grandis, assembly GCA_037957365.1. Classification (NCBI taxonomy): domain Eukaryota; kingdom Viridiplantae; phylum Streptophyta; class Pinopsida; order Cupressales; family Taxaceae; genus Torreya; species Torreya grandis. Next base: position 1,391,317 of record JARHVA010002661.1, read on the forward strand.
TTATTTTAATGCCAATGATGGTAATAATATGAATGATAGAGCCTCTCAAGGTTATTATTAGAATGAATAGATAGATAGATAGATAGATAGATAGATAGATAGATAGACAGATAGACAGGGATAAATTAGAAAAAAAAATAGAAATGAAAATATTGATAGCATTAAAAATGTGATATGGATAATCTTGTTAATATATATAGAATCATAAATTCATTGAAATATGTTGTTTACTGAAATATCTATTTTCATGAAGTCACTTTGAAAATGCCTTCTAATCCTAGTCATGTCTCTACTATTGCTAATATTTTTTCTTCTCAAAACGTTAGGTTGTTATATTTAAAAGATATTTCTATTGTTTTTCCCTCTTTTCATAACATAGTTCCTTCAAGTTCTCAACATATTTTACTTCCTTTTCAATATTTTTCAGTGTCTCAACATACTTCTCAAATCCCTCTTGTTCAACCATTACTTAAATATAATATTTCATAAATTGCTTATGTTAACCTTAACTCATCTTTTCCATTCTAATATAAATTACTAATTTGTCTTTTATTGTTATGAAAAATCTAAAAATAGCTACTGTGATGAATAATGTTGTGTGACTTGCAATAACAAATTGGATTACTTTTTCAAGGATATCAAAAACCAATTAGTAGGGTCATTTATTTATATTTTATTTTAAACTCCTTGGTTTATGAAGTACTTATCTATTTATTTACAATATAATTTATTGCTCCAAAGTTTGGATTATTTGATGGAAAAGGAAACCATTCTCATAATATTGAATTGGAGCTGTGTAGATGTCATGGTTAGATTTTGCTCATAATGAAAAATTAATCACTAAATTCTTTCTAAAAAACTTGAAGGAGTATTCACTTCATTGGTTCTATGCTTTTCAATGTGGATCCATGCATTCCTTGGAAACATTAGTAGATGATTTCCTAACTCAATCTTTGATCAAATGAAACTATTTTTAAATATGTGATCCGATTCATAAACATGGTTGTTACATCCTGTCCTAATCCTTAATAAACAATACATATTTTTAAATACATAGTTATACTATTCAATAATTAGACCACTGATTTGTGTGGAATACTCAAGTTTATTTTGCTATGATTATTTTTTTGGACTACTGCATTTTCTATTCTGAATTTCTTTTTCAGTACATCTATTTCAAAAAAAATGTATGATTGTAATTAAATTTTATGTATTTTGGCATGGATAATATAGTGGTATTTATATCATTTATTGTCAGTTAATTTTCCATCTACACACACACACACACACACACACACACACACACACACACACACACACACACACACACACACATATTACATTCTTCTTATTTAGATGGATGCATAACAGTTTTACCATCACAACATAGTACAAAGGGAGAACATCATAAAAGACAGGGAGAAATATCATCGTAGCTAGGGACGATTAGAGCAAACCCATAATAGTCACACACACATGTAATTATTTTAATAATAATAGTCTTATAGTGTTTTGCTCTGTTACATATGATTGATTGATTCTCGTGATACTCTACTTTGTGTTTTTACTCTAGGTGGACTATACGTTGTGGTCATACTTACATAATTATATTTTGTTTACTTGTGGGTCATAATCTTGAATTGTGGGAAACTAGTCTCACAAGATAAACATGCCCTCATGTTGCTTACCAATCGGTTTTGATTAAGAGTCTTATTTTTGTGCTTCTTGCATAATATTATTTAGTCTTTGTTACATAGTGTATCAACATGTTGATTGTAGATTTGTCTTAATTTCTATTTTATATTGATTTATTACTTACATGGTTGTATCTTAAAGAGGAAAGGTTTTAATATAACAATTTAGTTTACATTAAAAGGCCCTATTGAGAGTGACATAATGGTGAACAAACTCCTTTTTAGTGCTTATAGGAATCCTTGGAAATATTAAACTATTATAATGGTGTATATTACATAACTTAGAGGGTGTCATGAAACGTAAACAAAGGTAAAATAAAAATATTTATTAATGTCTTATGGACATGAGGTAATGAATAGTTAGGAAATGTATATTTTGGATATGCAAAAAGTCTCATTATTGATTTAGGGTTCCACAATTTTGGTTACAAAACACAAGAGTTGTGCATATGATGAAGTATTTTAACTTTTGTTCAACTCGATTGAAGGAATGCATGTTGGTTTAGGGTAAAATTCTGCATGATGTTATGAACCAATTGGGTTAAATAACTTGAATTCGACTTAAGTTAAATTAAATGCAAGCACTAATGGCTTAGAACTATAATGAGTAAATTACAAATTTTTGCAAAGATAATATAGGGCCATGCAAACATGGTCATGGAAAAGTTAATGGAGAATGAAAATAAAGAGGGGAGAAAAACAAAGGAAGGGGGGCAAAAACTATGAAAGAAGAGGAGAAAGAAGTTGGGATGGGACAACATCGTGGAACATAATCCAATTATAATTTCCCACCTCTTTAGGCAAGTAACATTTTTAATAAACTATATGTATGGATTTTAAGGGTTTCTTGTTTGTTTAAAGATGTTAACATGATGTAGTTATGTTGCTACTTTCTTTGTTTGTAATATTAGAAATTAGTTTCAAAGTTTTGAAAAAACCCTTTTTCTGGTTGAAATACATGAAACCATAGGGAGTGGAATGGTGGTTGGATCCTTTCCTTGTGGCCATGGTGTTCTTTTTGAAGTCATGGTTATAATTATTGTTTGTCTATTTAGTTGTTTTAAACATGTGTTTTATTGTTTAAATGGATATTTTTCATCCATATGGACTTGTGGGTGAGAGCTTGAGGTCCATAAAGATGATATTTCTATTTAATACTTAGAAAATGATTATAACAAGTTATTTGTTGTTTAATATTATATATGTGAAGGTTGTTCATTGTCTTAGAAAAATTGTAACTTGAATTTATAAATCTCATTTATATGGTTGAATAATGGTAAAGGACCGCTTAGATTTGGTAGTTAATGATGATGATGATGATGATGATGATGATGATGATGATGATCTCATGGCCAATTTAAAATCTCATATGGGAAACATGCGAGCCATTACAAAACCAATGATTCACATAGTCTCATATCTATCATACATGTCTTTATGACTTTAAGTATTATAAGTGTTTCTTGATAAGATCAGTTTCATCTCATTATGTGGGACCCTCTTTTTTATTTTCATCATTATTTTCTATTTTGATGGATTTAAAATTTATTATTTTATCCTTTTTTAACTCCAATGTTTATTTATTCTTTAGGATGTACTTCTACAGACCTCTTATTTGGTTAATATTTATCTTTAACACTTCCATGGACTAATATTAATCTTTTATGAACATTAATATTAAATTAATTTCAATTTCAATGCAACTCTATGGGTACATTCTTGTAAAGTTTGTTTGGGTTTTCAATTATTCTTACCAATCAGAGCTTGCCTAGTGTGTGCCTAGTTATGTGGATAAACATTCTACAATGGTAGTCAGGGGCAGGTGGTGGGGTTGTGAGTTGACTCTAATGTCCACAAATTGTTAACAATTAATTTTAACCTTAAATTTGACATTCATTTGACCATCAGAAGATAGATTTAAATTTAAATTTGATGTTGATGTGATTATCATGTTGATATTTTTTCTTCTTACTTGAAAAAGTCGATTTAAAAATCATAACATATTTCATATATAGTAACATTTGGAGCCATTTTTTTGGAGAGAGTTTTTTGAGCTTAATAGAGCAATATAACTAGATTAATACCATCTATCATTAATTAATAGAAAATTATCTAAAAAATTAATATAATTATCAACCAATATAATATGTATTAAATCTAAAACATGTGAGTCAAAATTAATATCTCTAGCATTTTTTATTGGATAAGGAAAATGCTTTTGATTGGAGTTATGAACCAACTCTGGGACACAACTAGGGGTCCAATCCTCGAAACAAGATAAAACACAAAATCTACGAGAAGCAAAGAACATCCACCAAGATTAACAGGGCACTTCCCATATGAGGAACATGAATCTACTAAGAAAGACCAAGAATAACTATGGATCGCTAGACTTCTGCCAAAAGTTAGCAAGAGAACCAAAAAGGGACCTAGCCCCTTTAGTGAACCTAAAACCAAACCATCACCAAAAACCCAAAAAAAATGAAATAGGATCAAAATCCAACCAAAAAGAGCCTAATAAGGATGCCATAGGCCTTAACCAAAGGCAATAGCCTCAACCACAAGCTAGAGTTTATTTTATTTCATGGCTTGAGAGAAGGTCATTCATCGTCCACTGGGAGTCATTGCGCACCAAGTCTTCTGCTTCTATTCTCAGTAATTCTGCCTCATAACATCTTCCTTTCTTCTTAGTAGTGATGATGACATCATATTTGGATTTACCAACCCACAAAGGGGGTAAATAATGATCGAAGCAAGATCAGGTGAAGGGGGTGACAAAGGAGAAGAGGCAACTTACAAAGGGGGAGTAAGTAAATCAAGGGAGGGGGATCCACAGGTGGGGCATGCGAAGGAGGGGAAGGTAGAACTTGGTAAGAAATCTCATGATTGTACCACTTAAAATTCTAGATGGGAGAACTCTCTTTCTTCCTCTAAACCTGTTGAGAGGGGGGAGAGGGAGGTGAACAAATTGTTGAAGAACATGCTTTTGCCTTGTGACCTAAGAGATTGCATCAAAAGCAATGAAATAGAAGCTATTCATAATTGAGGAATTGAGTTCACCTACCTCTGGAAGAAGAGAACACAACCAAATGAAAAAGGGGTTTGGAAATGTCCATGAGAGTGCAAAATCTCACAAATCTTCCATTTAGCGAACTCTCGTCCATTTTCATGAAAGAACCCACTTTGTTGACCAACTACAAGAGCAACTCCTCTTTTCGCATGATAGGTGGTAAGTGGTATAATCTAATCCAGAGGGATGCTTAATAAATATTCACTTTCATCAGGTCAAAGAAAGAAGACCAAAGGAACAAGGGAAATCTAGAATTGTGGAATAACCACAATCTAGAAGATCAAAAAAATTCTCTATCCAAAGTGCTTTGAAAAATAACAAGGAAGAAACTGAACTCGATCGGAGAGAAGGAAAGGGCAACCATAGCCTTTCAAGAAGATTGGGCCCACTGGAAAGCTCCTCGACAGAGGGGTGGGAACCCATGCATTTGAGAAAAAGAGCTTTATTGCCCACATCAGGGCCCAAGTTTGTGATGAGGGAGTCTAGGATGACCAACTCAAGGGCAACACTAGAAAAGAGGATTGGAACATCCCCCAATCGAAGGGAAGGGGGAAGAACAATAGGCAAAGGAGGGGCCTCAGGGGGAAGGTTTTTTGTAAGCAGTAATGCAGCCAAGGGAGGGGAAGCAAAGTGGGGGAGGTGAACCAAAGAGAATAGAGCTGAAGGGGGAAGAAGGGCCAAGTAGAAGGTGAAGCAAACATGAAAAGGGTTGTAGACATTTCTACATTCAACGTAGCCCAACAAAAAATTAGTTCAAGGGAATTAGAGGTATCAAAAGGAGAAGTTGCCACCACTCAACATAAGATGGAGCCTGGAAAGAAGAGGGAAAGGAAGAGTCGTAGCTGGCAACTGCCACTAGTGTAGGTCGTGCATCTTCTGTTAGAGCTGAGGAATAAGAAAGAGGGTTGTTGCCGGCCAACATAAGAACATCCACCTCAATTCCAGGGGAAAAAATCTTATTGCCTTTATCAAGAGCTAAGAAACCCCTGTGCAATCCCAAAATCCTATCCTATTACTGGCCAGAGTCCACTTTCGAACTGTAGGGAGGAGGATTGTGTGCAGAATGATTGGGTGGCAAGGACACATGTTGCTTGCAACAAACAATCTTCACCTTAGACGTAACTAGATAAAAGTCAGAAAGCAGTGAAGGGATGACTTTCATCAAGTGACCATTACATCAAGCATGGATAAACAATTTAAGTTTAAATTTGTATTTTCTCTTTAAACCTCTATTCTAAAAAAGAGAGAACAAACTAAATAATCAATGTCAAATATAACATTGAAATAATTTTTTAACATTTAAAAAAAATATATATTTAAAAAAATTATACTAATCACCCCACGTAACTTAAATGAGTTATACTACTCAAACCAATAATTATATGTACCAAGTATTTTTGATCGCTTAATATTTAATTAAGTGAAAGAATTGTTACCATTTTCTACCCATCATGAAGAGACAACCTTAATTAAACATACTTGTCACGTTAATTATCATTATTTATTTATTTATTTTATATAATTAAACATATTTGTGAAGATTCTCGATTCTTATAATGAATCATGCATTTCCTATGACTTATGACTTTTTAATATTTAGGTGTTTATCAAGGCATCCTATGCAACTTAAATATTTTTAATATAATATAAGTTTTGTTCCTTTAAAAATGGTCATGAATTTTTATATACCTAATCATTTCATGCCTTCTCTTTTTAATATTTTATACCCTAACATGAAAAGCATGGAATAGTTGTCAATATCAAACATTCTTACGTTCCATATCATCACATAAATTAATAAAATCTAATAAGCTTTTTAATGAGAAAAACTTGAAAATCATTAGTATTGTCACCTTGTTAAATTGGTAGATATTAGTTTCCCAAGTCTAAGGGGGAAATTGGTCTAGATCTTCACATTTAACTAATTTGTCTATTACCATTATATTAAATATATATTTATTTTTATAAATAGTGGTATATGTTTATATGATATTGTAAAAATAATATTGAACCTCTTTTATGATATAGTTTATATATTTAAAATTAGTTTATATATTTAAAATTATACATTGTATTGATATATATTTTAGGTAGGGATTAGAAATCATTTAGTACAAGAATAAGGTAGCACGGTAGGCTTACTTAACCATTTATGATATATTAAGCTTGTATTTTTGTTCAAGGCTTCGAGAGATGTCGTTGATAATAAAATTTGGTGTTATTTATTACAATTTTGTTTTAATGAACAAAATGAAAAATCGATGTTATACATATCTTTATTATCATTGATATGAGAGATGTTTTTAAAGATATATTTTAATATATTATGTTGATTTCACCTTTGTGCAATTTACTTGTCTATGAAATCACCTTTGTGAGATGCACTTTTCTATAAATGGTCAATTGAGAGGGTTCCACTAATTCATTGTATGCCTCAATTCGGTAGCCTTTAAAGAATAATACACTAATCCCTGATAGTAATTAAGTATTAGCTAAGGTAATAGTCACACAAAATAAAATTAACATACATTTTGGTTCCATTGTTGGAACCTTTGAATGAGCTTCGTAGGTGTAGTATGTTTTGGTATGTAATGCAAAATGAGATTGATGAAAGGATAGATCATAAAACTATAGATTTTTCACAATAGGAGGTGTTTGCTAAATAAAATATAAAAACATAGATTAATCGTTATTTGTATGATTCATTGTACAAAATATTTTTTTATGAGATTCTTAATCATTTGTTTGAGTGGATTGTAGCCTAAAAAGGAGGTGATCTAGTATTCAAAATCAATATGTTATGCAGACTCCTAATATGATGAAGGAAGAAGAGACGATGTCAACCCATACCGTAAACACCTTTATATGATGAGCGATTGAGAACTATAATATAGAATATGTAGTGATCACTTACACATGTGAACAAAACTTTTTTAAATTTTCACAAACCATCTAGAAAATAAATTTATTAAGAAGTATGTATTGTAGATCAAGATGATACTTAATAATAAGGTGGAAAGGCTTGTAATGAATTAAAACCTTACTTGTAAAAAGGATTTTTTTTCTTTTTTTCTATTATTTATTATAAGGCCCGCTTTTAATTCATTTTTATCCTAATAACAAAGTGTTGTTCATGAACAATAAATCTTATTATAAGCCAGTTAAATCCATTACAATGTGGCAGTGGATATCATCAGGGGTGAATTTATATATGGATTTTAAGATACTTGAGATGGTTGACGCTACTAATTACCTTATATTACTGAGGTGCCCATTTTATTTTGAGGCCATGGTTGAGATGATATTCGAGTACTGCACCATGAGTTTTGAGAATACCACCAAGCATGTCATAGTAGACCTTAACTCTTATAATGTACTCGTATATGTGTAATCTAATGCTCTTTCCAATGCAATATCTAAATAGGAGTATGAAGCACTTTTCCAACTCAAAATGTCATCATGTGTGGGACTATGTAATAATTTTTCCTTGAAATCACACAATAAATCTCATCAATATAGGAAGCAATACACATTCACTAAGATGATTTGTGGCACTTATGATGTTGAAGAATCCCACGTGCATGTATATATTATAATCAACCACTGAAGGGAAAAAATGAGAGTAAATATTAGTAGTAAGGATGATCGAAAAGTTGCATATATTTGGGATTATTGGTCAAATGCATAATTTTACAAGGGAACATATCTTTTGAGAGTATACAAATAAATTTCCATGAGGATACTAAGAGATGAAAGGTATGCATAATTTTTAAAGGGAATATTCAAATACGATTGAAACCTAACACTAATCACATCGAGAAGCAACCCAATAGATTTGATCTAAATTTTCATGATAAGGTGAAGGAAGAAATTGATACAAACAACCCTATAGGCTAGTGTGATTTTTCACTTGATGAATATGAATGGGTTAATGTAATGGTTATTGGATGGAAACATTTGGATTGGTGTGAAATTTTGAGAATTGAATGTATTATGTTTTATATACTCTTTTCAGACCCCATTTATAGAAGTTATATTGGAAGAAGTTGTAAGAAGGGAGGTATTCATATTTACAAATGAATTTTAAAGATATCATCAGGTTTAAAGATATCATCATGTTTAGATTGAAACTAAAACTTTGGAGATGTTTTAAAGACTAAGGAAAATCAAAATTTATTGAGGATGTAAGGATGTGAGTGGGACACACTCATCCAAACTTAGTAATCTTATAAATAAAAGAGAAGAATGGTGCCAATGATACTTGTAACAAGCATGGGGAATTATGCATGATGCATATGGGGAAAGAAAACTAGTTTCGAAGCATGAATGTTAAGTTTAAGAAAAATAAAAAAATGATCCAAAAAAAGTAGGGTATTACATGGGTCAAGCGCTAATGAAAGTATATTATGGATGTGATAATATTAATCCTGAGTAGAAGGATAGTCAAGGTTCATATGTGAGGATAATTAACATATCAAGAGCATATTTTAAAAATATGCATGAACAATTGGAAAACCAACTAGTTAGTACATTAGTTGGAAGAATATGAGCTGGAAAAGAGGTCCAAGGAATCTTATAAATAGGAGTCTTGGCCTCTTATTTAGATACAGGTCTATGAGGATTCAAATTTAGATTAGAGTTTGTACGTGAATAAGTAGAGTGGAAATTAGAGTGAAGGTTAAAAGATTATAATATGTCATGAAGTCTTTTTAAATTATATATAAACATTGTAGAATTGTAGACTGAAAAGAACTATTATAATATGTGTAGATAATTTTTACAATGTATGTAGTACTATGAATAAATATGATGTGTGTTACTTGACATGATCATGCATTATGTTATAGTTTTTAGGGTTTGAATGTTACTGACATGTGTATTCTTGCTTTACTATTCTCGATATCAAAGGAGTTCTTGATGTTATCTTTATGTACCTTGAGTGAGTGCTTAAGTTATCTGGCTTAAGTAATATGATAACATGGTAGTCTGAGTATTCATTTATCTGTTGTGCTTGATAGAGCCTCTATAGGGCTTAATTAGGTTGACATGTTTGAATCATAACATTTTGGTTACATTTTCAAAAATATGTTTGTAGAGAGTATGAAGCTTAAGAGACCATGTGTGAGGTAATGTTGCAAATGAATTTTTTTTTGTGTGTGTTGAAACCCTAGATATTGCTGCCTAAGATATGTGTTTTTGTAGTCACTAAACTTAACATTTAGTAATTAAAAAATGAATTTGTGACCACTCCTCTATGTACACTTAACTTATGCTCAATTCCATAATTCTAAACCACCATTCCTTTAATTCTATACAACTGATCCTTACCCTTAGAAAAATGTGATATTGGATAATCCTATTCCTCATTCTAAGCAATCTAGACTCACTATTAGACTAATTCACATTCCCAGTTTATCTATCTCTACTCCTTAGACAAGGTTACTCATTTAGGATAATATTTTTGGTTGATAGTGTCTAAAACCGCTAATTTTGTCCTCATACCAAATAATGACTACTTTATCAAATTAAAATTCACCTAACGAGTCATCCAACATGTTTCACAAGTCCATTTGAGTAAATTCCCAAAACACCACTATATAAGCACAATTTCAATTCATTTGTTCCCTAGTTAAAAAGAGGCTTATATATGAGAAATACCAAAATTATTATAGCTATATATTGATAAGAAAATACCTATTCTTCCCAGTTCTGAGTCTATAAAGCACAGGTATCCATGAGTTAAGTCTAAATACACTAGGTCATAAGTTATTATTCAAGCACTTAATTACATCAGGATTACACTAGCATATATGATTATACCAATATTTCACATACACCACCATAACATATGAGAAATACATAGAGTTTGATCCCTCTTTAGAGTATTGGTATGTAGGTAGTACTTAACACATGGGGTTTTGAGATCAAGCACAACTTCAAACTCTAACCCAATTTACCCATTTGACTGCATTTATTCTTCATTGTCATTGACCTAGTATTCTAAGTGAAGAATAAGGTATAAAACATGACTCCCATGAAAGGAATAAAATATTGCATAAAAAATTCCTTACACTAACCAAGAGAGGAAAATATGCAAACTAATAGATACTTATTAAAAATTAAAAGAAAACACATACAACTTAAAATACGAGTATACCATAACAAGTGATTTACATGGGGAAAATCCTTTTGAGATTAAAAAACCCCACACTCCAAAGCATCTCAATTTATTATTCAAATCAAAAATATTACAACACGCTTGCAAAGTAAACCCTCACAAGAGAACCAACTGTATACTACACACAAGAGAAGAACTGGTTCCATAGAGCTTCAGTGCCTTTGTACAACTCTCTAGCTTACAATATTATAAAAATATTAGCTACTCACAAGCTAAATTACTTACTTACATTAAAAAGGAGAATAAATCTTATTTATAACAATTACAAATCTAAATACCAAATGAAAAAACTTCATGGGCAAGGCAAAAAATGTGCCACCCTTAGTGGGATCACTATTTAGGAATAGTTTGATGCTTATTATCTTTTGTATTGGTCAAAAGTGGATCATTCACATGTGACAAATCATCTTCCACTTTTTATATGCTTCCAAAACTACACCCCATTCTCACATGTGCCTTCAGTCTGAAATAGTAAGTTGTTTCCCACTATCCCATGTGCACACACATGATTCCAAGAGATTCTCTAGCAAATTTTGAATTCTTCTCCACTCAAGATCATGATTCTAACTAGGAGGTGCACCCCATATGTACTTTTTTCATTTTTCACCTAAATCAAAATCATATGATTCACAGAAGACAACATGTCTCCTTAGTAGAGTGGTATGCCCCACTCCCTTCACATGTACTTGCATCATGTAGATTCCTCTATGGGCCATGCCAACTCATCATAAGCCAATCAACACATGTATCACCACTTTAATCACTTACCACATCACATGCACAATCATTTCTAACTCACCAATACTACCTCATCACATGAATAATGACTGTGAATAGTGACTATGAATAGTAGCTTATGAATAGTATTTTGTGAGTAGTGCCATGAATTATCAAGGTTGAGACACCTCAATTACCAACATTATCCCAATTTTAAAATAAATTGTAAGACCCATAGGAACCATACCAACATGAACTTAATAGCTAGGGGCCAAGAGGCCCATAGACTCCAAACACCATATGAACTTCTCTTTGCTCACAAGCTTAGTCAATGAATTTGTAACATTCATCAAAGTCTCTACATTTATCATATCCACCCTACCATCCTTGACCATGTATCTCATAAAATGATATTATACATCAATATGTTTGGTCCTAATATAAAAACTTAGGTTCTTTGCTAGGCAAATAACACTTTGACTGTCATAATAAACTATCACTATACCCTATTTCAACCCAATATCTGAACATAGTCTCTTAAGGAAAATGGATTATTTACATGCATGATTAGCTTCCATATACTCTACCTCTATATCAAACAAAGTGACCATAGAATTTCACTTAATCATCTTACTTATTGCACCACCAAATAAAGTAAACACATAAGCATTGGTGGATATTCTTCTATCAACATCACCTACCCAATCTGAATCCACATAAACATAAATGTTAAGATGACGTCTATCTCTAATCATGTTACCATAATAACATAAGGAATAATCTGAGGTAACCTATAAATATCTGAAGACCCTTTTAATGGCATCCCAATGAACTCTAAGGATTAGACATATAATGGAAAAGAACTCCCACTACTTGGGCAATGTCTAGTCTAGTACAAACCATAACATACATCAAACTTCAAACTGTACTCTGGTAAGGCACTCTGCTCATGTATCCCATATATGATAAGGATGTAGGATAATGTGTAGCAAATAACTTCATTCCAATAGAAAAAGGAACACATAATGGTCTAAAATCATACATGTTAAACCTCTATAAAGTTGAATTCACATACTTACTCTGGCCAAGCCATAGCTTTATGTTATATCTTTCTCTCCTAATCTCCATCCCAATAATGTCTCTTGAAAAACCAAAATATTTCATCTCAATTTTTTTTAGAGTTGAGATTTAAGCTCTGAAATCAAAACTTTTCCATTGCCAAAAAATAACATATCATCAATATATAAAGAAATAACTAAGAAATGATCACCATCTATTTTATAATAAACACAATGGTTAGATTTACATCATTCAAACCCCAAAATCAATACATATATATCAAATTTTTGGTACCACATCCTAAGACTTTGCTTGAGACCATACAAGGTTTTATTTAACTTGTAAACGAAATTTATTTTACCTTTCACCACATAGTGCTCTGGTTGTGACATATAAATCTCCTCCTCCAAATCACCATGAAGGAAAGCAATCTTCACATCCATTTGCTAAATCTATAAATCGTAAGCCATTGTAATAGGAAGCAAGAATCTAATGGATGTCAATTTAGCAATAACATAAAATATCACACCATAATCAACAACCTCAACCTAAGATTAAACTTTTACAACCAACTGAGCTTTACACTTTTCAACACTATCATATGAACCAATATTTTATTGAACACCCATTTACATCCAATGGACTTACGTCCTTTAGGTAATGGTACAAGGTCCCATGTATCATTCTTCTTCAAAGATGTCATTTCTTCTTCCATAAAAATCTTTCAGGACTTTGCATCATTCATACCCAAAGCTTCTTATGTAGATCTCATTTCATTAATGTTAGAATTGAAAGCAAATATGCATCTCCAATCATCAGGAAAATACCTTTCTGGTGGTTGCCTATGCCTTTTAGACCTTTGAACAAGTTGAGGTGGAGGTTCTTCTTCATCTACCTCCTTTTAAAAAGATTAATAGCTTGATGATCTTTCTTCAACTTCCTTTGTTGTGCCCTCAACTCAACTTTCTCTAGTGTAGGAGGACGTTGAATCATTTATTTGTTTTCTATTTTCTATAACTGTAGTATAACATAAGAAAACTTAGTTTTTCTAAAAATAACACTTATAAAATATATTACCTTTTGAGCTACCAGATAACAAATATTGTATCCTTTCACACTATATCTATAACCAATGAAGATACATTTCACAACCTTGTTCTTCAAAATTCTCCATTTCTCCTTTGGCATATGTGCATATGCCTTACAACCAAAAAATCTAAGATGTGTCAATGAAGGCTTATTTCTAGACCACACCTCCATAGGAATTTTATCAACTAGCTTTCATATAAGAGACCTATTGATTAGGTATCAAGTTGTGAATATAACTTCGGCCCAAATCCTTTATTCCAGTCTAGCACCACTACACATACTCCTAGCCTTCTCCATAAATCTCTCATTTATTCTTTCTGTAACTCCATTCTACTTAGGTGACTATGGAGTTGTCTTCTATCTATGTATACCACAATAATTACATAATCTATCAAAATCATTAGATAAAGATTCACTGCCATTGTCAGTCCTCAAACACTTAATTTTCTTTCCATTCTGAAACTCGACCATTACTTTAAACTCTTTAAAATGATTGAAACTTTAAATTTAATCTAAAGAAAATAAACCCATGTCCTTATACTAAAATCATCAATAAATGAAACATAATATGTGGATTTTAAAATCAAAGGAATATTAATAAGACTAAATACCATCAGAATGAATAAGATACAACTCACCACAATATTTATGATAACTCAAGTAAAAATGAATGTGGTTTTATTTAACATAAACACAATGTTCATAGAGATCAAATTCAATATTGCAATCAGTCAAACCTTCAATAAGGTATTTATTATTCAAGGCCTTAAGACCTTTTTCTCCAATGTGGCCAAGTCTCTGGTGCCATAACATAATCTTATCTTTAGGCAATTTTAACTCCATAGAATGAGCACCCTTAAGTACCCAAAAACCATGACCATCCATAGAAATAGTGATTACCTCTTTATCTAGTAGAGTATTCTTAGATTTAGTTTTCACAAAAGTACTATTGCACTCAACTTCACATGCATCAAGCCTATACAAAGTGCCAATCCTGACACCTTTAACTATCACCATAACACCTCTATCTTACAACATTCTTCATAAAAGAAAACCTGCACACCCACATCTATTAGTTTGCTCACAGATAATAAATTATGAGATAGCCTTGGGATATGCAATACACTATCAAATTATTTAATCCTTACATCTAGAAATCTGATTTTAACTCTGGCACAACCAACAATGGTTAGAAAAGAATCATCACCCAAGTACACCTTACCTCCATCAAACTCTTCATACTTAGAAAACCAATTTCTATTAGATTTCATATGGTAAGATGGACTTGAATCAATTAACCATGCATCATTACTTACATGGGTTTCCAAGGCTACAATGAAGGCATCACTATCTTCCTTCTCAGATTCAGAATCAGAATCATACTTCTTCTTTTTCTTATTTTTTCTTTACATTTAGATCAATAGTGACCATGTTTACCACAATTCTAGCATCTCACGTTGGGTTTTCTAGGATATTTGGATCTCCCCCTGGACTTGGATTTAGACCTCTCATTATTCTTATTATTCTTGCCTCTTTCTTTATATCTTCCTCAAACATTCAGGACCTCTTTGGCACTACTATAAACTTTCTTTCTCATTTATTGAGGATGAAAATAACTATAACATTCTTAGCTTTCAAGGTTATATAAGAAATTCATATAGCTATAACAAGAGAATCCCATGAGTTAGGTAAAGAACAAAGCAAAATTTAACATTTTTCTTCCTCATAAATTTTTACACCAATTGAACCACCAACAAATTAAATGCTTCTAGGTGGTCTGAAATTTGTCCATATTCTTCCATTATTAAATAATACAACTTCTTTCTCAAGAAAATCTTATTAACTAGAGACTTAGCGTGGTATATCTTACATAATTTCTTCCATAACTTATTTTTTGTAGTCTCTTCATAGACATTAATTAATACAAAATCTATCATGCACAATATAATGAGACCTTTGGATTTTATGTCCATCACATCATACTTAGATGCTTCATCTAGATCTATATGTCTCTGAACATTCTAATCAATGGCATCCCATAGATCACGGTCAATCAATAGATCTTCCATCTTCAACTTTCACATATCAAAATTATTTCCTATAAATTTTTCAACCTCCATTCTCCTTGATATGATTTCCATCTTAAAATTATTGCAAAAAATAACTCTAAATATCTCTTACACAAGCTCCTACTCAAAACTAGATTAGTTCAAAAAATCCAACAAACCCACGACTAGAACTAAAACTAGCTAGGCTCTAATACCATTTGAAAGGAATACGAGATTGCATAAACATTTCCTTACACTAACCAAGAGAGGAGAATATGAAAACTAATGGATACTTGTTACATAATTAAAATAAAATACATACAACCTAAAATACCATCATACCATAATAACTAATTTACGTGGGGAAAACCCTTTCAGGAGAAAATCTCCACACTCCAAAGCATCTCAATGTATTCTTCAAACCAAGAAGACTACAAGACACTTGCAGGGAAAACCTTCATAGGAGCACCACCAATATACTGCACATACAAGAAGAGTTGGTTCCATAGAGCTTTAGTGCCTTTGCACAAATCTCTAGCTTACAAGCTTCTACAAAGCTTAAATACTCACCAGCTTCATTACTTGCTTACATTATAAATGATAACACATATTATTTATAGAAATTAAAAATATGAATACCAAATGAAAAAACTTCATGGGAAAGGCAAAAAATGCACCACTCTTAGTGGTACCACTATTTAGGAATAGTAATATGCTTGTTGTCTTGTGTATTCGTTAAAAATGGATCCTTCACATGTGACAAATCATCCTCCACTTTTTGTATGCTTCCAAAAATGTACCCCACTCTCACATGTGCCTCCAATTTGGAATAATAATTTATTCTTGTTATGATAATGATGGGTGGATATCACTAATGCCTTAAGGTTTTGGTGTAACGGTTCATTAATTTGGTATCATATCCTCCACCTGAGTTTAAGTCATAGAGTGGGTGGCTACGCCAACATGGAAATGTTCATCTAGGACTTGTATATGTGAGGGATCTTGGTGTATAGGTGTAAATCCAGCCTAGAGTCTAGGCATCAAAAGCATGGTGGGATGTTATGATCCTGATGGGTAGATTTCACTAATGCCTCAAGGTTTTGGTGTAATGGTTCATTATAATTCCCCACTATCCCATGTGTACACACATGATTTTAAGAGATTATCCATCAAATTTTTATTACTTCTCCACTCAAGATCATTAGACCAACTAAGATGTGCACCACTTATCTCCTTTTGTCATTTATCACCTAAAGCAAAATCATGTGAGTCATAGAAGACAATAACTTATCTCCTTAGTGGATTTGTATACCCCACTCCATTAATATAAACTTACATCATATAGATTCATTTATGGGCCATGCCAACTCATCACAAGCTACATCAACACCTACATCACTTTCCACATCACATGAACATTCATTGCCAACTCACCACTGTCACCTCATCACATGAATAGTGATTGTGAATAGTAGCTCATAAATAGTATCTCATGAATAGTGTCCTAAATTTTCAAGGTTGAGACACCTCAATTCCCAACATCTCATAATGAATCAGATCATACACACATGACATATACAGGCAAAGACACATCCAAAAAAATTCACACAGAGGGAAAAAATCCTAATGGATGTTGACACACCCTATAAATGAAAACATATGATGGCCTTGTCTGAATAGCATAACCTTATCTTAAATTTAAATGGATCCCTATTATTGATTCACAATGACCTTAGACAATCCCACAATCAATTACCCTATTTCTATTGTAGTCCATCATATCTAAGTGTGAATTAAGTTATTTATCTTTAATACTTTCCCCTTTTAGTTTTTTCATAAAAATAACAAGTTACAATCCAGTCTTATATATTTAATGCACATTTTATATATTATATTTATCTTAAAAAAATCATAATTAGATTAGTAATCACTTAATTTCCAAATTTTGATAAAATAATTGCATAAGGCATAGGCATGGAAAAGCTAGAGGAGACGTCAACTTAGTGAAAGAGATGGATGAGTTTGAAGAAAGGGAGGATATAATATAAATTATAGACCTTGTGGAGGGGAGGGGGAGATAAGTGATTTGCATGTCATAAAGACTTGAGGAGTGGATGAAGACAAAATGATTAGTTTACATGATAAATATAGTCACTACAGTGTGGAATAATATGTGCACAATATGACATCCCAAGGTGAACGTCATGTTTTGATGAAGGTTGAGATTCCATAAGGGATTAGAAGGATGGTGCATAATTATAAAGATATAAATTCTATGCTTCACCATCATTAATGATTGTGCACTTGAATTTTGAAACTACCAAAGGTGAAAAGATGATGAAAAAGATTTAGGATAATCCCCACATACATATATTATAATCAACCATTGAATAAAAAAAGGGTAAACATTTGTAGTGAGGATGATTAAAAAGTTACATATATTTTGGATTATTGGTTAAATGTAGAATTTTCAAATGTAGTATATCTTTTGAGAGAATATACAAATCTATTTACATGAGGATACTAATAAATGAAAGGTTTGCACCATTTTTAATCGAATATTCACATATAATTGATACATAACACTAAGCACATCAAGAAGCAACCCTATATATTAAAATCTGAATTTTCATGTTAAGGTGAAGGAAGAGATTGATAAAATGTTAGAGGTTAGTGTGAATTTCCATTTGATGAATATGAACAGGACAATATAATGGTTATTGGATATAAAAATTAGATCAGTTTGTAATTTTAAGAATTACATGCATTTACATACTCTTCTCCTATCCCATTTATAGAATATATATTGGAATAAGTTACAAGAAGGTAAAAAATCACATTTAAAGATGAATTTCAAAGATATAATGTAGTTTAGACTGAAAAATAAGTAAACCCTAAGGCTAATTTTAAAATAGAGTGTTGATGTAACCAATTTTTTTGAGATGTTTTAAAGACTTAAGGCAAAAAGAAATGATTTGGGATGTAAGGATGTGAGTGGGACACACACAACCAAACTTAGTAATCTCAAAAATAAAAGAGGATGGTGTACATGATACCTGTAATAGACACACAAAATTATGTATGATGCCCATGGGGAAAGAAACACAATTTTAAAGGATGA
Organism: Torreya grandis; assembly: GCA_037957365.1. NCBI lineage: Eukaryota > Viridiplantae > Streptophyta > Pinopsida > Cupressales > Taxaceae > Torreya > Torreya grandis. Next base: position 1,410,293 of record JARHVA010002661.1, read on the forward strand.
GTGTTAGGATAAAAATAAACATAACAAATGGTATGAGGAAATTAGGATCTTACATGGGTCAAGAACTAATAAAATTATCTTTATATGGATCCAAATCAAACATAGGTAGAAGGATATTCAAGGAATATGTGAGGACAATTGGTAGATCAAGAGAATATTTTGAGAATATGTGAAAATAAAAGTCAAACCATCCACTTAACATGTTATTTTAGTAGAATATGAGTTGGCAAAGAGTTCCAAGGAAAATTATAAATATGTGTATTGGCATTTCATTATAGACACATAGGTTCATGAGGATTCAGATTCAAATTAGAGTTTATAGGTGAAGAAGAAGAGTAGAGATCAGAGCGAGAGTTTGAGAGTTAGGAGACTGTAATATTCCATGAAGGCTTTGTATATTATATAGAATAATTATATAATTATATGATGAAAATAATTATTGTAATATGTGCATAAAATTTGTACATAATATGAAGTACTATGAATAAATATGGTGTTTATTATTGGAAATGATCATACATTATGTTATGTTTCTTAGGGTTTGAATGCTTACTAGTATATATGGTCTTACTTTATTATTCTCTATATTAACAAGGTTCTCAATGTTCTCTTGTTGCACTTTAGGTTATTTCATTGGATTAAGTAACATGGTAGCATGGTAGATTGAGTGTCTATTTATTTGATGTGTTTGATTGTGCCTATGTATGGATTAGTTAGGTTGACAAGTTTGAAGCATAATTTTTTTGTTAAATTATTAGGAGATTATTTTGTAGAGAGTGTGAAACTCATGAGAACATGTGTTAAGCATTATCATCAAATAAAATGGATTGTTGTGCCAAAACCCTAGCTATGGCTGCCTAATATTTTCACTACATAAATTATTGGCATGGAAAAAATAGAGGAGACATTAGCTTAGTGAAAGATATGGGACTCTAAGGAAAGATAGGATAAACTATGAATTATTGTCCTTGTGGAGGAGGGGATTTAATCCATATTCATGTCGTGAAGATCTAAGGAGTGTGGGGAGGAAACATGATTTGTTTGCCTGAGAAAGATAATCTCTTTAATGTGGAATAATGTGTGTGCAATATGATATCCATAGGGGATAGTCAAAATTTCAAGAAGTTTGGGATTACATAAGGGAGTGGAATGATGATGTGTAAGTCATAGACATGTTTAATCTATGCTTCACCATAACCAATTTATGTGTGTTTCATGCTTATATTGTGTGAAGTTTTCTTGAAAACTATTGGAGTTGTGGAGTGTTAAGGAGTTTTGGGGTGAATAATTGGATTTTATTAATTAGTATATACAAGTAGGGAGTATTAATAACATAATTTTGTAGCTTCCATGTAAGGTATAATTTTTTTTTAAATGGAGTAAAAGAAAGCACTACCTTGGGAAGTGGTGCACAAACAATTCATTCTGGTGTGTAGTCAAATCTAGATTTTAGGAAATGTGAATGATGTTTCCAAAATATCATAAGATGCAGGGTGAAAAAGACCACATTGATAAGTGTCAAATTTTTCTATGTTATAAGAGGTTATATCACTAAGTAGAAAGTCAAGGTATATAGCCATACATTGCTGGATCATACAAACACTTGGTACAAAAAGTTTGTTCCAACTCAAACCATAGTGTATTTTGGCCAACTAAAGATTTTTTCTTAAGGGAGTTCCACATTCTTGAATTTGTGTAGTAGAGTATATTTTATGTAAGGAGATATAACAAGGAGATGTTGATATTTTTTGTGAGATTGATACACATTTTAAGACACTTTTATTGAAGTTTTATTATGAGATACATTCACTGCAACACACTCAATATTTTTTTGGAGGGTTATTTCCAACATTTGAAAGATAGTTAGATATGAAGACATTTACCAATGTGTGTGATGTAATGGACAATGTACTACAAATGGAGGTAGCAAAGAATTTTGGTACAAGATTGAGTCTATTTTTAGAGGCTTAGATTTCAAATATGGCTTCATAAGTTCAAATTTTATTGGTGAATAGTGCACAAGAGTCACAACAAGGACTATGGTGCACATATTATAAAGAAGGGGGCCACATGGAGAATAATTTTATTTGCAAAAAAGTGTAAGTTTTATATGCATGCTGTGATGTATGCTAAGAGAGACATGAGACATAGATTTATGCACTAGTATAAAAGGTTATGTAAGTTAAAGTGATGTGGTGAAAGATCCAAAATGCACACACCTATGACATAATAAAATTATGAGTCAATGATGAGTTATGTGGTGTGCAAAAAAAAGGATTTGACCAAATGCAATAGAGTGTGTAAAGTCAACAACCTTAACAAGTGCAAGGATATAATGGAAGAGGTTATGAAAATGAAGTGGTGGTAGAAGTGTAAAAATATTCTAAGTAAATTGTTTCAAATGTGGAGCATAAAACCACTATTAGAGGGAGTATTATAAAGTGCATACGATGGAATATTGGTTGGATATTTAACAAAATATTAGAGTGAATTAAATGGAAGTGAAAGGCACGTGAAAAATATGGATTGATCAAGGAAGGAACTAGAGGGGGAAGGAGGTCAAATAGAATGTTTTTGGCATATAAATAAAGGTAAACATAACCACTAGAGGTGGAGTGGATACTCAAGCAAAGATGTTAATTACACAAAAATAAATACCATGCATTTTAAGAGTAAAATTATTGGAATGCTATGATGCACCTGTGAATAGAAGGTTATTAGCTAACACAAATGTTATTATTAAAATACATAAGGAGAAGTTGTACATATATACAAATATAAATGTAAATATTAAATAAAGACATAAATGTGAGGAAAATGATGACAAAGATATATCAAATATCATGGAATTTGTGTCCACACTAAAGAAACAAGGGACGATACCATTATTGAAGGACTAGAGAAGAACTAATTTAGGAAGAGTGCGGGTCTTAGGGAATATAAAATATGTCCATGCTATAAGGAATGTGTATTATTATATGGAATTGATGATCAATGCAATTGTGAATGTTTGGAATCCCCCCAGAGATATATAGGGCTATATTTGGAGGGGGAGGGCCCGCCATCACTATATGAGCTTTTCAAACTTGTTCCATATTAGGTGGAATCCCATGGGGGAAAATTTTCTATCTTTTATTCATCTCCATATCTATGGGGGATAATTCATGATCCAAAGGCCCTCTATATTTATATATGGGGTTGAGGAGGGTTTGACCCTCTCTTTTCCCCTCTCAATAGGGAATGTTTGGGAATGAAGATCTATGAGGCTGAGTTGTGGATAAATAGCCCATGTATAGATAGAGTATAGCCTATGCTCAGGAGGCTAAGGGGAAGGGCATAAAGGCACCCACACCTTATATATATAGATATGGTGATGACCTACTATATACCATATATATAGGGATCAACCAACAGTGCCATATATATACTCTATATAGATGGGAGATGGGTCCACCAGGGACTAGATAGAACTAATGTAGGGAGAGTGTCAGTCTTAGGGAATATAAAATATGTCCATGCTATAAGGAATGTGTTTTATTATATGGAATTGATGATCAATGCAACTATGAATGTTTGGAAGCTTCACAATATTTTGATAGATATAGGTGCATAACTCAACATTTTGACACTATATGCATGGAATAATATGAGGACACCTAAGCTTTAATCTTTCTCAAATGTGTTGTTCATAGTGAATAACTAATGTTTGAGACCATTAGTAGTTTTGAAGGGCACTGAGTTGAAGATCATGGGAGTACAGTTCAGAACTAACTTTGAAGTGATTTAATTGGTGAAAGTTGACAACTTAATTTTAATAGGAGGATTGTGATTTTATAAAAAAAATGAAAACATGAAATTTAAACAATACTATATGGGTTTTAAAAATGGGATAGGGCATGTAGTGATCTCGTTAGATTATAACCATGGGTCATCATATATGGAAAACTTGGATGTTGAATATGAGATAAAACACATCTATAACATTAACACACATTTAAATGTATACTTAAACCCAAGGGAAGATGGGGTAATACAATATATAAGTGGTGCATCAATTTATCTTAAAACCAGTCATGCTTACACAATATATGTGTAAGAAGAATATGAGGTGACTGAATGGACTTGAACACAAGTTAAATTAGGGGGAATGAGTTAGGAGTGGTTTATTTAGTTGGGGACCTATTAAGGTTAAATCATGTTTTGTTAAGGAAATTAACTTGGAAATGAGTTCCAAAGGTAACACAAGTACCTAAAAGTGTGTTGAGGCTAGGTAAATGAAGACTAGGGAAGTTGCCTCAGTATGATGGAATAACTTATGCAAATACATATGTGTAATACTTGGAGGCATGTTTTCCCAAGAAGGAGGATATGGTTGACACATTTTTTTACATTTTAAATAATGCCCTTGCATGATGGTGGGATACTCATTGACCTTATTTAATAAGCTAGGATACATGTAAGAGACAATTTTGTGTAAGGTTTGGGTGCATAAAAGAGAAGAGTTTACTACTAGTGTTCTCATTAGAGTCAAGTCTAGCAGAGCATTTAGACCATTGTGAAAATAAATGGAATAGTTGCATGGTTATCATTCTTTTATGGTTATGGGTATATGTTTTTTTTACTACAATAATTTTAAGGGCATGTGCATGGTATGTGGTGATTGAATCCAAGAGAGAAACTACATACTGGGAAAAGTTTAAGCAATATTTCACATACACCTTCATGTTTTCATCCATGGATGATAGCTTTAATGTGATCTTAAAGGTAATGTTTGAAACTATTTTCTGGAATGATATATATATATATATATATATATATATATATATATATATATATATATATATATATATATATATATATATATATGAAGGATTAGTTTTGAGAAATGAACCAAGAAGAACTTTATGGGAACAAACTTTTGTTTGAAGAAGGTGAATGTTAAACAATGTTCAATAAAAAAGTGTAATATATATGGATGTTGAAAATATAACTATTGAGTGGGTGGGGGGGGGGTGAATCAGTACTCTTAGAATAATCCTTCAATTTCACTTATCATTCATGAAGCATTCATTCAAACACACACATCAACCAATGCATAAACAAGGATCTACATAAGCATATAACATATGAACACAAGATATATGTTGGAAACCCTCAAGGGGAATAAATGCCACTAAAACACAACATGAAATATATTCCTACAAGTAATTAATCAAGATTTAATGACGTACCAACCCCACAAGGATCACCAACCCCTTATTAGTCAAACACCAACTCAACTAGTCCTTTAGCAAGCACTAACTTATAAGAAGGCACCAACCCCCTCGGTAACTCAGCACCAACTAAACCACTTAGAACCTATGGTTATGTTTGGACATATTTTTATCACTTAATTGATGATGATACCTATTGTCCCCAAAAATATCACTCATTTTTGGGACAACATATGAACTATTTTGGGCCCTGCAAGACCAAAATTGTCTCTTCCCTTTTCAAAATTTGTTCTGAGCATTCAAATTCCTCATTTTTCAAGCTTCTAAAAAATATATGGACTCTGTAGACTTGAATATACGGACTCTACAGGCTTGAATCTATGGACTCTGTAGGAAGAAAATCTATGAACTCTGCAAGCCAAGTTCTATGAGCTTCATAGGTTGATTTCTACGGACTCTGCAGGAAAGAAGCAAACTCTCAACACTTGGGTGATTTCAAAGTTGGTTCAAAGGCAAGATTTTAAGCAAAGATTGAACCATTAAACCATTGAACCTTGAACCAAAAATGTTCAAGGGTTCAATGGGTTTAAAGGTTCAACGTCATCAGCAAGAGTTAAGCGCATTTTTCAAGGTTCAAAGTTCAACCACTTCAAGGTTCAACAGCTTCAAAACAATATAAAAAAGAAGAAGGATTGAACCATTAAACCATTGAACCATTTTGGTTCAAAGGTTCAATGGTTCAAAGGTTCAATGCACGGTTGGTTCAAGTAGACAAAGGACTTAGCCAAATAAAGGGATTGAACTGATTGAACCATTGAACCGTTGAATCAAAGTTGGTTCAATCGATCAGTTCAATTGGCAGGTTCAAGGGAGTGCCCCAAAGTGAAAATACTAAGTGCCCTTGTGGAAGGTAGGGAACATTGGTTCAGTGATCGAAGCAAGAAAGTGATTGAACCAAGGAGCTGAGAAGGCCACTCGAACCGTTGAAATAGTCAACCAATGACATCCCTATGGACATCAAATTTAAGGTAATGAAATATCCACTAAGTTTCAAATGTGGCACGTAACTTAAAAATAAACTCAGCAACCAGCTTAAGAAGGATCTGAAAGAGCTGGAAAAGCTAAGAATATAGCCCCAAGGGCTCATATTCTAGGAAAAGACAAAATTGAAAAGGGGAAAAGATAGCCTGGAAGCTTAAATTCTAGGAAGATAAAGCTAGAAAGGACAAAATTAGAAAGAGGAGAAGAATATAAGTATCTGCACAAAAGTTATTTTGGTAGCTGGAACAGTCTGTAGAATAGATTTTTTAGCTTACAAACATTGAAGGTGTGGCCTGTTAGTCTCCTTTGGAGTAAAGACAAAATGGACAGCTACGCAGACGTTAGAGGGGATAGACTAGATGATCTAGACTTAGGAGAAGACATATTAGATGAATAGACAAGGCATAGTTAAGGCAATGCACTATTCCAGGCATGGTCCCTCCATATGGAACTAAAGGTGCATTGAAGGCATTAACTACAGCATGGGCCGTTCCATGGGAAAAAATGCCAAGCCTTTCGTGGTTGCTATAAGATTGTAATTTCTCTCATTAGTAAAGGAGATCTTCCCAATACAGAAGTGAAACTCTGCCCAATTGAAAGGTGAATACTGAGACTTTGAGCTCAGATTGTATTTTGTTTCATTTTATCTGAATGACAAAGCAAGTTATTTGTAGACTTTGTGTTATTTTGGCTTGTATCATTTTAGAAGATTATTCTTATGTCTGTCTTTTGAATGTGTTCTTGTTTATTTAATTTGGCAAGTAGAATTAGTGAAAGTAACAAGGAAGGTGTCCTGAAGCCAATTGTGGGAAGACTTTGTGCTACCATAGTTGTCTTTAGTGTGTGTTTATTTTATGTTTCTATGTAAAGGACCTTGGGATGACTTTGTGCCCTCATTGTCCTTCATATCTCACTCTTGGGCAGTCAAGATGGAGACTTTGTGCTACATCTTAGATTGTTGGTCACTACGCCCTTGGCAGCATGTTACTTATCCTACCAGAAAGATTTCTATTGTTTGTAAGAATAAGCACTTCTAAAAGAAGAGAAGTGCCTTCTGTCACTTCACCAGGATTTCTACTATCCAGGAAGAGATATGACTCTTGGCTGAATGTTACTTCTGAAAGAAGAGAAGTACCTTCACCAATCACCCATGATTTCTCCTCTATTTGTTAACATTATCTTTGAAAAAAGAGAGATGGATGGCTTATCCCACCCTTGTGTCTTACTTTTTGCTTATATATATATATAGTATATAGCCTTCGTATATTTAATAGGGAACCTCCCCTTGATGAGAGGAGAGATTTGTCCCCTATTGATGTAGTAAAATTGCACACCTGGATGACCAATCTCTCTATGTTGTGCTGATAAGAACTATTTTGCTCACCAATTACCTGGTCGACAAAATATTCACCCAATAATTTTTGGCGACTCCACTAGGGAGTGCAGTCTAAAGCCTCAAGTTTTAGATTGAAGCAGTCCCTACCCTTATCCATTACATACTCTGGCGACTCCATTCTGTGTCTTACCCATTATCATTATAGCCTTACCATTTTCCTCCATCTCCATTATTTTATCTGGTCTATAAAACTAGAGCTGCTAGAAAAGAGTGCACAGTCTGAAGCCTCAATCCTCAAGCTGAAGCAGGGCCAATTCTTTTCCATTTTTATTCTACAATCTGACCACTCCACCCAAATTTGTTATCCCTATTTTTCATAATTAAATCATGGCAGTTCGAGGCCCCTGGGGTAACTCTTTTGGCCCACTCAACTTGACTCCACCTTTGCATGAACTTCCACGCAGCTCAAGAAAGAACTTACCCAAATTATTTGGAGATAGGAAAGTTTACCCTAACGAACACATTGTAGCTTTTAATATAGCCTGTGGTGTGATAGGGGTGGAATTTGAAGACGTGGCAGTCAAGATTTTTGTGGAGACCCTACAAGGTGCTACTGTAGAGTGGTTCTACCATCTACAAGCTAGATCAGTGACTGATTGGGACACACTCAAAGCCAAATTTGAAGCAAGGTTCAAGCTTGTAGAAGATGCACATGCCTTGCTATCCCAACTCACATAGATGAAGAAAGAGCCCCATGAACCTATGAGGGAATTCATTGCCAGGTTCGACAAGTTGAGGCACAATATTCCCATGATCACCCAACCAACACCTCAGAATCTCAAGTGTTTCTTCATCAACTCACAGCTACCTAAAGTGAGTTTCTTGCTGAGACGAGCTAGACACATAGACCTTATTTCTACTCAAGACTTGGCTATTGAGCTAGAAGATGACCTTATCTTGGTAAGAAATATAAGGAGAGATCCTAACAGAGGTAAATCCTCTTCATCTTTTGAGTATCCATCTACAGGCACCACAGATCAGATGGTGCAAAAGCTAGCAAATGAACTTCTAGCCTTGAAAAGGCAAATGGCCCAAAGTATGTCTACTCCTCCTAATTAGGATATGCCAAGGAGGGAATTTTAGAATCAACCATATCAAGGCAATGCCGCTAGGAATCAAGGGTAGCCAAATCGTCTTCCTCCCCCACAAAGAAACCTTGCCCTTGAAGCGCCTCCAACCAACTCAGTAGTTGGATATCTAGAAATAAAACATGATTTCTATTTCCAACTTGAGTTTGAGCAAGAAAATGACATTGATCTCTTCATGGAGAATCAATAAGAATCATATAGTGACTCCCACATTGGTTTCCTAAATTACCAAGATGAACCCAGAAGTGAAGGTGAAGTAGTCAAAGGATCATATGCAGTATTCACCTAGTTTGAGAATCAATCAGCCCAACAGGTTGACAAAGAAAAGATAGAGGAGCGACCCCAACTAGCAATTTCAATTGCTAAGCAGGGAACCCCTCTTCTTTTCTAGTCAAAGGACCCGGTGATTGCCAAAAAAGTAAGTACATCAAACATTTCTACACCTTCTACTTCAAATTCATAGACCAGTCCTCCCCCTCCCAAAAACCAAAAATATGAATTCCCATCCCCTCTTTCAAGTCCATTTCAGTCATCTGATATAATTGATCATGTCAGAAAATCCAAAATTCAAATGACTAAATTTGAATTCATACAAGCCAACCCTAAACAGTTAAACATTGGTGGAGAACTAGGTGTGGACCTGTCTGAGGCAAAAATTGTGGTCACCCAAATGTCATCCCCTGTAGCTCAAATTCTATTTGAGCCTTCAAGGAGGGGTAATTACTTCTTGACCATAGAGGATGCTCATGTCTCAGTTGATGAGAGTCCCATAGTTGGCAATCCAGGATTTGATCCAAACAAGACATCAAAAGAATTGGTAGGGTGTAGTATAAATGAAGAAGGATCTTCCATCTCTAATGAAGAGAAATATGATAGAAGATTAGCTTCTGATGATGCTTGGATCCTGAAATTTGATGGTAGCAATTCTTCCACTAATGTTGGAGCTAGGATTGTGTTGATATCTCCTCAAGGAGATATTTTTCCTCCATGTAAGTTGCAGTTTAGCAACACTAACAACACAGCTGGATGTGAATCTCTATTGCTTGGATTGAAGACTATTCAGGATGAAGAGATCAAACTCCTTCACACCAAAGGAGATGCTGAACTAATGGTTTGTCAAGAGTTTGATGTTGACAAACAAATCATGTGCTAGACTAGACCAGTAGAATAGCAAGCTATGATGGTGGATCGTACTGCTGTACTCCAAAGTCAGCAAAAGGAACCCTTTACCAAGAGAGCAAGGAGTTACGTTTTTCAAATTGAAGACCACGTCCTGCTATGGAGAAAGAAGAGAGAGCCAAAAAGAGGAAGATGCAAAAAATGTGATTCTTGGTGCAGAGTTCCATTTGCCCGTCACCAATTCTAGGGACAAAATGGTTTCCTGTTGGTTAATCAGGATGGAATGCTATTTTCATTATCTCACAATGGGAAGCATCTATAACACTTCAATTCCTGAAGTGTCAGATAATTTCATCTGTACATATGTATATCTATATAGTCTTTGTTTCTATTTTGTGTTGTCTATTTTCATTTTTTAGAGCCTTTCTTTTTGGGTAGCATGACTCCATAGCCCAATGGCATACTTCAAGGCACTGAAGATTCTGGTTTCTACTCCCCTCAATTGTTCCATGTTTTCAACTGAAGGAAGTTCCCCAACTAGAGCCATCTATTGTCCCCAAAAATATCACTCATTTTTAGGACAACATATGAACTATTTTGGGCCCTGGAAGACCAAAATTGTCTCTTCCCTTTTTGAAATTTGTTCTGAGCATTCAAATTCCTCATTTTCAAGCTTCTCAAAAATATATGGACTCTGTAGGCTTGAATCTATGGACTCTATAGGATTGAATGTATGGAATCTATAGGAATAAAATCTATAGACTCTACAGTCCAAGTTCTATGGGCTTCATAGGTTGATTTCTACAGACTCTATAGGAAAGAAGCAAGCTCTCAACACTTGGGAAATTTCAAAGTTGGTTCAACGACAAGATTCTAAGCAAAGATTGCACCATTGAACCATTGAACTGTTGAACCTTGAACCAAAAAGGTTCAAGGGTTCAATGGGTTCAAAGGTTCAACATCATCAGCAAGAGTTAAGCGCATTTGTCAAGGTTCAAAGTTCAACCACTTCAAGGTTCAACGGCTTCAAAACACTATCAAAGAGAAGAAGGCTTGAACCATTAAACTATTGAGCCATTGAACCATTTTGGTTCAAAGGTTCAATGGGTTCAATGGTTCAAAGGTTCAACATGCAGTTGGTTCAAGCAGACAAAGGACTTAGCCAAATAAAGGGATTAAACCAATTGAACCATTAAACCAAAGTTGGTTCAATTGGCAGGTTCAAGGGAGTGCCCCAAAGCAAAAGGACCAAGTGCCCTTGTAGAAGGTAGGGAACATTGGTTCAGTGATCGAAGCAAGAAAGTGATTAAACCAAAGAGTCGAGAAGGCCATCTGAACCATTGAAACAGTTAACCAATGATGTCCTCGTGGACATCAAATTTAAGGTAATGAAATATCTGCTAAGTTTAAAATCTGGTTGGTAAACCTAAAAACAAACTCAGTGACCAGTTGAAGAAGGAGCCAAAAGAGCCGGTAAAGCTAAGAATATATCCTCGAGGGCTCAGATTCTTGGAAAAGACAAAACTGGAAAGGGGAAAAGATAGCTTGGGAGCTTAAATTCTAAGAAGAGACAAAGTTGGAAAGGACAAAATTAGAAAGAGGAGAAGACTAGAAATATCTATGCAAAAGTTATTTTGATAGCTGAAACAGTATACAGAATAGATTTTTGAGCTTGCAAACATTGAAGGCACAACCTGTTAGTCTCCTTTGGAGTAAAGACAAAATAGACAACATGCAGACATCAGAGGGGACAGACCAAATGATCCAGACTCAGGAGAAGACATATTAGATGAATAGACATGCCATAGTTAAGGTAATGCACTGTTCCAGGCATAGTCCCTCCAAATAGAATTGAAGGTGCATTGAAGGCATTGACTGCAACATGGGCTATCTCATGGGAAAAAATGCCAAGCCTTGCATGGTTGCTATAAGATTATAATTTCTCTCATTAGTAAAGGAGATCTTCCCAATACAAAAGTGAAACCTTGCCCAATTAAAAGGTGAATACTGAGACTTTGAGCTCAGATTGTATTTCATTTCATTTTATCTGAATGAGAAAGCAAGTTGTTTGCAGACTTTGTGCTATTTTGGCTTGTATCATTTTAGAAGATTATTCTTATGTCTATCTTCTGAATGTGTTTTTGTTTATTTAATTTGGTAAGTAGAATTAGTGAAAGTAACAAGGAAGGTGTCCTGAAGCCAACTGTGGGAAGACTTTTTGCTGCCATAGTTGTCTTTAGTGTGTGTTTATTTTTTGTTTCTATGTAAAGGACCTTGGGATGACTTTGTGTCCTCATTTTCCTTCGTATCTCACTCTTGGGTAGTCAAGATGGAGACTTTGTGCTACATCTTAGATTGTTGGTTACTATGCCCTTGGCACCCTATTACTTATTCTACTAGAAAGATTCCTATTGTTTGAAAGAACAAGCACTTCTGAAAGGAGAGAAGTGCCTTCTATCGCTTCACTAGGATTTCTACTATCCAAGAAGAGATCTGGCTCTTGGCTAAATGTTACTTTTGAAAGAAGAGAAGTACCTTCACCAATCACCCAAGAATATTCCTTTATTTATTAACATCATCTCTGAAAAAAGAGAGATGGATGGCTTATCCCACCCCTGTGTCTTACTTTTTTCTTATATATATAGTATATAGCCTCCGTATATATAATAGGGAATCTCTCCTTGATGAGAGGAGACATTTGTCCCCTGTTGATGTAGTAAAACTGCACATCTGGATGACCAATCTCCCTATGCTATGGTGATAGGAACTATATTACTCACCAGTTAGCTAGTCGACAAAATATTCACCCAACAATACCCTTATTTTTTTCTTCACACTATTTTATATCTTTCAAACAACCTATTAGACCTCTTAGCTCAACTAGCCCTTCTCTTGACAGATTTAGGTCATATAACCTTGCTCATCACCTATTTAATCACTATTATAACTTCATTAAATTTTAAACATAACTATATGATGGCATTAAATCCCTCTACATAGTTTCCAAACCTCTATTTCATTCACTCATTTCATCAATATTCTAACTAGTCAAAATAGGCATATTAGACCTTCATTTTATACTTGACTCTTGATCTCACCCACCTTGGTCAAACATAAAACATACATTATTTTATCACCATTGTAATAGATCAAAATACATGTTTCATAAGTGAAACAACCATTACATAGGTCTTTCACCACCCATAAGGACCAAAACCACCATTAGGCCTAATAGAGACCTAATGCAATTAGGCCTTCACAAGGCACACGTTTCACTTTAACCACTTTGGAACACCTTGAGCCTCAAAAAATATATGAAACACTTCATAAAAACATAAATATACCCCTAATAATCTCACCTTAGGTTCCCAATACCATTTATCTCATTTCACTCCTTGAACCACGCCATTAAGCCTACTCATAATTAGCCCTTCTCACTGTCAGAAAGTCTGTCTTGAAAATATGAAGTGTACACTCAACTTTGCCACATAAAACCAAAAAAAAAAACATGTATATAAACTACATGACCTCAGGGTCATCATAATGTACATTATACTACACGATATAGGTCAAAAGACCTCAAATTGATCACTTTCATATGCTCACTTAGAACTACAAACAGGCTTCAAAACCAAGTAAAAAACCTTTTACTTTTCACACCTTCATAAGAGTTTATCATAAAAAAATGTATTAAAATGAACCTATGAGAATTATATAAAAAATTAATGTGGATTTTATTCTTAAAATTTATGCATAATGACTCAGGAACATCATTCTCACTCACACACAAAAAATTACTTGTAGCTCAAAAATATAATCATGGAAACCAAGACTTAGAACATATGTGTGAAATATTTTATGTAATTTAAATGGGTTTATATGATCATTAATAATACTTATAACATATTTAAATATATATATTATAAGGTTCAATATCAATATTGGTTTTACAGGCCAATCTCATGTCTTCACCCTACGTAGACCTCACTATGTTAGACATATCATTTTGAGAATAAATTATTGATTGTATGAGTATATTAAAAACTTATATTAAAATGGGATATGTGATATAGGTATTTAATAATAAACCAATGCATTTATATCCATCCCTAATCCACTACAACCCATCCCTAATCTCATTCTCATTTTTGCCTAGTTTTCTCACTATCTTCCTCATTAGTCCTATTTAGCAATAGGTCAGCTTCCATGACCAGTTTAGAATTTTTAAGGTATAAAACCTAATCAAAAACTTACATGGTCAAAAACTAAAAGAATCACCCATCATCATCCAATCATTTTCATGCTTTAACCTAGTCAACCTTGTATGCTACATTAACAATTTGAGAAACAAGGGGTTTCTTGTAGCTTCCACTGGCTCTTATGAAAAAAAAATGCCACTTGGAGGTACTTGAGAGAGTATTATGCATGATATCATCATCAAACTAGGTCATCCAATCCATTTTAATCCATTTCCAATAAGATATTCCATATCAGGTCACTATGAGGGTTTAGACTACCTTCCATTTTTAACAATCATTCATAAAGAATTGCCCCTCAAATATAAAAAAATGTCAAGAAATTTGAGATAGGAACCTTAACCAACCTCCATGAACTTATTAGGATCTCATGTAAAATTTTCATGTGCCAACGATCATAATAAAATTCTTCTCGGGTTTGTTATACCTTATTTTATGCATATAAAAAACCTCAAAACCAAATTTAATGATTTCTCCATCAGTATTTGACCTAAAATTTGGTAAAAATACTTGACAAAAACTCTCACACCTATGAAAATTATATCATGAGCTACTGGCACCTTGGAAACTGAACTTGATCCCTCACTAGGCCATACTAGGTCTCTTCGTACATTAAGCCTTAAATTACCAATCACACTTAGACCTTAATATACCTTGAAACCACTTGTACTACTATAAAAATATCATTATCATGACATATTATCTCATAAGTTACTCACACACTGCCAATATTCATCTCATAATCCTTAGACTACTCACCGCATCATGCTACCAAGCCTGTGCCTTCTCACTAAGTCTCTTCATGCAAAGACTAAGCTAAGAGCTAACCTAAACACCTCATATAAAAGATTATATACCTATACACATGTTTAAATAGTGTAAAACATATTATTACATGATTTACCACTGATTTACATTCTTGATAACACCTAAAGACTCCCCATTAAATTAAATAGAGTTTAAGACTAGTCTGGTTGCATGCTTAGGCTTAAGACCTTACCCTTGTAGGTTTAAATTGAAAATTTCCTGAGTGTTCCCACACTTCATATAAATGTTTGGGAATCCTTGAACATCCACTCATACCTATGTGTATCCATCTTACCATACCGCCATATTTATACACATTCTCATGATATGACAATGCTCTTTAAGACTAGTGCTCAAAATTATGCTTACCTTATATCTTGATCTTAACCTTAACATGTAATCAACCTAAAAATAATTACCAAGTTGCATTAAAATTATCTCTCAATAGAGAGACAATATGTTTCCTTCAATTTCTTTCTTGTCACTGGGCTTCCTTGTCATATACCACAATATTGTTCCAAGACCTTATGCAGAACTCAAGGACTTGTTAAACCATGCTTAAGCCATCATGATTACATACCATGCATCTTCACAAAAACATATATAGGATATCAATGATATTTGAAAACCTTTGACATTAATGTCACAATACCAACAACATAAACATACCTCAACAATCTCCCCCTTTATCATTGATGACAAATACTCAAACAAAGCTGGTCATTCTCATTTCCCTGCCAAGACCTTATGCATAACTTTCTCCCCCTTTGACATTAATGACAAAGGGTAAAATCTTGAAAACTAAGGACCTAAAACAACACACATTTTTCTTTCCAAATAAGATCATTCTCTTTCCTTGTCAACAACTCAACATAGATCAGGATCACAATCAACTAGTATAGATCTTCTAGGCAAACACACCTACTTCTTGGAGCATGATTGGATCCCCTTATCTCTGTATACACATAATATTTTAAGCTTTTATCAAATATTAATGATTTCTATCTTGTAGGAACCCATCAAGTCTCGATCTCTCTGAGTGCATGCCCTAAGGGGTGTACTGAGAAAGGGGTGGGCATTCCATTAGTGTTTCATAGATTGTTGTGCCTTATTGCCACTTATTACCAATCTAACTAGCTCTTAAAACATTACACTAAGCTATTACTCCTCTTTTGTACTCTCTTCTATTCTTTTACCATCTTACATACCCATTTTCCTAACCTAAAACCCCTTTTGATAGTTTATAGTATTAGGTTGATTGGGTCAACCCTGTACTCTTATTGGTGAAATTCAATTAGGGTCTGGGTCAGTTCTTGGCCAACCTAGCCCATGACCTAGTGAGTTTTTGGCAATATTAGTACTAGGTTTACTAGGTCGAACCTATCAGCCAAAAATTTTAGAAGGGATTAGGGTTAAATCCACCTATATATACAAGATCATTTCACCATTATTAGAGAGACTTTAAGAGTTATTATTCATTTGTGCTTCTTTCCAATCTACTCTTCTATCATTCTACTAGAGGAGTCTTAGCTTAGGGTTTCTAATTAGAGAACTAGTCTTGTGAAAAAGTCTTGGATGTTTTTGCCTTTCTTAGTGATCTTTACAAATCATAACAACCTCTTACGAAGCCCCTTTGCCCAAGGGAGAGATTAAGTCTCGATGGGTTCATCTTTAAGGTTAGTATTCTCTAACCTTGCTCCTCTCTTTAGTAGATAGAAGTAGCATAAGTGTTGGCTTTTGAATAATATTAATCTTTTTCTCCATTTATTAGGGTCTTACTCATATGTAGATTAATTGAGATTCTCTTAAACATATTTACTTTCATTTTTTAATTAACCCCATATTGTGCCACAAGCTTTGGTGAGCACTAGATTAGATTTCTTTGCTTTACTTTTTATTACTATAGTGAATACAAAAACTTAGGGCTTAGTTATGGTTATTGCATGATTTGTCTTGACTGGAGGCTTTGGAACCCTCCCTAGTATTATTGTTGTGATAAGAGATCCCTTAATTAGGTCTAGAGGATTCACATATTGGTCATATTCCTGATTATCTAATGTATCCCCAATCAGAAGTGTAAGTAGGATCTATCTTCTTCGAGTTAGGATTGATTTATAGATTTGATGTATTTCTAATTGCATACATTATGGTGAACCTAATGTGAATCTAACACTTGCAGGGTTTCTTTCACATTTTTCATTTTCTATCATTTTATTTATTATTATTTTTTTATATTTGTGATATTAGGTTTTTTGTTCCCAAAATCCATCACTTGTTTTTGTGGACAACATATCAACTATTTTGGTCCTGCAAGCCAAAATGATCTCTTCCTTTCTCAAAAATGTTTTGAGCAGCCAAATTATTCAAATTATTCAAGCATTTTCAGCTAAGGAACTCACAGGTTTAGCAGATTCAATAGGTTCAACCAACGGGCTTTCACAAAGAAACAAGTTCCAAACACTTGGACATTTCAAGGATGGTTCAATGCTGAGGTTCAATCAAAAGACTTAATGGCGGGCTTTAAACAAATGGAATGAACCATTGAACCTTGACTCTGAAAGGTTCAAAGACATCGATGGACTTAAAGAGTTAAGCACTTCAAAGAGTTTAAAGGTTCAACAAGCTCAATAAGTTTGATGGACTTAGAAGATAAAAGGATTCGAAGAATTAAGATTGAACAAATGAATCATTGAACCTTGAACTTACAAAGGTTCAAAGTTTAAGGGTTTAATGAGTTCAACAAAAAAAAAGGATCTAGAAAGTTTGAAGCTTCAAAGGATTCAAAGAAAGAGAATGAACCGTTGAACTTTGAACTGAAATGGTTCAAGGTTTAAAAGTTTAAAGGGTTCAAAGAATTCAAAGTTCGGAAGGAAGCTTCGAGGGAATGGAGGAAGTAGAAGATTCCAGAAAGGAGTTCAACCAAATGGTTCAATAGAAGAAAAAAGAAAGTGAACACGGCTCTTTGAAAGAAAGATTGAACCGACGAGCCGAGTGAACAGACAAGTTGATTGAACCGCTCGAACCATTGAACCTTTGAACCAAAAGAGTTCAAGGTTCAAGGTTCAAAGTGGTTCAAGCAACTAGAGACCAGTGATGTCCCCACAGATGCCAAATTTAGAAGTAATAAAATAACCATTGATTTTCAAATGTGGCATGGAACCTAAGAACAAACTCAGTG
Organism: Torreya grandis; assembly: GCA_037957365.1. Taxonomy (NCBI): domain Eukaryota; kingdom Viridiplantae; phylum Streptophyta; class Pinopsida; order Cupressales; family Taxaceae; genus Torreya; species Torreya grandis. Next base: position 1,428,391 of record JARHVA010002661.1, read on the forward strand.
ACCAGCGGAAGAAGGAGCTAAAGGAGCAAGCAAAAAGTGAGAAGATATCCCAGGAGCTTAGATCATGAGGAAGAGAAAAAATACAAGGAAAGAGGGAATGATATAGAAAGACCAAAAATAACTACGTAGGAGTTATTCTAGTAGGTGGAATACTCCACCAAGTGGACATTAGAGAGCGCAAGCACTCAAAGGTGTGGTCTATTTTTATTCATCAAGTAAAAGTGAATGGACAGCTGCAAAAATATCTTGAAGAGGACTAGGCAGTGCATACTTTGGAGTGGACTTTTTAAAAGAATTAACATGCCAAAGTTAAGGTTGATACCCTGTTCTAGCATGGCCGCTTCATAGAATTTCAAATGCATTCAAGGCATTCAATGCAGCATGGGCCATTTTATGAAACAAAGTGCCCAAGTCTTTTAGGGAGTGCTATATATTGTAATCTCCCATTTTGTATTAGGGGTATCTCTCTGTTATAGAATCAAAACTTTGCCCAAATTGAAAGGCATTACTGAGACTTTGAGCTCAAAATTTTAATCATATTTTGTTATTTGAATGACAAACTAAGTGACCTTTTAGACTTTGTGCTAAAATAGCTTGTGTTATTTAGGAGATTGTGCTTATGTCTATTTCTTGAATGCAGTCTTGTCCATTTAATCAAATAAGTAGAACTAGTGGAAGTAATCTGGAAGGTGTCCTGAAGCCAAGTGTGAGGAGACTTTATGCTGCCACAATTGTCTTTAGTCTATTTGTTTTCTATTTTTGTGTAAAGGATTTTGGGAAGACTTTGTGCCCCCATTATCCTTCGTAATATTTTACTCTTTGGTAGTTGAGGTGGATACTTTGTGCTACACTTCATTCTGCTATATTACTACTCCTTGTTTTAGTGAGGGAAGCAATGAAAGACTTTGTGCTTTCATGAGTTTTTCGTGGTTACAATTACTACCATGAAGGAATCTAACTGTTGACTGAATATTACTTCTGAAAGAAGAGAAGTACCTTCAGCAGTCACCCAAGATTTCTCTTTTGTGTTGTGAACATCATCTCTAAAAAAAGAGAGATGAATGGTGTTATCCCACCCTTGAGTGTATTTTCAACACACACACACACACACACACACACACACACACACACACACACACACACACACACACACACACACACACACACACACACACACACACACACACACACACACACACTATAGATTATAAGGAACCTCCCCTTGATGAGAGGAGAGATTAATCCCATTATAATGTGGTAAACCTGCACGCATTGCCATATAAATCTTCTTATGCTGTGGTTGAAACACCTATTTTGTCATCAGTTAGCTGGTGATAAAATATTCACCCAATAGTTTTTGGTGACTCCACTGGGGAAGAACAAGCAGTTCCAGTTCTTTTCCATTTCCATTTCAACACTCTGGCAGTTCCATGGTACACCCAAAGCCAGAGAGCTAAATTTATTGTTGACCTTGTATTTGAGTTGGTAAAACAAAGTAATTTTGATCTATTTCCTTCACTGTCTCGCATCCAATGAACTAGGAGTTTTCCTCCTACAAAATTCAGGTCTCCATTACCAGGCAAAACTTCTATTTCCTCTGCTAGCAGAGCTTTGTCTATACATACCCCTCAGAGATTTGTTATACCTCCCTTCAATAGTCACATAATGGCAGCTCAAGGCCCTTGGGGTAACACTTTTGGTCCCCTGAATCTAACTCCACCTCTACATGAACTACCTCATATTTCAAGGAAGAATTTTCCCAAGTTATTTAATGATGGGAGAGTTCATCCTGATGAACATATTACAGCCTTCAGCATAGCCTGTGGCATGACAGGTGTGGAGTATGAGGATGTAGTAGTTAGGCTATTTGTAGAAACATTACAAGGTGCTACTATAGACTAGTTTTATCATCTATAGGCCCAGACTATGACTGACTGGAACACCCTCAAGGCCGAATTCGAAGCCAAGTTCAAGCCTGTAGAAGATGCACATGCCCTGTTGGCTCAACGCACATAGATGAAGAAGGAGCCTCATGAACTTATGAGAGACTTCATAGCCAAATTTGATAAGTTGAGGAACATGATTCCCACAATTACTCAATCGACACTAGAAAATCTCAAATGCTTCTTCATAAACTCTCAGCGTCTTAAAGTGAGTTTTTTGTTGAGGTGAACTGGCCACATAGACCTTGTTACAGCTCAAGATTTGGCCACTGAAGTTGAAGATGACCTTATCTTGGTAGGAAAGATAAGAAGAGATCCTAACAGAAGTAAACCTTCTTCATCTTTTGAGAATTTTTATCTAGGCACCACTGATCCTACGGTACGAAAGCTGGAAAATGAGTTTCTAGCTCTCAAAAAGCAAATGACACAAGGGATTTTTGCTCCTTCATATTGAGATATACCAAGGAGGAATTTTCCCAATCAGTCATACCAAGGCAATGCTACCAAAAATCAAGGTCAACCAAATCATCTTCCTCCCCTATAGGGGAAGCTTGCCATTGAAGCAACACCAACCAACTCAATAGTTGGATATCTTGAAACATAATCTAATTTCCTTTTTCAACCCGAGTTTAGCCAAGAAAATGATGCTGATCTCTTTGTAGTGTTAAGGATCAACCAACAAAGTTGATTACAATTATGAAAGCAATTAAACACAAAATTAAATCAGATAGATAAATAACTAGAATCAGAAATAGCAAAGAACAAGAGATACAAGAAACCACCCTGAAAACTTGTATTAAACTCTTTGTAGAAGGAATTACAATTGAAGAAACTTATTTTCTTTCACACCTCTCTCAGATGTATAGATCTCTTTCTATATCTCTTTCTCTCAAGAGTTCTCTCTCTCAATTACAATCAACTCCAACAACCTAGACTGATATACATATACAATTCTTGTACAGTTCTATATTCCCAATAATCTATGAAGATCTATCTTATATATAATATTAGGAAACATCAGCATGCATTTACAACCATTAGATGCACCTCTTAATCAAGGGCTCAAATCAGTTCTACTTAAAATAGAAATGCGGACTCAATACCAGCAGTTTAACTTTCCATGCAAACATTATGTTCTGTCCACAAAAATAGATTCTGGGCACACAGGTGACCGACGTCGGTCTCTACCAGTCTGCCTGTGACCGACATCAGCTGACCTACTATCGACATCGACAGCCTCTGGACTGTTCCCGACTGTTGATAGTGACTGTGGACTCCAACAAATTTTGCATTCGCTCATCGGTGAAGCTTTTAGCTCCATACCTTAACAATCTCCCACTTGGAGATAAACAACTGCACCTGTACCTGTACAACAACATCTTCTAGCTTCTTCATCTTCAAACTCAATCATGAAGACCAACAAAAGTTGAATGAAGATTCAACTTCTCCTTTGTTACCGGCTTGGTTAGTATATCAGTAGGGTTCTTATCTGTATGGATCTTCTCCAGCTTCAACTCACCATCCTCCAATACCTATCTAATGAAGTGGTACCTAAGCTATATATGCTTGGTTCTTGAATGAAAAGCTAAATTCTTAGCCAAATGAATTGCACTCTGACTATCACTATATAATCTACAACTCTCTTGCTCCTTTCCTAGCTCTTCCATGAACTGTGTCATCCATATCATCTCTTTTCTAGCCTCTGTGACTGCAATATATTCTGCTTTTGTGGTTGACAAGGAAACAACCTTCTGTAACTTTGAAATCCAGCTAACCACCGTTCCACCAATAGTGAAAACATATCATGTGGTGCTTCTTCTGCCATCCAAATCACCTGCCATATCTGAATCTACATAACCATGTAGAGAAGTGTTTGACCCTGCATAGCACAAATGCCTACTGCTGGTCCCTCTCAGATATCTGAGAATCCACTGAACTACTTTCCAGTGTTCCTTCCTTGGATTGGCCATATACTTACTTACAACTCCCACTGCTTAGGCAATATCCGGTCTAGTACAAACCATTGCATACATTAAGCTCCCAACTGCGAAATCATATGGGACTTTCCTCATGTACTCTACCTCATCATGTAAATTAGGACACTGTTCTTTACTCAACCTGAAGTGTCCAGCCATAGGTGTGCTTACTGATTTTGCATCCTGCATATTGAACCGTTTCAACACCTTGTTCACATAATCCTCTTGAGACAAAATCAACCTGTGATTTTTCCTGTCTCTCTTAATACTCATGCCAAGGATTTTCTTTGCTACTTCCAAATCCTTTATGGCAAATGTGTGAGATAATTTCAACTTAAGCTCAGAGATATCCTGCATGTGTGATCCTGTAACCAGCATATCATCTACATAAAACAATAGAATAATATATCTACCATTATCCAATCTCTCAGATTGACATCTACTGTAGCCATGCTTAGTCATAAACCTGTCAAACCTCAAATACCATTGTCTAGGAGCTTGCTTGAGACCATACAAGATTTTCTTCAATCTGCACACTAGATTCTCCTTACCTTTGACCTCAAATCCTTTCGACTGATCCATATATATTTCTTCATCCAAATCTCCATGAAGAAACGCTGTCTTAACATCAAGCTGCTCAAGATGCAAATCCTCAATAGCAACTAAAGCAATACAGTCCATATAAAAGTCATTTTAACAACAAGAGATAAAATCTCACCAAAATCAATACCTGGTTTTTGTGTAAATCCTTTCACTACCAACCTGGCCTTATATCTCATCTGTCTATTCTCACCTTCTTTCAATCTGTAGATCCATCTATTCTTCAGTGTCTTCTTTCCTGCTGGCAACTCAACCAAATCCCACGTTTGGTTCTCTTTCAAGGAATCAATTTCCTCACTCATGCCTAGCTCCCACTGACTCTTGGATTCCACCTGTATTGCTTCATCAAAACTCTATGGTTCTCCACCATCAGTGAGAAATAAATAAAATAATGAAGGGGAATATCAAATTTGAGGTTTACTTACCCTTTATGACCTCCTGATGGGCATCTGAGACTCATTCACAACACGCTGTCCACCCAAATTCTCTGATAGTGATCGACCTCAGTCACTTCTAGGCCTGTAACTAGCCGACGTCAGTTCTACCTGATCGACGTTAGTTTTTGTATGACCGTCATCGGTTCCTGTACAACCGACGTCAGTTCTTGCCTGACCGACGTTGGTCTTTGTGTTTTCCTATCTGTGATTATTCTTTCCTGCAAGCTCATTTTGGACCTTCACCTCGTCTAATTCTCCATTGCTCTGCTCAGATTGATTCAACTTCTTGAGCTGATCACTATACATCAATTTTTCATTGAAAACAACATCACGGATCTTAATTATCTTGTTATTTCCTAGATTTCAAAACTTGAATCTGAAATCATCAGAGCCATAGCCAATAAATGTGCACCTCATAGACTTAGCATTCAGCTTCTTTCTATTTTCCTTATCAACATGCACAAAGGCTTCACAACCAAAAACTTTGAGAAATGAGAGATCTACCTTTTTACCTGTCCATGCCTCTTCTAGAATTCCACCATCCAGAGCTGTAGAGGGTCTTCAGTTAATTAGGTAAACTGCAGTATCCATAGCTTCTACCCAAAACTCTAAGGGCAAACTAGCATGCAACCTCATACACCGTGCACACTCCATTATTGTTCTGTTCATCCTTTCAGCAACTCCATTTTGCTGAGGTGTCCTTGGAACCATCCTTTGCCTGCGTATTCCATGCATATAACAATACCAGTTGAACTTATAGCTGCAGAACTCACCACCATTGTCAGATCTCAAGCACTTCAATCTCTTGCCTGTTTCATTCTCAACCATAGATTTTCAAATCTTAAACGTGTCAAAAACATCAGATTTCTTTTTTATACAATAGACCCATACCTTTATTGTAGCATCATCTATGAAAGAAACATAGTACTATGATCCTCCAATAGAAGCAACCTAAGCTGGTCCCCACACGTCTGTGTGAACAAGCTCCAACTTATGCTTCTTCTTTGTTGACCCAATCTTGACAAAACTCACTCTCTTCTATTTCCCAAAAATACAGTGCTCACAAAAATCTAGATCTATGCTTTTTAAATTTGAAAGCTTACCTGTTGACTTAAGAATTGTCATTCCCTTCTCACTCATGTGGCCAAGCTTCTAGTGCCACAACTTTGTATCTACATATGAAGTAGATAATACAGAAGGAGAATTATCAGTAATATAATTACATAAATAGAGAGTACCTACTCTCTTACCTCTTGCCAATACAAGTGCACCCTTGAAAACCTTCTAAGATTCAGCTATGAGAGTTATTGTACAACCCTCATCCCCTAACTTTCCTACAGAAATCAGATTCCTTTTCAGGCTGGGAACATGCATGACATCTCTCAACACCCATGTGTTGCCATTCTGCATTTTCAGCTGCACTTTTCTTTTTCCAACAATTTTACAAGACTCATCATCCCCTAAATAAACTATTCCAAAATCTCCATGGACATAGTCACTAAAATATTCTCTATTAGGGGTTGCATGGAAAGATGCACCAGAATCTAAAACCCAAGATTCTATATTATTACGCAAAGAGAATTTAAGAGCATCTTGTGCAACAATACCTGAAACTTTTGCTTCTTCTTTACCTTCATGTTGATTGTTCTCTTTTGGTTTTGACCAACAATATTTGCTTATGTGCCCTATCTTTCCACAATTCCAGCAGGCTATCCTCCTGCCATTTCTAGATTTAGATCTACCTCTCATCTTTGACTTAGACCTTGATCTCCCTTTCTTGCTCTTCTCTTTTTGCCTTCCCTTGCTCTCAAAACTTAAAGCATTCCCTGATGTTTCCTCTGTGCTTTTCCTATGAATTTTTTCATTCAAGATTACACTAACAACATCATCTACTTTTAAAATATTTGAAGCAGATGCAGTATTAATAACTACCATTACCAAGCTATGCCAGCTCTCAGGTAAAGATCATAAGATTAATAGAGCTTTAATTTCATCATCAAAAACTATTTTGACTGAATTTAATTGATTTACAATTCCATGGAAATCATTTAGATGATTAGATACAAATCCACCTTCCTGCATTTGCAAATTAAATAACTGCTTCATAAGATATACCTTATTTGAAGCTGAGGGTTTTTCATATAAATTTGCTAAAGTAGTCATTAACTCTACCGTAGACTTTGCCTATGATAAATTAGATATCATAGTAGATGCTAGACTCAATCTTATAGATCCAAGAGCCTTTCTATCAAGAACTTCCCATTCTTCATCTTCCATGTCTGTGGGCTTCTTTGAAACTCCACCTAACTGTAAGTATAGATCTTTCTGATATAGATAATCTTCTATCTACATTCTCTATAATTGATAGTTCTTGCCATTAAACTTCTCCATTCTTAGTTTACTTTCTTTTGTCATTTCTTTCTCCCACTTAAACAGAAATCCCTGTGAGTCACCTATAATCAATACACACTAACCAAATCTGAAACACCTATTAGTCAACCTGAGCTTTGATACCACTTGTTGTGAATATCAAGCTCTTGAACCTACAACCAGGCTCTGATACCACTTGTTGGGGATCAACCAACAAAGCTGATTACAATTATGAAAGCAATTAAACACGAAATTAAATCAGATAGATAAGTAACTAGAATCAGAAATAGCAAAGAATAAGAGATACAAAAAACCACCCTGATAACTTGTATTAAACTCTTTACAGAAAGAATTACAATTGAAGAAACTTCTTTTCTTCTACACCTCTCTCAGATGTATAGATATCTTTCCCTCAAGAGTTCTCTCTCTCAATTACAATCAACTCCAACAACCTAGACTGATATACATATACAATTCTTGTACAGTTCTATATTCCTAATAAGCTATGAAGATCTATCCTATATATAATATTCAGAAACATGAGCATGCATTTAAAACCATTAGATGCACCTCCTAATCAAAGGCTCAAATCAGTTCTACTTAAAATAGAATCGCAGACTCAATACTAGCAGTTCAACTTTCCATGCAAACATTCTATTCTGTCCACAAAAATAGATTCTAGACGCACAGGTGACCGATGTCGGTCCCTACTAGTTTGCCTATGACCGACATCGGCCAACCTACTACTGATGTTGGCAGCCTCTGGTCTGTTCCTGATCATCGATGGTGACTGTGGACTCCATCAACTTCTACATTCGCTCATCGGTGAAGCTTTTAGCTCCATACCTTAACATGTAGAAGACTAAGAAGAATCAACTGGTGACTCCAAAATTGGTTCCCTGAATTACAAATATGAACCCAGAAGTAAAGGTGAAGCATTTGATGGATCATACAAAGTGTTTACCAGGTCATAGAACTAGTCAACTCAACAAGCTGATAAGGGAAAAATAGGGGAAGGATCTCAGCCAACAATTTCAATTTCTAAATGGGGGACTACTCTGCCTTTCCAATCAAAGGACCCGGTGAGCAGTAAAAAAGTAAGTACTCTAAACATTTCTATACCTTCTGCTTCAAATTTTCAGACTAGTTCCACACCTCCAAGAAACTAGAAGGATGAACTTCCGTCCTTTGTTCCCAGTTCATTCCAGTCATTTGATATAATTGACCATGTTAAGAAGACCAAAATTCAAATGTCTGAGTTTAAATTCTTGTAATCCAACCTTGAGCAGTTAGATAGGTTAGTATAATTTGTGAAGAATAAAACCATCCCTATAGGATAAGTTATTTCAGAAGTAACTCCCAGTCCCCCCAAGAATATGTCTACCTAAAATAATCTTGTGATTACTCCTCTAGCTGCCCCTAGAAAAACAAAACCATTTTATGTTTTCCTGTTGATAAACAGTCACCAGTTGAGCAATTGCATCATAGACTCAGGCATGTCTAACAATGTCATGCCCACTAAAGTGGTAGAATCTCTTGGTCTCACACTGACCAATACCTTTGGGAGATGTTTTTCTATGAAAAAAAACAAGTGCCACTTCTAGGACAAATCAAAGATGCCCAATTTGCATTTGTGGCATTTCTAGAAAAGAGAATCAAAATGACAATCTTGGTGGTCGACGTCCCAGCCTCATACGGCATCCTTCTTGGGCAAAATTTTTGCAAGGACATTAGTGGAGAATTAAGCATGGCCATGTCTGAGGTGAGGATCCCTTTCAAAGGTGTCATGCAGAGATTTCTCCTTGAGAAGGATTCGAAGTACATTGTCACCCAAACATCAGCCCTTGAAGCTCAAATTCTGTTTGAGTCTTCAAGAATGGGTAATTACCTCCTATCCATGGAGGATGTTCCTATCTTATCTGATGAAATTTTTGAATGTAATAGTCTAACAATTGATTTAGATAAAATAGCAGAAGAATTAATAGAGCATAGTTTAGATGCAAATGGATCTCTCCTTCCAAATGAAGTAAAATCTAAAAAGAGATCAGATTCTGATGATGTTTGGATGCTAGAATTTGATGGCAGCTATTTTTCTACCAACTTCAGAGCTAGGATTGTGTTGATATCTCTTCGAGGATATATTTTTCTTTATTCATATAAGTTGTAGTTTAATAACATCAACAACACTGTCGAGTATGAATCTCTGTTACTCAGGTTGAGGGTAGCTGAAGATAAAGGTGTTAAGCTTCTTCACATCAAAGGAAATGTTGAGATGGTTGTTTTTTACGTGAAAAACCTGTATCAAACCAAGAATGAGAGATTGCACCATTAATGCTATCTGGTTTGGGACTGCATTGAAAGCTTTGATGCTTTTAGTATCTTTGTAGTGCCCAGAGAGTTTAATGATCGAACTGATTCATTGGCTACTTTTGCAACCCTCATAGTTCTTCATCAAGATTTCAAAGGAAATAAGTACACTATCAAACTGGTCTTTCAACCAAGTGTGCCTGATAATGCCAACTATTGGCATGTATTTAATGGCAATAATTAAATCATTGCCTTTTTAGAATAAAAAGATAGCTTTGAAAAGCTTCATTTCGAAGGTAGTGAGCCTCTACCATGGGAATCAACTCTTGAAACAAGCTCAGATGTAGGTGAAGAATTATTTTAGCTTAAAGGGAATAAAATCTCAAAAATATTGGTTTCCCTTGAGAATTTTTTTGATAAGCACGACAAGTTTATCAAGTAGCAACAAAAAGATTCAAGCTCCTACCAGGAGTTTGACCAAATTAATTTGAGTATTAAATAAAATCTCAAGATGGTGAACATTGGGAAGTGTTGTACACCTGAGGAGAAGCTCAAATTTAATGCTCTGCTTCACCATTACATTGATATTTTGGCATACTCCTATGATGATATGAAGTCGCTCAGGCCACAAGAAATTTGCCATGAAATTCCTCTCAAAAGTGATTCATTGCTTCACAAGTAGAAATTCAAGTAGTACAACCCCAAGATATCAGGTACTATTCTATCTGAGATTTAAAAAATGTTAAAATATAGAATAATTTTTCCAATCCATCATTCTACATGGATTGCAAACATAGTCCCTGTGAGAAAAAAGAATGGAAAAATTTGCCTCTACGTAGATTTTATAAACTTGAATCAATCCTCTCTAAAGGATAACTACCCTTTGTCCATCATGGATCAAGTCCTTCAGATGGTGACTAGTTTAGAGATATTATCAATGTTAGATGGTTTTTCAAAGTATAATCAAGTAGAAGTCAGTGAAGAAGACCAACATAAGACTGCTTTCACTACACCTTGGGGCACCTTTGCATATCAAAGAATGCCTTTTGGCTTGATAAATACTAGTGCCACCTTCGAGAGAGTAATGGACCTCACTTTTAGAGATGAAATGGATAAGTTCATTATGGTATACCTTGATGACTCGATTATATTTTCTAAGCATCATCATGATCATGTGCATCATTTGTAACAAGTGCTGGAATGATGTCGACAAAATGACATTTCTCTTAATCCTAAGAAGTTAGTTTTTTGGGTTACAAAAGGGAAATTTCTCAGACACATTGTATCTCGAGAAGGCATAAAGATTGACTCAAAAAGAGTCAAATCCATCTAGGAACTTACTCTGCCCGCTAGTAAGATTGAAATTTACTCTTTCTTTGGAAAGGTGAATTTTCTACGAAGGTTCATTCCTGAGTTCGCAGAGAAGACTCACCACATTGTGGACATGATGAAGGGAAAATATACTTTTAAATGGACTGAAGAAGGCAAGTCAACATTTAAAGATATCAAGAAGGCCATCACCCATGCCCCAGTCTTGGTTTGCTTGGATTACACCAAAGACTTCATAATGTAGAGTTATGCTTCTGAATACACACTTTTAGCAATTCTAGTTCAGAAGAACAAAGAAGGTATGGAATCTCCCATATCCTTCATGAGTTTTCCTCTCAAAGCTCATGATTTGAAGTATTAAAACATGGAGAAGCATGCTTATGTAGTAGTCAAGGCGGTAAAGCACTTCCACATTTACATCTTGAACTCGCACACTGTTGCTCTAGTTCCTGATACAACAGTCAAGTCTATACTAACTCAATAAGAGTTTGGAACCAAAAGGGGTAATTAGATTGCTAATATTCGGGAGTTTGATCTGGTTATCAAATCCATGAAGCTTATGTGGGGAAGAGGTCTTTGCTAATTAATTGCTAATAACATACCAGAAGAAATAGGGCATGAAGAAACAAAAGTTGAAGATACGCTAATAGTTCTCTTTGTCACCACTATGAATGAGTGGTATTCGAATGTTGCTCATTTTATTACCTATGGTGAGTGTCCTACTTACCTATCTCCTAAATAAAAGAGGAATATTAAGTTAAAATCTTTCAATTTTGTCCTATGTGACAATGGTTTGTATAAGAGGAACCTTGATGGGGCATTCCTTCGTAGCGTGGATAAAGAGCAGCAGAATAAAATTTTGGAGTCCTTCCATAATTTGGCTTGTAGAGGACATTTTTTTGCACCAGTTACTGCCCATAAGATTCTGTGATCTAGGTATTATTGGCCTACTCTATTTCAAGATGCATACAAATGGGTGCATAGATGTGAACTGTGTCAACAGTTCATTGGAAGACCTAAATTGGTTACATTGTCTCTCAAGCTAGTAGTAATTGAAGAGCCATTTTAGCAATGGGGAATTGAAGTCATTACCATTGTAAACTCATCTTCAAGCACTGGACATGATTATGTCCTCACATCGATCGACTACTTCACCAAGTGGGTGGAAGCCATTCCAGTCAAGCATGCTACTTCAGAAGTAGTATGTAATTTCCTTAAGAAAAACATCATTACCAAGTTTGGGGTCCCAACCAAAATTATAACAGACAATGTGTTATTCCCAAAATTTGTCACTTGTTTTTGGGGACAACGTATCAACTATTTTGGTCATACTGGCCAAAATAGTCTCTTCCCTTCTCAAAAAATGTTCTGAGCACTCAAGTTCTTCAATTATTTAAGCATGTTCAGCTAAGAAATTTGTAGGTTTAGCAGGTTCAACCAGCGGGCTTTCACAAACAAACCAATTCTGAACACTTAGGCATTTACTAAAAGATACAAGGCTAGTTCAATGTCGAGGTTTAATCAAAACACTTATCGGCGGGCTTCAAACAAATGGAATGAACCATTGAACCATTGAACCATTAAACCCCGCTTCTGCAAGGTTCAAAGGTTCAACGAGTTCAAAGGTTCAAAAAGAATTGAGCACTTTAAAGATTTCAAAGAAGTTCAACTGCTTCAAGGTTCAATGGCTTCGACAGACTTAAAGAAAAGAATACTTTGAAGAGTGAAGATTGAACTTTTGAACCGTTGAACTTTGAACTAAAATAGTTCAAAATTCAAAGGTTCAACAAGTTTAATAAGTTTGATGGACTTAGAAGATAAAAGGATTCGAAGAGTTAAGATTGAACCAATGAACCATTGAACCTTGAACTTCTCAAGGTTCAAAGTTCAAGGGTTCATTGAGTTTAACAAAAAAGAAAAAGATCCAAAAAGTTTGAAGCTTCAAAGGATTCAAAGAAAGAGAATGAACCATTGAACTTTGAACCAAAATGGTTCAAGGTTCAAAGGTTCAATGAAGTTCAAAGTTTAAAAGGAAGCTTCGAGTGAAAGAAGGAAGCAGAAGATTCTAAAAACAAGTTTGAAGAGATGGTTCAATTGAAGAGGAAAAGAAAGTGAACACGGCCCTTCATAAAACATTGAACCAAAGTGCTGATTGAACTGCCCAAACCATTAAACCATTGAACTGATGCACTGTAAAGGTTTAAAGCTTCAAGGTTCAAAGTGGTTCAAGTGACCAGAGACCAGTGATGTCCTCACAGACGTCAAATTCAGGGTGATGAAATATCTGTTGATTTTTAAATATGGCGTGGAACCTAAGAACAAACTCAGTGACCAACTAAAGAAGAAACTGAAGGAGCCAGTAGAAAGCATGAAGATAGTTTGAGAGCTCAGATCATGAGGAAGAGACAAAATACAAGGAAAGATAAAATGCTACAAGAAATTTAGAAATATCTGCAGGAGAGTTATTTCTATTAGGTGAAATAGTCCACCAGGTGGACATCAAAGAGCGCAAACACTCAATGGCATGGCCTATTTTTATAGATCGAGTAAAGGCGCAGTGGACAGCTGCACAAATATTAGGAAGAGGACTAGGTGGACCATACTTTGGAGGAGACATTTGAGAAGAATTAACATGCCAAATTTAAGGCTAATACCCTATTCCAGCATGGCCCCTTCATAGAATTTCATATGCATTCAAGGCATTCAATACAGCATGGGCCATTTTATGAAATAAAGCACCCAAGTCCTTCTTGAAGAGCTATATATTGTAATCTCTCATTTGGTATTAGGGAGATCTCTCTGTTATAGAAGCAAAACTCTACCCAAATTGAAAGGCATTACTGAGACTTTGAGCTTAGATTTTTAATCATATTTTGTTATTTGAATGAGAAAGCAAGTGACCTTTTAGACTTTGTGATGATATAGCTTGTGTTGTTTAAGAAATTATTCTTATGACTATTTCCTAAATACCATCTTGTCTATTTAATTAAATAAGTAGAACTAGTAGAAGTAATCTGAAAGGTGTCCTGAAGCCAACTGTGGGAGACTTTGTGTTGCCAGAATTGTCTTTAGTGTGTGTTTTCTATTTTAGTGTAAAGGATCTTGGGAAGACTTTGTGCTCCCATTATCCTTTGTAAATATTTCACTCTTTTGTAGTTGAGGTGGAGACTTTGTGCTACACTTCATTCTTCTGTGTTACTATGCCCTGTTTCAGTGAGGTAAGTAATGAAAGACTTTGTGCTTTCATGGGTTTCTCGTAGTTACAATTACTACTAGGAAAGAATCTGGTTGTTGACTGAATATCATTTCTGAAAGAAGAAAAATGCCTTCAACAATCACCTAGGATTTTTCCTTTGTGCTGTGAACATCATCTCTAAAAAGAGAGAGATGGATGGTGTTATCTTACCCCTGAGTGTATTTTTAGCATATATACATATATACATATACTATAGTTAGCAGGGAACCTCCCCTGCCATATAGGGAACCTCCCCTTGATGAGAGGAGAGATTTATCATATTTTGATGTGGTAGGCCTGCACATTTTGCTGATCAAATCTCCTTATGTTGTGGTTGAAACACCTATTTTGCCATCAGTCAACTGGTGACAAAATATTCACCCAATAGTTTTCGGTGACTCTGTTGGAGAAGTTCTATGTAGTTTGAAGCCTCAAGCTTCAAATTAAAGCATTTCTTGTGCCTTATCCATTTCCATTTCCATATACATTATATCCTTATCCATTTCCATTATATACATTGGCAGATCCATGGTATACATGAAGCTAGAGAGCTAAAGGTATTGTTGACCTTGTAATCAAGTTGGTACAACAAAGTAATTTTGATCTGTTTCCTCCACAACCTCACCTCCAATGAATTAAGAGTCTTCCTCCTACCAACACCAGGTCACCAATACAAGGCAAAGCTTCTTTTCCCGCTGCTAGTAGAGCTTTGCCTATACATACTCCACCAAAATTTGTTATCCCCCCTTTCCATAGTCATATAATGGTAGCTCAAGGCCCCTGGGGTAACTCTTTTGGTCCACTCAATCTAACTCCACCTCTACATGAACTACCTCGCAGTTTCAGGAAGAAGTTATCTAAGTTCTTTGGTGATGGGAGAGTTCATCCTGATGAACATATTACAGTCTTTAGCATAGTCTATGGCATAATAGGTGTGGAGTATGAGGACATAGCAGTCAAGATATTTATGGAAATATTGCAAGGCACTACTATAGACTGGTTCTATCATCTGCAAGCACAAACAGTGATTGATTAGAACACGCTCAAAGCCAAGTTTGAAGCAAGGTTCAAGCCTATAGAAGATGCGCATGCCCTACTGGCCCAGCTCAAACAAATGAAAAAGGAGCCTCATGAACCTATGAGAGACTTTATAGCCAAGTTTGACAAGCTGAGGAACATGATTCTTATAATTACTCAGCCAACAACTGAGAATCTCAAATGTTTTTTCATCATTTCTTAGCTTCTTGAAGTGAGTTTCCTATTGAGACAAGATGGCCACATAGACCTTGTTGTAGCTCAAGATTTGGCCACTGAGGTGGAAGATGATCTCATCTTGGTAGGAAAGATAAGAAGAGATCATAACAGAGACAAATCTTCTTCATCTTCTGAGAATTCATCTACAGGCACCACTGATCCTATGGTGCAAAAGATGGCAAATGAGTTGCTAGTTCTCAAAAAACAAATGGTGCAAGGGATGTCTGATCTTCCTTCATACTGAGATATACCAAGGAGGATGTTTCTCAATCAGTCATACCAAGGCAATGCTGCCAGAATTTAAGGGCAGCCAAATTATTTTCCTCCCCTACCAGGGAAACTTGCCATTGAAGTAGCTCCAGCCAACTCAGTAGTTGGATATCTCAAAACTGAATTTGATTTCCCTTTCCAACCTGAGTTAAACCAAGAATATGATGCTAATCTCTTCACATAAGGAGAAGAAAAATTAGCTAGTGACTCCAACATCAGTTTCTTGAATTACCAGGATGAACCCATAAGTAAAGGTGAAGTGTTTGATGGATCATACACAGTATTTACCAAGCCCCATAACCAATCAACTCAACAAGCTGATAAATGAAAAATAGGGAAATAATCTCGACCAACAATTTTGATTACTAAACATAGGACTACTCTACTTTTTCAATTAAAGGACCCGGTGAGTAGTAAAAAAGTAAGTACTCCAAGTATTCCTTCATCTTCTGCTTCAAATTCATAGATCAGTCCTATACACCCCAAAAACTAGAAGGATGAACTTTCTTCCCCTATCATCAGTCCTTTCTAGTTATTTGACATAATCGACCATGTTAAGAAGATAAAAATTCAAATGTCTGAGTTTGAATTCTTGTGATCCAACCCTGAGCAGCTAGATAGGTCAGTTCAATGTGTGAAGAATAAAACTGTCCCTACAAGACAAGAAATTTTGAAAGTAACTCTTGGTCCCCCCAAGAACACATCCACCTAGAATAACCTTGTGATTACTCTCTAGCTGCCCCTGGGAAGATAGAACCATTTTATGTCTCCTTGTTAATAAACAATCATTAGCTGAACAACTATATAATAGATTCTGACACCTTTGACAATGTCATGCCTGCCAAGGTGGAAAATTCTCTTTGTATCACACTAACCAAGACCTTTGGGAGATGTTTCTCCATGGAAAACAAACAAGTGCCACTTCTAAGACAAATCAAGGATGCCTAGTTTGCATTTGCGGCATTCCCAGATAAGAGAATCAAAATGACAGTTTTGGTGGCCGATGTCCCAGCCTCATACGGCATCCTTCTTGGGAAATTTTTTTGTAAGGATGTTGGTGGAGAGTTAAGCATGGACCTGTTTGAGATGAGGATCCCTGTCAAAGGTGTCATGCAGAGACTACTCCCTGAGAAGGAGTCAAAGTACATTATCACCCAAACATCAGCCCCTAAAGCTCAAATTCTGTTTGAGTCTTCAAGAATGAGTAATTAATTCCTATGCATAGAGGATATTCCTATGTCATTTGATGAAAATATTGTAGGTGAAAATCTAAAAATTGATTCAGACAGGACAACAAAAGAATTGGTAGAGCGCAATACACATGAAGAGGGATTTTCCCTTCCAAACAACACACATCAACTGATGCATAAACAAGCATCCACATAAGCATACAATGTATGACCACAAGAGATATGTGGGAAAACCTTAAGGATAATACAAAAAATTGAAACACAACTTATAATATAGTCCTATAATCAATGAATCAAGATTTAGTGAGGCACTAACCCCACAAGGAGCACCAACCCCTCACTAGTCAAACACCAACTCAACCAGTCATTTAACAAGTACCAACTTGCAAGAAGGCACTAACCCCCTAAGTAACTTAGCACCAAATCAAACACTTAAAACCTATTATCACCTTTGGATTCCTATTTATCAATCAATTTATGATGATCCCCTTATTTTTTTCTTCACACTCATCTATCTATTTCAAACAACATGTTAGGCCTCTTTGTTCAACTAGCGCTTTTATTGATAGATTTAGGTCATATGACCTTGCTCATAACCTATAGAATAATTGTTATAACTTCATGAAATTTTAAACATACCTATATGATGTTATTTAATCCCTCTACCTATTTTTTAAACCCCTATAGGACTAGTTAAATTAGGCATATTAAACCTTCTTTTTATAATTGACTCTTGATCTCACCCACCTTGGTTGGACATAAACCTATAAATAATTTTATCACCCTTTTAATAGATAAAAAAACACATTTCACAAGTGAAAAAACTATTACATAGGTTGGTCACCACCCATAAGGACCAAAACCACCATTAGGCCTAATAGAGACCTAATGCAATTAAGCCTTCTCAAGGCACATGTTTCACCTTGACCACCTTGGAACACCTTAAGCCTCCAAAAATGGATGAAAAACCTCATAAAAACTTCAATTATACACCTTATAATCTCACCTTGGGTACCTAACACCATTTAGCTCATTTCACTTCTTGAACCATGCCATTAGGCCTGCTCATAATTAGCCCTTTTCACTTCCATAAAGTTTGTCTTAAAAATATGAAGCATACACTCAAATTTGTCACATAAATGAAAAAATATATCACATTTATAGAACCTTAATGACCTTAGGTTCATCATCATGTCCATTATACTACACCTTATAGGGAAAAAGACCTAAAACAGATCACTTTCATATGCTCACTCAGAACTACAAATAGGCTTCAAAACCTAGTCAAAAACCTTAGACTTTTCACACCTTTATGGGAGTTTATTATTAATAAAAATGTATTAAAGTTAAATTATTAGATTTATATAGAAAATTCATGTTCATTTTATTCTTCAACACTATTCATAATGACTTAGGAACATCATTCTCACTCACACAGAAATAATTTGTAGCTTCAAAACATAGTCATGGAAACCAAGACTTAGAACACATGTGTGAACACTTTTATGAAATTTAAATGGGTTTATATTATCCTTAAAAATACTTATAACATAATTAGATAGATATATTACAAGGATCAATATCAATATTTGTCTTACAAACCAATCTCATGTCTTCACCCTACATAGACCTCACTTTATTAGACATATCACTTTGAGAATAAAGTTTTACTTGTTTATCAGTATCTTTAAAAATTATATTCAAATGGGATATCTGATATAGGTTTTTAATAATAAATACATGCATTTGGATCCATCCCTAATCCAATACAACCCATCCCTAATCTCATTCTCACTTAGGCCTGGTTTTCTCACTATCTTCTTCATTAGACCTATTTAGCGATAGGTCAGGTTTCATGATCAATTAATCATATTTAAGTTATATAACCTACTAATAAACTTGATTATTCATAAATTACAAGTCTCACACATCATCCTCTTATCATTTTCATGATTTGACCTGGTCAACCCTACATGATACATCACAAATTTGAGAAACAAGAGGTTTCTTGTAGCTTCCACTCACTCTTATGATAGAATAATGCCATATAGAGGTATTTTGAAGAGTAATATACATGATTAAATTATCAAACTAGGTCATCCAATCCATTCTAATCCATTTCCAATAAGATCTTCCATATCGGGTCACTATGAGGGTTTTAGGAGGGTTTAGGTTGCCTTTCATTCTTAACAATCATTCATAAAAGGATTTCCCCTCAACTCCAAAAAAAATTCCAAAAAATTTGAGATAGCAACCTTCCCCAACTTCCATAAACTTCTTAGGATCTCATGCAAAGGTTTCACATGTTAATGAGCATAAGACAATTCTTCTTGGGTCTATTATACCTCATTTTGTGCACATAGAAAACCTCAAAACCAAATTTCATACTTTCTAGTTCAAAATTTGACCTTAGAATTGGTTAAAATACTTGAAACAACCTCTCAAACCTTTATAAATTCTCTCATGAGCTCGGCACCTTGAAAACTAAACTTGACCCCTCATTAGGCCACAATAGGTCTCTTTGTACATAGGCCTTAAACTACCAATCACACTTAGACCTTGAACATACCTTGAAATCATTTGTAATGATCTCAAAATATCATTATCATGTCATAAAATCTCATACATTTCTCACACATTTCCAATATTATTCTCATAAGCCTTAGACTACTCAGCTCATCATGCTACCAAGCATGTGTCTTCTCACTAGATCTCTTTATGCAAAGACTAAGTCAAGAACTGACCTATAAACCTCCTCTAAAAGCTTATATATATTATAAAAATGTTTAAATATATTAAAACATATTATTACATGATTTACCACTAATTTTCATTCTTGATAACACCTCAAGACTCCTCATTAGGTCAGGCAGAGTTTAGGACTAGTCTGGTTGCATGCTTAGGATTAAGAACTTACCCCTATAGGTTTACCTTGAAATTTTCCTAAGTGTTCCCACACTTCATATGCATGCTTTGGTATGTTTTGGAATCCTTTAACATACACTAATACATGTATTTATCCACCTTACCAAACCACCATCTTTATACACATGCTCATGATATGACAATGCTCTTTAAGACTAGTGCTCAAAAGTATGTTTACCTTGTATCTTGATCTTGACCATGACATGTCATCAACTTCATAAGAATTAATAGGTTTCCTTCAAATTCTATCTCAATAGAGAGACAATATGTTGCTTTAAAATTTTATCTTGTCACTTGGTTTCCTTATTACATACACCAGTATTGTGCCAAAACCTTATGCAAAACTCAAGGACTTGCTAGACCATGCTTAAGCTGTCATGATCACATACCATGAATCTTCACAAGAACATATATAGGACATCAATTAAACTAACAAACACTTGACATCAATTAAAACATTAATGTCACAATGGCAACAACATGAACATACCTCAATAATGTAAGATTTAAAAAGTGTGCAGGAACATAAGCTGAGTTAGGATAATGTTATTTGCAAGTTTGGTTGAGAAAAAACAACATATGAGAAGGTTGATCATCTAAGTCTAGAAACTAATGAAGGAGATAAGATAGTTGAATATTCACCAAAATATTATTAAAACTATTAGTTTTAACTATTATACATGAATGAATATAAGGTGATGAAAAAAAAAGAGCCAAGGTATCATCAAGATCATTAAGGACTTCAATGATGTGTTACTAATAAATTATCACATGATGAATGTAGTTTATGAATCATTAAAAGAACATAGTCATTAGTTTGTGTAAAGGCATAAAACATGTTAGTAAAAATCTATACATAATGAAATAAAATATTTGGGAAGAGGTAAAAGAAGAGATATAAATAATGCTTGAAGATGGTGTGATATATCCTATTAAAGAGTCTAATTTGGTGAGTCCCATTGTAATCAATATAAATAACGATGGAAGGATTAAATTATGCATTTATTATTTCATGTTGAATGATATGTGTGTCCAAGATCTATTCCCAATGCCATTCATAGAGGAAGTGTTGGATGGTGTAGTTGGATGTGAAGTATATAAATTTAAATATGGGGTTTTAGGTAATCATCATGGGTGGATTGTGAATAAGGACAACTAAAAAATCACTTTTACTACTGAGTGGAGATTATTTAATGCAACATGATTCCCTTTGGATTGAATAATGTATTGGATATGTTTTCACACATTTTATTAGAAGTGTTCAAGAAATTCATACATAAATTTCTTCAAATATATAGATGATTGGATTGTGTGTGGTTTGGTAAAATATCACTATACTAATTTTTGTTTGAAGTTTGAATTATGTTGATAGATTTATATATTCTTAAATGTTAATAAGTAATCATAGGTCCAAATAATGGCTAATTTCCACCTATGTTTGCACTAGACAGACATGTCAACCACCATAGACCTATCTACTTAGCTCGACTTCATCCCATGCCAAATAATGGATAGTTTCCAAATTTAAAAATATTATTTTGGGTCTTCTTTCATGTTTTGAAATCTCAGCTAAAAGAAGTCATCAAAAGGTTTCACTATATAAGTAAATCAAAACCTCATTTCAAATGGACTTGGTTCCTATCATGATACTACCTATTGAGCACTTACACACTATTTCATACTGAGAAAATATACGCTATTCTTCCCAAATTCAAGATCATTGACAAGACACAACCATGAACTAACTCTAAATTATTAATAATCAATTCAAGAGTTATAATTTTTAACTATTAAAGCATATTTCTAGCTATGTGGGATAACTATGTGTTACTTGATTTCCATCCTTAGAGTATTTAGATATGTAGGTAGTGTTAAATCATCAAGGGAATGATTGGGATCAGCTCATCCAATCACACTCCCCCTCTCTTTTTGTAGTTTTTAGCTCTCACAAAGATCCCTAAGGTTTATAAAGTAAATAGGAGGAAAACAACAACATAAATGTGGTCAGAATATACATATAACCATCTCAGCCTTATCAATAGACATAGGTGTAGAATGAAGAGCCACATGATTTTCATCACAATTAACTCAAACAAGTCCATAGTTAATAAACATAGTTGACCTAAACTATTGTACAAGTAGCATGATCTTGTCTAGGAATATTATCAGAGTTTACTTCTAATCTGATACAATAAAAGTTATGTATGTCTATTTTTTATTAGATATTAGTCATAGTCAAATCAGAAAGTTTCCATAGTCAATGGACATAACTGACCTACATTGTTATCTAGGGAGAGCGATCTTATCAAGAAACAATTTCAAATTCTGGTACTGATCATGCATAGTCACAATCTTATTTTATATTGGTTCACATCATTAAACACAATAAAGAATCAACAAAAAATCATATTTAAGCTAAGTACATCTCTTCTTAGTGTTTTCCAAATATATCATTTTTTCATATTTAACAACTCAAAAAATTAAAATTGTTAATAATTATATATCTTTGGCAGTCTAATCTCTTTCAAGTTTTACACCTATTAGAAAGGGTAAAACACACTCATTCATTTTTTGAGATGAGTGACTTACATGATACATCTCTCATCTCAAAATGGGGGCATTTTAGTGGGCTTGTCTTAGAGACATAAACCATAATGTTCATAAAATTATAGCAAAGTATAAGTTTTTCAGATTCTAAAAATTTATAGGGTGAAGATATCAAAATGTTTCATATACATAATAAACATTAGCATATTGATAAAAAGTAAAGCTCATATGCTATGCATATGCATTCATTTTATAGACACTTGATAACACATTCATACATGCTTGAGTGCAAGTGCACGTGCATAACAATTTACATGAACATAATTTTATAGTTGCACATTCACATTACATTTAGGATACACTTTTAAAATTTAGCATATAGATTCAGGGGGTATGATACTAGTTCATGCACATATATAGTAAAATTATAGTTGAATAAAAATGTTGGTCATTTCACTTCATAATTATCAAAACTTGTATACATAATAGGGGTATGAACATTGTTTATTCCCTTGAAATTATGAATTTTTTTGTTTACATAGATCAAACTTGATCAAATTGGAATGGTACATTACATTTGCATCTAAGATCCATATGGAGTGGTTAATTAATTTATGAGTGAACCTTGCCTGAATGGTTATTTCATTTATTTGTGTAGTGTTTTTATTTGGAGTTGAACCTAACCAGATGGTTATCTCTATCATTTTCATGCATAGTTATTTGGGTTAGTACATTGTGTAATTTTCCCTACAATCATAAGGGTTGGGGCATGTTACCTTCTCAAATCAAGAATCTGCATATTTAAAAAAGTATGGGGCATGATCACCTCTAACTATCCAATACTTTAATGATGAAGCATCATATCTAACAATATGCGAAGACAACATGGTTTGGATCAATCCACAGATGTACACTAACCCCTACTCATTTAATTTTCAAAATCTAGATTTCATATATAGAAATTGACTACCTCACTTTTACTTCAAATATTTTATAGAGTGAAGTTAAAATAAATTTATTTATCATATGATTATATATATATAATTATTTAAATAATAACTACTCATAAAAATCATTTAAATAATAATTGAATTATACACAAATAGAAATCCTATCAAAATTAATATTTAATATTATACTAACTTAAAATTTTGATAATATTGTAAGATCATACACTTATATTTGTAAAGTGAATAATGTTAAAATTTAATCTTTAAACCTCTTGCTTCCAAGTCATTTTACTATCTATAAATTTTCATTTAAAAATGTTGATTGATTTATTGGTTATTATTAATAAATTGTTAATATTCTTACTGAAATTCTAATTGAGTGTATGATTAAACACTTCATCATGGATGAATTTCCATTAAAACCATAATTTTTTTAATAAATTCTTAATTTTTCAATAAATAATGGAACTTTACTTTGATGTCATTTCATATCAACTACTCTTCAGCATTTTCCAAGGTTCTTGATTTATCAATTCTATCTTTAAAGATCATCTTCTTTGATTTAAAGGTTGAATGCCCTTCTATCCTCCTCACATTATCAGTAGGAATAGGTTTGTGGCCAACTTTAAATTTTATATAAAAAATATACAAGTTATTGTAAAATCAATGATTCACATGGTCTTATGTTTATTATACACATTTTTATGATTTTAAATATTATAAATATTTCTTGACAGGATAAAGGTTCATCAAGGTTTATCTCATTACGGAATTTCTTCATTATTTTCTATTTTGATAGACTCAAAATTTATTCTTTTATACTTTTTTAAATTTATTTTAAATCTATTTGTTAAGACGTGCGTTTACAGACTCCTTATTTAATTATTATTTTATTTTTAACATTTTCATGGACCAATATTAATCTTTAATAAACATTAATATTAAAGTAATTTCAAGTTCAATACAATTTTATGGGTACATTCTTTTAAATTTTGTTTGAGTTTTCAATTATTCTTACCAATCAGAGCTTACCTTGTATATGTCTAGTTGTGTCGATAGGTATTCTACAATGATAGTCAAGAGTAGAGGGTGGAGGTGTGAGTCGACTCGAATGTCCACAAATTATTAACAATTAATTTTAACCTTAAATTTGACATTCATTTGACGGTCACAATATAGATTTAAATTTAAATTTGATGCTCATGTGATTATCATGTTGATTTTTTTCTTTTTACTTGAAAAAGTCGATTGAAAAAACATAACATCTTTTGTATAAGTAAAATTTAAAACTATTTTTTTTTTAAACCTAATAAAATAATATAACTAAATTAATGCCATCTATCACTAATTAACAAAAAATTATTTTAAAAAATAATATAATTTTTAATCAATTTAATGTGTAACAAATCTAAATTACACAAGTATCTCTCAACATATTTTATATAAATATATTTATCACACCCCATAACTTAAATAAATTATACTAATCACACTACTAATTTATATGTAACCAATATTTAATTTTTATTAAATAAAATAAACACTTTTAACCAAAATTATAAATCAATATTAAAATACTACAACAAAAAAAAAATCCAATCTCCACAATTTAAAAAACAAAACTCCAACCAAAAAAACAACGTTCACTTAATATTGAAAGAATCGTTGGCCATTTTCTACCCATCAAGACGAGACAACCTTAATTAAACATACTTGTCACGTTAATAATAATAATAATAATAATAATAATAATAATAATAATAATAATAATAATAATAATAATTATTATTATTATTATTATTATTATTATTATTTATTTATTTTATATAATTCTCGATTCTAGACGTCTAATGGTGATATGTCACAAACAAGCATGGAAACATATTTGTGAAGATTCTTTTAATGAGTCATGCATTTCCTATGACTTTTTAATATTTAGGTGTTTATCAAGGCATCCTATGCAACTTAAATATTTTTAATATAATATAAGTTTTGTTCTGTTAAAAATGGTCATGAATTTTTTATATACCTAATCATTTCATGCCTTTTTCTTTTTAATATTTTATACTCTAACATGAAAAGCATGGAATAGTTGTCAATATCAAATATTAGGTTAGAAATCATTTATTAGGTTAGAATAAGTTAGTACAATAGGCTTAACTAATCGTTTATGATATACTAATATTGCACCTTTATTCAAGGTTGTTTTTGAGAGATGTCATTAGTAATAATGAAATTTGGTATTATTTATTATAATTTTGATTTAAATAAATAAAATAAATAATTGATGTTGTGCATATTATTATTATTATTAAAATGAGAGGTATTTTTTTAGATATATTTTAATATATTATGTTGATTTTATTTTTTTATAATTTACTTGTCTATGAAATCATTTTTGTGAGATGCAATTTTTTATAAATGTTTAATTGAGAGGGTTCTAATAATTCATTGTATGCCTCAAGTAAGTAACGTATAAGGGATAATAAACTAATGTTTGATAGTAATTAAGTGTTAGTTAAGGTTATAGTCACACAATAAAATTAACATACATTTTGGTTCCATTATTAAGACCTTCCAATGAACTTCATAAATGTAGTATGTTTTGGTGTGTTATGTAAGATGACATTGTGAAAGGACATATCCTAAAATTATAGAGTTTTCACAATAAGAGGTATTTATTAAATAAAATCTAGAAACATAGATTAATCATTATTTGTATGATTCATTGTACAAAATATTGTTATATAAGATTCTTAATCATTTGTTTGAGTGGATTGTAACATAAAAAGGAAGTGATCTAGTATTCAAAATCAAGATGTTGTATAAACTCCTAATAACATTTCATTGTTGAAGGAACAAGAGACAATGTCAACCACATCGTAAACACCTTTGTATAGTGAACAATTGAGAGTTATAATGTGAAATACGCAGTGATCACCTACATATTTGTGGATATATTTTTTTTAAAATTTTCATTTAAACCACCTAAAAATAAGTTTATTAAGAATATGCATTATGGATCAAGATGATACTTATTAACAAGAAGTTGTAGAGGCTTATAATGAATTAAAACCTTACTTGCATAAAATATTTTTTTCCGTTATTTATATTATTTATTAGAAGGCTCATTTTTAACCCATATTTCTCTTGATAGTGTTGTTCATGGACAATAAATCTTATTATAAGCCATTCGAAATCCATGATAATGTGGTAGTGGATATCATGGGGTGAATTTCTCTATAAATTTTGAGATACTTGAGATGGTTGACACTACTAATTACCCTACATTACTAGGGTGCCCATTTTAATTTGAGGCCATTGTCAATATAATATTTGAGTAGTGTACCATGAGTTTTGAGAATAACACCAAGCATGTCATAGTGCCCTGAATCTTCTCATGGACTTGTATATGTGGAATCTAATGCTCTTTCCAATGCAATATCTAAATTAGAGTATGAAGCACTTTTCCAACTCAAAATCTCATAATGTATAATGTGTGGGATCTATATAATAATGTTTCCTTGCAATCACACAATAAATCTATATTCATGTCAAAAATATGATTCATGGCAGTTGAATTTTGATACTACGAATGGTGAAAAGATGATGTTAATCCCATGTGCATTTATATATATTATAATAACCACTGAAGGGAAATAAATAAATATTGGTAGTGAGGATGATAAAAAAGTTACATATATTTGGGATTATTGGTCAAATGCATAATACAAATAAGTTTTCACAAGGATACCAAGAGATGAAAGGTTTGCATATTTTTAAAAGAAATTATTAGTTAAATATAGAATTTTACAAGGTTGTATCTTTTAAAAGTATACAAATAATTTTTCACGAAGATACTAAGAGATGAAAGGTTTGCATATTTTTAAAAGAGAATATTCACATACAATTGAAACCTAGTACTAAACATATCAAGAAGTAACCCTATAGATTGGATCAAAATTTTAATGTTAAAGTGAAAGAAGAGATTGATACCATGTTAATGGCTAGTGTGATTTTTTAATTAATGAATATGAATGGGCCATTCTAATGGTTATTGGATGGAAACATTTGGATTGGTGTGAAACTTTGAGCGTATAACACATTATGTTTTACATACTCTTTTCATGCCCCATTTATAGAAGATTAAATGGAAGAAGTTACAAGAAGGGAGGCACTCATATTTATAAATGAATTTTAAAGATATTGTCAAATCTAGATTGAAAAATAAAGAAATCATAAAACTAATTTGAAAATAGAATGTTGTTAACACTACACTTTTGGAGATGTTTTAAAGACTAAGGGAAACCAAAATTGACCGAGGATGGTAGGATGTGAGTGCGATAGACTCATCTAAACTTAGTAATCTTGAAAATAAAAGAGAAGCATGGTGTGCATGATACTTGCAACAAGCACAAGGAATCATTCATGATGCATATGGGGAATGAAACCTAGTTTTGAAGGATGAATGCCAAGCTTAAAAAAATACAAAAATTGATCTAAAGAAAGTAGGATATTACATGGGTCAAGTGATAATGAAAATATCTTCTGGATGTGACAATACTGATCTTGGGTAGAATAATATTCAAGGAATATGCGAGGATAATTAGCATATCAAGAGCATATTCTAAAAATATGCATGAACAATTGGAAAACCATCTAATTGGTACACTAGTTGGAAGCAGATGAGTTGGAAAAGAGGTCCAAAGAAACCTATAAATAGGGATCTTGGCCTCTCGTTTGAGACATAGGTCTATGGGGATATATTAGATTTTTTAGGTGAAGAAGTAGAGTGGAGATCAGAGTCAAGGTTAAGAGATTGTAACATGTCATGAAGGCCTTTTAAACTATATATAATTATTGTAGAATCATATACTAAAGAGAATTATTGTACCATATGCACATAAGTTGTACAATGTATGTAGTACTATGAATAAATATGATGTTTTTTACCTGAAATGATCATGAATTATGTTATAATTTTTAGTGTTTGAATGTTACTAACATGTGTGTTCTTGTTGTAAGGACTATTTCAGATTATTTGGACTTATATCCCTAAATTGGATGGGAGATAATATTTGAAAATGAATATTTTTTAGGTTCTGTGCAAGTTGCATGAGAAGAGTATGGTAATAATTTGGATCTATTCCCCAATTATTAGATTAAAAAGAATTTAAAATTATAAAATTTTAAATAATGTATGTGTATTATTGATATTTATTTTTTAGTTGGACTATAGATAAGTCCAAATTATCTGAAATGGTCCCTCTGTATTATTCTCTATATCAAAAGGGTTCTTGATGTTATCTGTATGCGTCTTGAATGAGTGTTTAAGTTTTCAAGCTTACGAATATACTATCATGGTAGTTTGAGTGTTCATTTATTTTTTGTATTTTATATAGATTATGTAGGGCTTAGTTAGGTTGATAGGTTTGAATCATAACATTTTGGTCACATTATCAAAATTGTTTTTGTAGAGACTGTGAAGATTAGGAGAGCATGTGTGAAACAATGTTGTCAACAAAAATAATTATTTTGTATTGAAACCCTAGCTATGGTTGGTTAAGATATACATTTTTGTAGTTACTAAAATTAACATTTAATGCTAAAAAATGAACTTGTGACCATTCCTCTACGCATACTTGAACTATGCTTAATTCCACAGTTCTAAACTGCCATTCCTCTACTTCTATGCAAATGATCCTTACCCTTAGACAACTATGATATTGAATATTCCTATTCCTCATTACAAACAACCTAGACTCACTATTGGACTGATTCACATTCCCATTTTAGTTGCCTCTACTCCTCAGAAAAGGTTACTCCTTTAGGATAATCTTATTGGTCGATAGTGTTTAAAGCCATTGGTTTCATCTTACTATGAAACAATGACTAATTTCTCAAATACAAATTCATCTAATGTATCATCCCACATGTTTCACAAGTCCCATTAAAGGAAATTCCTAGAACACCACTATATAAGCACATTTTAAATTCATATTTTCACTAGTTGGAAATAGGCTTCTATATTACAAATACTAGAATTATTCTAACTGTATATTGACAGAAAACACCTATTCTTCCCAGTTATGAGTCTATAAAACCCAAGTAGCCATGATCCAAGTCTAAATATACCAAAAAGGTCACAATTCAATGTTCAAAAACTTAATTACATCATGATTGCACCAACATATAGAATTATAATAGTATTTCACATTCACCACCATAACATAACACTAAGCACATCACGAAGCAACCCTATATATTGAATCCAATTTTTCATGCTAAGGTGAAGGAAGATATTAATAAAATGATAGAGGTTAGTGTCCATTTGATGAATAGGAATGGGCCAATATAATTATTATTGAATATACAAATTTGGGTTGGTGAGGAATTTTTAGAATTGCCTGCATCATGTTTTACATACTCTTTTCCTATCCCATTTATAGAAGATATATTAGAAGGACTTGAAAGAAGGGATAACTTCAAATTTATAGATGAATTTTAAATATATCATCAATTTTAGATTGAAAAATAAGGAAACCCTAAGACTAATTTTAAAATAGAGTGTTGATGTCACCATTTTTTTGAGATGTTTTAAATACTAAAAGCAAACAAAATTGATTGAGGATGGAAGGATGTGAGTGGTACACATACATCCAAACTTTGTAATCCCACAAAGAAAAGAGAAGGATGGTGCACATGATACTTGTAATAGGCACAAGGAATTATGAATGATGTCCATAGGAAAGAAACATAGTTTTAAAAGATGAGTGTTAGGATAGAAATAAGCATAACAAATGATTTGAGTAAAGTAGGATTTTACATGGGTCAAGAACCAATGAAATGATCTTACAGATGGATCTAGATCAAGCCTAGGTGGAAGGATATTCAAGAAATATGTGAGGACATTTAGTAGATCAAGAGCATATTTTGAGAATATGTTCAAATAACTGGTAAACCATCCACTTAACATGTTATTTAGTAGAACATGAATTGGAAAAGAGGTCAAAAGAAACCTATAAATATGGGTCTTGACCTTTCATTTTAGACATAGTTCTATGAGGATTTTTGGGATCTTTTTATTTAGTCTGTTATAACTTTTCCTAGTCGTGTGCCTAAAAGAATAAAAGGTTTAATGAGCTTGTGTGTTAGCATATCATGTAATAAATTTTCTTGCACACTCACCTAAGGCACATAGCCTAAGACTATTTCCTATGGGTTTCATCATGTGATAGTGTATTCATTCAACTCTTTAATTAATCACATAAAAAGATGGGTGTAAATTGAGAATAAAAGAGTATTAATTCCATTATATTCATAACCATATTACATAAAGTAGTTCATCAAAACAAGTGCTCTCTCTCATTCCATATATAAGTCACATCCATAATAATGACAACTTAAGATTACAATTAAAAAACCAATCAACCAACACACTTAGTAAAACTAGGGGTATTTATACATGGTTCTACCCTCACCATTCAATTATAGAAATAATCACGCATCGATGACTTGCCAATGACCATTAACAAAAATGAGTCATAGGAATCCATTACATTAAATTTGTAATGACCTGGGCCTAACTACTCCTATATACTCTCTCTATGATAGATCTTTATCAGCATGTTCCTATCTCCTTACAAACCCATGCTAGATTCATGCTTGGCTATTCTCCTCCAATATTTATGCAAACCATTCCCTAACTATCTCTACTTTCCATGAATTTTCCCAAGTTTTTTGCTATTGTTTAATTCCTACATTCTCAGTTCTTCCATGTTTCATGTATCCTTATTTTTTTCAACTTGCCTCTTCCATGTTATGTTTCTTACACACATATGATTCCTTCTATGAAATTATATCCAAAAAGTACTTAGGGTAAGTAGATACAAAATTTAAGGTCCAACATCACTCCACATTAAGATAATAGTCCATCCTAGACTATGTGTTATCCTTAGGATCCTCAAATTTCAAAAATTCTAGTCCTATTTGCTTGACCTAGCACTTTACTTCCTCTTAGTGGTTGAGGGAAACTTGTATTCTACATGTAATTTATTCATCTCACCTTTCAACTGCTTTATCTCCTCGGGTTGTTCTAGATAGTTACCTACTTGAGTCATCAAAAGATCAAGTCTTATCATGGTATCCTTGTGAACATATTTAAGTGATCTAACCTCTGTCAAAACCTATCCTTAAAGTGCAATAAAATTGATATTGAGCTCTTGTCGATGAGTGATTATCTTATCATCAAGTGCCTTCACATATTGAAATGTTTTGGTGTGCTCTGCTCTATCCTTTATTATAAGTGCATTATTGGCTAGTTGCTGGCACTGAGGTTCTTTTGCCTAAATCCTAGCTTCCAAAACTTTAGCAGGCCATGCTAATGTAATAAAAACCCCATCAATGATGGGGAAATGTAGCACCAAATCTAATCAAAAAACTTTTACAAACCTCAATAGACTCAACAAACTACTTTGTGTCCCAAGTATGCTCATGTTAGGGATTTAATTGGTCCTTACATTTTTTCAACAAAAGTTCTACTAGGGTCTCCAATTTATCAATAACTTCTCCTTAGATGGGAACTCCATCAACAAGTGAAACTCTTCTTTCAAAATTATCTTGTAAAGGGTTATAGTCTATACTTATGACGTTATTGTCACTTTCAGCTAGCTCTTGAGCTCATCTAATTTCTATTCAAGCTTTATTCATTTACTGCACTTATGAAACTATAGAGATATGAAATCTTGATGATTGCACTCAAGCTAACTCATATCAAAATATTGTAAAGTATTATGCCTTGTAACTTTGAGAGAAAACTAAAAAAGGGTCATGCTCCCTTGAGTCAATGTACGTCACCACAGATCCACCCAAAATGTCTCAAAAAGCTCCATCTCTCTTAGGTCTAAAATAATACTATCTGAAGGAAGCTCAAATCGGTGCTCTTCATTAAAAACATTCATATAAAAAGAAAAGTTGTACCGAGTTTGATTATTCAAGTCCTCCTTGGGTAAATACTGCCACATATTAAGGTCTTCCTTTAATAGATTCTATTGGAAATGGGAATGAATAGAATATTTTTCATTAGTAACAACTAGTTACTACTGCACAGATTCATTAGTAGGCTCTTTCCCCTTACTAGGATCATGCTTGAGTACTTCAGTATTTGGCTCATATTTTTGGTGACTTGTGCTAGCATCTAGGTCATTGATGTCTAAATTTGTGCCTATATTATCCCCCTGTTCACCAATGGGACTCCCAACATCCTATTATGTGTCATTAGGGGAAAAAAGTTCTTGACATGCTTCGGAAGGTTCCTTTTGATCCTTAGGGGAAGGTCCCCTCTCAAGTGGTGCTTAAGGAGTCACCTCTCTTTGTTCAAATTTTGTAAATTTTGGCATATAAATATATTATTTTGAAGGAATAGATGTTAGTGTGGTGGAATCAAGGCTTTCATGTTCTTAACATGCATCTTGTTAATTTATAAGTGGCAATGGGATAGTACTTTTCCACTTTGGTTGTTCCTATTAGGAGCTCAAACTGGCATCATGCCCTGACCTCTTCTCCTTTATATGTCTTCCAATTTATGGTGGGTGGGGAAGGGTTTCTCTTCCAAACTCGCTACTCCCCAAGTTATTATTTTTGGGATTCAACATATAGTACATCAAATGGACTTAGTTCCCAACTAGGATCTGATGTGATTTAATATCAGTGTTATCCAATTGTTTCTTCTCTTAATAGGCTTTCTTTCCTGGATATACATATAATTACTAAAGTGTGTGAGACTCAACATCAATATTTTTGATGCAAGGGCATATTGAAATGTTTAAAAATGGTCTATAGGTGTCTTAATAAGTTTCAAATTTGAATTTGAGTTCAAAATGAATTTTCTCGCCAAAAGGGAATTTCAAAACTTGAAAGTGTAATAGTTGGTCTAAGAGAGTGTGGTGATGTGCAATGGATGACTAAAGTTTTAAATGACCTTTTATGGTATAAAAAAGGTCCTATAATGGATTTTAATGTATTTAAAAACTTAGGAGTGAGGTGGCAGTCCACCACCCTATGTAGGTCTAGGAGGTTGTTTGTAAATCTTGATCAAGATTTAGTCACGAGTCTTATTTTAGGAGTTTTGGATCATAATAGGTTATATATATATATATATATATATAGATATTGAGTAGTCAATTTTGGAATATATATAATCACCTTCCATTTGAAGATGTTGAGGAATGGAGAATTGGAAAACTTGTATGAAGGGGAGTTAGTATGTTGTAACCCATGGTTTTTAAGGAAGAATGAATGTAGACCCTATTGAAGTCATTTAATTTTGTGGTTGAATGCAAGCATATTGTTGATAAAAAATAATGGAATTGAAATTGGATCCAATTATGTTTTTAGGATACGGTAAGGTTTGTTTTTAGAAAGACTTGGAAGGATTATAAGAAAGCAACGTCCCTATCAAAGTAAGGGAATATAGACCTTGATTTAGTATGTTTTCTATTTGATTATAAACTGTGTTTTTAGAATTATCTATCCAATAATATTTTGTAATTGTGTTAACATATTTGAAATATTTTTGAATGTACTTAAAATTAATATGTTGAAAATAATGAGAAAGAAATCATATGGTGCTCAAATATAGCATCCACAAACCCTATTTTGTGAGAATTCCACTATATGTAGACTGTATGGAATAAGAAGATGAAACTTGAAGTTGGTAGGTTATGTTTTACATTTCAAGATGTGAATTGAGTGTTATTTTATGTTATGAGATTCATATTTAACAAATAAACCCTAACAATAAATGCATTTTAAAAATCTAACCGTATTTTCTGTAGAAAATGTTGTTGGGTAGGACTGTGTAATGACTTCTTGAAAGTTATGAACAAATAAATGACTTGCCAGTGATCTTGGATGGGTTAATAAGTGTGAAGGAATATATTAATGGTTTTAATATCCTTTGTATTGTTCAAAAACATGCTATGAGGGTTAAAACCTAGAGACAGACCTGTATGATATGTATTTTCCTACATAGATAAAAGCATTTGGAGTTGAAAATGTTGATAAAGGATTTAGAAGTGAGGGTCATCACTTGGATAAGTTGAACTAGGTATAAACAAACCCTATGAATCCATTTTTAAGATTTGAAACTTAGTAAAATGTTTTCAAGAGAATTTTGTATCCTCTTGGCTGAGATAGAGGCTTGTAAACCCTAAATCTAGGGTTTAGTGTGTAGAGTGATTTCTAACCATGGAAAATATCTAAAATTTTATATTCTACCTATTTTAAATATGATCTAACATATTTTAATAGTTTAAAGGGGTGTGCATATTTTTAGATATGGTTTCTTTGGGGCTGATGGGTAATAAGCCTAATAGAGACCTAGTACTTTAGGCCTAAAGAGAGTAAATGAACTTGTTTGAAGAGTTAGAACTCCAAACTTCATAAACAGGTATGTTATGACATGAGAAGAAATAAATAAAATTTGGATATTCAATAGTGATATTTCCTTTCTATACTAAGCATTTAATGCCCAAAAAAGTGCTAGAAAGATTGTTTGTAAAAAGAGGACAAAATTGTGTCAAAGAAGAAGTTGAGAGTTGAATAGTGTTTGTGAGTGGACAAAGAGGGTTTTTGAAAACCACCTAAGCATGTTGAATATTATTGGAACCAAAATTTATACAATAGGACCTTAATTACATGGTGTGATCATAAAATAAAGAGTGTGCGTCTATTATTGATAATATTGACAAAAATTTGCAAAGGAATGAAATGAGGTTTTGTAAAGTGTTAGAAGAGATGTTAATCATAGAATGAGAGGTCCATGAGACCCTAAATAACCTTTGAAACAAATTAAAAACCAATTAATAGTGAGAGGACACTTAGAATCTTGTATAAAGGAATGATCTAGTGAACTATTGTCAAAGGAAGAGGAAAAGAGGACAAAGTTGAGAAAAGGGGAAAGTGAGACTTGGAAATGTGTTAGCAGAGTTAATAGAAGGAAAGGTTAATGAGATTCCATTTAATCATGATAAAAATAATTAAAACTAGTTCTTGCATGATGGAATGATTAAAAATAGATTTCTAATTGAAGGACATAGGCAGAGTTTGGCAAAGAAAGTGAAACAGCTCCGCATCAATTTTCACTAGGCACACATCAAATATCTAATTAAAAAAATTCATGAAATATATTATCATGAAAGCATAAAGTCTCTTGAGCCACCTCGACAAGTTATCTTTAGATTTCACCCAAATTCACATGAGTAAATAATGCCACTTCACCAAAAATTGAGCTTGATAACCTTTAATGTGCTCTTAAAGGTTATGTTTGTAGCTATTTTATGGAATGACTCATAGATGAAGGATTGGTTCTAAGAAATGAACCAAGAGGAAAGTTATGGGATCAAAATTTTGTTTGACAAAGGTGAATGTTAAAAAAATTCATAAAAAATTGTAATATACATGTAAAGCTTGGAAAATGTGTGGGAAAATAAGCCAAGTTAGGAGAAAGTTATTTTCAAGTTTGGTTGATAATAAGAAGGATATGAGGAGGTTGATCATTTGCATGTAAAAATTACTGAAGGAGATAATATAGTTGAAGGTGTACCAAAACAATATTAGTTTTAGCTAGTATACATGAAGGAATCTAATGTGGGGACAAAACAAGAGCCAAGGATGTCTACTATGGGTGACTAATGGATGGATATGGAGTTTTTGTGCATCATCAATCTTATTAAGGACTTTAGTGATTTTTTTTGAAGAAATTATAAAAAGATGAATGTAGTTTACAAATTATTGGAAAAAAGGTCATTGGTTTGTGTGAAGGCATAAAACATATCAAGAAAAAGCCATATATAATTAATTAAATTTTTTGGGAAAATGTATAGGAAGAGAGAAAAAATTATAGAACATGGTGTGATATACATCATTAAAGAGTTTGATTGGGTGAGTACCATGGTAATGGTTATAAATAATTATGGAAAAATTAGAGAGTGTGTGGATTATTTCGTGTTGGATGATGTGTGTGTCCAAGATCCATTACCAATGCCATTAACAAATGAAGTGTTGGAAGGAGTAGCTAGATGTGAATATATACTTCCACATATGGGTTTTCAGGTAACCGTCATGATTGGATTATGTAGGAGGACAAGTCAAAAACCACTTTTTCTATCGAGTGGGGAGTTTTTGCATGTAATGTGATGCCTTTTGGATTGAATAATGCATTGGATATGCTTTCAAACATTTTAATAGAAGCGTTAAATAAATTCATACACAAGTTTCTAAAAATATATCTAGATGATTGGATTATGTATGGTTTGGTAAGATATCGATATGCTAATTTTGTTTGATGTTTGAAATACGTTGATAAATTTAGATGTCATTGAATATTAATAAATATGCATAGGTCCAATTAATGTCTAGTTTCCACCCAGGTCTACAACAGGTAGGTAAGTCAGCCACTATGGACCTATCCACTTAGTGTGACCTCATCTTGTGCCAAATAATAGCTAGTTTACAAATTTAAAAATACTATTTTGGGTTTTCCTACACATTTTGAAAGGTCAAGTAAAAGATATAAAAGGATTCACTATATAAGCAAATAAAAACCTCATTTCAAAGGGACTTGGTTCCTACCTTGGCACTACCTATCGAACACTTACACATTATTTCACATTAAGAAAATCTACACTATTATTCCCAAATTCAATATTTTTGACAAGGCACAACCATAAGCCAAATCTAAATTATTATAAAGTAAGTCAAGATTTATATTGTTAATTATCAAAGGCATATTTCTAGCTGCATGTATATAGTCAAGGAGCACAATTACATAATCACTGTAGGTGGGAGAACTATGTGTGTCTTAATTTCCCTTCTTAAAGTATTTGGATATGTAGGTAGAATTCAATCATTAAGGGAATGATTGGGGTTAGCTCAACCCATCACACTCCCCCTCTCTTTTTACAGGTTTTAGCTGTCACAAAGACCCTCAGGGTTTCTCTAGTAAATAAGACAAAAAAAAATAATACATATGTGATCAAAATATAAATATAAATATCTCATCCTAATCAATGGAAACAAGCACAAAAGTAAGAGTAGTATTATTTTTGTTACAATCAACATGTATAAGTCCATAGTTAACATACACAGTCGACCTGTGCTATTATCTAAGGAGCACGATCTAGTCTAGGAACATTCTCATATTTTTCTTCTAATCATACACAATAAAATTTATGTATTTATCTATTTTTTCTATCAAATATTAGTCACATTAAAATCATAAAATTTTAGAGTCAATGGACACAGCCAAATTGCAATGTTTATTAGGGAGAACGGTCTTATCAAGAAATAATTTTGAATTCTTCTATTGATAATTCATAGTCATAATCTTGTTTTTGATTGGTTCATATCATCAAACATAATAAATAGTCAACACAAATTCATATTAAATATAAGTGCATATTTTATTAGTATTTTCAAAATATAACATTTTTTCATATTTATCAACTCATATAATTAAAATTGTTAACGATTGTATATCTTTGGTATTCTGATCTCTTTCAAGTTTTACACCTGTTAGACAAACATTTCAAAATTTAAATCAAATATAGGGTAAAACAAGTTCATTATTTTTTTGAGATGAGTGACTTATAGGATACATCCCTCATCTCAAAATGGGGCATTATAGTGGGCTTATCTTAAAGACATAAGCGTCTATAAGTAGAAAATCATAGCAAAGTATAGGTTTTATAGATTCCATAAATTTAAGGGTGTAAATATTAAAATGTTTCATATACATGAAAAACATTGGTGTATTGATACAAATTAAAAAGTCATATACTATGCATATACATTTATTTTATGTACACTTGAGCACACATTCACACACAACTTGAGTGCATATGCATGGGCATGTGCACACAAGTTTACATGAGCATAATTCTAGATTTTCACATTCAAATTATATTTGGGATATATATTTTCTAATTTAACATATAGATTCAAGAGGCATGATACTACTTCATGCACATTTACAAAAAAATTATAGTTGAATTTCAAATGGTTGTCATTCAACTTCACATTTATCAAAACTTGAATACATGATGGGGGTATGAACATTGCCCATTCCTTTGCAATCATAATTTTTTTTTTTACAAAAATCAAACTTGATCAAATTAGAGTGGTACATCAAATTTGAATCTAATATCCATCTATAGTAGTTGATTAATTTATGAGTGAACATTGCCTTATTAGTTCTCTCATTAACCTATGCAATGTTTTTATTTAGGGTTGAACCTAGCCACATGATTCTCTCTATATTTCCTATATAGTTATTTGGGTTAGTACATTATGTAATTTTCTCCAAATTCATGAGGGTTGGGGCATGTTTCTTTCCCAACTCAAGAACCTGCATATTAAAAAACTTATAGGGTATGATCACCTCCAACTCTCCAATGCTTTAATGAGGAAACATCATCTCCAATAATCTATGAAGATAACATGTTTTACATCAACACACAATGCACACTAACCCTTACTCATTCAATTTTCAAATTTTAGATTTCACATATGGACATTGACTACTTCATTCTTATTTCAAGTTTTTTATAGAGTGAATCTATACATTTGGAGCTATCTCCCCAAAAAATGCAAAGTGTGTTCTACACACTCAAGTATATTTTATCCTTGTACTCTATTAATTTCATTATTATAATAAAATGGGGGAATTTTTATATACTAAAATCTTATCTTCATTACTTGATTATGAAAATCTTGAAACACATTTACCGTGCATCACTTGAGCACTAAAATAAGGTCAAATTTTTTTGTCCTCTCAAACTTACATGCTATCTTATGAGTCAGCACTTTTGTTTTGTTGTTAAACACTTATATAAATCTCATTATCTACTTTAAACCCACTAAATATATCTTACACAGATATATCCATACTCTTAGAACAGTCCATCTATACATGGGTAAATTCTTCTAGTTACAGTCGTTACCACTAGTTAGTACTGACCTAATTGGTTAGAATTATCTTTCTTTCAACAACAACTATTTTATAGATTCAAACCCATCCTTAGGGTTGGTCCATAATCCTAACATGTCAATGGAAACATAAAATATTAAAAAGGATACATATATAATAAAATAAATGCCTCATTTAAAATAGTTTGGCATGTTTGGCATTCATCTATACACTATTACATATTAAGAATATGTACCATATTCTTGTTAATCTGCATACTTTTCACTAGGATTAGTCACAATTTAAGCCTAAAATAATCAAAATCTAGGTCAAAGATAACATTATCAAGTACTAAAGTCAATCATTAATTTCATTTGTATAGAAAAGGAGGAAAAATTCACAATCAAATAAGTTGGGAGAGCTATGTGGGGTTTGGTCTCCCTCCTTAGAGCATTGGATACATAAGTAGTGGTAAATCATCAGACGAGAGTGAATGGGGTCAGCTTAAACTATTACACTTCCCCATTTTTAAAATTTTTTATCCCTCACATGCATATCTAGGGTTTCAAGGCAAAATAAGATTATATCTAGATTTGCACATCATTAGGTTTTGGGATCATAAATACATAAAAATCAAAGACAGTCATAGGTGACTGTACTATCACTATGCCATATTTTAGCATAGTCAGTTCTAACCAACAAGTTAGTATCAAACTGTGACACTGACCTAGTTCTATAAAACTGACCCAACACATTAAGTAGATCAATTCTTGAACCAAGAAAATCACTTTCGTGCTTATCCCCGATTTCCATTTTCATAACACAGTCACAGTCAGACAGTCAATTAGAAAAACTATCATGATCTCTTTACTACCTTCCATATTTAGCATATGCCATAATCAAAGCATAAGAATCATTGTTAGTATTTTACATCCATATGAATGCATAAATGCCATATCTTATAATCTAAATTCCATCTCAAGTTTTATTTTAGTTAAATTAATCTTACCCATTAATCTAAAATTAGATTAAAACACCAATATATACTAGTCACTCATTAGAGATATTGAAAAATTTTAAATTCTAATAAATATATATTTTAATAGAAAATATTACATATTACTTCCCCCCACCCCCCCTAAAAAAAAAAAATGATATTAAAACACATCCTCAAGTCAAATATACTACAAAAAATGATTTAATGAACTTGTAATTAGTCATATGAACCACTTATGTTGTAGTTTATTTATGTTTGGACCCTAAAACCTTTTATTTTAATAAAGTATGTTGGATTCAAAATTATTTTCAAACCATGTGATTTTTTTATTGGAACTCATTGCTATACTTATTAATCACATAAAAAAATAATACATGGATGGTTACAAATAAAAGGTAGTTGATTGGTATTCATAGCCCGTTTTCCATACCAATAAAAATACAAATCAAAATATCAAAACCTTAATGCTTGTTAAACACATAAGCATAATTAAAGTATTAAATCATAAGAAAAGTGAAATAGTTAATAACATGTAGTAACACCTAATGGATGTGGGGGAAAATTATCTGTGGGAGGATACACAACCTAAGAAGAGGACTTGGTCAAAGTTGGATCAAATTCCACCCACCCATTTTAAGTGGTCTCTAAAGGAGCCAAATAAATTATAATTCCCCAACTAGGAGGCAATGACATAGTACACCACTATATCACCACCTTCATAGACAAAGTCCATTGAGACAAACCAATAGATGTATTTGCATGTGGTGAAGGACACCCCCCTGATGGGTAGGAGAGGAGGAGAAGTGGTTGTATCAATGACTTGAATGACATTTGGGTGTCTATTTATGAGTGCATGCAATAGATGGTTAAGAAAAGCATAACTCATGGTAAAAATATGACTCCCCAATGTGGTTAAGGATCTCCTAAATATGCTAAAATACTAGATCCATCTTATCTACATGTACTTAGATTTGAAGAAATGTAAAAAAAAGAACACTTTATCATTACCATATAATTGTATATAAATACTCTCATTGTTAAAAAGATCCAATATTTATAGATTTCTATATCCAAAACAAAATAATAGTTCTAAAAAAATCTATATAAATGGAAAATATGGAGGCCACTAAACATTATCCCAAAAACAAATCCAATCACAAATTGAATTGATATGGGTGAAAAGGTAAAAATAAGATATAAATCAATTTCCAAGATTTTAATGCTCTATTGGGCCCCATTTTTTGGCTAAGTAATTTTTGGGAATAACCAACATGGAGAGGTACGATGTAAAATACCATGGCATAAGAGGATCACGCCTTTTAGAATAAATGTGCATGAAAAATAGAGAACCCAAGAATGAAGGGCTTGGAACCTAGTGAAAGACTTAGGAAATGCACAAAAAGTGGATAATGGTTATGGAATGGTTTACAGGGATAGAAGAGAATAAGTTAAGCATGAATCCAGCACTAGCCCACATGAAGATAGGTATTTAGAGATGAGGATACAACATCGAGAGAGGGCATAAAGGCTTGGGTCCTTAAGAACTTAATGTAAGTGGATACCATGACTCAAATGTATTGATGATCATTAGTAAATCACCTTGATTGTAATTACTTATGTAACTACTTGGTTGGGGAAAACCAAGTATTAATACCCCCAAGATATACTTTGTAAGGTTATTGTTTATGTTGTTCAGTTGGATGTTATTGATAGAGGTTTTATGATTTGGTTACATTGTAACTCTGTAACTGTGTATTATTTAAAGACCACTTATGAATATGATGAATGAACCATGTGTTGATTTAATAATGTTGTTTGGTTATTGATGGAGTTAAGCTTGCTAGTTATCATTTATGCCATATTTTTATTTTGATCATTGAGTATTGAACATGTGCTAAATTAGATATGTAATGTAGAGTGAGTTTAGTATTATGTATGTGTTCGAGTACCCTTATTTAAGAAGCTAGACAAACACACCCTCTTGTGATAAAACCAATGGGAATCGATACCTCACTGCGTGCTTTGGGCGAGCACGCAATAAATTATTCTTGCATGAAATGTCAATGCTTTAGCATATTGTACTCTTATTCACTAAGGCACACTCTTAAGGAACATCATTCCCATTTAAAGGAAAATAATCCCAACATTTTGGTTTCATTATTGGGACTAGTAATACTTATTTTCACAATGGTGGAAAATGACCAAACAACTGTCATCAAAGAATATTGAGCAATGGGTTACTAGTGCAGAGGATAACTTTACATTACCATTTCTTAAACTAGGAATCTTTGCACGTGCATGGGTAAAAAAATATCTATATGGCTTAATTTATCATACATTATTTGTAAGTGTATGTTCACCTTAATGCTTAGATTTCACATATGCACAAGACCGGTCAAGGAACTATGGATGGAAGACAACTTGGTCAATAGAGTACAAGTTAGCTTTAGTATAATTGGGAGTGCCTTAGATGCATGATGTTGATGTTTGGTGGTGCAGAGATTTGAATAGTTACATTTTAGAGTATGCAATTTCAACATATTCATGTCTAGAGGAAGCCCAGTTTCACTTCCTTCAAAAACTACGTGGTAGATATCTTATGCATTATATGCTAGAAATTAAGAAGCTCTTAGTAGATTCAAGACTTGAAAACTTCTCCATGGATGGATAAAATATTTTTTGCACGAGAAATGCATTTGGTGTGGAAATGGAAGGGTGCCTTTTGATTTAAAATTATTGGCTCAACATGCTAGTTAGTTAGTGGGACTTGCAAAAGTGAAAATATGATGAAGCTCAGTGAAGGGATATGAGTGAAAGTAAGCTAGGGAAGGGATGGGAGGACTTAGGAAGTGTTATAAGGGTTCATACAGAAGTGAACGAGCATATCAAGGAATCCCCAATTAAAGGACTTCACCCAACATCATCATAAGTATGCATGAGAGAAAAAAGTCAGGTAGTGGTGACTAAAGAACATAATTTGGATATCCCAGTTCCCCACCCACACGTGTGTTCATTATCTTGAGTTAGATGACATCCTTGTATGAAATTGTGATATAGATAGTGTAGAATCATAAAATGAACTTGTTAGAGATAATTTTATAGATAAAAACTTAATAGTTTATTGGCCATTTCTTTTCCATTGATAGATAATCTTATGGCCTAGTTTGGAATGCTTGGTAGACTTAGCATAACCAATGGGTAGAGTACCAACCCATCTATAGTTAATTAACATGCCTTAGTACCCAATGTATTAGGTGATTTTTTTGTTGTAGGAAGTGTGAGAGGTGGTACCAGTGGTGGTTTGATAAGAGAAATTGGAGGAGGTATAGGAGGTAGTGGTGAACCTCCCCCATAAGGTCCAAGAGGGGCATGAAGTGCATCATAGTAAACACCATTTCAATCTCCTCCTTTACCCACTGTGTATTATGATATGACACTTCATTTTATTGAGTATTGTGGTGTGGATAATGCTACAAAACATTGTCAGAAGTGTGAACTTATTTGGTGAGTGTGTGGCATTATATATTCTGATTGAAAGGCAACTCAATTCGATACCACTCTTTTGAACCATTCACACAAGTGGTAATATAAGTATGATACCAAACAAGCTATGGTGAATTATGATCAACTAAAGGTAGTATATCTACAAGAATTCAATATCCTAAAGTTTTAACAATATATCATAGTTTCCCTAAAATACATTAAGAAAAAACTATTTGAAAGCATGTGTGATTATGATGTGTGTTTCAAGATGCTTATCTCT
Organism: Torreya grandis; assembly: GCA_037957365.1. Taxonomy (NCBI): domain Eukaryota; kingdom Viridiplantae; phylum Streptophyta; class Pinopsida; order Cupressales; family Taxaceae; genus Torreya; species Torreya grandis. The sequence goes on from JARHVA010002661.1 coordinate 1,472,451, forward strand.
AAGCTGTCTTTTGAGATAAACACTACTCAACATGCCTAGTGGTTTGTAGGAGGTTTATTACTTCCCTTCTGATGCACCTTATCGCAATAGACTTTCACCAACCTACATAAGGCCTTGGAAGCTACTCTTCATGCTAAATTCATTGGAAACATTGACACAGAGATTAGTCCCTTATGGAGGCATAGATCACTACTATGGCATTTGAGTTGGAGAATATTATTACACATAATGCTCATGACACTTACAGTGGCTTGTGGTATTTGGACTATGAAATTGAAGGCCACAATAAGAATAACTACCCTCAAAAGAGTATTCAAGCTTTGATGAAGCAATCCTATGAGATTTTATAGGAAGAGCAATATGTAAGGGATTGTCCTATACTTAAATACACCACACAATCAAAGGTGTCTATATATTTTAAGATATGTAATGAATACAGTCATGATACCAAGGATTGATGTCTTATTAGTGAGATTCATGAGGTACGTGCATGTAGTACATGTCAAACTTATGTTGCCAATAAATAGGGAAATGGAAGAGGATATCATGGTCATGGTCATGGTCAAGGACATGAAGGTGGACATTTTTCACCAAGAACTTGTTACAAGTACAGTTCCATACAACACTACCAATGTGATTGCCCTAGGTATCTTACATGTGCTTTTTTGTAAAAATAAACATCATCTAGAGGAGTGCCTAGACCTATATACTATAATCACAAAGGAGATAAATGAAAAGGGTGTTGGAATTATATGAATTAAAAAACCTCAATAGAGACTGTGCTCTATTACATCGACTAGACCCAAGGTCAACATTATTACATAAAGTGGATGTCTATCCCAATCTGTGCCTCACTAGACCACTAAAAAGGTTCAATGAGAGGATCCTCATGTGAATAGTTATCTAGATGCTCAAAAATATAATAAAGTGTTACATGATACCATGAATTTGGTAAGAGAGTTACAAGGAGAGATCTAATTCCTCAAGGATCAAGATCTTACTACATGTGCTGATATGTAGAAAGCTAAGAATCTTCATGAATCAGTGTGTGATGAGTTCCATGAATTATGCCAATGACTTCTTGATGAGGATATTAAACCCCTTTTAAGGAATTAACCATATGTCAAGGCCTACTAAGGATCATTGATTAAACCATGTATGTGAGCAAGAGACTCATATCTAACCTAGTTTGAAAGGGGATAGAGAGATACTAGTTAACATTGTTATTGATGGATGGGTTTTTCAATATATCCTAGTTGATACCAGTGTTGAAGTAAATTTCCTCACTAAGGATGCTTGGAATAAGATGGATAGCCCAAATTTATAGCCTTCACCTCATGTGCTATTAATGGCCAATAAGACTCGAGCTTTGCCTATTGGAGTACTTAAAGATGCCACAGTCGATATCCTAAGGGTCATTTTCAAATTTGACTTTGAATTCACAGATTTGGATGAAGTTGATGACTTTCCATATCCATTGGGTCACCCTTGGTGTTATGTGAATAATGCTGATTTGAGCTTTAAGAAGCATTATATCATCTTTGTGAATGATGAGAAGCGTGTTGTAATCCCATTAGACTATACTCAAGGACCTTCATATGTTGATCCAATAAATGCTAATGAGGACATAAACCACATCTAAAATGTTATAACTCAGGGCACTGAATGCCTCAATCCTAGTTCAAATAGTCTTTTACATTGTACAAATGCATAGTCTATGTCTGACACTACTATTAATGCTTGTGACTATTGGGATCATGGTTAGTATGATCTTACTAGAATAATTTGTGGTGTTATAGGCAGTTGGAAGGATGATTACTGGAAATACCATAAATGACATAAGTTTGTCTATCTTCTTCATAGACATATTATGGCTCGCTACCCATGTGGTTAGATGAAGCCCCTAGATTTCATGGTTAGATATAAGTCCAAGAGTTTGTGAAATAGTTAGGGGTTTTTTATGTATTTGAAGATGATTGGGTACATTAAATTATCCATATTTTTGATGGCATAGATGCTCAGTGGTTGAGAACTCACCATCATAACTTTCTTACTTAGGATCAAGTTCACTCTAGTTTTCACCATCATTTTCATCATGATAACCATATTCATGGCATAATCAGTTATGATGGCACTAGTGATCAAAAATCCCATCTTAAATCCTGTGAAACCATATGGATGATGGATGAGTCATTTTTCTTGAGTACCTCTGGGTTCATGTATTCTATGGCACTATGCATACTTATCCTTGAGCATGGTATGTACATGGAGAGAAACACATGGAGATTGATTGCTGACATTCCATTAAGGATAATATGAATGCAATGTTATCTTATTCATTTCCTTAGATGAATTTACACCTCACTTTGTAATCCATGCATTAGGTTATTATCAATGACCCAACGCTGGTGGAAGATTGCATCAGACATATACATGGCATGTAGGAAGAAATATTGAATGTTTTCCATGAACCTGATACATAAACATCTCTACTACTTGAACCTAAACTAGACCATGATTTAAGAGAATATATATAGAAAGGTAAACAAAAATTCATGTACTAGGTTGATGAAGGTGTTAGTTTTGATCTACTTGATCTATTTATTAATCATTTGGCTATGCATACAGAGTATGGTGAGCGCAATATATACAACACCATCTAGGATGAACAACAATCATACTTAAATCCACTTCATATGATCCAAAATAATATTGGCATGGAAGAATCACCAAAATGGCCATTATGGGAAACTATTGGTATGATACATAGATCTCTAAGGTATTTGAATTGTTAAAAGAGTTTCAATACATATTCCCATGAAACTATACTAAAATGAAATGAGTGCATTCTTCCTTAGGAAAGATGCATATAAATTTGGTAGAGGGTGCTTAACCTGTTAGGAAGAGGCCCTACTATAGGAATCCCAACTTTTACGCTTAAGTCAAGGAATAAATTGATAGCATGTTGAGCATAAGAGTCATTACTCCTATCGATGAGTATAAATGGGTGAGCCCCATGGCCATTAACATCAAGAAGGATAGGCATCTTCAAATCTATGTGGGTTATTGAGTGCTCAACATTACTTGTATAACCAACCTCTTTTTGATGCCCTTCACTAAAGAGATACTTGAGGTAGTTTTTGGGTGTGAAATATATACTTCTACTGATGGATTTTTTGATATCATCAAGTCTATATCACAGAAGAGGATAATCCAAAGGCCAATTTTAAAATTGAGTGGGGTTCCTTCACTTAAAACATGATTACCTTTAGGTTAAATAATTTTCCTTCTATGTTTTTACAGATCACGATCAAGGCCTTCAAAGATTTTATTTATTAATTCCTTCAAGTCTACATAAATGATTGGACTGTTTATGGCTTAGTGCAAGACCACTATTCAAATCTCTAACTTATGCTTGAGCACTGCCAAAACCTTCATTTTTTGTTGAAAATAAAGAAATGTATCTTTGCTACCTTTTTTAGCACATTGCTTGGATATGTCATTTACCATGATGAACTCTTAGTGGATCCAACCAAAATTGTAGTTATTCTTTTCCTTCTAGCATAGACCACCCTTCACGAGGCATGTGACTTCCTAGGACACATTGGCTATTATAAGAAGTTCATATGTGGATATGCTAATATCATTGTGCCACTAGCATAATTATTGAAATAGAATCATCAGTTTGTTTGGATCACTACTTAGTAGCAGGCATTATTTCACTCAAGTATAAGCTCATTACTACCCTTATTCTCCATTTCTAGACTGGATGAAGCCTTTCTATGTACATCATGTGTTTTAGGCATGGTGGTACGTGATATCCTTACTCAATGTGGTTAGGGCAACCTTGATCATCCTATCTATTTTTCTAGTAAGAAGCTTATTCTATTTGAACAAAACTACATGATTACAGAGTGAAAAGCTTTGTCCATGGTTTATACACTTCATCTTCTTCACAAACTATGAGGCACTGAAGTACTTAATAAATAATCTGATATTACATGGGTGCATTTGTTGGTGGATTATGTTATTCTAAGATTTCTAGTTCTCAATAATGTTGAAACTGGGTAAGGCCAACTGTGGCCCTGATCATCTACTATGTATTGAATTTGGTGAACCAGCATGTACCATTGAATATGACTTACCTGACATGCATAATTTACATGTCATGTGCATACCCTAAGAGTTGGAGTATATTGAAACATTTATAAATACATGTTCAACAACATCCCACCTTAGCCCTCAAGAAAAGAAGTAGGTGGTTGTTCATGCATCTCCCTTCTAGCTCATAGGAGGTGACCTTTACAAACTTGGTAGGATGAAGTGTTACCCTAATACATCATGCAACATGAGCACGTTGAGGTTATTTAGGAATTTCATGAAGTTATTATTGGAGGACACTATGGGGGTGAAGATACAACACAAAAGGTCCTTTTAGTTGGCTTATGGTGGCCTACATTGTTTAAATATGCTAAGGCTTATGCATGCTAGTGTGACATTTTCCAGTGCATGGGAAATATGAATAAAATGGATGATATGCCCCTTCATCCTATCTTGGCACATGAACCCTTTGAAAATTATGCTATTGACTTTGTTGGCCCCATCAATCTAGTAGGTAGGCATTAGCACATAATATGTTATTAGTACTACTAATTATATTACTTGCTAGGCTAAAGATACATGAACTAGGGATTGTCCACCACCACTATTACAAGGTTTGTTTGGTATAATATCATTACATGGTTTGGATGTTTGTTAAGTATGACTAGTGATCGAGGAACCCATTTCCTTAATGAGACCATCTGCATCCTCTTGGCTGAATTCATGATCATGCACCACAAGACAACATCTTACCATATTTAAGATAATGGTACAGTTGAGGCATTCCATAATATCATGGGTAATACCTTGAATAAGATACATGACATCAAATGTATTGACTGGGATGATCATGTTTCTATGGTATTATGGGGGTATCAAACCACTTATAAATGATTGAATAAGAACACACCATTTAATCTTATGTTTGGTATCAAAGCCACTTTTTTGATTGAATTCCTTTTCCCTTATCTTCACATTACATGCATTGGTGAATTGGGTAATGAAAAATATTTGAAAGTGTGCCTAGATGCTCTATTGTATCTAGATGAGACCCAGTTTCTCACACATTAGATTTAAGGAGTAGAGAAGCACAAATAAAAGGCTTGGCATGATCATCATTTGAAGAACAAGACCTTTTATCTATGAATGTAGGTTTTGATACATGAATCCAAGTTCACATTCCATTTTGGAAAGCTTGATGTCAACTAGGATGGTCTATTCATTGTTCATAATATTCATCCCACTGACTCATGTAGACTGAAGTGATTAGATGGCCAATTCATTTTGACCATTTTAATAGTTAATCGGTTAAGACCCTACTATTTTGAATAATCTTCCCTCTTTTTATGTAATAATGTGCATGCCACTAGGTTAGTCAAGGATTTTGATTGTTTTGCATGGCACTGGTTGTATGCCCTTGAGTAGTTTTAGGGTTAACATTTTATTCTTTGTTTTTGTATTTCTTTGTAATTTTGTGGAGGACCACAAACAACTTTTAGTGTGGGGTAAAGGTAGAAGAAGTGAAATCTATTGAATGCTAAATAAATGGTCAATGAGAATGTGCATGGGAGCAAGGGTGCATAAGTAGAAGTATGTAATAATAAAAGCATACACAAGATGTGGTATTTAACCACTAAGTTAAGTCAAGGTAAAGAAGTGAGATTGCTTCATTTGGAATGGAAAATTTTGAAATTATTTACAGTTGTCATGCACTTTAGGAAAATCATGGGATGAGATATGTATTTAATACAAAGAAAGTGGTGTCAATGGAAAGTGTGACAAGTATGCATCATGGAAATACCATTACTAACATTTATTATGTGAAGTGATAGAAGTGGTGGCAATATAGTAAATGCAAGTTACCCCCTCAAGTCTATAAAAGTTTAAATGAAGGTCATTTCACATTTGTAAAATTACAGAGCCAAAGGAGCATTGTGGAGTCATTGAAAGAGTGATTTTCAAGATTCTAGATGAGTGAAAATTGACTTTTTGTGACTATTTGGAGCATCACATAGTGAAGAAGTTATGGTAAATAAGTAGAGCATTAAAGGGGTGATTTCAAAAACACATGTTATAAAGTTGCAGGTTGTGGAGGTTAACATCTGCCATTAGAGAGCATTGAAATAGGAGAGCTAAGTGGATTAATGAGGCAAGCATAAATTATTTTAGGAGGATAAAATAGTCATGCCTTAACCTTTGGTCCCCTTGAAGGGTGATGCGCTTGAATAAAAATACCCAGTGTAATGAGATTTTACCCATGATTATAGAGGAATAAGAATTGGAAAGTGTGGGTGTTTAGTGGGTTTTAATTAGGGAAGAAGTACCTAAAGAGTCCATAATGTGTGTGAAAGAGTTTTGACAACAATCCAAGGAAAATACATAATTTAAAATGGCATGTCAGGTGAAGAATAAGGCTACTATGCCCACTCCATCCCCATTATTGATCAAGGAAATGTAATACTTGGAGGTGGTGCTATGCACAAATAATTATGTGTTAAATGTGCCCACTTGTATCATTTTTTATTATAACCATCATCACCCTAGAAATGAAGTAAAACTGTAGCATGACTACCATGTAAAGCACCAAAACACAAGGAATGAGTTGGTATATTACTTGAGTATTTTCAATACACTCAATGATGTAGGACTCTTCTAATGGTTTAATATTTCATATTTTAGGAAACTAGTTGAAGTCATCAAGTTTTTGATTTTGTTAGTGTGTGAATACTATTTCTACTTTATTGGGTGCTAGATGTAGATTATACCGAAGAGGATAAGCAAAGTATCATGGTTATAGTGCTCAGGCGTAGACCTAGATTATGACTTAGAGGACCAAAAATATATCAAAAATACTACAATGGCACTTGAGTATTGATAATAATGCCATGCTATCCATATCACAAGTATCCAAGATCCTATCCTTAGAGGCATTGATAGATGGAAAGAGGTGGATATGGACCATCTTTATGTTTCTCAACAAGTTACCATGGGAGTGAAGTAAAATTGGCATAATGCTTTACTAATAATATTATCATAGATGTAAATAAATCTCATCACCTACTGAACCAAAATTTTGCTTGGGGCACTTTCTTCTTATTACTAGTTTTTGATGAAATTAGTGTACCTGAATACACCACTAGAAAATTGAAATGGGCATACCCTCTTGAGCACAAGTCCCTTATGGAGTGGTTTAAAATGTTCACTTACCTAGCACAATAACCCCTTCCACAAGACCAAAATGAAGGGAAGGTATGACGGGATGAAGGAAGCCTTTAGGAACAAGTGACGTGTTTAAAAGGACTTACTTATATACGTTGGGGACTAATTAAAATTCATAGTGAAGTAACACTTTTAATTAGCATACATCCAGATAGTTCCCTCTAGAGAATTGTCTATATGGATTAAGTTACCTTATGCTTTCACTACTTAGTATTTATTAAACACCATAAAAATAATATATGAGGTGCACTTGTTAAACATTGTTGTTGAGAAGATTGATGCAGAGACTCACATTCTCTGCCAATTATACATATACCCTGGGAGAAGGAATACATGGAAAATCTAGAGTCAGGTATAATTGACATAAGATCAAATAAATTTTGGTTGGAAATTCAATTCATTCCCTGTTTTACATGTTGAAGCCAAAGAATAAATCATAAGGGAGTGTGGAATGTGAGAAAGAGACAATACCACCTCCACCAACATTAGAAAATAAGAAGTAAAAGGATTAATGGCATGATGCTAGCACTAATGACAAAATATAACAAGTAAAGTGGAAAAGGACTACCCTAACACCAAATAAATAAAGTCAACTAGGAAGTCAACCTAAAGGCCCAAAGTTATCAACATAAACTGTTCATTTGGAACATGAAACATTAGTGCCTAAGAATAGGGACTTAGAAGATAAGATAATAATTCTTGAGGAGACACTAGAAATATAAGTGGTTATAAAAGAGTGACAAGTTACTATGGACTTAGAGAAGACACCTTCATTGGTGCAGTGTGAATAAACCACCCTCAAAGAAACATAAGTGGAAAGTGAAGATATCACTGGTGAAGAGAGGGGTGGTTATGAAATATCCTTGGGAATGAGTGAGTTTGAATTGGGGATAACCAATTGAGTGAAAATGTGGAAATAAAAATAGTCAGAGAAGCACTTGGAAAGAGTCAGTTTATGACTGTGTCTTATAATGACTAAATAAGATTGATACAACCATGACCCTATGTGCTCAATATTATAAGGGAGTGTCAGAGAAGCACTTGTATTTGTTTTCACAGTTTATAGTGAAGGATGCATCTGAGAAGTCTCAATAGGAGTTATCATTCTTCCTTTTATTCATACAAAAGAATCACATTTTGAGATTCCATCAGATAGCCCAATATTAGATCTAAAGTGATAACACTTCCAAATACCCTTTGGGTAGACCCCCAACATATTACTATAGTAGAAGTTAATGTGACACTTTTAAAACTAGCACATGAGGTCACTATTGTCACCAAATCTTACACCCTAGAAGAGGGTGTTCAATCCTCTTCTATATTTTAGAAACATGGGAACACTTATAGGTATGTGGATGTACCTATAGTGGACATGAGCCTCTAGATTTAAGGGCTAACTCCCCAAATGTGTCTTAGAATGCTTATCACTCAAACTAGTGTTTAATTGTGGGGAAAAGAATTATACTTTGCATGAAATGAACCTAATATAAGGGGGTGATACACTAATATGTTTTCCGCATGACCATCATACTTCATTCACTAAGAATCAAGGCATACAAACTAGCTTCTAAGTCTTAGAAGGTTTCTAACATGAGTGTTTCAATATAGAGGTGAGATGTATCAAGCAAAACAAGGAAAATAAACCATAGGGTAGATTTCACACTCCAAAAACAATCATATAATTGAAAGGATCCTAACACCCATGATTACACTCTATATGACTTGTAAGAATATGAACTCTTATACAAACATGAAAGGATACATGAAGAAAGGATGGAGAATTATTACTTTACATCACCATACATCACTTGCATAATTAGACGATTATTCATGAACTCAAAACCAAACTTGCATTAATGTTCAAAGGCATAATATAATGCCATTCTAGTAAGGCTTCACCATACATGGTGTGGTATCATATTATAATCACCAAAATGGCTACTACTTATAGAATTGGAGAGAGAGGAGAAGAGAATGAAGTTCAGGGGTCACTAGGACATGTGTCATGCTGAGAAAAGGAGTTATAAATGTAAGAAAATGAGTGTGAGATAGACCATGCAAGGTCTGATAGAACAAATGGCCTTCAAAAGCATGAAAATCCATGAAATTTGGTTTATGACTCCTTCTACTTGTTTAGAAAGCTAACTTCATCATTTGGACCTTTTAGAACATCCCACAACTAATTAAGAATATGTATCATGATTTCACTAAGAGGAAGGGGTTGTAGATATTCTCCACCATGTATTGTATGCATTCCTAATCATATGAATTCTTTTGGAGGTTAGCCATCACTGCCTGTAGTCCAAGAAACTCCTCTTTCACTCACCCTTCACACTTGGACTCAAATTTAGCTTCAATTTCCCATGAAAATCCATATAGAGGAGTTAATGACACATGTCAAGACTTAACATAAACTTATATTCTCTAGGTACACCTTAAATAGACTCCCACTTGAAGTTCTCACCCTTCTCACTATCTTGCTCACTTTGTCAGTTTTGACTAGATGAGATGAATCTACTTGAAAAAATACTTAAGATTTTTGATGAAGCATGTAATGATAATAGTGTGTTATATTAAGTTGTGAGATCTCTCCCAAAGTTGGTTGCATCTCTTGAAACTTCCTAGAACCTAAAAACATAAAAAATAGTCAAGAAAACCTTATTTCCTTCCTATCCATACAAGTAAGGAACACCTCAAGTGGATGGGAAGGATCTTTGGAGAGTCCCCTACATTTTTCAATCACTTTCATGTCCATTCCATCTCATCTAGATAGCTTTCCATCCTTGTTTTCCCAATCAGGTCCTTATCCAGGGTTTTGTAGGGTTTTAGGCTCTTTTCACTGGTAAGCTTTGTTCATAAATATGTGAAATTGGATTTGCATAAAATTAAACAAAATCAATATTTATTACCCCCTTCAACTTTTCCAAGCTCCTTAAACCTCCATGTACAACCTCCAAGAATATGTGAGCTTTTCAAACTAGCCTATTGAGCTTTGTATGTCATTATGCATAGGCCTAAGTTATTATTGAGCCAAAAGTGGCTTTCTTGTGGACTTAATTTATATATCAAGAGCTCAAACACATACTATATTACTTTGTGAACCTATTTTATAGTGTTGGAATGTTCACATAAGGTTGAAAGTGATACTGACCCCTGCTTAGGCTTTAGGCCTAATAGGCTTGTCTGTATTCTTGAGGGTTTAGGACACCCTATTAAGATTATGACCCATGTGTATGTTAATATTGTTTTTAAACATATGACACAACTTACCAAACCTCCATGAATGTTTATAATAGTATCTAGTCTTTTAAATCATCCCTTTTCTTCAAAATCTGCTAATTTGCATGTTAGGGGAGTACCGTCTATCTGAGATAAAATAGATGATACTTCCCCTATTTACCTAGGAAAATTGAATATTGGAGGTAATTATAAAAGTTATAGAAACCTTATTCACAAAATTTTTGCCCTTGATCATCTCATTAGACCCCTCAAAAGTACCAAAACCTAGAACGGACTTATGGACTCAATTGACTATCTTCAGGGTCTTGACTATGGATTATATATTGCATTGTATAAGCCTTTATCTAAATTATTTATGTTATGTGAGGGTCTCCATACGACATTAAAACCTTTAATAATTCTCTAATAATTTATTCATTACTCCAATATTCTACATTCTGGGAGGGGCTATTCAACTTAACTAGACTGCTGACTGTGTTTCCTATTTGGGAGGGGCCCTTGTAGGTGGTCCTGCATGGTTTAAGATTAAAAGGAAATTATTATAGGCCTCATTATAGTTAATTAGGGTCATTATACATAAATTATAATTCATACATATAATGTCTCACTATGCTAGCCCACATAAGAGAGCTTCTTATCTCGCTGCTATGTCACAATCAGCTACAGTTGACTGTGTTGTAGCAACATGGGGTCTTATAGGTGTTGATTTCACTTAAAAATTATGTCATATACCCTTGTGATCATCTAATATCCTAGGGATTCATCTTATATCAAAAAACTTTTGTGTTTGCATGCTTAAACTCCTACCATGGATCTATGGGAATTTGCAGTTAGTTGTAGGTTGGTAATTTTAGAGGAAAGGACAGTTGTAGGTGTAGATTGGACTTGAAACATTGCATATCAACTTCTCCTAATGACCTTTATGATCATTGGTATGCCCTTCACTCAATAATATTAGTCAAACATGAAGGTATGCCTTATTTTTACTTTGATATGTTAAATTCACTTTGAAGTTCCAAACCCTATAGACATCACTATCTAAACTTTAGTGGTCAAAAGTGCATATTGGACCCCTTCAAAAGCTACTTTACACCAATAATTTTCCCTCAAAATTTAGTATATATCTTCCCATATGTATGAGATACAATATGAGTACACTTGTATGCATCAAGACTCCACATGATGTCATCATATGACATCCCAAAATGTGTTAGGTGCTCTTTTTTTCATGTTTTAAGGATTTGATCCCCGAATTCACAGTAACCACTTTTGAAGGCAATATTCAACCTTGCCTACCAATATAACATTCCAAATATGTACAAAATTATATCATAAACACAATAATACTTCAAGGAGGGTTTCATCGTGTTCAGTCTCCTCCATTAAGAGTTCTTAGCTCTCTGTGGTGCTCCCTGTAGGTGGACATTCCAATGTGCAGGCAGTGGATGAAACTATAAGTAGTGTGCATGAATATGACCCTATAACCAGATATATGCTCCTTAAAACTATTAAAATTAAATATTATGATGTTTCAAAGCTTGAGACAAGCTTCCACAATTCATTTTAATGTTTTGCCTTCCTATAGGCACCTATAAGTGCATCTTTATGGTGTATGACTGTGTGGGTGACTGAGTTGACTATCACAGTCTCTCTTTTGTCAATAAAATGGATTTTAATTGATTTTTATTGATATGAGAATGATTTAAAACCTTAATACCATATTTATAACCCCATGAACATGTTCAAGACCCTAACACATCTCACTCAGTTGACTATGCATGACAATCATAGAATAAATTGACTATGTTTCACTTATGACTACAACTCCATGGAAGATTGATTTGGATAATGAGTTTTAAAGGGTAGGGTAATAGGGTGACACTATAAACATGAAAATAAACCTATAATAATCTTATAAAACCATAAAAGGCATGGATATTTTGTAGATAGTGAATACCTACCTGTCATCCCAAATGAGACCAAATTACAAACCTAAGACATTTTACTCATCAAGACACCTTAAAAAATGAATTCAATATTTGGAAACATGTGATAAATATTCCCATGTCCTTTGGATTCAATTCCATTATCTTTATTGTATAGACTTGTGCATATGAGGAACAAACATGTAGGGTATAGGGTTTAATAAGAAGAAAAACATAGTCAACTTGTAAAGGATGGTTCATAAAACATCAATGACCAATCCTTGAACTATTTTTTTAAATTATTGTAATATCATCCCATAAAGTTATTTGGTCTAAAACTTCTCCAACTGGCCATACTAAGCATAAACCTGTTGACTGGTTCTGTATGCCTAAAAGGGAGATGGAGTAGAATAGTTTTTGACCATTTTTATCACTTATAAAGCTGATCAAATGTTGAGATGAGTCCAGGGAAGTTGAAGAGTCATCCCAAAAGGTTTTCACATGTATCACACTACCTTATAGGCCATACAAATGCCAAAATCCTCCTTTTTTAGTTATTTTCTTGATTTTTAGTTAGAGCACCTAAAAGTTTCAGATGGGACTAACATTCCTAATAGGCAATCTAACATATTGGACATTATAAATAAAACTAAAACACTTAGAAACCTTAAAAGCTATTTCACTGCATTTAATGTTCATTTATGACCCCTAATATACACAAGATGGCATAAGGATCTAATCAGACTATGACCAAGTATAATATAACATTAAATCACATAAAATGAAACATGAAACATCCTAATACATTACATTAGACCCATATATAAGTTTTTGACTATATATGGTTGACCCATTTTTGAATTGTGGTCAAAATGGTCAACAATCGCTAAGAAGAATGCCTTATCTAAGTCTAATTCCTAGTGAGCCCAAAAGAAGCATGCATAAATGGTTGATATGTATCATAATGAGTATACCATGCAGATAAAACTTGAAGCAGAACTAGTCAAGGTTAAGTGCCAATTAAAAATTGAAATAGAGGCCAATGTTAAAGTGTTGAACATTTGTAAAATAATTTTGAACCAAGATCCAATGCTTGCAGATGGGGTGCCCCTTTCTAGTGAGGTAGTGGATAAACTAGAGACCTTGGTAGATATTTTGTTGAAATGATGCAAGGACCACCCTGGCCCCCAAAATGATCAGACTTGGGAAAAAAATTAGTTCATTAAAGCAGTAGAGGTATGTAAAATATTTTTGCATAGATTTGGAGATATGGTTCCCATCTTGGATGGGGTTTTTGAAAAGCTGGCATGGCCTGGCAAAATTTTGGAAGGTAGGCTTAAGATAAAAGAACTTTAATGATAACAGTTGGAAGATAACACCTTACTAATAAAAAACTACAAAGAGTGCACCAAAGCATTCAAGGATGTGGAGGCTATGGAAAACATAATAAGCACTCACTGTCATGAAATAAATGCAAATTTTTTGGCACTCCAAGGATAGTAGTCATCGAGGTCATCTCACTTGAAAGCATTCATAAGGATGCTTCCACATCCCTTAAGTGCTTGGTCAATAAAGCAAGCATATGCCTCAAATAACCCAAGGAGATGAAGAAGTTTAAAATGGCAATAGAGGAAATCATATCCAAGCTACAAAATGCCTTAACCATTGAGAAGGCATTAATTTTTTTTTGAGTAGATAAGACTTGAATTTTTGGTGGAGCCTAAGAATAATTCTTAGTTTGAGATGGACTAATGTCTTAGTGTGGGGTGATATTGGGCCCCAATATTTTGGCTAAGTAATTTTTAAGAATAACCAACATGGAGAGGCATGATGCAAAATACCATGGTGCAGGAGTCCATGGCATAGGATGAACAGGCTCATAGAATAAATGTGCATGATAAATAGAGAACCTGAGAATGAAGGGCACACATCCTAGAAAAAGAATTAGGGAGCTCATGGAAAGTGGAGAATGGTTATGGAGTGATTCATAGGGATGGAAGATAATAAGTCAAACATGAATCCAACACCAGCCTATGGGAAGATAGGCAATCGATGATGAGGATCCAACATCAAGAGAGAATATAGGGGCAAAAAAGCTTGGGTCCTTAGGAACTTAATGTAAATGTATACCACAACTCAAATGTATTGATGATCGATGGTAATTCACCTTGATTTTAATTACTTTTGTAACTGTTTGGTCAAGGAAAACCAAGTATAAATACCCCCATGATGTAATTTGTAAGGCATTTGTTGATGTTTTTCAGTTAGATGTTATTGATAGAGTTCATATGAGTTGGTTACATTTTGACTCTAGTAATGTGCATTATTTAAAGATCACTTATGAATATGATGAATGAAAACTATGTTGAATTAATAATGTTGTTCAATTATCGATAGAGTTAAGGTTGCTAGTTATCATTTATGCCATATTTTTTATTGATTATTAAGTATTAAATGTGTGTTAAGTTAGATATGGACTATAGAGTGAGTTTATTATTATGTATGTATTCAAGAAACCTTATTTAAAAATATATAAAAACACACCGTCGAATGATAAAACCAACAAGAACCATTCCTTTGCTATTTGCTTCAGGTGACCATGCAAGAACTTGTTCTTGCATGAAATGCCAGTGTGACAACACTTAGACTCTTATTCACTTAGGTACATGTCTAAGGAATGTCATGCCCATTTTAAGGAAAATAATCCCAACATGATCTTAGACATGTCCAAAAATGGTGCCTAAATGTTTTAGGTCAAAAGCACATTGGGCACTTGGGTTAGGAATTCCAATGTGCTTGAGACTCTCCTAAAGAGGAAAACCTTGATAAACTAGACACCAAATAAATTAAGCTAATTTAGGCTCAAACTTGGCATTCCAAATCATATTGAGTCTAGAAAGCCACATTGAGGGCAAGGTATTCAAATTCTAATGTTTATTGGCCTTACCCAAAACCAAACAAAATGGACTCGTAGCTTCTTAAAAGAATCCAAGAGAATAATTTTAGTAAGTAGTATTGTAATTCCATAACCAATCCTTCTACGAGGCAAATTGGGGTTGAAGAACCATCTTATGAAGCATGGAATTTGGGATTAATTATTGAATATGGAAAGCAAAATTAAAGTATGAATTTAACAACTTATGCTTTATTTTTAGAGCATGTCATGGGATCTAATCTCGAGAGGGAATACAATCCTAATTTATGCAAATTTATTTTCTGAAGATCTGAAGATATTTTATACCCAACATAACAATGAGAGGGAGGTTGGTGTTTGTCATGATAAGATACCACTAAATATTATGGTCATTAAAAGAGAGACTAGTTCAAAAACCATTGCTAACCCAATTGAGATAAGGATTTGACACTTCAAAATATTTCTAGATGTTCTTAGAAATAAAGGATGTTAGGTTTTGGAGCTAAAAGCTTCACTATTTGCAGACATGGAGGAGGTTGCTGAGTTCCAGGGATACTAGCATCGGCAATGTAACCGACGTCAGTCATCTATAGTGCAGAAGGGCAACCGACATCGGTAGGAGTCGGCCGACATCGGTCATCTCCAGGCAGACAAGGACCGACGTTGATTGCCTATGGCAGTTCCAGAACTGTTCGTTGCACGAACAGTTAGTTCATTGAACTAAGTGTTTGCACGTAAAGGCTATTTCGAGTCTTGAGTTGTGTTTCTAATTATTGTAAATTAGAAGTCTAAGTTATTGTTTAGTGTGGGATCTATTTATAGACCCATTGGCATGTATTGTAATTAAGGATTCAAGGCAAGGAAGAGATCCTTCCAAGTAAGATCATTTGAGTTGCAGGTTGTTGCAAGCTTATGGGAGATCTACTTGAAGTACTTTGAGTACTTGTGTATTGGCAGTGTTATTGTTGACTGGTTGGAGGTGAACACCAACTCTGTGTTTGAGTTGTGTGTTGGGACCATTTTTGGTAGGAGAGTGAACTCTTGATTGAGAATTACTGGGAGCCCTTGAGGTGTTGGAAGCCTTTGTGAGGTGTGAGAAGAAGTGGCATCTTCTTTATTGTATTTTCTTTCTAGATGAGTATTAATACAAGATTATGTATTGTCTCTCATATTCTGTGTCATTTGTGAATTCTAGTTACTTGTTCATTCTAGTATAATTATGTGTTTAGTTGCTAATACAAGGTAATCATATATACTCTTATTGAGGAGAGTAGGATCCTGATAGTTGGTATCAAAGCTTTTGGTTGGGTTTACTAATAGGTTGTATCAGATCTGGTTAGTGTTTGTTGATTACAAGTCACTCACAGGGGTTTTTGTTTGAGTGAGAGTATAGCAATGGTAGAAGAAAGTAAGCTACGAATGGAGAAGTTTAATGTCAATAACTATCAATTATAGAGGATGTAGATAGAAGATTATCTATATCAGAAAGATTTGTACTTACCATTGGGTGGGGTTGCATGCAAGCCCACAGATATGAAAGATGAAGAATGGGAGATTCTTGATCGAAAGGCTCTGGGATCTATAAGGTTGAGCCTTGCATCGTCTGTGATTTCCAACTTATCACAGGCTAAGACAATGGTATAGTTGATGGAATCTTTGGCAAATTTATATGAAAAACCCTCAGCTTCAAATAAGGTATTTGTTATGAAGCAATTATTTAATTTACAAATGTTGGATGGTGGATCTGTACATAGTCATCTTAGTGATTTCCATGGTTTGGTAAACTAGTTAAATTCAGTCAATATTGTTTTTGATGATGAAATTAAGGCTCTCTTAATCTTGTGCTCATTACCTGAAATTTGGGAGAGTTTGGTAATGGCAGTTAGTAATACTGCGTCTGCTTCTAAGATCTTAAAAGTTGATGATGTTGTGAGTGTAATCTTGAATGAAGAGATTCGCAGGAAAAGCACAGGTGAATCATTAGGGAATGCTTTGAGTGTTGAAAGCAGGAGAAGGCAAAAAGAGAAGATCGAGCATGGGTGATCAAAGTCAGAGATAGGTAGGAGATCCAAGTCCAGGTATGGTAGAATAACCTGCTAGAAATGTGGAAAGCAAGGGCATGTAAAGAGAGATTGTTGGGTGAATAAAGATCAGCATGAAGGACATGAAGAAGCAGATGTTACAGATTATGTTGCACAGGATGCTCTGGTATGTTCCTTAGATAAAGTAGAATCTTGAGTTTTAGATTCTGGTGCCTCTTTCCATGCATCCCCAAATAGGGAATTTTTTCATGAATATGTCCAAGGAGATTTTGGAGAAATTTATTTAGGGGATGGTAAGCCTTGTCAAATGGTTGGCAAAGGGAAAGTGAAGCTGAAATTGCAGACGGGCAACACATGGGTGTTGAAGGAGGTCATGCATATCCCAATCCTGAAGCGGAATTTGATTTTTGTTGGAAAGTTGGGTGATGAGGGTTGCACAATAACTCTCACAGCGGACTCTTAGAAAGTTTCCAAGGGTGCACTTGTTGTAGCAAGAGGTAAGAAAGTAGGTACGCTTTATCTATCTAATTGTATTACTGATTCTCTTTCTAGGTTATCTACTTCAGTTGTAGATTCAAAGATGTGGCTTAATAGGCTTGGTCACATGAATAAGAAGGAGATGCATGTTCTTGAGTCAAAGGGTATGCTTTTGGATTTGAAAAGCATGGATCGAGATTTTTGTAAGCAAAAGAAGAAAGTGACGTTTCTTGAGAAATCTGATGTTCATGACAAGAACAGGAAAGCCTTGGTTTTCAAGGAGAAGATGATGAATAGAGATCAGCGCAAGGGGCTGAGGAATTCTGAGTAGAGCAAGGTTGATATGGACAAGGGTTTGATCCAAAAGGAGCTTGTGGGTAAAAGTCATCACTCACAAGTAAAACATAGAGATCGACGTCAGTTATAAAACTGACATCGACATCCAGACAGGGATTGACGTCGGTATGTGTAAACCAACCTTGGTGACTCCAGACAGATAAACACCAGCATCGATCAAGGAGAACCGACGTCGATGATGAGACAGTCGCATGGAACTGACATCGGTCGGGTGAAGATTGAGATGTGATCGGCATCGGTCACTAAGATAGATTTTGGGTGGACAACAAGCTGTCAAGGAGTCTCAAGCACCCATATGGAGGATTGAAAGGGTAAGTAAGCCTCAAATTCATCATTTCCCTTCTTTACACTACTTGTTGCTCACTGATGGTCAAGAACCAGGAAGTTATTAAAGAAGCAGAGCAGGTAGATCCAAGAAATAGTGGGAGCTTGGCATGAATGAGGAATGTGATTCCTTGGAGAAGAACTAAATGGGAGTTTTTGGGTGGAGTTGCCAGCTGGAAGAAAGCACTGAGAGACAAATGGATTTTCAGGATGAAGAAGAGCGGGAATGGATACGTGAGACAGAAGGCCAGGGTATATGGTCTTGAGTAAGTTGCAGGACAAT
Organism: Torreya grandis; assembly: GCA_037957365.1. Lineage (NCBI taxonomy): Eukaryota > Viridiplantae > Streptophyta > Pinopsida > Cupressales > Taxaceae > Torreya > Torreya grandis. The sequence continues at coordinate 1,491,333 of JARHVA010002661.1, forward strand.
GGAGGTTTGACCATTGTGTTTCTTTTTACCAGGTTGGATAATATTAGCTACATTATCCTATTACTGTATGTTGTGCTTGTTGCAGAGTCACATATGTAGGAGGTTGTTGAACTAAAGGTAAAGCTAGTTCAGAGGTGTGTCATGAGGAATCTAAGAGCAGCAAGATTCTTTGGCATGAGTGTGTTCTAGAGATATGGAAGGTCACAAGTTGATTTTGTCTCCGAATGATTGTGTGAAACCAGTTAGCATGTCGATGGTTGGATAGTTCTATGAACAATGTCCTGATTCACATAATGAGGTTAAGTGCATGGTATGTACTAGACCTGATTTTTCCCAAGTAGTGGGAGCTGTCAAAAGTTTGGAGCCAATCCAGGAAAGAAGCACTGGAGAGCAGTTTAGTGGATTCTTAGAGGGACTAACAGTAGGTGCACATGCTATGCAGGGTCAAGTTCTTTTCTACATGAGTTTGTAGATGCAGATGTGACAGGGGATTTGGATGATAGGAGGTGCACCACAGGTTGTGTGGTGGTTGGTCTTCAAGAGTGATCTTGAAGAGGGATACAAAGCCAGGGAAAAAACTAGATGATGTATAGGTACAGGTACAGTGCAACTGTTTATCTCCAAGTGAGAGATTGTTAGGTTGTGGAGCTAAAAGCTTCACTGTTTGCAGACATAAAGGAGGTTGCTGAGCTCTAGGGATACCGGTGTCGGCAGTGTAACCGACGTTGGTCATCTACAGTGTAGAAGGGTAACCGACATCGGTAGGAGTCAGCCGATGTCGGTCATCTCCAGGCATATAGGGACTAACGTTGGTCACCTGTGACGGTTCCAGAACTGTTCATTGCATGAACAGTTAGTTTTTTGAACCAAGTGTTTGCATGTAAAGGCTATTTGGAGTCTTGAGTTGCGTTTCTAATTATTGTAAATTAGAATTCTAAGTTATTGTTTAGTGTGGGATCTATTTATAGACCCATTGGCATGTATTGTAATTAAGGATTCAAGGCAAGGAAGAGATCCTTCCAAGTAAGATCATTTGAGTTGCAAGCTTATGGGAGATCTACTTGAAGTACTTTGAGTACTTGTGTACTGGCAGTGTTATTGCTGACTGGTTGGAGGTGAACACCAACTCTGTGTTTGAGTTGTGTGTTGAGACCATTTTTAGTAGGAGAGTGAACTCTTGATTGAGAATTACTGGGAGCCCTTGAGGTGTGGGAAGCCTCTGTGAGGTGTGAGAAGAAGTGGCATCTTCTTTATTGTATTTTCTTTCTGGATGAGTATTAATACAAGATTGTGTATTGTCTCTCATATTCTGTGTCATTTGTGAATTCTAGTTACTTGTTCATTCTGGTATAATTTCGTGTTTAGTTGCTAATACAAGGTAGTCATATATACTCTGATTGAGGAGAGTAGGAGCCTGACAAACGATCCTTCTATTTTGATAGGAACATATGTGATCAACAGAAATGTTTTTACACAAAAAATTATCATAACGATCATCTACAAAAATGTACTACCTTGGGAGAATTTAGCATAAAGAGTAGTGTTTTTTTATAAATATCAATAAAGGTAACAAATATCCCAAGCCACTTTGTGGAAAACTTGAGTTTGCTTAGTGTTGGTGTGAATAAAATATCTAAGAAGCTTAGTTAGAATATCAGATGACGATTTAGAAGGAACTTAACAAGAATAATAATAGACATGAGTGGTTGCAAGAATTTTAGAGTAGACTTAAAACTTGATTGTGAAAGAAATAGGCCTTGTAATCTAGTAAGTGATTTTTTCTACTCTTTCAATTATGTAATGGAATAATTCAAAGGGGGAGCTTTCAAATGCAAATGGAAAACCAAGGAATTTTAAGTTTTCCCATTTCTATATCTATTTCCACTCTAGTAGTGGCATCATGTTCTATCTATAGCACTATGTTTTATTTCATTGTAGGCTTGAACCAGAGACTTTGCAAAAAATGTCAAGGCAACAAAACACTTCTTTGAAGGGGGATTATTGCTCAACTAGTGTGAATAAAGAATCATATGAAAAATTCCCATTGATAAACTAAGTGGAGTGATAAGAAAGTGTGATTCCTAGGATAATCACATGGTTAGTACCAAAACAAGTAGATATCAAAATGCTTTTTCTACTAGAACATACAAAGCTAGGGAAAAAGACAACCCTATCTTATGGAACATAAAAGCCTAAAGCTATTAGACTTGTGACCATTGATGGTGAGACAATCCAAAGCTTTAGAGATCAAATTTTGAACTAGTGATAGTAAGAAGTCACCAAAGCCCAATGCTTTAATTGTCGAGATAATGGAAGGCCACTCAGTGCGATTATAATATTTTTTAAAATTGAGCTTGAGAATTATGGTCCTCTGTTAAGAAACATAGACCCATTCCATACTTTCGTAAACAATAATAGTGTTTTCTAAGATGTATAAAATTTTAATGAACTTAGTTTGCTCTAGAATAATGATTGCAGGGAAAATATGGTGAAGGCATAATGCTAAGGCTTTATCAATGATTTTAAAGGAAATATTTGGTAGGATGATTGGTCTCTAACAAGTAATAAGCCCTAGATCACCAACCTTAGAAATGAACTTAATATTTTTGTTATTGATGATGGCTCCTAAGAATATATTATGCAACTCTTCTTTTTAAACTTGAATCAAGTCATGACCAAAATATTTCCAAGTGTCTTTATAAAATTCACACGAAAAGTCATCTACCCTAACATTTTACCATTAGCCATGCATTGCACAATAACAAATAAAATGTCAAGAGAGAGTGGCATATCATAGAGGTTTTGAGCCAAAGGGCTTAACTTGTGAAGCACCACATCTAAACATTGTGTCAACACATGAATTCTCTTTATCATGTTTTCTTGGGCTTGGAACACACTTGTGAGATGATTATGCATTGTTTTGATGGCTTTATTTTGTTTTCTAGATTAATTAGTCATGTGATATTTGAAAATATACTTAGAGTCACGATCACCAATATTAATCCATTTTAATTGGGCCCTGATTGAAAACCTCTGAAAGTGTGACTTTCAATAATTTCAATTTTGTGCTTAATTGTGGAATTCATGGATTGAAATTGAGTATCAAAGGGGTTTTGTTAAAAAAAAAAAAAAAAAAAACCCTATACTATTCCTTAGACATAGTGCCATCGACTTGTTTTTGAACTTGTGAAATTTTCTTGCCATTGTGGTGGAAGGAAGAGGTGATATAGTTGATCAATTTATTCCACTACTCGAACCGACTAGGAGCATTGGAGGATGTGCATCAAAGTTCCATATTATGACGATGATTCAAATAGTGCCCTCATGGTTGAGGAGTGATGCATTAAAAAAAATTAAATTAAAAAAACTCTATGATGCCCCCTTCCCCGTTATAGTTTTCAAGTTAAAGCATTATTATCAAAAAGGATAACCTTCAGGTGAATCATGATAGCTTGCTTATTAGAAACACCTAAGTAGAACATGTGTTGCTAAAAAATCATTATGTGTTATAACCATGTAATAATCTGATTGGTACCAACTCAAAAGTTGGACCAATTATACCTTGGTTTCTCATTTAATGAGCATTGCCAAAAATTAGGGTCCCCCAAGCTCCATTAGTTTTTTAAAATAATACCAAGCTTCATGCTCCCCTACGTACCACCACATAGGTAGGGCACCAACTTTATCCTCAAGACATTCAAGCATAATAAAGTCACCACAAATTAGGTAGGTGGAAAAGGGTTTATTATTGATGATCTATTTTCATCAATGTAAAGCATAAACTAAATACCTGGATGTCACAGGCGTTCTCCCAATGCAATAATTAATGGGGAGTTTTTCGGGAAACCAAAAATATTGGCACTACCATGTTTATCTATATTTGAAGTGGAAAATTGTGTAGTGTTAGACCAAATACTTCTAAGAAAAGTCTGTAGAAGAAACCTAGAAATCATAACCTCCTATAAACATATAAAATATAATACTCCCAACCCCTAGGAGGTGGCACACATGGAGAATTTATCAGAGGGCTCTATTGAACCTCAAACATTCCATGAGAGTATATTCATTGAGTAGAATCCTCTATTTGCAGTTCACCATGTGCATCCTCTAAGTCCTCCTCTAAGCCAATCATGATAAAACGATTACCCCATAATGGTTGCTAGTGTGGAAATAAAAAATTCCTTAATGAGATGGAGTGGCATTTATTCACAATTATATTCTAATGGAGAGTTCCCACCACCACAAGGCAGATTGCACGATCCCCACATGGTGGGAGCATTAGCTGAGGATGTCCTAGCATTAAAAGTTGCAATCAACAAGTGATTTTATTGAGAAAATTAGCTTTATGGGGCAGTCGGTAGACTTAGAGGCTAAGGAGCAAAGAGGGCAGGAGGAATAAAGTTATCCACCTTTTTCACACCACGTTGGGGTTTGTTTTTGAGATGAACAATATCTAGATTAGGGTTTTGATTTCGAGTAGCATTTTTATTGTTTGACATAGTAGTCCACCCATCATTCTTTTTAACCACCTTTTTATTTATAAGGTGCTTGCTCGGTAAAAGGCCTTGAGTAGACCATGAGAGGATAATCTTGAATCTTATGATCAGGGGATTGTCACCAAAAATATGTGTTCATAAAGTTGATGTATGTAATTTTTTGTGAAAACCATTCAATCCCTATTTGAATATCGATAGACTCTTTCAAGTCGTTTGTCAAATCAACCTTGACATAGACATGCTTGTTGTGTTACATAGTTAATAAAATATGTCCATTGTAGCAAAACACACGCCTTGTGGACTTAACGATCTCACATAGGAAGGACCATAATGGGATTGGAGGACTAGGTAACTCAACCTAGATAGGCATCTAAAGGGACACCTACTCAGAAACTTTAAAACTATGGGAACATGGGGACATAGTCATAAGGGTGTTCTAAAGGATCCAATAACACAACTTAGAAAGAAGACTTGCACTTATGAAGATACATTGAAGAAAAATAGGGAAAAGCTTTTGGTGAGGTTACGAATTCCAATAACTTGAAATTAGAAGGGCTTCTAGTAGTGTCTAATGTAAATGTAAAGACAATCTTCATAAGTTTTGAGGCCAAAATAATATGCAACAAAATAATTATCTACATACCCTCTAAAAATATTTCAAAATTTATTTACAAAAATAATCGAGTTTAGGAGAATTATCAAAACCTATACTTCATTATAAACATTTCGAATAATTTTTTGAACTTATTTTAATACCATTTTTCTAAACGTCGATAAAATTTATTACAACAAATATATTAATTGTCATTTCTGAAAACTTAATAAACCCAAAGGAGCTAGCTTTCAAAATCCTACAAAATCGATGAGAAATAAGGCAAAACAAAATTACAAATCGTAAGACAAACATAAAAAAAACTCTTATAAAACAAGTTATCGCAAATATTCAAATGAAGTATAAAAAGTCGTGTCAAATTATTTCAGATCACAATGATTTTTAGATCCGCACGAATTATTTCAGATCAATCGCTAATAGCATTCTTAGTTGGGCTAATTATCTTTGGTAAAGAAATGATTAATTATATGTTTTTTTTGAATTAGAGTAAATGGGTTAGTTTTTTATTAGAGTTAATTTATCAGTTTTGAATACTAATAAGCAGTACAAATTCTTCTCTTGATAAGTTACAAATAAATATTCTGAGCATTATTAATTATTACAATTATGTTGATATATATTATTAACGGTTATAATTGATGTAACAGATTTAATAGAATTTGGATTTAGGTGAATCGGGTTACAATCAAACTTCTTAATATCAAGATACAAATTCCTCTAGATATTTGATAGAGAGAGTCAAGTGGTTAAGATCAAGATCCTATTGTGGGTGATTTTGATAGCGTAGATGCCCCTTACTCATCACTGTTTAAATAAAAGAAATTATTAATTTAAATGTATACTTACTCAATATTGTAAATCCATTATATATTTATTTTTGAACCATTAATACCTTCAAACTATTTAAAAAAATATTTATTTTAAAAATATTAAATATAATAAAATTAAATTTATTTTAAAATTAATTTTAACAAAACAAAATTTGATAATTATAATAATTTATCCAAAAAAATTATAATATAAATATGATTTTACTAATACTAATACTATATCTATATCTATATTTATATCATATCTATATCTACATCTACATTTATTATCTACTATCTATTTTGATACTTTGATTCCCATACTCATATCATTTTATTGAATAGATAACTTGATCTCATATTCAACTTTGGGATATTCAAATTAAAGTCATTTACAAAAGCAAAGCTTGGATAAATCATAGATCAAATGTTAGTTGGGTTCCAAATGCAACAAATTAAATATCAAGTGAATCTGCTGTTATGTGATAAGAAGATCCATATTGTTTAGGGATTGAAAAATCTTTTGTATGACATCGAGAGATTTCTCTTATGACTATACCTACCTGTTACAATGGATATAATATATTTATGTATCATGTTTTTGAATACTTTTGATGATTCTATATGTTACCAACACTATATTATTCTTGTTTTTAATGTTGTCAGCAATTTATCTTTCTCAAATATTCTCATAAACATTAAATTTTATATATAATTTAAATATTTCCCATAAAAATTGAGATTTTTATAACAAGTTTGCAAATAGTTACAAAAACAAATCCACTTTATCTTGTTTGGTCTAAATCATCTCTTCTCATCCATGGAGAAGCCCCAAACAATCCTTGACCATCCATTAACAAAGAACAATACCATTCTCTTCAAAAGTGTCATAGATAACCATTCTCTTGTCCAACCATGGATAACCTTAATGTGAAAATCATTAATCAAACATTAAAGTGGGAGGGTGCCCCCTAAATGGGATATTCTTATTCTTTCAATATTGATCTCTTCAAAATGTTAATATCTTTAAGGTAAGATTTATCATTTTTACTATCAAGGTGTCTCAATTACATTTTTCTCCGTTTCATTAAACATTAGTAGAAAGTTAAAAGTCAATGTTATTCAATCAATTTATAAATTTTTTTAGGTTTAATATTTTTTAATAAATACAGTAGAAAGTAAATTGTATGAAGTTTTAAAAGAAAATTAATTAAATTTAATAATCAATCACCTCTTATTTTTAATAAAATTATAAAAAAAATTTAAAAATATGAATGTTTTTATTAATTAATTATAAAATTAAATTAATGATTAATTTAGTTATTTAATATTTAAGAGGTCTTAAAATTTACATTTTAACAAGCTCATTTTATTTTTAATATTATAAACTACAATTTAATATATAAAACTTATATATTTAAAATATTAATATAACAATTTAAGTAGACATAATTTTTTTGATATTTCTTAAAATTCATTTATTAATTAAACCATATTCATTTTTATTAAATTATTTTATATTATAAAATAAAATTTACTTATTAAATAACCCATAAAATTCATATATATATATATATATATATATCTCACCCACATAAAATTCACTTATTAGATAAGCCATACTCATCCTTATCAAGGAAAAGTTGAATATATCATCCATAAGAAGTCACTATCTTTAATATACAACACACCATGTTGAATATATCATCCACAAGAAGTCACTATCTTTGATATACAAGAAGGGCCCTCCATGCACTTTCGTAGTTTCATGGGCTCTTCATATTGTTGTTTATCACTCATTTTGTATATGCTGCAATTTCTTCATAATTTCAACTACTCAAATGTAATGTTTACATACTATTTTCAAATTGTATCATGCACATATCCATGTCATGTAAACGCGATTATTTTTATTATATTGAGAAATTATATTTTTTTATAAAATATATCTAAAAAATTCAAAATTAGATATAAATATAAAATATATGAATCCTTCCAATACCAAAATAAATTAATTGGTAATAATTTTTATTTATTCACACATTTAACTTAAAGATTACGATTTTCAACACAAATATTTATAAATTTTTTTTAAATATTTTTATTTTAAAATTTAAATAATTATAACTTCTAAAAAAGAGGAGTGAAATTTTTGTATCTACATACAAATAATAAAAATGAAATATTTCACTAATAAATATAAATATAATAATTAAACAAAAAGATATATAAAAAAAAATATACAATTAAAAGAATGTTACACAACAATATCAAAGATTAAGAAGTGATCCCAAATGACTATATAACTACCAATTTGATTGATTGATTACTTATGAAAGACACAAAGTTCTTTCTATTAAAAAATAAAAAAAGGAATGAGATTATTAAGAATGGAGTAGAAGTTGGAAATATTTTTTAGATATACCTTAAACATGAATATTAATAATATTGTGTACATAATACATCTCACGTAAATAACAAAATTATTTAAAGTGGATATCACATTACATGTGAACATAACATATATCAATATTTAAAAAAAAAAAAAATTATTAAATATTTTTTACAATAATTTTAATTCATTATTAAAAATATACAATAATTTTAATTTGTTTATTAAAATAATATATTATTAAATTGTGAATATTATTTTTTGTTATATTTTTTTATTTACACTTTATAATGTAATTGATATATCAATATGTTCCAAAAAAATTTAATATTTTTTATTAGATTAGTTAAAACCAGGTTACAAGGGCCCGTTCTTGTATAAAATAAGCCAAAAGATAGGCGTAACTAAGCAACAAGAGCTAGGGTAACAAATTGAGACCTGACAGAAAACTCCCTTTTGCCAGAAAGACACTAAACTTTAGCCAAAAGTCCCATGGAAACAAAAAGATAGAGAGAAGAGTCTGACTAGTCTAATTCAAAATAAATGACCAATTTCTTGGCCACCAAAATTTCACTTTGATGTTCGCTTTTCCTCTGGTACGGTTCTCGACAAACTGATCTTTATCCTTTCCCTTCCTCTTACGCTTCAGGCTGGTCAAATTCATTTCTCCTATCTCTTTCTCGAGCTCCCTGTTATTTTCCACCCCACCACTCTGAGTGTTGTTCTATGGGATGAGCTCCTCAGTTCCAGCATATTCTTTACCAATCTATGTTTTTGCTAGCTTGAGACACAACATCCCTTTAAGATTGTCAACTTCCTCCACAATTTCATTATAGAACAACTTTTGCATTGAAATCTTTGTGAACAACTTATCCATTGAATGCTCAATACCCTCCTTGTTTTTGGGGTTAAGGGTCCCTCAACCCCTGTTGGAAATAGGAGACACACAAACCAAAATGCCCCTATTAATGCCTCAAGATTTGGAGTCCCCCTAGGAGGACATGCCTCTAACCCCCTCAAACTGTTCCTTACCATCTTTTTTGGTGTCAAACTTTGTGAATAATTTCTCATTTTTTTAATTCCTTCAGCTCACTTGGAATATCGATCACGTCTGAGACTATTCTGGACCACAATGGTTCCCCTTTCTTAACCAGCAAGAGAATAAGGCTCTAATGAATGATGTCCACTGATGGGTTTCCTTTAAAGTTCAACACCGTTGCTTCCAACGATTTTAGTAGAAAATTAGGAGACTGATGGTGTGCCCTCTGAAATGATTGAGTATGAGGAAGTGATAAGAGAATATCACATTATATTTGCCCTCCAGGGTAATATATCTTATAATATTCGCAAACTCTTTTTGGAACAATGCCTTGGGTTTTTTTCTTTTCCTTGTTGAATAAGATTTTTATGAGTTTCTCCTTTCTCTTCTTGTCTTTGAACACTTTGATCCCAGAGCATTCCATTCTTGTTATGTCCTTGATGAGTTCTTCAATTATCAAGATTCTCAGTCCATGCATACGAACCTCTTAATCTTTCCACCTATGAGTGAAGTCCTTTGACAGTCTCGTGTCATGGCCTACCAGTCGCTCCATAAAGGTCGACAAGCCACCCTTCACCATTTTATGCCAAACCTATTCATTCGCTTTGGCATCCTCACAAGTCACTGGGTCAAAGTGATCATGATCCCTACCCATCATTTATTTTTTTAGTTTCCACTGTAGACTGCCCTATTCAAACCCTTTACGACATAATGCATGTTGGAATTGAGACCAAATAAATTAATGTTATGGAATGCCAGATTGATTCAAGTTTGCAAAGTCTCAAGAGAGGGCCAAATAATGATTTTTTTGCATGAAATACCATCTATTCCTTTAGGCTTGATTTGATTCATCATAAAAGGGGTCATCATTATGATGTGCGGGCTATCCTCTATCCAATTCAATAAGGGGAGTGACGTCAACCAAAAAATTATTACCTTACCAATTATTAAATGATCTTGAATGAACCTTGCTATTTGCCATCATATCGGCACATTTGCTCCCTTCATAATAAAATTTGATATTAAGTTTATCTAGCATTCATAATAAATTTGAAATTAAAATAATTTACAAAACACTGCCAGCATTGAAATATTTCTCTATTTCTTAAAATAAATTGTTTAAAATTTAATTTATATTAATAAGTTTAAAGTTTTGGAAAAATGTTAAATTTTTTAATTATTGAGTATATAAGTTTATTCTTTATGAGTAATAATTCTGTAATAAAAAAGGTTTGTAAAACATTGTACCATTAAAACTTCATAAGTATTTATGTATGGAATGAATGTAATTTTACTGATTTAACTTGTAAGTATATGATTAGGATTAGTTATTGAATTTTTTAAATTTACATATTTTATGTTTATAGAAAATAAATTTTACTAATTTTTTTTACAAATGGTATCAAAAATAATTTATCTTCACACTATGTGTCACATGTTATAACATGAGATGTTGTGGGGTGATCACTTTGATAATACCACTTTTTACCTCATTTATAATGGATTGGGGTGGAATCATCTGAGCATAGATTTTGGATATTTTTTTATTTTGATGGGAAGTCTTTTAATTTTTCTCTGTTCCTTCATGATGTTGAAAGAGTGACACTCTGATGTTGGCTAGCGAACAATTCTTCAAATTAATCTAGATAGTTTGTGGGGTTGTTAATATGGAGGTGTCTATAGAAGATAAATAGGGTCCTTTGCCCATGAGATAGTGTGTTAGAGAGTGGGAGGCTTGCCTTTATATATGTAATAATATAATTATTTCTCTGTTATTCATCATTATAAATTATCTCCTACTAATGCTTGGTTCCTTTTATTTAAGTTTTGCCAAGGAAAAAATAGAGTGCTTAAGAGACTTGATAGAGCTATTAGTTTTTAGTAAACCAATTGTTCCTTTGCCTAGTTATTTGATAGGTTAGTTAGTGTGCTCATGGATGTTCTACTATTAGACCACCAACTCATCAAACCCTGAATTGAATGGTCAACCCCTCCAACAAGGGCCTTCAATAACCAAATTTATCTCAACAATTCATACCTTCAATATGAAAAAAATCTCACATGTATCAAATGTGTTTAAAACCTTATTCCTAACCCTAATGGTGTGTATGGTTGGAATAATTGGTGGGAAGAGACCATTGTATGAACCACCACCTTTTTGAGTGTTTGGTAAGCAACTATCCATGTTTAAGAATTGGGCCAACTCTATTCACATAAGGGATTTTAATAGAGTATCTCAAGAGTTAGATATTTCACTTCTGAATGGTACTCTTAAAAATAAACTACTAAGTTGAGACAAATATTATAGCTAGCTAATAAATTCATCAAGCTCAAAGTGCTCAAATCCAAGTTAGAATCCACTAGCTTAATATTGGAGATAGGATCTCCAATTTATTTTTTTACATTTGAGAGCCAAACTTTTTTCTTTGTAAATTAAGGCTATCAAGGAAGCTGGAAACTGTCTCAAAATTATTAGAGAAATTTAAAGCCTTTGTCCAACACTATAAGCAGGTCTTTCAAGTTGAAGCCCCCACTCATGAAATAAATTATACTATAAGGAAATGCATTGGTGTGGTACCCTACAAGCTCACTCTAGGCCAAAGAATGGCTTTTGATAGGCCTCTCTTAGTTGATAAGTTACATAATGTTTTGATTTCCATCGTATATGATAAATCCCTAGGAATTGATTATTTTCCTAGTGAATTATACCATACCCTTTGGGATTGTGTTGGACTAGATATAAATAAATTCTACATTCAAGCTATTGAAAAAATGGCTCCTTTAGCAAGCTCATCTATAAAGGACATATTAAGTTCATTCCCAATACTAGAGATTATGATGTCATCACCAATTAGATACTGGTAACCCTCTAAAGTGTGTCATATAAGATTATTGCTAAGGCTCTAGCCCTAAGGATCAAGTATCTCATTTTCTTGATGGTTAACCCTGAACAAACATGATTTGTTCTAGGTAGATATATTCTTGATAATATCATTGTTGTTTAGTTGTAGATACTAAAATATAATATTAGGTACTTGAAATTAATAATATTGACATACATTTACCATGCATAAATTGCATGCACAACTATGGTCCTAATCTGTTATTATCTCACACCTACATGTTACCTTATGAGTTTGATCCTTCGATCATACTGTTACACACTTATATGAACCTTACTATATATTTCAAACTAACATATTATATTACATAAATATTCATAGAAATTTTATTTAGTCCACCTATACATAGTTTGGTAACATCATATTCAATCAATATTGCTAGTTGATATTGACTTAATTTGGTCAATACCAACTCTCAAATAACAATGACTAATTATAAAAATCCAACCTTTCTTTAGGGTGTTTAATGTGTTAGTGACATGATAAATAACCCAATTGGACTCATATATATATATATATATATATATATATATATATATATATATATATATATATATATATATATATATATATATATATCAATGCCTCACTTGATAGGGGAGTTTGGATTTATCTGGTACACTTTTATACAGTACTACATAATGAGTGAATATGTACTATTATTCCTAAATTGTAAATTAGTCACTAAGATAAGTTACAAGCCAAGTTTGAAGCACATTAAATCCAAGCAAAAGTAAGCATTTTAAAGTATCAAATCAAAACCTTCAGTTGCATTCATATATTTAACGATCAAAATTGAACAATCACACTTATCCTCAGAGTATTGGATATGTAGGTAACAATCAATCATCAAATGTAGGTGATTGGGGTCATATCAACCTATAACAGTTTTCATAGTTTTTGAAATTTCATATCCCTCACAAGCACACCTAGAATTTTAAGGTGGAGGAGGGTTATTTATAGAGTTGTGTGTATCATTAGGGTTTGGCATTTCACATATAGAGTTTTCAGAGATAGGAGAAGGTGACCATATGGTCACAAATCCTATTTTATGCATAAGTTAGTACCAAACACTACAAGTTAATATCAAGAATCAATACTGATGTAGATATGATAGAACAACCCTATATAGATAAAAACACAGTTCATAAAATAGATGAATAACAAGCCTCCTTTATTTTATTTCCATTTTTAGAATATAGCCACAATCAGATAGTCACCCAAAAAAGGTAAGTACTTGCGCCTTTGTTATACTTACTATATTTAACATATTCACTTATCAAATTATTGCAATTAGTTTCAATATTTTACATTCAGATGTATGCTTGAATGCCATATTTATCAATTATTCTTCTAGTTTATATCCTATTTTGAATTTTAAAACCAAAATAGGTAAAAACATATTGGTGAACTCGTACACATATTGAATTGTGTTAAACGCTAGGTCTCTATTAGGGTTTTAGATTTTAGCCTTTGGGTTTTATTTTCTCTCATGTTTTTTAATTATTCCCTAATAGTATAGATCACATATGGATAATATCATGAATGAACATTATTGGTTAACATAAGTCTTAAAGGTACTCTTTTCATATTCTTCTACATGGATAATGTATATTATTTGGATCAATTACATTAGAAAATGGGTCAAATGGATCAAATATAAACACACTAATAAGGATAAAATTAATAATGAACAATCCCAAGCCTTTGTCAAATCTTATTTTTGCAACATCTAATATGAGTTTCCTCTTGTTACGACTAGATGACAAAGGGCATGCATGACCTCCTTTGTTCTTCCTACTATGAATTATATAATCATATTATACACCCTATTGATGGATATATTATGAATGTTAATATTGATAATACTTCTGAAAAAACTAATACAAATCAATTTTATTCCATTGATGACTGAGAATCACTGAATAACTTAATTCATATCCACATTAGATTGATGTAATGCTATATATTTTAAGAGATGAACAAAAAAATTTGGTTCAAGCTAATACATCTAGGAAAAAATATGCCCCCTTATGTGATGTTAATCAATAATTTCAAGCTAATATTTACACTTTAGGTATCCAATCCTCTAATTTTGGCACTATGCCTATATCTACATCACTAGTGATAAATGTGACATCCACCCAAGGAGTGGGGGGGGCACAAGGATTCTAACTAATTTTATATACATATTCCTACATAGGAAAAATTTATCCCTCATGATGAAACTACTTGTTACATCACCAACCTCACATTTTTCATGCTCACTTGAGTAGACTATTAGAACTCTACATGCTAAGGTGTTGCAGCTAGAGTAAGGTGCATTTAGAAATACTCATTCCTTGGATTTGCATGCCTTGATTCATTACCCATTATATCCTAAGATAAAAACTTATCCTTTATCGAAAGGTTTTGTATCTCTTAAGCTACCACTATATGAAGGTAAAGGTGATAAACAAAAACACCTTAGATCATTCCACATAAAATTCTTGGATTACATGCATATAATGACAAATTATTAACCAAGCTATCCCTAAAAATTCTTGAAGACTAGCATTCAACCCTTTAGTAGACAAATTTATAGCACATTTTCCCATCAACATTGATGATAAACTATCTTATGTGCAAATTGAAAAACTAAAGTGAGGGTCCAATGAACCAATCAATTATTATGTACTTAGGTACAAGATTATGCTAGTTAAGATGACTAATGTTATGGATGATAGTGAATTACAAGACATTAATGAAAATAATGCTTGCACTACTCCATGAGTCAATAATTTTAAATATATTCAATTCCTGTTATGAGAAATGACATACAATAAGGGATAAACCAGTGATAAAAATAATTTGTATGGATAGTTGTAGTTGAGTGTAATTTTCATAATTTAAATAAAAGGGTGACCAAACAACTAGTATTAGCAGTTTATAATTTCAACAAGGTATTCTAAGTTGATTATGATGCTATTGAGAAGTTGCATCAAGAAGGAAATACAATTACATATTTTAGTGATAATTTGAATCAATCTAGGTGAAAGCATTAAATTTTTGATCAAGAATTTTGTGCCCTTATGCAATCTTTCAATAAATGTAGACACTAGTCTCTTTTGAAGGAATTTTATTTCAACACAAATCATTAAGATTTACATTTTATAAATAACATATGTAAGTTGAATCAATAGTACATGCATTGGGTTTAATTTCTTGAAAATTGTTCATTTTAAGTGGGAACTCACATATGAATGTAGTTACATTGAGTAGAACATGTCATTTATTGAATAAAATGAGTTAGAGGTAGTTAGGTATGACCCCATGAAATAATTATATGAAGAGGATTTGGATTTCATAGATGCATAAGCAACATAAAATATCCCAACTAACATGGATATAACTCCATGGTTGGATTTATTTTAAAAATTAAAAAAAATAGATTATTGTTCAAGGGACAATGATTGTGTATAACTCAAGGATCAATGAGGAAAATTTTGATAAGAGAAAATAGTCGTGGAGGTTAGTTGGTCATTTTAGCATGGATAAGACTTTGGCACTGTTGATTGAGAGATACTATTTTTCAAAGATGAGCACAAGTGTGAAGAAGTTTGCGCAAGGCTATAGATTATGAAAATATGCTAAGGGTAAAAGTTGGAATGTAGGTATGTGTAAAACATTTCCAATGCCATAAATATCATTGGAATAAATTAACTAAATTTTGTTATTAGGTTTATAAATACATAAAATGATAATGATTTTATCGTTGTTATTGTTAATTAAGTTTAAAACATGTTACATGTCATTATATGTAATAAGACTAGTGATGCCACAGACGTTGCTATTTTTTTTAAAGTAGTGTGCTTTAAGTGGATTTCCTAAGATTATAGTATTAGATAGATACACCAAGTTTGTTGGTTATTTTTTATAGAATTTATGGAAGGAGACTCTGTGCAAGGTTGTAACATATGCAAATATGCTAAGGGTAAAAGTTAGAATGTAGATTTTGTTGACCAATTTTGACCCAAAAGGTCAAAATGTCAACCCCCATAGGTAAAAACTTGCTTGTCATGATTTATCAAACTTTTTCATAGCCATTACATGCCTTAATAGTCTCCAATTGGTCCTTATAAGGTCTTATTAGTATTGTTTAAGGTAAATTTAAAGAAATTAAGGGATGCCTTGTTTTGGTCTAGTAGTGGTCTAGTCATGTCATGGTGAGAAATAGGTGAGTCCAAGAGGTGTTATAGGTTTTTATGTGTCTCTAAAAGTATTTTCATACCTTAATCACCTTTCATAAACATTTCATGTTGATTTGAAAATTTTAAGGTTTCTTTGTGGACTTTAAGGTAAGATAAATTGAAGAAAAAAGTGATTTTTGTTTAATTCCAAATATGACAAAGCATCCAAAGCAAAAAATTCATACATAAAATCTTGGAAGTGCCCAAACAAGTCTGGTTTTTCAAGGCAGTCTTAAATAGGCTTAAAGAGAGACTAGTTTTTTAGGCCATTTCATTATTCTCACACTTCTACTAGGTCTCGGGACTTCAAATTTGGCATGGAGGTTGGTGACAGTCTAAGGGAAGTGAGTCACATGTTTTTTGGTGGTTTCACATGTGTGGGAAATATTTGGAGAAAAAAATTAGTCTTCTAGGCAAGCAGGCCTAATTAAGGCATAATTAAGAGAAGAGAAAAACAAAAACAAGATACTTCCACTCACTTTCAGGACCTAAAACTTGGCATGGAATTGTAAAGATATATTGGGTCATCAAATATATATTTAGTTTCTCAATATCATCCATACATTATTTTAAACAAGGAGGTTTAAACATTTTTAGGGTTACAAGGAATAAGGCCAAATGACATATTTTGGTGTAAATGAGATCTTTGGGGTAGTTTGAGGCTTCTAAATGAATTTTTCTAGGTATGACATGATGTGAATAGGAAATCCATGGAGAGAGAATGCCTTAGTGAAGATTAATTTAATATTTGACACTTGTAATCAAGATTGACCTAGTGAAACAAAGAGGTTTCAAGACACACAAGGAGTTACTTGATGATTGCCACTGAGATGTTAGTTTGAGGAGCTCCTAAGTGTAGATTAGGAGTAAAATATAGATTAAATCATGCATTAGTTAAGAATATATATAAAAATATGCATAAATAAACTAACTTATCAAGCCTACTCCTTCAAAGTGTGTTGTTAATAAATTAAAACAATTAATTATGAAAGTATGGCAATACTATGCCTTCTAAGTATCTATTCTCCATCACAAGCAGCCAAGAAGCATGATTTTTTCATGATTTGGTGATATAAGTCTTTGTTAATGAAGTGTGGCATGAGCCTCCATCATCTCCTAGTTCACCAATGGCTTAGGCTCTTCGATTTGGTCTAATTGGATGAAATAAAATGAAACTTCTCTATAGATAATTCTACATAGTAAGTTTACATAATTGAAACTTAAAAATGGTGGTCTTCACTCTCTTATTTATAGGTTTTGTAACATCCCCATTGGGATCTACCTAGAAATACATAATTTATTTTTAAAATAAACATATATACAAAAATAAAATACATCTTAAGAATTTATCAGAGATCATAAAAGTATTCATGTAAAATCATGACAACAATTCATATTACATCATAAATCATAGATCTCTAATATCATGTGAGTATGTCAAACACAATATAGAAAGTAATTATAACATCTCAGCTTTAGTTGATCTAAATACATGATCACCACTGTCAATGTGCATCAATATATAATTACAACTCTTCATGACAATTTTCAATAACAAGTACAATATAATACAATGTATATATAAGACACATGGCTTCCCTGGAGCATAATTCCCAAATTTCAAGTATCTGTGGCAATCTCAAGTGTCATCTCGATAAGTAGTACTATTATGAGAAGGGAGAGCATCATCCAAGTATTTTTCCACATAAGCCATGGACCAACGATCCCCCACACTAATCCCATTAAGAAAACCCTTCCTTTCATGGATGAGTAGATAGTGATGGTGTGGGAATCTAGAGAAACAAGCAGGTACCCATGTGTTGTATGATTTCTAACTAAACTAAACATGAAATGTATCATTAAAAACTCAATCTATTGCAAGATATCACATATACATGTAAACCATATTAAAAAAATTATAATGTCTCACTAAACATAATTTAGCCAAAGATTTATGAATAGTAATATAAATGTGATCTATAGATCAATCAAATTCATACACACCACTTGATCGGACTACCTTCATCTAGAATTACAATGCTAGTAAGTCAGTGAAGTCCATCTCATTCCTTACTCCGTATTAGCAATGCAGATTGATCAAATACTATTCAACCATAAGATTCACATAACTTAGGTCTTACTATCAAATACATCACATGGCATGCTAAACATAGGAGTAAATACATTTAAATCTATCAAACATATGCATGAATATTACATTATATTCTATCCCATAATATAAATAATGACTATAGTTATACCACCTGGGTAAATACATAATTAACTATAGAGTTCAAGTAATATAATTTGTTTTTGATTAACTACACCCTGTGGCAACCCATTTTACCACAGTCTAGTGTTTAAGCATAACTACTAAGCATCAAAATCAAACTAATGAAGTAGTCATAAATACATATAAACACATATTTATATTCAATAGTTAGAACATGTAGAACTTTATTTCTTGAAACATAACAAATCCAATCTAACATTTAGTTTATATTTCGGGGTTTATAAGCAATCATTTGTTAAGTTATCTTTAAGTAATTATTTAAATTTTCAATTAAATTACATTCGAGGATTATAACTACAAGAATGCACCCAAAGTGTCTATATAAATTATTAGGCTTATTTACACTTAATTTTCAAAAAGAAACATTCTAGTAATAGTCATACACATATATCTTATTATAAAATCAAATACTATGTGATGATTTAAATGTTCCACATGGTTTATCTTACTATAACAGGTTGCTATGTTTAACCATTCAAATCTTATGATTAATCCAACCCACATTTTGATAACAAGAGTTTATAACTACATACTCATTATTATGATAGGAAATACAACCATTACGATTAATTATGCAATAAGGGTCAAATCATTGGGTGATCTTGTTTTGCCACTCTTCTGACCAACAATCATAACTACATGCCCTATGTTTAATCAAGTAATTATAAAACTAGTCTCTCTTTAATTAATAGTTGGAATCTTTTAACCGAACTCAAGAAGTTTACATTAAAACCAGATTTATGTCTTTGTACTCTACATAAATCAAATTAATAAAACCCTTTTGAATTCTGCTTTAATAGATGGATAATTTATATATTTTCTCTATATGACTTTCCTTAGCGTTAATTGATGCCTATAAAAAAGGTATGTTTACCTGACATTTGTCAACTATGTTCAAGGTTTATACCTCATGAGTCAATAAATAATAATGTTTTGTGGATGATTTAGATTTGTTAACTAGTTATAGTTCCTCCAATTTCACTAACGGTTTATAGTTTATATAAACATTCCCATTCCTAGCTAAATTTGTAGTAATGCTATTGAAACCACATAACTAAAATTCCAATGATGCTATGGTTATTAAATACTTATCTAAATACTTGATCGATGTCGCTATTATAACATGACTTTAGATAAATATAACATGGCTTATATTATTTTTTGCTTAACACTTTGAACGTTAATATGAAGTGTACACACACACACACACACACACACACACACACACACACACACACACACACACACACACACAGCCATATAAGTCAATGGCATCTAAATTTAATTTGAGTCTATGGTAATTGACATATCTAGCCTCTTATATTGGCATCCCCCTATATTCTCTTCCCAACTAAGTTTCCTAGAATATATATGGCCGATAGAGCATGGCAGTGTTTACAAGATATAAACAAAATAATTTTAAACATTACTTTAGTGCCCCCTGATTTACTGATGCCTATGTCAAATAAATAATAGTGACCTAGGTTATAACTGTATAATTTGTTTTTTTCAACATGCTGATTATGGTGAACCATTAACATTAAAGGTCATAGAAAGTCGAGAGTGTGACTCCATACAATTACATAACATATTAATTATTACAAGCATTTAAAAGTCTCTTTTTTCTTAAGTCATTGCCTTATAGACATTAAATTAAATTCATGTTCAGCAGGGTTTTTTTGTCATATCCACGGTTCGCTACATAACTAATTTTAATGATGCCTCGTAAGGTCATTGATTATCAGCAGCTACATCAATCTAAAATAGATAGAAAAAATAAAAGGTAGGTGATGCCATAGATTTAGGAGCAGGCTAGAATAAATATCAGTGAATCAAAATTCTAAAATTATTTTACTATTATATACCTATAATTTGAAATAATTAAAATATAATATAATGTCTCAGACCCTGGTTATGCTGTTAATACCCAATATATCCCTAAGTTATACATATGCAGATCATATCTAAAGCATGATAAATTGATAAGATAGTTTTTAAGAACACAAATGTTCTAAAACAAGGCTATTTATACATATATATTACTAGCACGATACCCTATAATGAACCTACTAAAGATCCTTATTGTATGTAATTGAAGACATCACCTACTAGACAAATCAGATTGCTGATCTTTTGTGCCTCTTCTTTCTCAATGTTGCACCCCTTATCCTTTCTTTCTCCAATGCATAAGCTAATCTTCCTTTAACTCTTTCCCTTAAGTAAAAAAATAGGCGTATCTCTCCTTTTCAAGCTTTTTTTTTTTAATAGTTTTTTGTTTTTATTAATTTTAATACCTCTAATTTTTTCTTAAGTTTTAATTGTCTATTTTCTTTAATTTCCTTGCTTTTCCTATTTTTTTCCTTTTTCAAGATAATTCCCATTTTTAATATATTTTAATATGAAATCCTCAAATTCCATAATTTTAATTAAATAAAATCATCATCTATATATATTAAAGCAATTCAAATGACAAATTTTAAAATTTATAAATATCCTGTTTTTAAATTTACCTTTGCTAAAAATTTTCCTACTAGTATTAATGGCAAAACATGTTAAACACGTAAAAGAATTCACTTATATATTTTTACCTACTTTGGAAAACCATAGAAAACAACACTCCAAATAAGTATAAAAAATAACATAAGCAATTATTTTTAATGCATTTATACCATGACTAACTACTGTGGTGTGTGTAGGGTTTTGCCAACTCTCTATTGACCTTTGACATCTCCATATACATCACCCTCTTCAATGATGCTCTCCCTCCAATACACTCAAAGGATGAATTCTCCTTCATCAACCTCACAACACATAGGTAATTAGTTAATATCACATGATAAACATAAAACAATAATATAATTGAAAAAATACATTAATATGCTCAAAATGTAAATGCATATATTAACCAACTCATAGTAAGAAATCACATATTATCATCCAACTAAGCAATATTCTACTATTCCATAATAGCATAAATATCAATTTTAGTAAAAAATATAATCAATATCATGTTTGTCCACTATAACCATCCATAAATAGTCAAATAGTTTACTTAGCGAGGAATCAGGATGAAACATCCTTCCCCCCAAAAGCTAGTCATCGTCCCGGATGATTCTTATTCAAACATATGTTCTAAAATAAGAATATTGTTCAATTAAAAATAACATAATATAATAGTATCTAATCAAGCAAATAAATGTGAAAATATCTTGAAAAAATCATCATAGTCCTCCCATATAGCATTATCCTCAGAGTATTAGTCCCATTGGACCTTACACTGTGACATCTCTCTATTACGTAAATGAAGTTTGTATGTGTCAATTACCTTGATTGGTTCTACTATGACCACCCCATGATCTAAAACTCACAAAGCATTCCAATCCAACACATGCATATGATCAATTATATGTTTCTTAAGATATGAAACATGGAAGACATTATGTAAAAGAGCTAAAGCTATTGGCAACACAAGCCGATATATAGTGACCACTTCTAACACTTCAAAGGGTTCCACATATCTTGGTGATAATTTTGTAGACTTCCCAAATTTAATCAAACTCTTCTATAGTTTTACCTACAAAACTAATTTATCAATAACTAAAAAATGCCTTTTTATCCTCTTTAGGTCTGCATAACTCTTATGTCTATCATTGGCCTTGGCCAATCTCTACCTGATTAGTCTAACTTACTCTTCCATCTCTAAGAGCATCTCAGGTCCGATGACTACCATGTCCTCTAACATATTCTAACTAATGGGTGTCCTGCACCTTCTCATGTAAAGTGCCTCAAATGGTGCCATCTTCAATGCTGACTAGTATGAGTTGTTATAAGCAAACTCAACCAATGGAAGATAATCTTTCCACTTATAATTTTGGTCCATGTAGTACATTTGAAGAAGATCCTCAAGAACCTAGTTAACTCTCTCAGTCTGTCTGTCAGTCTCTAAGTGGTAAGCTATACTCAATATGAGTTGTGTACCCAAAGCTAAATTTAGAGTTGTCTAAAACCTCAAAGTCATCTTCAAATCATGATCTAAAATGATATTCTCTAGAAAAATATGCAACCTATACACCTCTTTTACTAATCTCTTCGTGAGGGTGGGTGCATCATCTATCAAATTTCCTGGAATTAAGTGAGCCACCTTGGTTAGTTTTTCAAAAACTACCCAGATCGTATCATACATCTTCCATGACATTGGCAATCCTTGGGCAAATTCCATATTAATCACTTGACATTTCCATTCTGGGATATCATGTGAATAAAATAATCTAGTTGGATCCACATGCTCAACTTTCCCTCACAAACACTCTAGACAAAATGACACATAATCAACTACATCTTTCTTGATTCCTTTCCAAAAATATAGTGGTATAAGCTTTGCCATGAACTTGGTTACACTAGGATGTCCTGAATAAGGGGTGTTGTGTAATTCTTTTAGCATGGTGATCCATAGATTCTCTTGATATGGCACATACATATACTTGTTGTAATGCAATATACCATCACTCTCCAAACTAAACCCCTTATACCAAGGATTATGAGCATTCTCTGATAATGCTTTTATGACCTAATCATAAAATTCATCTCTTAGAGAGAAATCAATCACCTGATCCTTGAAGGTACTCTTGATAGTAGCTATAACTACAATGTACCTTCTACAACTGAGGGAATCGACTAATCTATTCTCTTTATCTTTGATATAATTGATATCAAAATTATATTTATACAAAAACTCAATCCAATGCCTCTATCAAGCATTCAAATTAGGTTGGGTGAAAATACACTTGAGTCCCACGTTATATCCGTCTTAAGCTTAAAAGGTTTTCCCAACAAGTAATGCTACCATAATTGTAAAGTGTGAATAATCATTACAAGATCCAAATCATAAGGGGCATAATTCACCTCATATGGTTTTATCTTTTGTGACTCATAAGTCACTACTGCACCATCTTGCATAAGGAATCCACCTAGTCCATCCCTTGATGCATCTGTAACCACTAAAAAATGACCATTGAGATCTGGCACTCTCAACATTAGTATAGACATAAGCCTTTTCTTCAAATCCTATAAATCTATTTCTCACTTATCTAACCAAACAAATCTATGATTCTTCCATCGCAAGGAAGTGATTGGGTTAGCTATTTTAAATTTTTTTGAAATGAACTTCCTATAATAGCCTACTAAACCCATGAAGCTCCTAACCTCATGTACATTCTTCAGTGTTGGCTATTCCATAATATCACTAATATTCCCTCGATCTACAGAGATACTATCTTTAGAGATAATGTGTCCCAAATAGTGGAATCTTCCCTAGAAAAATGCACACTTGGATAACTTTCCATATATCTTATGCTTCCATAATCGTTGCAAAACCAATTCCAGATGCTGAAGGTGTTCCTCTTCATTCTTTGAATAGATAAGAATGTCATCCATAAAAAATAGCATAAAATGATCAAGGTAATTACTTAATATGATATTTATGAGATTTATGAATGTTGTTAGAGCATTAGTTAGTTAAAAATTTAACACTATAAACTCATAATATCTGTACTGAGTTCTGAATGTTATTTTTTGAATTTCTCATCTCAAATCCTCAACTAATGGTATCCCGCTCAATAATTAATCTTAGAAAATATAGTTTCTCATCACATTTGATTGAAGAGATAATATATACGAGGTAGTGGATACCTATTTTTGATGGTTATGTTATTTAACATCTATAATTAATGCATAGTTAAAGGGTACCATCCTTTTTATTGACAAAGATAACTAGTGTACCCTATGGTGACACACTTGGCCTGATCAACCCCTTAGCCAAACATTCCTTATGTTGAGCCTTCATTTCAACCAACTAAATGGTTATCATTCTGTATGATGCTTTAGATTGTGGTTCTAAACCATGTATGATGTTGATAGAAAAATTGAACTCACATCTAGGAGGCAAACCTGATAACTCTTCTGGAAGCACATCATGGAAATCTCTGAGAAATGGGTAATATTACAGAGATGGTTCCCTAGGTTCCTATATTTCATTTATCTTAATGATAAATTCTTGGTACCCTTTTCCCAGATCCTTTTTAAGTTGTATAGATAAAATCTTCCTAAGCTTTAACTCTCTCTTCTCTCCTTGAATTTGTGTCTGATTCCCAAAATCATCAAGACACTCAACTTTCTTTAGGTAACAATCAACCTTGGATTTATGTTTTTTAATCTAGTTGACTCCTAAGATCACATCATATGATCCTAGAGGTGTTACATAAAATCCCATAACTATTATGAATTTGAGAAACCTAATATCCACTTCGACTAGACACCTATCAACCATGACTTTTGTGTCATTCTTGTACTTTCCTAACTATGTGTTTCCCATTACACTAGATCTTATAGTAAACTTACTAAGAATCCTAAGAGATATAAAAAATTCAATGGCTCATGTATCTATAAAAATAGAAACTGGATGGTTGAACAAAGTACCTGCTAGCTCAATAGGTAGTGCCTAATATTCGACCTACCAATTATTGACTGTTACATGAATTCACTACTAAAAACTGCCTTGCTAAAGAGTAGGACCTTTACCATTTGACTTATCCTATGGATAATTACATGCATAATGATCCTCTCTACAAATGAAACATCTTCTTAGTGGTCCTCTCCTGACATTCTATCAGTTTCCCTTGAAACCATCTTGAGATTCATTGCCCTATCTCTTGTTTCCTGAACCATTATTGAACTTGGCATTCTGGTTTTTAAATTATTTCTTGGAGTCTCCACTCCTATATTTCCAATTATTTTTCTTCAAGATTGACTTAGATTTTCCAAACCTTTTCTTGAATTTATCCTTGTTCTACGAAAGAGACTTTAGCTTCTACCTCTCCACTAATCTAGGGCCTCAAACCCATGATAAACTTCCTAATTTTGAACCACTCATATCCTTGATACTGAGATATGTACTTCAATAATTTAGTGAACTACTCCTAGTACTCATTTAATGGCATATCCCCTTACTTAAGATTCTAAAAATATATGAGCTTCTAATCAAAATATAACTGTGAGAGCCAGTATGATTTAAATAAAACTATAAACTAATCCCAAGTGGTGGTGGTTGAATTCAAATTCATTTCTAACCTTTTGTTGGCCCACCATGTAGCTACCTTGCTAGCCAACTTGTATGATCCCAAAATTGCCTTGGTGACTTTAGAGTAGTTTTGAATTTCAAAATACTTCTCCATCTCTGTCAACCATGCCTCAACTCTATCACCCAGAATAGTCCCATCAAACCTAGGTGGGTTTACCTTCTTCATGTCTCTGGCCAACTACATAACAACAAGTAATATAACATCCTAAAGATTTTGTTGCTCAGTCAGATGATATACAGGTTCATCTTGTTGTTCCTCTTCCTTGTGGCCATGAACCACCTAATCTAGAGTTATAATTTGATCTTAGGTCTCATTCATGACAATGAGAATCTGGTCCATATTCACTAACTACTCATCATAAAATTAGTTAGGAAAAAATGGAGGGTTGTTGTCATTAGCATTTGAAGTACCCTCTCCATAAACTCTCACTTTCACCATCATTCTTTCTATCAATATAAGGATATGAAAATATCAGTGGACTCATTAGGTCCTAGAGTTTGAGCCGTAGCTCTGATACCACATGTAACATCCCCACTAAGATCTACTTAGAAATAGGTAAATTATTTTTAAAATAAACATATATACAAAAATAGAATACATCTCAAGAATCTATCAGAGATCATAAAAAAATTCATGTGAAATCATGACAATAATTCAAAGATCTCTAATATCATGAGAGTATGTCAAACACAATATAGAAAGTAATTATAACATATCAACTTTAGTTGATCTAAATACATAATCATGACTGTCAATGTGCATCAATATATAATTACAACTCTTCATAAAAATTTTCAATAACAAGTAAAATATAATACAATGTACATATAAGATACATGGCTTCTCTAGAGCATAGTTCCTAAACTTTAAGTATATGTGGCAATCTCAAGTATCATCTCGATAAGTAGTACTATTGTGGGGAGGGAGAGCATCATCCAAGAACTTTTCCACACCAACTATAGACCAATGATCCCTCCAATAATTTCATCAAGAAATGGCCCTCCATTCACAAATGAGTAGATAGTGATAGTGTAGGAATCGAGAGAGACAAACAAGTACTTGTGTGTTGTATGATTTATAAGTAAACTAAATATGTAGTGTATCATAGAAAAATAAATCTATTGCAATATATCACACATACATGTAAACTATACTCATGAAATGATAATGTCTCACTAAATATACTTTGGTCAAAGTTTTATGAATAGTAATATAAAAGTGATCTATAGATCAATCAAATTCATACATACCACTTGATCGGATTGCCTTCATCTGGCATTGAAATTCTAGTAAGCCAATGAAGTCCATCTCACTCCTTACTCCACATTGGCAATGTAGATTGGTTAAATACAATTCAACCACAAGATTCACATAACTTATGTCCTATCAAATACATCACATGGCATGCTAAACATAGGAGTAACCATAATATACATTTTAATCCATCAAACATATGCATGAATCTTACATTATATGGGTCATACTAGAAATAATGACTACAATTATACCACCTGGATAAATATATAATTAACTATAGAGTTCAAATAATAAAATTTGTTTTCAATTAACTACACCCTATGTCAACCCACATTACCACAGTCCAGTGTTTAAGTGTAACTACTAAGCATAAAAATCAAAATAATGAAGTAGTCATAAATACATAGAAACACATATTTGTATTGAACAATTAGAACATCCAGAACTTTATTTTCTACAACACAAGAAATCCAATCTAACGTTTAGTTTATATTTAGAGGTTTATAAACAATCATTTGTTATCTTTAAGTAATTCTTTCAAATTTCAATTAAATTCTACCCAAGGATTATAACTACAAGAATTTACCCAAAGTGTCTATATACGTTATTAAGCTTGTTTACACTTAATTTCCAAAAAGAAACATTTTACTAATAGTCATACACATATATCTTGTTATAACATCAAATCCTATGTGATGGTTTTCATATTATAAGTGATTTAAATACTCTACAAGGTTTATCTCATGATAGGGGTTTATTGTGTTTAACTATTCAACTCTTATGATTAATCCAACCCATGTTTTGAAAACAAGATTTTATAACTACATACTCATTGTTATGATAGGAAATACAACCGTTACGATTAATTATGCAATAAGGGTCACATCATTGGGTGATCTTTTTTGTCATTCCTCTGGCCAACAATCACAAATACATGCCCTATGTTTAGCCGAGCTATTATAAAACTAGTCTCTAATTAATAGCAAGAATCTTTTAACCAAAATAGAGAAGTTTACATTAAAACCATATTTATGTTTTTGTCCTCTACATAACTCAAATTAATAAAATCCTTCTGAGTTTTGCTTGAATAGATAGATAATTTATAAATTTCCCTTATATAACTTTCCTCAGCGTTAACCAACATCTACATAAAAGGTATGTTTACCTACCATTTATCAACTATGTTCAAGGTTTATACCTCATGAGTCAATAACTAATAATGTTTTGTATATGATTTAGCTTTGTTAACTAGTTATAGTTCCTCCACTTTAACTAACGGTTTATAGTTTATATAAATATTCCCATTTCTAGCTAAATTTGTAGTAATGCTATTGAAACCACATAACTAAAATTCCATTGATGCTATTGTTATTAAATACTTGATTGACATCGCTATTTTAGCATGGCTTTAGATAAATATAACACAACTTATATTATTTTTTGCTTAACACTTTAAACATTAGTATGAAGGATACATGTGTGTGTGTGTGTGTGTGTGTGTGTGTGTGTGTGTTCTATGAAACTCATTTGGGAAGAGAATATAGGGTGATCCCAGTATAGGAGGCCAACGATGTCAACTAGCATAAACCCAAATTAAATTTAGATGCCACTGACTTATACATCTGTTAGAGCATGACAATGTTTACAAGATATAAATAAAATAGTTTTAAACATTACTTCATCACCCCCTAATTTCTTGATGCCTATGTCAAATAAATAACAATGACCCATGTTATAACTGTATAATTTGTTTTTTCAACATGTTGATTACGGTGAACCACTAACGTTAAAGGCCATAGAAAGTTGATAGTATAACTCCATAAAATTACATAACATCTTAGTTACTATAGCCATTCAAAAGTCTTTTTTTTTTTAATTCGATGCATTATAGACAATACATTAAATTCATGTTCAACAAGCTCTTTTTTGTCATATCAACGGTTCACTACACAACTAATTTCAATGATGGCTCATAAGGTCATTGATTATTAGCATGTACAACAATCTAAAATAGATAGTAAAAATGAAAGGTAGGTGACATCATGGATTTAGGAGTAGACTAGAATAAATATCAGCAAATCAAAATTTTGAAATTATTTTACTATTATATACCTATAATTTGAAATTATTAAAATACAATCTAATGTCTCAAAACCTGGTTATGCTCCTAATACCCAATATATCCCTAAGTTTTACATATGCAGATCAAATCTAAATCATGGTAGATTCATAAGATAGTTTTTAAGAATACAATGCTCCAAAACAAGGCTATTTATACACATATATTACCAACACAATACCCTATCATGAACATACTAAAGATCATTATTATATGTAATTAAATACATCATCTACTAGACAATTTTGATTTTTGATCTTTGTGCCTCTTCCTCCTTAATGTTACACTCCTTTTCCTTTCTTTCTCCAATTCATAAGCTAATCTTCCTTCAACTCTTTCCCTCAAGTGAAAAATAGGCGTAGCTCTCGTGTTCAATATTTTTGTTTTTTCTTATTTTATTTTTTTTGTTTTTACTAATTTTAATACCTTTAATTTTTTTTCCTAAGTTTTAATTATTTATTTTATTTAATTTCATATTTTTCCTTTTTCAAGATAATTCTCATTTTTAATATATTTTCATAAGAAATGTTTAATTTCCATAATTTTAATTAAATCAAATTATCATCTAGATATATTAAATCAATTTAAATGACAAATTTCAAAATTTATAAATAACACGTATTTTAAGTTTACCTTTTCTAAAATTATTCCTACCAATATTCATGATACAACTGCTAAACATGTAAAAGAATTCACTTATATATTTCTACCTACTCTAGAAAACCATAGAAAATAACACTCCAGACAAGTATCAAACACACTTTAAGCAATTATTTTTAATGCATTTCTACCACGACTAACTACTGTGGTGTGTGTTGAGTTTTGTCAGCTCTCTATCGACCTTCAATGTCTCCATCTACATCACCATCTCTGATGATGTTCTCCCTCCGATAGGCTTGAGGGATGAATTCTCTTGCACCCATCTTGCAACATGTAGGTAATTAGATCATATCACATGATAAACATAAAGACATAATATAACTGAAATAATACATTAATATGCTCAAAATATAAATGCATACATTAACCAACTCACAGTAAGCAATCATGTATTATAATCTAAATAAGCAACATTCTACTATTCCATAATAGCATAAATCTCAAGCTTAATCAAAAATATAACCAATATCATGTGTGTCCCTTATAACCATCCATAAATAGTCAAATAGTTTACTTAGCAAAGAATCAAGATGCAACATCCTTCACCCCCTAAAGCTAGTCATTGTCCTAGATGACTCTTATTCAAACATATGTTATGAAATAAAAAAAATTGTTCAACTAAAAATAACATAATATAATAGTACTAATAAAGCAAATAAATGAGGAAATCTCCTAAATAACTCATCATAGTCCTTCCACCTATCACTATCCTAAGAGTATTGGTCTCACTGAACCTTTTACTATGACATTTCTCTATTACACATGAATTTTGCATGTGTTAATTATCCTGATTGGTTCTATTGTGACCACCCCAGGATCCAAAACCTACAAAGCATTCCAATCCAACACATGAGTAGGATCAACTATGTATTTCTTAAAATATGAAACATGGAAGACATTATGTAAAAGAGCTAGGGTTGATGGTAATGCAAGCCTACATACAATAAGATTGACCATTTCTAACACTTTGAAGGGTCTGACATATCTTGACAAAAAATTTATAGACTTCCTAAATTTAATCAAACTCTTTTACAATTTTACCCATCAAAACACTTTATCACCAACTACAAAGTGCCTTTCTATCCTTTTCAGATCTACATAACTCTTTTTTTTATCATTGTCCTTGACCAATCTTTTCTTCATTAGTCTAACTTTCTCTTCTATCTCTAAGAGCATCTCAGGTCTGAAGACTACCCTGTCCTCTAACCTATCCTAACTAATGGGTGTCTTGCACCTTCTCCTATAAAGTGTCTCAAATGGTACCATCTTCAATGCTAACGAGCATGAGTTTCTATAATTAAATTCAGATAATAAAAGATAATATTCCCACTTATACTTCTGGTCCATGCAACATATTCAGAGAAGATCCTTAAGCACTTAGTTAAATCTCTTAGTCTGTCTGTTAGTCTCAGGGTGGTAAGTTGTACTAAAATTAAGTTGTATACCCAAAACTAAATTTAGAGTCATCCAAAACCTTGAAGTCATCTTTAGATCATGATATAAAAAGATATTCTATAGAAAACCATGCAACCTATACACTTCCTTTATGAATATCTTCGCAAGGGTGGGTGAATCATCTGTTAAATTGCTTGATATTAAGTGAGTCACCTTGGTTAGTTTATCAGCAAATACCAAAATCATATGATGCCTATTCCATGACATCGATAATCCTTGGATAAAGTTCATATTGATCACTTGCCATTTCCATTCTGGGATATCATGTGGATATGATAATTCATCTGGATGCACATGCTCAGCTTTCACTCATTGACATTCCAAATAACATGACACATTATCAACTACATCTTTCTTGATTCCTTTTCAAAAATATAGTGGTCTAATCTCTATCATGAGCTTGGTTACACTAGAATGTCCTGAATAAGGGGTGTTGTGTAATTCCTTTAGCACTATGATCTATAAACTCTCTCATGCTACACATACATCCACCCATGCTAATGTAATAGACTGTCACTCTTCAAACTGAACCATTTATATCAAGGATTCTAAGCATTCTCTAACAAATATTTTTTGACCTGATCATAAAATTCATCTCTTGAAAATAAATTAATCACTCTATCCTTGAATGTACTCTTGATAGTAGCTATAGCTATAATGTACCTTCTATGACTGAGGGCATCAACTATTCTATTCTCTTTGCCTTTGATATAATTGATATCAAAATTATAGTAAAAAAAACTCAAGCCGATGCCTGTGATGAGCATTCAAATTAGGTTGGGTGGAAATATACTTGAGTCCCAAGTTATCTATCTTGATCTCAAAAAAATTTCCCAATAAGTAATGCCATCATACTTGCAAAATATGAACAATCATTACAAACTCCAAATCATGAGGGGCATAATTTACCTCATAGGATTTAAAGTTTGTGACTCATAAGCCACTACTACACCATCCTATGTAAGAACTCCACCTAGTCCATCCCTTGATGCATCTATAACCACTAAAAAATGACTATTGGGGTCTGGTACTCTCAACATTGGTGCAGACATAAGCCTTCTCTTCAACTCCTAGAAATCTAGTTTGCACTTCTTTGACCAAAAAAATTTGCGATTCTTTTATTGCAAGGAAGTGATTGGGTTAGTTATTTTGTAAAATTTAAAAACAAACTTCTTATAGTATCCTACTAACCCCATGAAGCTCCTAACCTCATGCACATTCTTTGGTGTTGTCCATTCCATAATAGCTATAATCTTCCCTAGATCTATAGAGATACCATCTGTAGAGATAATGTGTTCTAAATACTGGACTCTTTCTTGTAAAAATGCACATTTGGATAACTTTCCATAAAATGTATTCTTTCACAACCATTGAAAAATTAATTCTAAATGTTGAAGGTGTTCCTC
This sequence comes from Torreya grandis, assembly GCA_037957365.1. Classification (NCBI taxonomy): domain Eukaryota; kingdom Viridiplantae; phylum Streptophyta; class Pinopsida; order Cupressales; family Taxaceae; genus Torreya; species Torreya grandis. Next base: position 1,524,140 of record JARHVA010002661.1, read on the forward strand.
TTCATTGTTTGAATATATAAGAATTTCATCCAAAAAAACTAGCACAAAGTGATCAAGGTAATCTTTGAATACACAGTTCATGAGATTCATGAATACTGCTAGAGTATTAGTCAGTCCAAATGGTAACATTGTGAACTCATAAAGTCCATACTAAGTTATGAATGCTATGTTTGGATTGTCCTCATCCCAAATCCTCAACTTATGATATCTCGCTCAAAGATCAATCTTATAAAATACAGTTTCTTTTTGTATTTGATCAAAAAGATCATCTATATAAGGTAATGGATACCTATTTTTGATGGTTTACTTGTTTAACATTTTGTAATAAATACATAATTGAAGGGTACCATCCTTCTTTTGGAAAAAGATAATCGATGCACCCCATGGTGATACACTTGGCCTGATCAACCCCTTGGCCAATAATTTTTGAAGTTGAGCCTTTAGTTCAACCAACTCAGTGGTTGTCATCTTGTATGGTGGCTTAGACTATGGTTCTAAACTAGGTATGATATCAATATAAAAATTGAACTCATATCTAGGAGGCAAACCTAGCAACTCTTTTGGATACACATCATGGAAATCTCTAAGAAATGGGTAATCTTCAAGAGATGGTTCCCTAGGTTCCTCTATTTCATTTATCTTAATGATAAATTATTGGTACCCTTTTATCCAAGCCTTCTTAAGATGCATATCTGAAATCTACCTAAGATTTAACTCTCTCTTCTCTCTTTGAATTTATGTTTGATTCCTGAAATCATCAAGACACTCAATCTTTTTTAGGTAATAGTCAACATTGGCTTTATGTTTTGTAATCCAGTTGACTTCTAAGATCACATCATATGATCCTTGAGGTACTACTTACAAATACATAACTATTGTGAATTTGGGAAACTTAATCTCCACTTTGACTAAACACCTATTAGCCATTACTTTTGCATCATTCTCATACTATACTACCCATGGGTTTGCCATTACACCAACTCTTCTAGTAAACTTACTAGACATCCTAAGAGATATAAAACATTTAGTGACTCATGTATCTATCAAAATGGAAACTATATGGTCAAATAAAGTACCTGATAGCTCAATAGGTAATGTCTAATATTTAGCCTACTAATTATCAAACTACTACATGAATTTATTGTTAAAAATTACCCTACTGAGGAGTAGGGACATTGCCATCTGACTTGTCCTATGGACAATCACGTGCATAATGATCCTATCTACAAATGAAACATCCTCCTGGTGGTCCTCTCCTGACATTATGTTGGTTTCCCTTGAAACCATCTTTGAATTAACTTCCCTATCTCTTATTTCTTGAACCGTTGTTGAACTTGGCATTCTAGTTTTTAAACTATTTCCTAGAGTCTCCATTCCTCTATTTCCAATTCTTCTTCTTGAAGGTTTTCTTAGAGTTTCCAAACCTTTTCTTGAATTTATACTTAGCCTAAAAAATAGACTTCAACTTTTGTTCCTATTTGATCACCTTCTTGAAGACTTGGTCCATGATATAAGGTCCATGAACATCTACCTCTCCACCAATTTGGGGCCTCAAACCCATGATAAGCTTCTTGATTTTGAACTACTCATCTCCATGATACTGAGGTACATACTTAAATAGTTTAGTGAAATACTCCTAATACCTATTTTTTGACATATCCCCCTACTTCAAAATTTGAAAATATGTGAGTTTATAAACAAAATATAGCTATGGGAGCCACCTTGATCTAAATAAAACCACAAATTGATCCCAAGTGGTGGTGGTCAAATTCAAATTCATTTCCAACCTTTTGTTGGCACACCATGTAGCTACCTCACCAGTCAATTGGTATGATCCCAAAACCACCTTTGCAACCTCAGAGTAATTTCAAATTTATAAATACTTATCCATCTTTGTCAACCATGCCTCAACTCTATCACCCATAACAGTCACATCAAACCTAGGTGGGTTTACCTTATTCATGTCTCTGGCCAACTCCATAGCAACCTGTGTTCTAACATCTTGAGAATTTTAATGATTAGTTGGATGCTCTTCAAGCTCCTCTTGTTGTTCCTTTTCCTTGTTTCCATGAACCACCTACTTCAGAGCTATAATCTAATCTCTAGTCTCATTTATGACTATGAGAATTTGGTCAATCTTCATTAATTGCTTAGCAACAAATTAGATAGGATCAAATGAAGGGTTGTTGCCATTAGGATTTGAAGGACCCTCTCTATAAAATATTGATTTCACCATCCTTATTTCTATCAATATAAGGATGTGAAAATTTCACTGGACTCATCATGTCCTAGAGTTTGAGTCATAGCTCTGATACCACATGTAACATCCCCACTGGTATCTACCTAGAAATACATAAATGTTTTTTGAAATAAACAAATATAAAAAAATAGAATACATCCCAAGAATATATCAGAGATCATAAAAGTATTCATGTGAAATCATGAAAATAATTCATATTACATCACAAATCATAGATCTCTAATATCATGAGAGTATGTCAAACATAATATAGAAAATAATTATAACATCTCAACTTCAGTTATTCTAAGTACATAGTCACAACTATCAATGTGCATCAATATATAATTATAAATCTTCATGACAATTTTCAATAACAACTAAAATATAATATAATGCATATATAAGATACATGGCTTCCCTGAATATCAAGTATTTGTGATAATCTCAAGTGTCATCTTGATAAGTAGTACTATTATGGGAAGGAAGAGCATCATCTAAGAATTTTTCTATACCAACCATGGAGTAATGATCCCCCACAATTATCCCATCATAAAAATTCCCTCCCTTCATGGATGAGTAGATAGTGATGATGCAGAAATCCTAAGAGATAAGCAAGTACCCATGTGTTGTATGATTTCTCACTAAACTAAACATGCAGTGTATCATAAAAAACTCAATCCATTGAAAGATATTACACATACATGTAAACCAAACTCATGAACTGATAATGTCTCACTAAACATATTTTGGAGAAAGATTTATGAATAGTAATATAAAAGTGATTTATATATCAATCAAATTCATACACACCACTTGATCGAAATGCCTTCTTCTAGAATTGCAATGCTAGTAATCTAGTGAAATCCATCTCACTCCTTACTCCGCATTAGACATGTAGATTGGTCAAATACAATTCAACTGAAAGATTTACATAACTTACATCTTACTAGTAAATAAATCACATGTCATGCTAAACATAGGAGTAACCACAACATACATTTAAATCCATCAAACATATGCATGAATCTTACATTATATTCTATCCCATAATAGAAATAATGACTATAGTTATACCACCTGAGTAAATACATAATTAACTACATCTTTCAAATAAAACAATTTGTTTTCAATTAACAACACCCTATGACAATCCATATTATAACAGTCTAGTGTTTAAGCATAACTACTAAGCATCAAAATTAAACTAATGAAGTAGTCATAAATACATAGAAACACATATTTGTATTCAATAATTCAAACATCCAAAACTTTATTTTCTAAAACATAATAAATCCAATCTAACATTCATTTTATATTTAGGGGTTTCTAAGAAATCATTTGTTAAGTTATCTTTAAGTAATTCTTTCAATTTTCAATTATATTCCACCCGAGGATTATAACTAAAAGAATGTACCCAAAGTGTCTATTTACACTATTAGGTTTTTTTACACTTGATTTCCAAAAAGAAACATTCTACTAATAGTCATACACATATATTTTGTTATAACATGAAATCTTATGTGACGATTTCCATAATAGAAGTGATCTAAATGCTCCATAAGGTTTATCTCATGTTAGGGGGTTACTATGTTTAACCATTCAACTCTTATGATTAATCCAACCCACATTTTGACAAGAAGAGTTTATAACTACATTCTCATTGTTATGATAGGAAATATAACCATTATGATTAATTATGAAATAAGGGTCAAATCATTTGATGATCTTGTTTTGCCACTCCTCCGGCCAACAATCACTACATGCCCTATGTTTAACCGAGCAATTATAAAAGTAGTCTCTCTTTAATTAACAGTGAGAATCTTTTAACTAAACTCAATAAGTTTATATATAAACCACATTTATGTTTTTGTACTCTACATAAATCAAATTAATAAAACCTATTTGAGTTCTGCATCAATAGATGGATAATTTATAAATTTCATCTATATAACTTTCCTTAGCATTAATTGATGCCTACATAAAAAGTATGTTTACCTGAAATTTATCAACTATGTTCAAGGTTTATACCTCATGGGTCATAGTTATAGCTTTTACAGATGATTTAACTTTTTTAACTAGTTATAGTTCTTCCACTTTAACTAACAATTTATAGTTTATATAAACATTCCCATTCCCATCTAAATCCATAGTAATGCTATTGAAACCACATAACTAAAATTATAGGGATCTTATTGTTATTAAATACTTATCTAAGTACTTGATTGGCATCATTATTTTAGCATGGATTTAGATAAATATAAAATGACTTATATTATTTTCCTCTTAACACTTTGAACATTATTATAAAGGGCACACACACATATGTATGCATGTATGGTTCTAGGAAACTTAGTTAGGAAGAGAATATAGGGTGACACAAATATAAAAGGCCAGTGATGTCAACCAATATAGACCCAAATTAAATTTAGATGACATTGACTTATACGGCTAGTAGAGCATGGCAGTGTTTACAAGATATAAATAAAATAAATTTAAACATTACTTTATCACCCATTGATTTCCTGATGCCTATGTCAAATAAATAACAACGACCCAAGTTATAACTATATAATTTATTTTTTAAAATGTTGATTATGGCAAACCACTAAAAATAAAGTCCACAAAAAGTTGATAGTGTGACTCCATACAATTACATAACATCTCAGTTATTACAAGCATTAAAAAGTTTTTTTTTTTTTTTTAAGTTGACACTTTATAGACAATAAATTAAATTCATGTTTAATAGGATCTTTTTTGTCATATCCATGGTTCGCTACATAACTAATTTCAATGACACCTTGTAAGGTCACTGATTATCAGTAGCTACAATAATCTAAGATAGATAGGAAAAATTAAAGGTAGGTGATGCCATGGAATTAGGATCAGGATGGAATAGATATAAAAAAATCAAAATTCTAAAATTGTTTTACTGTTATATACCTATAATTTGAAATGATTAAAATATAATCTAGTGTCTCACAACCTGGTTATGCTACTAATACCCAATATATCTGTGAGTTTTACATAGGCAAATCATATCTAAAGCATGGTAAATTCATAAGATAGTTTTTAAGAATGAAAATGATCCAAAACATTGAGGAAGAAGAGGCACATTTGATCAATAGTCAGATTTGTTTGAGAAGTGATGTATTCGGTTACATACAATAATGATCTTAAGAATGTTCATGATAGGGTATTGTGTTGGTAATATTGATCAAATGTGCCTCTTCTTCCTCAATGTTGCACCCCATTTCCTTTCTTTCTCCAATGCATAATATGATCTTCCTTTAACTCTTTCCCTTAAGTAAAACAATAGGCGTAACTCTCCTTTTTAAGATTTTTGTTTTTTCTTGTTTTATTTTTTTTATTTTTACTAATTTCAATACCTTTATTTATTATTTTTTTACTAAGTTTTAATTATTATTTTTCTTTGTTTTTCCTTTTTTTTTTCTATTTCAAGATAATTCCCATTTTTAATATGAAATGCCTAAATTTCATAATTTTAATTAAATCAAATTATCATCTAGATATATTAAAGTAATTTAAATGACAAATTTATAAATTTATAAATAACTCATATTTTAGATTTACCTTTCCTAAAATTGTTCCTATTAGTATTAATAGCACAACATGCTAAACACGTAAAAGAATTCAATTCTATATTTTTACCTACTCTAGGAAACCATAGAAAACAACACTACAAACAAGTATCAAACACACCTTAAGCAATTATTTTTAATACATTTCTACCATAAGTAAGTACTATGGTGTGTGTAGGGTTTCACCAGCTCTCTACTGACTTCAACGTCTCCATATACATCATGCTCTCCAATGATGCTCTCTCTTCGGTACACTCGAGGGATGAATTCTCATGCATCCACCTCACAACATGCAGGTAATTAGATCATATCACATGATAAACATAAAGCAATAATTTAACCGAAATAATACATTAATATGCTCAAAATATAAATGTATACATTAACCAACTTATAGTAAGAAATCATCTATTATCATCTAACTATGAAACATTCTACTTTACATAATAACATAAATCTCAAGCTTAGTAAAAAATATAATCAATATCATGTGTGTCCACTACAACCATCCATAAATAGTCAAATATTTTACTTAGCAAGGAATTAAGATGCAATAGATTTTTAAGATGGAATAGACTGATTTACAACCTTGGATAAAAAACCAGATGTGTGGCATTATATGGATTCAATTTTTGAGGTCACTACATTGGAATGGGGTTGAATAGGAAAGAGATTACACAAGAACAAAGGTTGAATAGGAAAAGAGATTGCACATGGGAAAGCATAGGTGCAAACTCAGATATTTTCTTGATATTTTGAATATTTATATTTTTTAATTTCTAATAAATATTCAAATATTTCATGTAATTTTTACTTGGGCTTCAAATTTGGATTAATTTACTTAAGTGATTCTGATTAATTTGTTGTCATTCTTTAGAAATCTATTACATTCTTAATCAAACTAGTTGAAAATGTCATTTTACTGAGACATAATTAGATTGGAGTATAATTAGAAGGTGTCATTTATGATGAGGTAATACCCCAGTTAGGGTATTATGGATGTGAAATAACATATGCACGTGATGTGTGATACTGAATTAAAAGAATTCAGTGGTCTAAGACATCATTTTGCATGGTCTTAATTTTACTCAAAATGATTTAATAAAATATAATAATCACATAAAATGCATTGCCCCATTCAGGGATACATTAACACAAATCAACAATTGTACATGATAGGTTCAAATGATTTAAAGCATTTTAGTGTTTTTGGTTCAGATTGTGTGTTATCATGAAATATAATTTAGATTGACATTTTTAGCACAATAGTGATAAGAATTAGATGTCTACATTTTGCCACTGTTTGATAAGGTGAAACAAAACATTTGGTCAAAGCATCATATTTTTAAATAAAAAAGGTCACTAAGAAGAATTTGGGAGGTAATGATTGAATAAATAATTAGTGATCCATAATGCCCCCTCAAGAGGGCATGTGGGGATGAAAGAGGGATGAACTCTCTAAAAAATAGAGAAAGAGTGAAATTAACCCATGGATGGGATTAAATACATATGAGCTAATGCTTACACATGTTGATTCCCAATGATCAAAATATAATAGAATATAATGGACCCCAAAATAGGGGGAAGTGGGAAATTACATACTTTGAATTTCCAAAATGAGGTCAAAAGTTACAAAGCTTGGAATTAAAAGAAAAATAAAATGAGAGCATTGCTCCAGAGAAATGAGGTCAATGAATTAATAATGTTTCCCAATAGAAAAAATTTAATTAGTTGATAAATTGATTTTGCCCTAGGAGGGATGATTTGACCATTGATAATTGATTTTTCCCTAGTAGGGATGATTAGATCGATGATTGGTTGAAATATTGTGCCCTGATAGGGAAAATTTGAAAGCATAGATCAAGGATATAACCTATTATATATATTATATATGATTAGGTACAGATGTAGATGCAAGGGTCTAGTGACTGAAGAAGCCACAAAAAAACCAAACACAAAAGGATGCACAAAATGATGAAAGAGATGATTAGAAGAATAATGGTTATCAAGCTAGCTCGAGATACATCATGTATCCAAGCACTACCTACGTAGTCCAAATGGACCTCATACCAATGTAGTTCTCCTAGAACTAGGAGAACATGGAATGAGGAACGAAGAATAAAAGAGAAATGGACCAATGTTTAATTGTGTTTATGATATCCTATTTAGGTAGTAGATATGTAAGATAGTATTTTCAAAGATGGTATTCGGTGCCACATTAAATTTTGGACTTGGAATGCTTGGTGTTTACTTTAGCAAATGAAATTATGCATCATAAGTATGATTAACCTATAATGACATTATATTTTGATTGTGATTGACTAGTTCAAATGTGAATATTTATAATTAAGGATAATGATAAAAAAATACCAAAACCAAAGTTACTTGAATATTTACATTTAAACAAATAAAATAAAGAAAATAAAAAGATAAAATAAAGTGTCCAACACAAAAATGTAACCCAACTTAAAATCAAGATATGAATGATCAAGATATAAGCAAGCACAAGAATGTAAAAATAAGCAATAAAATAATTTAAATACAAATGTAAGTAATTCAAGCCCAAGTTAAGGCCAAAATCAAAAAGGTTTACAAAATGTATTCAAACACAACACTCAAAATAAGCTAACAACCTAATAAGTTAAACATATAAAAACACAAAAAAATAAAGCAATCAATCAATCAGTACGCATGTCTACAAAACTAAACAAACAAAAATATAATGGTTGATAACAATGTTAGGACAAACAAAAGATAAATCATTCGTGTGTGTGTAATAAATGGGTTACACTCATGACAATGTGACCCTTAAGCTATGTAATAAAGGACTATGACAACAACACAAGGAGAATGGGTATAATATTGCCCCCAGTTAATAGGGAAACAAAGACACAAAATAAATAAAATGGGGGGAATAGAATAAAAGGTTGGGGTAGTCGAGATGACTCTAAATGTAATAAGTAAGTGAATGTTGCATATATAGTTCCATGGATGCAAAATCCAACATGAACTTCATGCCAAATTTATTTGTCCCAGGATATGGGATAGAATAAAATGATTATAAGAAAACATGATTGTGTTGTAGAATAATATGGGAATGATCTCACAAAATGGTAAGTGCATAAAAAAGAGAATATGTTTTAGGTTTAAACCACACTAAAAGACTAGAGATGAGTAGGCACAAATGAATTGTATTGATAATTCAGAGTGCATACTGCATCTAAAATTGAAAAGGAAAAAAAACTCACAAAATGGCAAGAGCATAAGAAAAACCAAGGGTTTAAGAATGGATCTTATTTAAATGAATAATGCACACAAAGGTAACTCAAAAAATGGTGAGAGCATAAGATGAGAGAAATAAAGAAAAGGGAAACTAAAGGACAAGTGGGTACTTGTGAAATATCTAGGATTCCTAGGACCCTTAAGGGACATAAATGGTTGAAAGAAAGTGTGAATGTGGCCAAGCTAACCCAAGATACCCTATGTATTCAAGTGCTACCTGCATAGTACGTGTGGAACTCAGGCCAATGTTTTTATCCCAAAAATGGGACAAAAAATACTAGGGTGGTCTAGAAATAAACTTAACAAACAAGATAACCCAACCCAAAAATTTTAATGGTTTTATATCCCTCATGGAAATGCTAAGCCAATTTTCATGATTTTTTGTTTTTTAGAGTTTTTCTAGAACATTTATAAATGTTTAGGGTTTTCTAAGTATTTCAAATTGATTTATAATTAAGAGAGACTAATCGGTCTAGCTCGTAAAATGGCAAGAGTGTGGTTCAGGTAGCTTATAAAATAGTGAGAGTACTTAGGATTAGAATAAACACTGGGTTAAAGTAATTTTTTTGTTATTTTGACTGTATCAATTTATAATGTTTTTGTGTTTTTTGGATAAGCAACATAAATATAACATTAAAAAAAAACACATGGAATTACCTAGCTAAGGAGATGCACTTCCACAGGTAAGAATTCTAACAACTAAACTTGCTACAATGGGGATTATGAATGTAAATAATGGTACAGGGAACCAACTATCCAAGGAGATGCACATCTAAGTATAGGAGTTCCAATAATAGATTAAACCTAATTATAAAAACCCATGTGATCCTATGAAGGTGAAGATGACTACCAAGTAGCAGTAAAATAATAATATAATAATATGTAGTGGTGAAGAAATTCAAGGAACCATCTAGCTAGAAAAAAACATGCATTGACATCCCCTTGTACACTTGTCTACAAAAGAAGCTATGAAATACTTTTTAGGATGAACTAATTTGTATAACGGTCACTGAATGTGTCTAGAATGCCTATGAATCATAATCAGGATCATAATTGGTTATTAGGGATAATGGTCCAGTTTACAATGGTCTGGAGTGAAAGTAAAATTGGTTCAGTGGAATATAAATGATCCAAGTGATAATGATTTAGGGGTACAATAGTCCAAATTGAAAATAAAATTGGGATAGTGGAATATAAATAATCTAAGTGACAACGGTCCAATGGTACAATGGTATAGAGTGAAAATAAAATTAGGATAATGGAATATAAATAATCCAAGTGACAATGGTCCGGGGGTACAAAGGTCTAGAGTGAAAATAAAATTAGGATAGTGGAATATAAATAATCCAAGTGATAATGATCTAGGGGTACAATGGTCTCGAGTGAAAATAAATTTGGGACAATGGAATATAAATAATCTAAGTGATAATGGTCTAGTGGTACAACAGTCTATAGAAGTATGGTTATAACAGTCCAGAGGTGCAATGATCCAAGGGTAGTGAAATAGAATATGGTTCAATTTAGAATGGTTCAGAGTGTTACAATTGTCTAGGTTATAATGGTCTAGGATAGAATGGTACAGACTTAAAATGGTCTAGAATAGATCGGTCCATAGTTACAATGGTCCAAAATTACAATCGGCTATGGTGGAATAAATGACTTCAGCACAAGTTTCCCCCAAGTAAGGGATCTTGTAGACAATGGTTCAAAAAAGGTTTTCAAGTGTAGAAATTCTTGAGATGTATAATATTCATGGGCTTTGGGTGCTCTTTTCCATTTGGATCAGCTAATTTGTATGCCCTCGATCCATAATTTATTGTAACCACATATCGACCCAGCCAATTAGGTTAGAACTTACCCTTATTTTTACATTTAATGATAATATTATTTTAGTTTTCCTTTAAGAATAAGTCACCAACTTCAAACTCTTGAGGTAGAATGGACTTGTTATAGCTACATCACAATCTATTCTGATATGCTCTGAAATTGGCCAAGATAGATTAACACTTGCCATCAAGGAGTTCTAGTTCTTGTAACCTGGAGACTCTATAATATTAAGCATCCATAGTGTTCTCCAAGGATACCCATAATGAAGGTATCTCAACCTCAACTGGGATAATAGCCTCTATGCCATAAACCAAGAAATATGGAGTGGATCTTGTGGGGGTTCGATGACTAGTGTGATAAGCCGGTTCGATGACTAGTGTGATAAGCCTAGAAAGAAAAATTTGTAAGTGCTAATTATGGCTAGCATCATTAGCAATCTTCTTGAGGATTAAATTAATAGTTTTATTGGATGGATCTACTTGACCATTGCCTTATGGGTTATATGGTGTGGATATCTTATGTTTGATTTTAAACATGGTGTAAAGATATTTAACATCTTAGTTTACACATGATTTTCCATTATCAGATATAATATAGGATGGGATATCATATTAATAGATAATATGGTAATGAATAAATTTGGCAATATGCTTTCTAATGATGTAAGTGAAAGGAATGGTCTCAAACCACTTAGTAAAATACTCAGTAGCAATTAGAATGTGTTTTTGGCCATCAAAAAAGGTTGGGTTTATTTTCTCAATGAGATCGAGACCCCATGTAGAGAATGGCCATGGTGTTGTGATCAATTGTAGTGGCAAGGAAGGTGCATGTATCAAATTATGATGATATTAGCAAGCAACACACTTGTTGACATAACTACAATCATCTATTTAGTATCCTAATCTAAGGAGTTGTTTTGCTAACACTACATTCCTAGTGTGGCCCCATACATTCCTTCATGGACCTCTTTAAGCATTAATGTTGATTCTCTCAAAGATAAATAATGAATAAGCATTCCATCATAGCCACTATGATAAAGAATGTTCCCAAGGAGGGTATAATGGGCCAGGCAATGGAGGAATATTTTCTAGCAATTTTATGAAAGGTCAGGAGGAAAGACTCGATCATGTAAATAATTACAAAATGTCTTGAAACCAAGGGAGTTCAAGTGGGGAAGTAGGACTAGTAATTATACACACCCTCTCTGAATTTGACAATATATGAATACGTTGTAGAAGATTATCAATGAGAAATTGATACTCTTTGACACTACTGATAATTTATACCATGGACCCAATTGTTTCCATTACATTGGTTGATTTATTATTGGCCCATGGTACTTTTTAAAATTGTAGGGACTTGAAGTGGGACTTGAGATTGTCCATAATGTGCTTGTAAGGTACAAATTTGTCATCTCAATTATAATATTGATATATGGTCTAATTAATGATCAATTAAGAATCCCCATAAACCATTAACCACTATTTATCCGATTATATTTCAAGATGAAGTCCTGCAATAAAAGATTCATACAGGGCCATATTGTTGGTGCAATACAAATTGATATGAAAAGCCTTGGGGATTAGATCCCTTTGTGGTGTGATTAATAAAATGCTAGATCCAAATCCACAAAATGTAAAGGATACATCAAAGTATAAATTCCACTACTTAGGTTCATACACCACTTCTTCTACCATCATGATAGAATCATTTGGGAAATCAAACGTGAGTGGTTGAGTATTTACAATAAGAGCTTCAACAAGTTCATCTATAATAACCTTCCCCTTAATAGATTTTCAGTTTTGATACTCAACATAAAATTCACTCAAGAGCATGACCCATTTATCCATGTGGCTTGTAATAATTTATTTGGATAATAAATATAAGAGAGGGTCTACTTTAGAAATAGCAATAGTTTTATTATTTAGCATGTAGTGCTACAACTTTTGGGAAGTGAACACCATTGATAAATAAGCCTTTTCAATAGGCATATAATTATGCTCATATGCTACAAGTGTTTGATCCAAATAATAGATTATGTGTTCCTTTTATTGTTTATCATGTTGGGTTAAGAGTGCTCCTAGTGCATGTTATATGGCTGATATGTAAAAAATTAATGATTGTTTCAATGTTGGAGATCTCAAGATTGACATGTTATCCAAGTGCATTTTGATTTTTAAAAATTCTTGTTGACACTCGATATCCCATTAAAAAGTGACCCATTTTTTCAAGATATGTTTTAAAGGATAACACTTGTCTTCCAGTTGTGAAATGAACCCATGAATAGATTGAATCTTTCCCTACATGCTGCAAAGTTGTTTATAAGGTGGATGCATTTCCATGATGGCCTTGACCTTATTAGGATATACTTTAATCCCTCTTTGTGATATAATGAACCCTAGAAATTTTTCCAAAATGATGCTAAAGATGCACTTTTTAGGATTTAAATAAGCCTTGTACTCCAAAAGTTTCTGAAAGATTCTCCACAAAACATCAAAATGTCTAACACATGTTCTTGATTTTACTAAAATACCATCAACATAGGGGTAAGTGCACAGAGTTGGGAGATGATTCCATGAACATTACCTACAATGCAATCACATTAATTAATGACATGATCACATTATTTATTTAATGTGATCATGCTATTTAAATCTAGGCTTGGGATTGCCAAGCCATAATGCAATCACGCTACGTAATAACATGATCATGTTATATTAAAAAATAACGTGATTTCATTATTGACATAACAATAATGTGATCATGTTCCCTATGTGAAACAAAATTAAAAATTGGAAACCAAAATGCAAAATTATTCATTTTGTGTTTACATTTCCTAGCTCTACCCTTGTTCTATGATCATGTTTTGCTCAGAAGACTTCAAAGAGTGTCAAGAAGCTACCAGATTCACCCCATAGACTTGTTGATCGATGATTCCACTGTGTAGGAGATGTAAGTGATCAAAATATTTTCTATTTAACCCTAATTTTTTATAATTTTCACTACTTAACCCATATTTTTAATTATAATTTGTTTTTTTCTAACAACCTATCCTACTAACCCTCAACAAAACCCTCTAATTGATATTCCTCCTAACCCTCCACAAAACCCTGTTATTCCTCCTATCCCTCCACCTAACCCTCCTACAGTTTCCCAAAACCCCCTAGTAGTTAAGAGGTTTGTATTGAAAACATTGTGGGAAATAAACTTGAAATTGAAGATTTAATTGATAGAATGAGGGATCCTAGTTCGACCAACCCCCACTACACCTAACTAGCTGATTCCCTACAGACCTTATTAGGTCAAATTGAATCAATAATGAGTCAAATTGACCAATGGACCTCATATAAGGATACTTGTAGGACATATTATGCTGATAATTTATCATCCCTTTAGGTCAAGAATTTGGATATTTTAAAATCCAACATTTGTGCCCTATTCATCGACCTAGCCACCAATGCCCCCTTTCCCATAATTGTTAAATGTTTTCCTATCCATCATTGTGTACATAACTTAATCATGACCAATTTTTGGGATTGATGATGGATGGTATTTGACTATCCACCATGTCAAAACCATGAGGTTTCATTATATTTTTTGAGGAAACTCTACTGCAAGTTTTTCCTCAATCAAATTCTCAATTATTTTGATTTTAATAAGTTTCAGGGCTGAGTAAAAGGCTCTATAAAAGAACAAATAGGTGCACATCATGAACCTAATCCACACACACACACACACACACACACACACACACACACACACACACACACACATATATATTTGTATCCAAAATACACTTGACCCTGAGATCCCCTTCGTGGTTCAGTAGGTCATGGAGATAGACACTCCCCATGTTCGTAGTTCACTCACTGATACACTCATTCAACATACAAGTATGATTTCACAAAAGGATGCTATATATATGCCACATGATACCTAACCCTAATCCTACCCTTGCATTTCATGTGGAGCTATGTGTATGATACCTTCTAATAATGATGGCATCAGTGGTTCAGATGGCTTAGATCATATTCTTATGAGTGATGAGTTTTTGGCACACACATTTGACATGCAGACATCAATCACCACACAAACGTAAGTATATTTTATATAAATGTCATGTTAAATTTAAGTTATATTTTCAAATTTAATTTTTTAGCTAATAATTACTTTACATAAAAAATTAATATAATATATATGTCATTTTTTATGTCACAGGAGGTGACAGTTCCTTCATCATCACATCATCAAATGTAGTCATTTTCATATTTGGATCTAGTTTTTGGGCCATTTACTACTGCATCTACCTATATTAGGATGACACCATTTACCTATACAAATGTAAAAACTATTTACATAATTTTTTTTATGTTTGCATTTGTTATGACTGTAGTTGTTTACATATATGTTTTACTCTTTGCATCTAATTTGTAACTTCTCTTCTCAAGAATTAATGCAAAAATAAGTTGTTTACATATATCCCATGTGTTGGGATATTAACACCCCCCCAGAAGCACATAATTGATTACCAAACCAAGTAACTTAATATGCGAAAATAACCAGAATCAACAAGTAACTAGAATTCAGAATAACACAGAATATGAGAGACAATACACAACTTGTATTAATAACTCTTTCAGAAGGAAATACAACAAAGAAGACTGCCACAGTTCTTCTTCCTTACACACCTCTAGGGCTCCCACACCTCTAGGACATAAACAGTAAATCTTCCCTCAAAGCTCTCTCTCCTAGGTCCCAACACCCAACTCAAACACAGAGTTGGTGTTCACCTTATACCTGTGTTCCACGCACACCACAAGTGCTCCACGCACTCCACAAGTACTCAAGGTACTTCAAGTAGATCTCCCATGAACCTGCAACAACTTGCAATTCAACAGACCATACTTATGGAAGGAACTGCCTTGCCTTCCTCTTAGCTCTCCATGTACTCCACGTACATACCAATGAGTACACACCGTACTCCAAGTAGATCCTGCTCCCTGTTGTGTTGCTGTCTTATGATCTCCAACCTACAGATCAATACTGGTTTTGCACACTTGTGAACCTTGACCTTGCACACACACACACACCTGCAGATCAACGATCTTACTTACCATGTAGATCTCCTATAAGGGCCATGCTCACCTGATGACCAAGATCATACATACCTGAAGAATCCAGCTGACTCTCCAATCCAGCACCCACCTTGGTACTGTGGCACTAGGAGGAACGCACCATTGCTCTACCTCTCTCTGAAGGAGCTGTTTGCTCTCTTACTCCCTAGCACAAGTTTCCAATACAACCATGAGTCTATTATATAGATCTCATCCAAACAATAATTAGACATCTAATTACAATAATTAGATCCACAGCTATGAGTCTAAAATTGGCTCTCATCATGCAAACACTTGGTTCGTCAACCAACTGCCCATAACATTCACAGTCCGAACCACATAGGCAACCGACATTGGTCCCTGTCTGCCTGGAGGTGACCGATGTCAGCCGATCCCTGACTAACGTTGGTCGCTTCTCTTCACAATTCTGCCAACGTCGGCTGATCAGACTGACACTAGTTGCTCTGCAACTCAGCAACCCTCAGCAACCTCCTCTCCTGTTTGCATCAGTGAAGCTTTTAGCTCCACAACCTAACACCATGTACTAAATCAAGGTTAAAAACATGCATTATATTCATTTTCAATATTGGAATTTTTATAGAGGTTATAAAATGCATTTACTATAGATCATTTAATTATATATCCAACAAGTAGTATTGTCTTTCCTCGAATGTCACCCAACTGACTGTGGGCATATCTAAATTCACAATTATTTCTTGATAGTCCCAACACAAGGCTGATTCATCTAAAATTTATAAAATAAATAGCATGTCCATACTATTTATTGAAAAATATCTTATCCCAAAGAACCTTTTCATACCTATTAGCCAAGTGTTAACTTCCCTAACAAAGATTCATCCATTAAATTTAAGACCCTTTTCACTTTATTTATTTTTCAAGTAATTCCATCCAAGCTTTGATGTGTGTCACCATTGTCATGAGCTCCCCTAGTGGATGATATTCCATTTAATATATTGGTATCTATCTCCTTCTGAACATTATGTTCATAATCACTCTCATGGAATGATTTTATCCTATTCCATAAAATAGATACAATGGTGTGACCCTAAGGTCCTATTGGAGGTATTTGTTCCCATTTAGAGGTTTTGCCTAGGGATCCTACTCATACTCCTATGATAATATCCCAACGTTGATGAGTGATGTGGGATACAATTTCTCTACTTTTGTGTCTCTTACTTATACCTATGTGGGTGATGTACCTCCCACCATTTTTTGGCTAGATAGAGCCTAACCTCCTCTAGTCCTAACAATCTCATTGAGATTCTTCACCTGAGACTCTAAACTAGCCACATTTTCCTCTAATCCAAATATCTCTCTCTTATTATGAGGGAACTCCACATATGTATGATAAGTAGGGAGAAAAAAATATGTATTCTTACTTATTCGCACATGGAGAACCACATCCACCTAAATATTATTGAGGCTCAAATAATCCTCACCTAAAAAATCCTAACAAAAGTTTCTTTGATCATGCTCTACCACTAAGTGATTCACTATAAAACCATATAACAATAGAAGACATTAGATCTCCATTCACATAAAGAAATAATAAATGAGTAATAATTTATAAAGTAACATAGAAAGTAACTAAAAATAAACCAACTCACTACTTTACTTGGGTAACTTCATGTTAGTCTAGGTATAATTCCTAATTGGACCTCATCTTATCATTCTCCTCATATCATGTTGGTTCATCTCTAACAAGTGTATGCTTGCCCTTGTTTCCCCCTAAACTTCATCTCCTCACCCTCTATCCTATGCTTATTTATACATCTAAGTATATACATATTATGGTGGTTTTTGTACTTAATGTTGGCATCTTACCATAATTATAACCTATATAGGATATTTTTATAAATGTAATACTCCAATTAGTACTCTCTTAATTTTTCCTATGATGGTAGTAGAGTGTCCAACTCATTCGGAAACTATCCTAAAGCACCATAATATAGTAGAGCTACCAAATATATCATTGTTAGTGTGTCTACCACTCATGGAAAGTATCTCAATGGTGGCATACCTATCCAAATAGAAGCCCTAATGGTCCCCACTATCCCAATCTCTAACCCTCACTGATAAGGGGTCATATGCTTGTACACCTATCCCATGATAAGTGTAGTGTGGCTGATAAACATAGCCATAAACCTCATGATTTGATATATATCCCTATAAGCATATGCTAACACCTCTTATACCCATACAAATTTCCATCCTCTTTTCTCAATAATCCTAACAATAGGTGCCCATATATACAAAAGAAAATATGTCCCTTTGTGTCCCACTAGATGGGAGGAAAAGATCCATATAATATCATTTTTTAGGGTCAAGATAATTACCCAATCCACCCCCACTAGTCTTACCCCATACTTAAAACCTATGTTATGTGCATCAACATCAACAAAGTATTACACCCAATTAACAACCATACCTCTATCACAATCCTATATCTAGGCCAAAACCCTACCTTTAGTCGATAAGCCTAGTATTCTAATCACAATCTTGAAAGTGATAGTCTACTCTCGAGGGACTTGTGTGAAAATTAAACTATTTTACATGACACATCCTAGTTGGTGAATATGTTGTAAAGGAATCTACTCGATGGGATAAAAATCCCCTCCTACACAATCCATTGTATCCCTATTATATATAGTGTGGCCAAATCATTAGTCATTAATTTCTCTATAATCCTAGGAAGCTAATCATACTTCATCAAATATAGGCTCATCTTTAAAACAATTGAAAATATCCCTAAATACTCTATTAATCTTGAAAATTCATCCAAAAGGAAGTAGTTATGAGGTTCCTACCTAAGTCAAACCCCTATTTTTAAACAAGTAATAAATCAATAACCAATATAGTCCAACATGTAATAAAATATAAATTGAAGATCTTAACCTAAGTATATTTATATTTATCAATTTGAAAAAAAAAAAAACTAGTATATTATATATTCCCTTTCACAGTTTTAATCCTCTAATTTTGGTTTTGATACAAGGTTGATGCTCTAACACTTCAATAGATGGATTATCAATTCAGATCTAAGTGTATTTTCATGTGCATGCTTGTATTTTTCTTTCCTATAATGTGTCATTGAATTCATGTACTTATATAGATAGATATTTTATATACAAGTGCTTCTATTGATCGTTTTAGTTTTCATATATAAGATTTGATTTACTTTTTATAAAACTAAGTGAGACATTGTTTACATGAATAGTTGATGGATGGTATTGACACTCCTCCCTCTCTATGAGCTGAGACAAACATAGGCATTACTACTGCAATGTCATCTACATAAGTGCTGATAGAGGTATATATTAGTTCTTTTAGTTTTGAATTGTAAAAATAGACTTGTTTTAATAATTTTAGTATATGTCCTTGGGGAAAATATAATTTATGTAAATGTATTGTGTATGTAGGGTTGTCTTATGAAAATTGATAGTCCTAGTTAGATGGATATTAGGGCAAATTCTCATGTTCCATCCGTATTTAAGATGCCTATTCGGATAAATGAGCTTGCCATTGACTTGATTGAGCATGAAAAAATGATTGAGCAAGATCGTAAGCTTATAGTAAGTGCACATGTTTAAATGATTTTTTATTGTAGTTTAAAATTAATTTATTAAAAATTATTTGAATGTATTTTATGTTAATTTCATAATAATTCTTATATTTGAACAAACTCAACTACAAACTAGCTATGAGCATAGGACCCACAATCAGACCTTGAAGTAATCCAAGGCATTAGAGTGGTCTCCATCTACTAGCAGGGCATCCCAAGGAGAATGTTCTTTGAGGAAGGCAAAGAGAGGGAGGTTGTTTGATGAATATGATGTCTTACACATGAGATTTACTTTTTTGTATGCCTATATGGCAATTGATGCATTTTTGACATTATATATGTGCATATAACATTCAACCAACATTAGATACTATGTTGGTAGATGTAATTTTTTGTATGCCTATCATGGAAATCTATGTATTATTGACATTGGAGATGTATGTGCCTATATTATATGCCTATCATGGTAATTTATCTAATTTATATTCAATTTTTATTTCATTGTGTGTTATTGTATAGTGTTATTTTGATCTTCCAAATTATTATCTATCGGATCTCATATTTAATGTTGTACATGAACAAATGAGAATTTTTTTTTTCAATTTTGTAAATCTCGGATCTTACATATTTTTAAATTAAAGTTTTATTTCATTGTGTGTAGTGTAAATGACTAATGACACTCTTATCACTTAGGCTTAATGGCCTTCTTCTCTTTGTACTTGCTTATCATACAATTTGGAGATACTCCTTAGTGTCATTATACCTATTAAAAACCATTCACATTCATTATATAACTCATTTCATACATTCCATTCACAAACTTCCTCTCACTCTTTCACTATCTTCTCACTAGGCAATCCTCTTAGGTTTCAAACTTACCAAAACTTGATATAGGTCTCAAGGAATCATTATTTTATCATATATGTTATTACACTATCAAATCACACCTTATTTAACCTATTAAAAGTTCTCAAACACACTTAAATATTAAATTCCACATATAGGGCACAACAAGGCACCTTATAGGCCTGTGATAGTAACATGGAGTATTAGTTCAATTGTATATCTCTCATGCATATTATAATATATTAAAAATATCCTTTCATAATCAGACCATATTATAATTCCATATATATTCAATGACATACTTGAAAATATTAATAAACAACTCTTACTTCCCTTTGCAATGTGACTATTAACTCAAAACAAGGTATAAATAGAGTTTCTTTATTCTAAAGATCAATAGGTCAAAGTTTTCAAAATTTTCAAAGTTTTCAAAATTATCAAATTTGTCAAAAAATTTCAAAATTTTAAGTTTTAAAAGTTATCAAAGTTGTCATTAGGTCAATTACTCATTAAGTTTCTAGGTCTATAGTGTAAGTTGTCAAAGTTCAAGTTGTGGTTATAGAAATCTAGTTCTGGTGCTTCCTGAGTGAAAATTGACACCATAAACATGTTTATTTTGGTGTATAACATTTATTACCAAGTTATTGGCCTCTCTTTATGCCCGATCGACAAACCCACCGCCCATTTTGGCATCAAGAACACCCTTCTCAATACAAGAAAAATGCAAATTTTTAGCCTAAGTTCAAACATGTATAAAATATAAATTGTAACTAATTTATATGAACCATAAAATCCAAAATTTAACTCCTCAAGACCTATAATCACACCCTAGAGCACCGATATGGAAGCTTTTTTATCAATCTGTTAGACAAGTTGCAGTGATGGGTCCAAAAATGCAAGTTTTTATCAGTGAACAAGTAACTTCTCAAGCTCCAACTAGGATTTCTACCTTCAGGACCTCCACATATGAATATATCACTTTTATCATGTACAAATAGGAAAATTACATGTTATCATAGCGCCATGATGTTTGAATCCACCTGAAAGTGCATTTTCACTACCATTCTGGAGAGCGAAAACATTGACAATAAATGTTGTCAATGTTCAAGTTGTGATTGCATAAATCTAGTTTTGATGCTTCTTGAGTGAAAAATGACACCAACAATATGTTTTTTGGGGTAGATAATATCTATTAAAATGTTCTTGGCCTCCCTTCAGGTTCAATTGATAAACCCATCGCCCATTTCGGCCTCAAGAACACCCTTCCCAATACAAGAAAAAGGTAAATTTTTAGCCTAAGTTCAAACATGCATAAAATGAAAAATATAAATCATTTACATGAAATATAAAATCCATCATGTACCTCCTTAATCCCTTTAATCAGACCCCAAATCACTTGGGTGGAATATTTGAGGTCAATTTGTTAGATAAGTTGCAGTGTTGGGTCCAAAAATGCAAGTTTTTGTCAGTGAACAAGCAACTTCTTGAGCTCCAATTGGAATTTATACCTATGGGACCTCCACCTATGAATATATTTATTTTGTCACATATATATAGGCAAATTACATGTTATCACACTGATAAAATTTTCAAATCCACCTAGAAGTGCATTTTCACTACCATTTTAGAGAGCAAAAACACTAACAATAAATGTTGTCAAAATTAAAGTTATGATTGTAGTACTCTAGTTTTGATGCTTCCTAAGTGAAAATTGAAACTACCAAAATGTTTAAAGGGGGTGGATAACATTTAGGACTAGGTTATTTTCCTCCCATTAGGCTTGATCGATAAACCCACCACCCATTCTAACCTCAAGAACAACCTTCCCAATACAAGAAAAAAATAATTTCTTAGATTAAGTTCAAACATGCATAAAAAAAATTGTAAGTCATTTCCACAAAACATCAGATCCTTCACATACCTCCTTAAGACCTATAATCACACCTTATATAACTCATGTTTAAGTTTCAATATCAATCTGTTAGACAAGCTGCAGTGATAGGTCCAAAAATGCAAGTTTTTATCAGTGAACAAGCAACTTCTCAAGCTCCAACTAACATTTCTACCTTCAGGACCTCCACCTAAAAATATATCACTTTGATCACACACACACACACACACACACACACACACACACACACACACACACACGCACACACACACATACACACATATTAAAATTACATGTTATCACACCACCATAATGTTCTAATACACTCAGAAGTGCATTTTTACTACCATTTTAGAGACTGAAAACACTGACAATAAATGTTGTCAAAGTTTAAGTTGTGGTTGTAAAACTCTAGTTATGATGCTTCTTGAGCGAAAACTTGCACTGCCAACACATCTATGAGGGTAGATAATGTTTAGTACCAAGTTTTTGGCTTCTTGTTAGGTCTAATCGACAAACCCACCACCCATTTTGGCCTCAAGAACACCCTTTCCAATACAAGAAAAATGCAATTTTTAGCCTAAGTTCAAACATGCATAAAATGAAAACTATAAGTCATTTTCATGAATCATCAAATCTATCACATACCTACTCAATCCCTCTAATCTCACCCTAGATCACTCAGGTGGAAGCTCCGAGATCAATCCATTAGATAAGTTATAGTGATGGGTCTAAAAATGCAAGATTTTGTCAGCGAACAAGCAACTTCTCAAGCTCCAACTAATATTTCTACCTCTAAGACATCCAACTATGAATTTATCACTTTGATCACATACAAATAGGCAAATTACATATTATCACACCACCACAACATTTTAATCCACCTAGAAGTGCATTTTCACTACCGTTCTAGAGAGCAAAAACATTGACAATAAATGTTGTCAAAGTTTAAGTTGTGGTTGCAAAACTCTAGTATTGATGCTTCCTGAGTGAAAACCGACACTACCAACATATTCGAGGGGGAAGGATAAAATCTAGGACCAGGTTTTTAACCTCTTTTCAGGCCTAATCGACAAACCCACCACCTATTTTAGACTCAAGAACACCCTTCCCAGTACAAGAAAAATGCAATTTTTAGCCTAAGTTCAAATACCCATAAAATGTAATCTTCTCTTAGCTTCAAGAATATAAAATTATTTATTGACAGTGCCAAACACATGAAGGTGGAAGCTTATCTAGCACAAATAACCTACAAAAAATTATTATTAACCAATTAAAAATGAAATTTATATATGTGCTACCTAGAAAATAAAAAACATTTGGTAAAATTGATTACATCTACATTTGAAAAGACAACATACTTCTATATTTCAATCCTATGAACCAATAGGATCTTCTCTAACCTTAATAATATCAAGAATAACTTCATGATATGACTCCCAAACTTTCCATAATTTAATGTTTAATAGCCTTCCATGATATTTTTGTAATTGAATATTCGTTGTAAGAATCAAATTTGAATAGTGCAGTATCTACCTGTGCATTTCAAACTCTTAAAACAACCATTGATCTAAATTTTTTCTAGGATATCATCAAAACCAAGTTATAGTGACTACCACTAACCCAATGGGATAGTCAATGTTTTTTCCATCTGTAACTAGGGCAGTCATTTTTTTTTCTCTACACACCGACACAAGTAGTAATCAGTGCCTTCTTCATTATCCTCATCTGTAATAACTACAAAAAGATACCCTGTACATCACAAAAAATCATTTTTAGCAACAATATGAAGATATATAAATAATGAGAATAAATTGTACATAATAAAAAATATTCTACATGGCTGCACTAAATTAGATACATGCTCAAAGTCATCTGATGATGTCATATCTATAAGTTGTAATGTTTTTGGAACCTGATATGTGTTGATTGGCTAGAGGTTTAAAACTCTAATCATCCACCCACTCTTGTGACTGACACTCATTCCAAATAGAGTCCATGCATGTAGAATAGAAACATGCCAAGTGTCTCATATGAATAGTCCAAGAACTTGCATTTGAGCTATGAAATGAGTGGATGTCACTTGAACCCATTAGAGTCATACAATCCTCATACTTTTCCAAGTTTTCTTCCTTAATTAACCAAAAATGTCTAAGAATATTAGAATTTGGTTGAGCACCATGACACATGTTCTCATTACACCATTCAACCATAGTTTTTGCATCTGTCAAATGAACACCCTCTTCAAATTTTAACTCCTCCCTTGAAATAGATCTTTTTACACATGCTCCAACATCATCATGCTCCCCTTTTCCATGGATAGCCTTTGTGAAACTCCAAATGTGTTCTACACCTATGGTGATATGCATCCTACTCAACCAATAAAACATCCATGTATTTTTGAATTGTAGTGTGTAATTGTCTGACCGAATGTAATGTTGATTGAAAGTAATGTTCTACTGACTCAAATGTTCATAATTTTTTTGAAAACAATCTTGCACATACTCTGAATAATATAATATGTCATCATTGATATATAAATGGTACTCCCTTATTATTATTTTTTATTTCTATGTACCATCAAGTACATGCATGAATGGTATATGTATGAATATGGCAACTTGTGATGAGTTGTAATATTGTGATTGAACTTCCATTTAGGGTTTGAATGTGTAATTCTCTATAAAATTGACTATTAAAATAATGGAACCAAGTGTGAATGTATCTTTTCATATCTTAAAATGTTCAACCAACCATCTAGCCTTGTGTGTGTGCCTTGCATATTCATAAACAATTTTCTCCCTAAATTTGATAAAAAAGTTCCAAAACATGTATCTTTTTTATAACAAGCTCACACCTTTTAGATTCTTTGCCATCTTTTACTTAATAAGTCACTAATTTATATCTACTTAAACTAACTAATTCATATCTAATTGCACTTATAATCTCTTCATGGATACATTTTTTTAAATTTGGTAATCCACCACAAATGCTACAGTTTCCATTTAAACATGATATCTTGTAAAATAATTGTCCATATGAGATTTTGCATAAGATAGAATAAATTCCCTGGCTGATTTTGGTGTAAATTCAATACCACACTCTTGTAAAATGTTAGTATTCAATGTACAATAAATATGGCAAAAAACATCATAGTGCATTGAAAATTTAACATGTTGCCTACAACAAGTGGTGCATGTGTGATTTATTTTAACAGAAAAAGGTTTTGCCATCTCAAAATATCTTTGACAAATAGAAATTTGTGGATGTTTTACCAAAAATTTAGAGTAAAATTATATTTGAGTCATCTAATAAATGTTTTGGATGTGATTCACAGTTATGAGAACCAACTCTTCTTTTCACAACATCTCTTGTATTGGTTGAAACTCTTGTATTGTCTTTCCAGAATCGAGTAACTCTTTGAGAGTATTGGCTATAGTCTTGTCATTTTGTGGAAATATACCAAAGAATGCCTAGAGCTCATTGGTATTAGGTTCATTAAGTCTTTCACATATTTTAATTTCTTTCATTAATATTTTTTTGTTTATATCAAGTTTTTGTGTTATTTTTGAAATTAATCATTTTTTCACTATTTTAGCACTTACTGCATAAGTTATCATTATACGTTGGGCAACATTACAATCTTTGTTGTGTGATCTCAGGGCTATAGTATGATATGCATCGTGTATATTTTTAATAATTTCATAATTTTCATCATCCATGTTGGATGTTATTAGTCATAATGTGTATATTATAGGTCTCATCTTAATCAATTTTATCAATGAAACAAATAATTGACATCTTTGACTATCATACTTCAAATTATGAAAGAAAGTATCCCAAATTTGTTGAGCCAGTCTTCTTGAATGGTGATCAAACATTTTTTTATGCATTTGTTTTAAAATATTTTCATCAAATTCAATTAAGTACTTGTCTTTTCTATGTTTAATTCTTAGAGGTGTTGGTAATGGTGGAATTTATTGAAAGGGTGTTTCAAAACCATTATTACTTTCATCGTTTAGAGGTGGGATGGCATTAAATTCTTCATTGTTAATTTATTCATTATATGTTTCCATGAAATTTTCTTGATGGTTAATTTCATCATTATTTGTTTCCATCAAATTTTATTCATTCATGGGGGTTGAAACATCAACAGACATAGACCCATCATCAACAAAATAAAAAATGTGGAACTTTGAATGTGAACTTCCAACATTAACTAATTCATTATTATTTATTTAATTATAGTTAATTTCATTATTATTCATTTCATTATGGTCAATTTCAACATTATTAAATTGATTATAGTCAATTTCATCATTGCTTAATTCATTATCATCAATTGGCTCATTATCAATGGCATTTGGTTCATCAGGATTAGGGTTTGTACCTTGTTTACAATGAACTTTTTGCATTAGTAGATTGTGTTTCTCTCTGAAATATTCTAAATACTCTACTATTTTTTATTCAAAAACTTCCTCTTCCTCTTTGAACGTGATTTAAAACCCATCAAAAGGGATAATTGACAACTTTTCAAAGGTGGGGTCAAGTACATAGGTACACAAATCTCATAGAAGTACACAACAAATGTTTATGGTGATAGAAGTCTTGATTTGGGATAAAAATAATCATTGATAAGTGAGCTTATCATTAAAATAATAATAACATGATCACGTTATTAAATAATGTGATCACGTTATGTTTTCTATAAGGTCCCAACCCATCCAACCCATTGAGAAGTTCATATTGACAATAACATGATTATGCTATGTAATAATGTGATCACATTGTTATTGATATAAGCTTTGGTGTTGGTAATTGGCAATGAAGACCAAGTGTTACCTATGTTAAGAATAACATGATTGTGTTATACTTAATATAGCTAAGGGATTATGGATTGGGGATTAAGGAATTAGTGCATAGGGTTTATGGATTAGGGATTAGGGATTAAAGATTAGAGATTATAATTTATGTTTTAGGGATTAGAATTAAGTTTCAAAATGAAGGTGCACATCTACTAGGACCTTTACCTTAGAATGGCTTGGCTTTATGGATACTCACATCGCTCCTTGTGTTAAATCCCATAATTTTGAATTGACATTGTGATGGAAGGGAAATGGCTCCTCATAAATTGAAATGATGTGTGTATTTAATAATAGAGTAGGTAACACACTTTTATGACATACATGGTAAGAAAATATTTTTGGGCATGTTTCCCAAAGTGCATTAAATGTCATATTACTTCTTAAGTCATTTTTTCTTCTCTTAGTACTTGGAAAAATAATCTCTAAGCACGTCGAAGCCCCAAAAAATAATAATAAGTCATTAATAATAAAATGTGTCGTTGGGTTGTCATTATATCCTAGATGTCATTATGTAGATAGAGTAAATTAATCAAATGGGTTAATCAGTGATGTGGTATAGGCCAAACTGAGCCTTATGAACTTAATTATTAGTCTAGAAATGATTTTAATTTAGGTTAAAATGATTGGTTCAAGGTTTAAAGAGTTTATATTTGTGGTTTAGAGTTTAGGGATTAAAAACTTTAAGGATTAGGGCTTAGGGTATAGGTTTTAGGGTATATTTATATAATCATGTAGGCAATTAGGGTAAATTTAGGAGCCTTGAAGCTACATCTATTATTCTAGAATGTGAATTTGGGATCAATTATCCCCCACATCATCATATATTGAGCCTATGAAGTCAATTATTATAATGATTGATGCAATTTTAACCAAATTCATCCCTATGAACCTAATTATTATTATATATATATAAAGGATGTTAATTGGGGCTAAATTTATTGGTTTAGGGTTTAGGGTCTATAATTTAAAGGGTTTGGGGCTTAGGGCTTATGTCTTAGGGTTAAATGTAAATGGTACAGGGTTTGGGGTTAAATTTAAATGGTACAGGGTAACATAGGGTTTAATATATCAAATATAGGGTCTAATCACTATGATAATTATAGAACATTTGAGCTACTTGTAAAACCTATTTATGAGTTGATTACCTTCATGTTTGTATTTTTTATAAAATTAGGGTCAATTATGCCATGCACATGTTGCATACATGTTATACAATTGATTGTGCCATAAATTTGGTTTAGGGGCATAATTTTGCCTAGATCATGCAAGAAATTACATAAATTGACTAATTAGATCAATTTATGATAGAAGATTGATCTTTTGATTTTCCCCCAAATTATATCTTGCTATTGAAGGGGTTCAAATTGGCCTCAAATGCTTCATTGATTAAAAAAATCAACTATCTCTCCTCTTCTTTGGTTAATTAGGTTGAAGGGGCTTGAAATAGCCCCAATTTACTGAATAGATGCACATCTAGATTGGTACTCCAAAGGCTTTAGCCATAGGTTTAAAAAGTGCATTTTATGACATCTCATGATAAAATTAGTTATATAATAAGACATGTATGTTTGTGGCATGTAGTGGGCATTAGGGCATAGAGGTTACAATTTATGTTTTAGGGATCATTAGGGATTAGGGCATAGGGTTTAGGTTTAAGGACTTGTATATTAATGTTTATCACTATATATGCCATGTGTTCGAACTAGATTCTTACTATAAAGGATGTTAATTGGGACTAAATTAAAGTTGGTAAATACCTGGAAAGTAAATGGTTTAAAATTTAGGGTATAGTGTTTAGGGTTTATCATTTATAGCTTCTAGGTTTTAATGTATATACATGGTTTAGGGTACACATGGTCAATCACAAAGATAATTGAGGATAATTTGAATCATTTGGACCCATTTGTGACTATATAATGTGAATCACTTGGGAAAATTTGAGCTCCTTGAATGTAGATCTCTGAGTAGAGAATGTGAATTTGGGATCCATTATCCCCCATATCATCATAGATTGAGCCTACAAAGTCAATTATGGTAATGACTGATGCAATTTTAACTAATTTCATCCCTGTGAACCTATTTCTTACTATATATAAAGGATGTTAATTTAGGATAAATTGATCCCAAGGGCCTACTAAGCCTCAATGTAAGGATTTTCATCCATATGATATTAATTGGTGATCGAAGTGCTCACCATATTAAAAAAATAAGTATTTTTTTTAATTTGATATGCAATTCGTTCCAAAGGAGTTGTGTGCAAGGAATTACATTCATATATAATGGAAATTGGGACTTACTTGGCCCTGATTGCATACCATATTGAAATAATCGAGTATTTGGTTCTAGATGATACATAATTGGGGCCAATCGAAGCTTGCCCAAGGAATTGTGTCAACATAATTTTAATTAGGGCCCTAATTACACACCTTATTAAAATAATTAAGTGTTATCATGAATTTGATATTAAATCATGACCAATTAAACCCTCTATAAGGAATTACATCCATATTTAATAACAATTGGGATTTTGATTGTGCACCAAATTAAATTGAAAGAATATTTGGATCAATATGATCT
Organism: Torreya grandis; assembly: GCA_037957365.1. NCBI lineage: Eukaryota > Viridiplantae > Streptophyta > Pinopsida > Cupressales > Taxaceae > Torreya > Torreya grandis. The sequence goes on from JARHVA010002661.1 coordinate 1,553,966, forward strand.
ATTAAATTTAGTCCAAACAAGCCATGTATAAGAAATTCCATCCTTCTACTGTCAACAAGGGGCTCTGTTGGTCCCAAATACATAACATATTAAATCAACCAAGTATTTAGTTCAATTGAATATGCAATTATGGCCAACCAAGGTTCATGCAAGTAACTGAATACATCTAATGTCAATTACAAATTTATTGGCCCTGATTGTAAACTATATCCAAATAATCATGTATTTGGTTTTATCTTATACATAATTGGGGCTAACTGAGCCCCATGAAAGTAATTTTGTCCATATAATGTCTTAGTTGGGTTTCATTAGCCCCAATTGCACACCAATTAAACTAATTGAGTATTTAGGTTCAATATGATATGCAATTAGGGCCATTCAATCCCCAAGCAAGGAATTACATCCATTTAATGTAATTTGGGGCTCTAATTACACCATGTTTAATCAATTGATATTTTTTTAATACTATAGACAATTGAGGATAGCTAATTCCTATGTAATTTACTACTTTCACCTAGAATATCAATCGAGGCATTTTTCACCCCATGTAATGAATTTTCCATCTAATTTATCCATTGTGAATATTTTCCCTAATTACACATCATATTTAAATAATTGAGTATTTTCTTAAGTATAATCTATAATTAAGAGTAATTGGTCCCTATGTAAGGAATTCCTTCAATATAATGTCAATTAGGGTTTTGATAGCATACCATATTAAACTAATTGAATATTTACTTTGATCTAATACACAATTGGGGTTAAATGAGCCCTAAGAAAGGAATTATGTCTATATGATGTTAATTGGGTCTCTAATTTCACACCATATTATAAAAAACCAAGTATTTAGTTTAGTTTGATACATAATTATGGCCAACCAAGATCCATCCAAGAAAATATGTCCATCTAATGTCAATTTGGGATCTATTGGCCCAATTGCACACCATATTAGGATCAAAGGAACAATAAATTGATTCATAAGTTAATACATCTCCAATTATCATTCAATGCTATCAATTCTTGACAAGAACATTGGTCCCAAACAATAATCTTAATCTAAAACTAATATTTGATCTTAAGACTACTAGGCTTAATAGATCCTATTCAGGTTTTAGGATGTTGAGAATATGTAACACAATCATGTTATTATACACCAAAATCATGGTATTTAAATTTGAATTCAATTCCCATGTGTTTTATCTCGAGAATGGATTGGATTCTCAAGCTAAAGGCTTGGACTATCAATGTACAATCGAGTTTTGAAAGGTATGAAAATAAACAACAAATTTTAACTTTGATTGCCAAATACACTAAGAATTTCAATGTGAAAATTCAAAAACTTGATACCATCACGACAAACACGCTCTCCTCTTTCCAAAAATATGATTCTTATAATTTTTGGACTAATTTAAGGTTTCAAACTATATTTATTTCTAACTATGCCATTTTTAGGCCACTACATGCCACAAACATACATGTCTATACATTTTCATGTAATTTATCTTTCATTGATCCAAGTGAAAAAAAATTAAATGGTGACGTAGAAGGTCTAATTCTACACACATTAAAAAAATTGATTTTTCTTTTTTTTTTAAAAGGTAGTTAGGCCTGAATCACGGATGACTATCCATTTCTTTTTCAATTTTTAGGATCTATTTAATTGCAACATTCATAAAAAAGGTATTCATTGAAAAAAATAAAAAAAAATATAGGTGACATGCTAAAAGATTTTATCTAAAATTTACCCGAAGGGTTTCAAATAATATTAAATGCTGCTAAAAAAAGGTGCATGTCACGACTGTCATCTACTATGTTTTCTAAAAAAATAGTTCCTCTTCAAATTTTAGATGTTTGACTTATTTATACTTAGCTATTTTTTTAAAAAAATTAGTGTTTTGGAAACTAGACTCGAAATGATACATTTCACATTTTTACACCATCTTCAAATTTGGAGTGTAGATATCTCAAATTATCTATAGAAGTTCAAATTTCTAAAATTTTAGAAAAATCATGTCCACGGGTAGGCCACTTTTTATCCCCCAACTTTGTGCACTTACCCATAGTCCTCAAATATATCATGAATCATGTCATGGAATATGATAGTCATATCACATTGATAGGTGGCACCAGTGTTCTTGAATCTAAAAGGAATGATTTGGTAGCAGAATGTTCCCCATGGTGTGGTGAATGCAATTTTGTGCTGGTCCTCTAGAGTTATCTTGATCTGATTGTATCCTAAGAAACCATCTATGAGGGATAACATCTCATGCCTAACATTAGAGTCAACATCATGTCAATGTTAGGTAGAGGTAAATAATCTTTAAGACATGTTTTGTTGATATCTCAAAAATTAGTACAAATGCATATGTCTTGTGGATTTTTGCTTACTAGGACTATATTTGATATCCATTCTAAATAGTCCAGTGGTATGATGAAGCTAGCTCCCAATAGTTTTTATAGCTCCTTATTTACTAGAATATCAATGCATGGTTTCATATTTCTCAAATTTTTCTTGACTGGCATGCAATCTGGATGTACAACAAGGCAATGCAAAACCATGTTAGGGCCTAAGCCTAACATGTCTAAATAAGCCCATGTAAATATATCAATAAAATTTCTTAAAAAGGTGATGATTTAGTTATGCTCTTCATCGGTGAGGTATACTCTAAGATAATTTTTTTGGGATATTCATAAGTTCCTAGGTTTCCTTTAGTGGTGTTTTCTACAAGGAGTGTGGAACCATCCTCTAAAATAGTGGGTAGTGTTTGACCCTAATTTTCTTCTTCTACTTTAGCTTTTGGTTGTTCCTCCCAAAACTTAGGATAATGAGATGAATATTATTCTACCATATTAAGTAGTGGTTAACTAGAAAATATATCTAAAAATTTTAGAGCAAGACGTTTAAAGACTCTATGTTGTTCAGATGTGACATTGGTACTGGCTAAAGAGATAGGACTCAGTGGACACTGTGTTTCCTTTGGTGATGAGAAAACTTCCCCATCTAAGAGTGCCTTAAATAGGTTTTCACTCAAGGGATTATCTTTTTATTTAATTTTTACCTGATCAATGAGTCCCTCAAAGAGGTTTCCACCTAGATATCTTGATGTTTTATCTTTTGTGTGACCAAGAAAATTTGCCTGATCTCCAAAGTAGGTGATAGAGTCCAAAGAGAAATCAAAGCCTTTCTTGTGATAGCCAATTGGCAATTCAGATTTGAGGCCTATGTACTCAACAATAGATTCCTTATTCTAAAATTCATTGAGGGTTATAATATAATTTTGATGGCCCCAATCAATGAGGTTAGGATGGAAAATGTTAATTGGATAATAGGTTATAATATTCATAATAGAGTTAGAATCAAATAGGTATGTGTTAGCTATCTCATCATAAGTACTATAATGGGACACTACATCATTGATGGGAGTCTTGTTTCCAGTTGATTCAGAGGAATCACTATCAAAATAAATGAGGTCACCCCTAGGTGGTATAAATCTGAGACCTTGACTCATAGTAGGTTTACCAACTGATAAGGGTTCTAAGATACCTTGCTCTCATGGCCCTAGGCCTTTTCCTATATAATCCAAGTTATCCATAATCTGAATAGGGATAGGTTATGTAGGATTATGAAAATAATTAGCAAGGCCATCAAAAGACAACCAATCTCCTTCAATAAACGCTTTTTTATCTTGATTTGGTGAAGTTATTGGTACAAATACCACTGGTGGTTTCTGTGTGTCTTTCTTATTTTGCCAAATCATGTTGGGACTGCAATGGATTTGGGAGGGTTTAGTTATATCATAAGTCTTAGGATACTTGGGTAATTTTGTAATATGAAAGGCATATTTTAAATGGTACATGGAAATGTTTATATCCTCAACAATGAGCTAGTTTGTAAATGCTATGGTAAATAGATCAGGTAAAGTAGAAACAAGATCACTAGGGTTGATATAATTAGACTTGTGTGGTTACAAAATTATTCTTTTGTTCTTATTCACTATGTATTCAGAACTATAGCAATAGTTATAATTGCAAAATTTGACCTCTATTTGTTTGCAATATTGTTAGGGTTGCAAATCATCATGAATGGTAACCTCAATCTAGCATGGGGGAACTTAAGGCACTAGTGCAAGGTAGAAGTGCCAAAATGTAGAGTAGGATTATGAGATAGGTTAGATCATGCAAGATGAATCATGTTACTTAGATCTACATTTGGTGCTTTTTACCTAGTAAAAAATATTTGGGACTACCGAATGTATCCATGACTTCCATATACTACAACCTTTGCTCTCTCGCCTCTAAGAGGTGATGAAAACATATGGTACACACCATCTAATATAATTGTCATATCCACTATTGGGATCTAGAAATTACAAGTATTCATGTTCCACCTCTCAGCTTAGTCTATAAAATCTCTAAAAATAAGCATAAAGAAATTAACTTATCAAGCCTACTCCCTCAAGGGGTGTTGCTAATGAATTTAAAAAACTAATTATGAAAGTATGATAATATTATACATTCCAAGTAGATATTCTCCCTCACAAGAGGCCAATAAGCATATTTTACCCCATATTTGGTGCTCCAAGTATTTATTAATGAAGTGTGGCATGAGCCTCCATCATCTCCTAGTTCACCAATGGCTTAGGCTCTTTGATTTGGTCCAATTGGATGAAATAAATGAAGCTTCTCTATAGATAATGATACATAGTAAATTTACACAATGGAAGCTTAACAATGGTGGTCTTGGATCTCTTATTTATATATTTTCAAGATTGAATAGATTGATTTGCAACCCTTAGATCAAAAACTAGATGTGTGGCCTCAGATGGATTCAACTTTTAAGGTCACTACATTGGAATGAGGTTGCACAGGAGAGAGGTTGCATAGGAAAAGAGGTTGTACATGGGTAAGCATGGGTGCAAACTTAGATATTTTCTTGATATTTTGAATATTTGCATTTTTGAATTTCTAATAAATAGATATTTAATACTTTCATGGAATTTTCACTTAGGCTTCAAATTTGGATTAATTTGCTTAAGTGATTTTGATTAATTTTCTATAATTCTTGGGAAATATGTTGCACACTTAATCAACATGGTGTTTTATTTGAGTCCTAATTTAACTAGAGTATAATTAGAAGAAGGTTTCAGTTACATATGGGGTAATACCCTAGTTAGGGTATTATGAACATGAAATAACACATGCATGTGATGTGTGCTATCGAATGAAAAGAATTCAATGGTCTAGGACATTATTTTGTATGGTCTCAATTTGACTTGAAATGATTAAAGAAAAGATAATAATCACATAAAATGCATTTCCCCATTCAAGGATACATTAACATAAATCGGCACTTGTACATGAAAGTTTGAATAATTTAGAGAGTTTTAGTGATTTTGGTCCAAATTGTGTGTTGTCATAAAATATCATTTAGATTGAAAATTTCAACACAATAGTGATAAAAATTGGATGTCTACACTAAGTAGATGAAAGGTGTCAAGAGAATATCTAGAATGTAACTCAACATGCCTTGACATTGAAGAGTGCCACTTGTCCTCTCACAAGCCAAGAGAAGGGGCAATTTTGAAGAAGAAAACAAGGTGTCAAGCAAGGTTTGAAACTTCCATGCCACTTGGATAAGAAGAGCATATTCAAGAGATTAAAACTTGTCCTTGAGGACCTGATGGGGTAGTTTCATACTTCCTTCTTGATTTTAACTCTCTTTGACACTTGTCATCCTCTCTCTCCTAAGCCCTTCTCTTCTTCTATCTCATTTTCTATAAATTCAACCTTGATAGGCTATGTTTTGTATGATCCATCTAGGTATGGTGAATCCCTACCCATTTTTAAGCATCTGATCAATGAGAAACTTTTGTTTTACTTCCTCCTTTGACTGGTTTCAATGTTTATGCTTAACTAGTTTATCTTATCAAGTGACTAACTTTGCTTTGTTGACATGTTTATCCTTTTATTGCATTCATATTTAATTTAAAACTTATTTGCAGGTCTTTTGAAGTGTCTAAGTAGAGTGTGAAAGG